>OX422208.1:685918201-686663201 GCA_949130495.1 Sambucus nigra
AAAAGGATCGAGGGATTGTTTTCTAAATGGGAAAATAAAGAAACATCCCTTGACAAACCATTGGTTGAATGAGAATAATAGCAAATTAATCCAGTCAATCCGGATTTGTGTCTATACACATAACTATATGGCATGCGTATGTACATGCAAATGGAGCATATGGAAGAGGGGAAGAGGGAAAGACGAAGAAGGGATAAAGAGGACGGAGATTAAGATAATAAATCAGGTGCAAATGCAATGGCATACCTATGATCATAAAGGTGTGTCAAAGACAGAAATGACAGTGATGAAGGTGAATCGTACATAGGTCTCTCGCACATGACAGGATGTGGAAAAGTAAGAAGGTAGGCGATCTTACCCCAATTTCCGTGCAGCTTAGTTCTTAATTACTCCATCCCAAAGTCACTACATTAGACGAAATGAAACATTGCAATCACTTTAGGTGACTACCTATATGATAACGGTGATGAAAAAACAACTGGGCCAGCACTCGGCATCAACTGTAAAGGGCTTTTGCACAGTCACATTACAACCCAATTGAGTTCAAAGTTCCGGTCATCAACATTGCCGCAATGAAACAGAGAATAAAAATCTGATATTTACCTACCTACCTACATACATACATATATATATATATATAGAGAGAGAGAGAGGGGGGGGGAGGGGGGGAGTCACACCTTATGATATGTCTTTGTAGTTTACTTATTTTAACCTCTTAAGATGGCAACGATGTTCAGTGCAAGGAGATATCATATCTATCTAAAAAGAAAAAATAAGAAAAACTATTTTCAACTTTTGTTGTTTTGGGGGAAATGGAGAAGAAATCGAAGGGATAGGTATTAGGGAAGTTACTCGAATCAAATATTGATGCAGAAACTGGGGTGTGGGATCTTGATGCAACTACTGGATGTTAATGGGAAAATTATCATGTACGATGAGTATGTAATGCGATGTCCTATCTTTTGCTTTTGGCTTTTTTTTTGGACTTAAATAGATTCATGTGCAATCTTTTGCTTTTGGCTTTTTTTTGGACTTGAATAGATTCATGTGCAAATGGATATAATAGGACGTAACAAGAAATATTTGTTTTTTAATAGGACTTACCGAGTAAAATTTGTTTTAAAAAATGTTGAGAAAACACGACTTATTTGTCAAGGTCTTATCTTAATACTGATTATATTTGGATATTTGTGGTAACAAAAAATTCTTTTTCTTGTTATCCACCTTGTTCATAATTATAGAAGGCAAAAGGAAAAAAGTTACAAGAGAGCATTTGGATTTTATTTTCTTTTTTTGCAGTTTGTAGCTTGTTTTTTTCATTAGTATTAAGTTAATAATTGTTATTTGATCTCTGTTGATTCAATTCATTAATAAAACCAAAAAGGCACAAGCATAAGTTATGCCTATGTTTCATAAGAAGTGAAAAAAGCTAAATTGGAGGCCTCGATGAGCTGGACGAAAGATGCATGGCTGGCTCGTGTACTGTGGGTGAAGGTGTCATAATGAATTTAATATTTTAACATTACAGAAAGGAAAAATGTAATTTAACCACAGATTTTGTATTGGTAACAACAAACCATCACCACCGCCATCTGGGGCGCCATTCACCATTTTCCCCATTAGCATCGCCCTTCGCAGGGAGAGTAAAAAAGAAAATGTTTCTTGGAAATAAATTCAATTTGGCAGGTAAGTTGGGAAGAGACAGTTAGCAGGGTGGTGGCCATACCAGTTGCGGTGAAGGTGTCATAATGAATTTAATATACTGGCACTACAGGAAGGGAAAATGTAATTTAACCACAGATTTTGTTTTGGCAACAACAAACCATCACCACTGCCATCTGTGGCGCCATTCACCATTTTCACCACTAGCATCGCCCTTTGCAATCCCTTAAACCGATTCGTGTCTCCTATTAAAACTAGACTTGCAAGAAGCTGCATTATAGTCTCTTGAGTACTACTTCCATACAAACCTCCAGGCCCATAAATCAGTTACCTGCTCGAATTGCAAGAAGCTTTATTACTGTCTCTTGAGAAATCCAAACATACCCCCAGCCCCAGATAAATTTAAAATATATATCTTCTCACTGAGTAATATTTGTCCCTCTTCATAAAGGTTCAGCAACTCGAATATCACAGATAGTCAACATTTATGTTTATTCCTATGCCACAATACCTCCCTTCAATTCATTTTCCTTTCAATGTATTGATGCTTTCAATGTATTGATGCGTGTTTTGAAATTCCTCACCCCTATCGTGGCCTCTGCTGCATAGCCACACACATATATATATAACAACTTCCCCTTCTCACAAATCCCTTCGAACCATTTCGAAATTTTCAACTTCACTGTTCTAGCTCTGGGAATGGTGTCACTTAGCTATACACTACCTAAAGGAAGGGTGTTTGTACTCAATATGTTTTTAAGATGTCCCCGACCCCAATGATTCCTTCACAGTAATACAAAATACATATAATGAAGCTACAACACAAACTACTATCTTACGAGTCGTAAATCACAATATAATAAAATTACGTAAACCACAGTTAAAATGAACCTTAACATTCAATTGATATAATAATATACATATCAGGTTATTAACTCCCATTGCCTCGGATGTTTTTTGACTGCAAAATAATTCCGGTGAAAACCCCATCAGCTAACACTATCTTAATATCTATTCACCAACCAAAACACACAACATAACCATCAGCTGTACCTGTCCAATATATTCATTCATAAATGCACCATATTACATATTAAGCACTCACGTATATATATTTGGATATATATACGTGTATATATATAGAAAGAGATAGAAGAGGGGGTGGGGAGAGGAGGGGTGTTGTTGGCTGCTGGTACAGTGGTCCTGGAGTTTGTTTTTTTAACTTTTTTCTATGCTTTTTATGTTTTTCATTTATTTTCTCAATTTCATTTTGTATTCCTAATTTTTTTTTCCATAGGTCATTGCAAGGCACATGAACGTTTAGTGTAACAGACCCTTAACGAAAAAAGTACCAAACTCAAAGTCAATTAGTGAAAGATACCAAACTCAAAACCGGGTAATTATGAAAGTATGTCAATTAATAAACGAATCAGAATTAAACACCCATGAAAAATATAATAATAATCATAAGCGATAATTTCTCAAGCAAAATCTTCATAACTCAATCATTAATGGTCAACGACCTTATTTATAGGATAGCTAACTAGCGTTCTACATCTACCAAGTAGCTAATATATAATTGCCTAAATTTATTTGACAATAAATCCCACTATAATAGATATACTAAAAATAATCTACATCTACTACCTAAAATATATCATAATTAATAGCTACTAGTCAACTAATAATAGTAAAACAAATATATCCTATTTGTTATTTTTCTCTCTTTAAGAAACAATTGTGCGAACCGACAATTGTGGGAACCGAGCCAGTTCTAATTTGCCACACACATACATATATACTTTACCAATATACATATACAGTCTGCATTTACATAATGATTTTTTAGTCATTTGCCTTACATAATGATTCTTTAATATAACTAGGTGTGCACACGTGCGTTGCACATACAATTTAATCCGAATATTCAATTTAAGCATGAAAAGTAAGGAACAAAGCATATAGCTACATAGATGATAGATTCATTGCCATCAACAAAATCCATACCAATAGTATATTTTAGTGGTAAATATGTTGAAATTATTTTTATCAAAATAAATTCACGTGATACAAATTCAATTTGAATATGATTCAAGTGCAAAACATAAGCAAAAAGTAAGTCTTAAAAAATCAAGAACGTAGAAGATGAACACAATGCAGAATTTGAAAGTTGCCCAAAGTTTCGTATCGAGTTTTCTAGCAATGAAGTGAGAAGTTGTGTCATATCATCTTCAAGTCAAAATTTCTATCATGAAGTTGTGTCATATCATCTTCAAGTCAAAATTGACTCCTGTTGGTGAATAAAATGTTGCAGGAAAAAAATTATAAATTTATTATTTATGATACATCGAGGTGGTTACAATTAATGGTGTATATTTAAAGAAATCATTTGAATATAAAATTTGAAATCGTTTCCAAATAACAAAATCTTGAACTGAAAGAAATATTTACACAAAGTCCAACTCAACAATGCAAAATTATAAATTTGAAACATGAGGAAAATGTTTTAATCTAAATCCAACGTAAATGAGAATTTGTTAAACTATATAGTTTTATTAAATCGTTTAGTACTCGGGGAAATTAGGTTTAAAAATACCTCAAATTACATTTGCTTTACATACACAACAATTTAAAGTATCTAATTTCAACTTGTTTACAAAAAGTGGTGGTTGAAAACTTACACAACAACTTATTCGATTTTTATAATGGAACGTTTTATTAAAAAGTCATCTTCTATTTTCAAACTTAATGTTAAAGAAGTTGTCCATAAAAACTTATGTTATACCGTCTAATCAATAATTTTATGTAGGCATGAGCTGTTAATCGTGATACTCATATTCTTTATCCATATTATACTATTGTTCATTATATTAGTTTTCTTTACTTTCTGTTATTTAGAATAACCACATACTCCGAATGAATTTTCCATTTAACTTCCATAGTTGAACATCTATTTTATGTAAATCACCCCCTTCAACAAAATGAACAATAGACACGAAAAAAGAAAAAAGAAAAAAGTGAATGAATCATTTCAACCAAATGATGAATTCATAACAAACTTTCTATAAGAAAAGATGATAACTTCGTAGAGAATGACAATTGCTGAAATAACAAAAATACGAACATATAATTAGGATTTAGACTTAAAATGAAAAGCTTACATCCACATTTAATTACATAAATCTGGGAAAAATGAGAATAATCCTAAACATGATTTTTTTGACAAAATCTAAGCTTTGGAAACCTTAACGAAACCTACCCTCAAAATATTTATAACTCAAATATCGAAACCAAATTTCAAACCCTTGAACTTATGACTATGATTTTAATGCAAAAATTGAATGACAATAAGTGTGTGCGTCTCTTTCTCGCTCTCTCATTCTCATGTTCACCCAAGTGTTCAATAGCAGAGGATAACGTTTGAGGCGGTGAACGGTGGTTCCGATTGTTGGAAAGTGAGGATGGTTTGTTAAGACGGGTGACTAGGGTTATAGTGGTGGAGTTTGATGAGGATTTTTTATTTTTGTTGTGATTTATGGTAATCGTTTAGGATGATCTTGTTGGGCTGAAATTGTTGTGAGATTTTGTCATGAGATTTTGTCAGTGATAATATTAATGGCCAAAACTATTAGTGGGAAGAGAGAAAGAAAACGGATGAATGTAATACTAATTAGCAATGAATTGATAGATGTCTCCTCACAAAACAATTGATTGAGGGTAGTATGGGAAAGATGGACTAAAAGAAGGGTAATACTGTCAACTTCATGCATCCAAAGGCTTCTACAGTTTTTAAGTAGTAGGGATTGCTTGTCTATGTATAACACACCATTTACCCAAGGATGTTGATGTTGATTTTAGACCTATTTGATGATAATACAATAATAATACACAATTTATTGTTGGGGGTTATATTGATCAATGTTAAATTACTTTTGTGCTTTTTATAGTTTTTTTGTTGATATTCTTTTTTAAAGATGAGGCTTGCGCCTCGAAGCTAACACCCTCGTCTGGATAAAACACATCATCCCTGCCAAATGCCATTTTAAACATTGCAACCTTGTCGCAATAAGAGGTGACTACTAAATGCCACCTTGACGGAGACATTGACCACATTAGTGGAGATCCATGAGGGCTAGGCTCACGAGCAATGACGTTGGTCGCCGCTTAAACGAATATCATCGGGGGCCAAAGAAGTCAAAAGAACAATTGTCGTCATTCTTTGTTGCTTCCTTCATCCAAATTGACCTCCATTGATGCCAAATCTAATTGTTACTCCTCATGGTTCTCTTCATGACCTTAGTTGATTTTATAACTTTTGAGACGAATTTCAGCCTAACACTCGTCAAATTTGAGTTTGGCGATGTGCTTGCAATACTCATCCACTTTCCCACAATACTTCTTCGTACCAGCAACCGTGATGGATGCAAAACTAACCTTGTACCGTAATGTAACACAACTTAATCAATATATTAAAAACATTAAATAGTGATCTTATTGTCATCACACATCATCGTCAAATAGACTTTAAAATGAACATCACCAACAAAGAATAGTGCATGTGTGTATGTAAATTCGTAAGCCTCGAGTGATTTTATAAAATCGTGGGTACAACGTAAAGGCATAAGCCTCTTGTTTAGTCCTTGAGATGAACTTTCTTGACCTTAAAGTTGTAAAACAAGAGCTCCTGTAGGTATACCTCAAGTCTGTACACAACGTAATAAAAGGGTAGTTCACAGCAGAAGTGGTAATACATTAGGTAGAGAGTCAAACGTCACTTTCCATTCTGAAAAAACTAATGAACGTCTAGAAATAGTAAATTTCTTGCCCAAAATACGGTTACACTGGCCGTACGCTCTCTAGCAGGATCCACATATGCTTCTCTCTTCTTTCTGAATAGAGGGTTACATGGGCTTATGTGTTTAATGCTATATCAACTCCATAAAGCTGTATCCTTGATGACCTGTTGACACGTCCGCACAAGTCCAAGCTTGTGCTGACACGTGTATCTACGTCAATGCCTCCAAAAAATTTAAAAACTCAACTCCAAAAAAAATGTGCATGAGACGAGCACCATAAAAATCATCCTCCTCTACACTACAGACCCCCCAAAAAATTTATAGGGTAGACAGTAATCGTAGAGTTCCTCTTGAACCCACACAAACCAAAAAAATTAACAAAAGTAACAACTTTGGAAGGAACATCTCCCCTCCCTCGAAGATGACATCATTATTATATAGCAACTACATAGGTAACAACACAGTGATCTGTACAAGATATTAACCAACATATTCCGAATGACATTTGCCCTTAACTAAAGCAAGTCTTGAATCCATATGTCATCTCCCCTCCATAATTTATTAATTAATTGAAACCAAAACATATGCCTGATTGGAAAGTGCAACAACCAAAGGATAAATACATATCTCATACCACTTCCCTTTATGGAGTTAAAGAGAAGTAATCAATCACAGGTTTGCCAGGTCATTATAAGGATTATGTATTAACATAAAAAGAAAAGAAACATACAACTCGGTATACCAATGGTTGGTATCTGTCCATTAGGAAAAACAGATCGTGCCTACCAGAATATATTAAGTAATTGATAAATCTTCCATACAGATATTTGGCCTAAAAGATAAAAAGAATTTGCAAACATATTTAATCCAAAATGTATGAATTAATAACCGAATTACCCCACCAGCATGGTTTTAAATCCTCATCCGCGAGCGGCGATGATGGCAGGTGCGGCGGAGGCAGCAGCGTTGGAGGCAGCGCCGGATAGGAAGGAGAGGAATCCAGTAGCAGCGGGATCTTGCTCGTCGAGAAAGAGATCTTCGGGAACCCTAAATGCGCCGTGAGCACAAACAATGGCTAATCCAACCATGAAAGCGGAGATGAGAACAGATCCGACGCTGGTGAGGAAGATGACGACGATGGTGGACAAGATCAAGATGCCTAGGGTTTCTCTTTCGGAGAAGGTGCGGCCGAAGACGACGAGAGGGGGATCGGAGGGGCGGAAGAGGTAGAGGAAGAGCCAGGAGGCGAGGAGGCCAAGGAGGGTGATGAGAGAGAGGGGGTTGGTGAGGAGGGAGAAAGCGAGGACGACGGCCACGAGAGAAAGGTAGTTGACGCGGAAGTAGGTGTAGTTTTTGCGGATGCGTTGGGTGGCTTCGGTGATGGAATCTGGTTTGGAGAAAGCGGATCGGTCAACGAGCTCCGACCAGGGGCGGCGCTGGGAAAGGCCGTTGCGGACGGTGTCGCTGATGTGGGAGATGAATGCGCGGACAGCTGGGGTGGAGACAGTTGCGTCGGATTGGGCGGTTGCGGTGGTGGTTTGGGGGTTTGAGATGGGGAGGATTGCGGGGGATGAAGAAGCCATTGCTGAAAAGATGTAGAGAATTTAGCCAATTTTGGAGAGAGAGATTTGCTGCAACTTATTTGCTTTTTTACGAAATCGTGCGTGTTTTAAACGAGATTGAGGGGAGACGAAAATACAAAATGGAAATGTTGTCGGTGTACTGCACCACCTCGGAAAATACCCTCTATAAGGATAATTTCAGTTTCCTCTACTTTACATTTCCCCCTTCCTTTACATCTCCTCCTTAATGAAAAGCATAATTACGTATCCACACCCTTGATAAAATTAAGGGTTTGCACAAATGTCCTACATTCACAACTTTAGAGATTAAATGGTCTCAAATTAACAAGAGAATGTTAGACTTAGTCTCAATTTTGATAAATATGTAGACATGACATCCAAAAAACACGTCGTTAATAACTTTTATTTTTTTCACACGTTATTTTTCACTTTTATTACCCTTTCAAATATCATAGGTTTGTTGTATGGATACTCACTTAATGAAGAAAAACTCAAACGGATAATAAGATAAATACAATCTAAATGCAAAGTAATGAGCGGGTAAAGAGAAATCACACGCACAAGACAAGATGTATGTGGTTCAACAATTTGGCTACATCCACAGATGATGATGGCTTCCATTAATTTATTAACTAGATTATGTACTTTTAGAAATTAAAATAAGATTGATTATGGATATAGGACAACAAACATTTTGTTTTCATTTTTAGTCCATATTTTCAAATTAAAGGGACACGTGGCATGT
This sequence comes from Sambucus nigra, assembly GCA_949130495.1. Taxonomy (NCBI): domain Eukaryota; kingdom Viridiplantae; phylum Streptophyta; class Magnoliopsida; order Dipsacales; family Adoxaceae; genus Sambucus; species Sambucus nigra. The sequence goes on from OX422208.1 coordinate 685,926,988, forward strand.
TGTGATTGGTTGACGTTTTATGAATATGGATCCGCGCCAGCGACTTTATTTAAAAATAAGAACTAGAACTATAAATAAAATGTTTATTGTCCTATTTCCAAAATACATATTACAATAGATCTTAAATTTACAAAGCCCCTTTATTAAATTAATAAGAGTTACATCTCTTTCAAGCCTCACAATTATCGCAATATGTATATAAGAGCAAAAGCAATAAATGGTAATTAAATGGTTGCTCTAACTTAGGGTTAAAACCTATAAAATGATTTATTTATACATGGGAGAACCAGTATAAGAAAATCCTAAGTTAACACTTGCTTAAAAACCATTTTCGTAAAATTCTAGGTCCATTTGTGTCCGTGAACTCAGCCCTTCCCAGGTACAAAATTCACAACTCAAAGCGTCAAGAAAACATTTTAACCACCAATGCACCCCCAAAACCCATTCCTTCGCTTCAGCGAAGACCTTTGTTGTAGCAATTTTATACCTTTGTTGGTCCAGCATATGGGCAGAAAATTGAGTCAATCTTCACAAATCCCTACATTAGTGAAAGAATTATGCAATCATCATACATTGACTCAATCATCTAGGAATGTCAACACAAATCAGCCCTATGCGTGTTTACTTTAATTGAGGGGGAGTAATTACTTTAATTGCATTAAATATTTTGATATTTTCTATGCGTGTAATGTGTTTGCTTAAGTGTGCAGGAATTATATTATAAGTGGCAACTTTCACCAGCAAAGATTTTGACCATTTGGGTTGTTTGAGTCAAGCATTGTAATTTTATTTTGGGTAGGACTTTTGTCAGTCTAGTAGAGCTTGACGGCCTTTAGGATTTTTGTTTTGTTTCGTCCCGAAATAGCCAAAGGGGGAGATTTGTAAGGACACAAATTTTCAATTGAGTCATTTGTAGTTTTGGCTCAATTTCGGACAAAAACGTTTGAGTCATAGGATTGAGTATATTGATCATCCTCCAAGCCTATGACGTATTTGTTGAAGACGTAGCGGTCAAGTGTATAAAGCTTCATCAAAATGTCGAGTTTAGGTGCCTCGTTTCTACGTCATCAACAGTGGTTCCATGCTCCCAAGGTATGAATGCATTACATATATATATAGGAGCTTGGAACATTTTATAATGGGTGTATATTTATTTAAACCTGTTGTTTAATTTCAGAAAGATTTTAATAAAACTTTAAAATAAGTTTATAAAGTTTCTGGGCTAAAAATAGAATATTTCAAACTTTCTGGAAGTTCGTTCGAACGAGATTGTCATTCGAACCACATTGTCGTTCGAACGAGTTTGCCAACGAGTTCCCATATTGGCCACTGGAACTTCGTTCGAAATGTCGTTCGAACGAGATTTCTAACGAGTTCACATTGGAACTTCGTTAGAAGCCTCGTTCGAACGAAAATGTCGTTCGAACGAGATTTGGCGAGAACAGTTAAATGGCAGTTTTGACCCACTTTCCCACTTGTTTTTTCCACTAACTTTTTGGCAGATTTCTTAAGTGCGGAAATGAACTTTTCTAACTTAACTTTTTATTCTATTCTAACTCCTAGAGAGAGTTTTTGAGAGAAAATTCTTCCAAGAAAAGTTCATGGTTTTGAGTGTTCATCTTTCAAAGAAAAATTCATTTGACAATCTAGTTGACACCCAATTGTTTGTTTAATCCAAGTTCCATATATATATTCATTGCTTGGAGTGTTGGCACCGGTTTTTCATCTCTACCGTTTTGAAGAGACATTTGGGTTTGCTTCTAAATCCCACAAAGAAGAAGATGTTTGAGTTGATTTATCCACTTGGAGAAAGGCTCCTTGTTAGGGTGACGGTGACCATATAAAGTCCGATCGTTGGATTCCGAGACCGCGGTGGAGTTTCGTGGTTATTCGCTAGGTGGAGGTGTCTACAAGAAGGAGCATCGGGGCTTGAGAGGGATCGAGTCGAGTGTTGTAAATCTACTGTCTTGTATTTGTAAATTCCGTACTTAGTGGATTTGAGGCTAGGGTCATCCGAGGTTTTTTTCCCGTTGTGGGTTTTTCCTCGTACATCGCGGTGTAGTGGATTAATTGTTTATTTTATCTTCTGCAAAATCACCAAGAACGCATACTTAGGTAAAAAGATAAAATTGATTTAATTTAATCACTACTTATTTAATTTGGTGCTAATTAAATTTGGGTAATGTTTAGTTAATTTAATTCAAGTCATTTAATTTAATTTGTTAAAATTGGTTTGGCCTAATTTGATAAAATTGAAAAATAGGACTTAGGCAAATTTTCTAGGACTTGGATTAATTAATATGGTTTAAGTGAAATTTAACATAGGTGTGTGTGTTAAGTTAATTTCACTTTGATTAATTTTAATTTGAAAAGAAATTAAAATTTGTTTATTTGTTTGAATCATCAACTCGCTTTCGCAAATACTTAAAAGGAAATTACTTTTGAATTTAGGGGCCTTCGGGACATTTTCAACTAGAATATCCAAAAAGAATTTGATGCATCTAGTATAAAAATCCTACAATATCTGAAATGTATCGTAGCTCCTTAACACTTGAAAGGAAGGACAGAACGGGCGCCCTTGCGGCGGGACACCTGAACATAAACAATAACCACGCCAAGAGATAAAATATAAATGGGTCAGGGCCCAATTTGATATGATTTAGAAGTGAATAAAATGCATAACATTTATGAATGTCAGATTACATAAACAAGTTAGATTCGCTCTCCTCTTGAAGAATTATACTCATCTCTCTTCTACAGTGCACATCCTAACGTGTATAAATCATTGTTAAGTTAAACTACCCGACTACTTAATAGGAATAACCTAACTCTATCCAATATGCCTGGTTTACCAATTTATCATTTAACCTCATAAGTCAATTAATCATTAATGATCACATATAATCAGAATTAATCCATAACTCTATTTAATCATTTGCGTTAAAACACAATTTAAATGAGAACAGTTATATTCATACAATAGCATTTCTAAGACCGTCCTTTTGGGAGTCACCCCACTGGATGCGTTCCTTAATTTCTATCATCTTCCAGGGCCTAGATCCATGACCAACTGGATACCCTAAATCACAACGCATGAAAAGCGGTCATATACCTTCGACAGTGAGCCGTAACCATACCCGGAATTACTTCACTTCGAATAAACAATTCGAATAAACAATCTCACAACATAACAACTGGTGCTATGGCCCGAAGACTATACTCTCCCTGCATTCATTAACCACGGGATTCACCTCTTTCGCATAACTTCCCTTATGATAACATTTAGAGAGGTATGTGCATATATGCCAAAATCACAAAATGTATGTATAAATGAATTAAAACGACAATTCGTATACCCGAAAGCATAGATGTAAAATAAATTAAGGCTATAGTGTATAAACACTTTCATATTAGCCCTTGAAAGCCAAAACAACAAAGTCCTACTATACACTAGTCCCACTATCATTTTATTAACCAAACGAGGTATTATACTATCATTTTTAATCCCCAAAATAGGTCTGAATGCCCCCTCATCATCCTAAGGTATTAATCTCCTCATATAAGGTCATATTTATCTATAATACATCCTATAATAAGGTTCCAAATCTTTAGACCCAAGAGAAAAGGAGTTAAAACAAAGTTAGAAAACTTTTATAAAACAACACTATTTTCGAATCGATTCGCCTTTGAAAGCGAATCGATTCGCCCCAACCGAATCGATTCGGTCGAGATAACCAAACTCTCTACTAACTTGACGAATCGATTCGGCCTACCCAAATCGATTCGCTAACTCAGACATGTAGCCTACCATTTTACCGAATCGATTCGCCACGGACAACCCAATTTTGGTTACGGGTTTATATGAGCCCTAAATCCCCAAAATCCTTCTTTTTCCATCTAAACCCAACATCATCAACCAAAATCATCTACAAACCATTCCTATATGATAACCCACCGTTAAGAACCCCTCAATCATGTTTACATCATATACATAATGGTTTAGACATCAAACTCATCAAAACCCCCAAATGGTTCAAACTCAAGAACACTATCAATTTATATAATTTATTCACACACAATCTTACATCTATGCAAGTTAGAAAACTTACCTCAAGATTGAAGTCCCCAATTTCTCCTCGTTAACACTTGAAAGGAAGGTTAAAACGGGCGCCCTTGCGACGGCACACCCGAACATAAACAATAACCACACCAAGAGACAAAATATAAACAGGTCAGGGCCCAGTTTAATATGATTTATAAGTGAATAAAATTCAAAACAGTTATGAATGCCAGATTACATAAACAGATTAGATTCGCTCTCTTCTTGAAGAATTATACTCACCTCTCTTCTACAGTGCACATCCTAACGCGTACAAATCATTGTTAAGTTAAGCTACCCGACTACTTAATAGGAATAACCTAACTCTATCCAATATGCCTGGTTTACCAATTTATCATTTAACCTTACAAGTCAATTAATCATTAATGATCACATATAATCAGAATTCATCAATAAATTCAATTAATCATTTATGTTAAAACATAATTTGAATGAGAACACTTATTTTCATACAGTAATATTTTTAAGACCATCCTTCCGGGAGTCACCCCACTGGATGCGTTCCCCAATTGCTATTATTTTCTAGGGCCTAGTTCCATGACCACCTGGGTACCCTAAATCACAATGCATGGGAAGCCGCCATATACCTTCGATAATGAGGCGTAACCATACACGAAATTACTTCACTTTGAATAAACAATCTCACAACATAACAACTGGTGCTATGGCCTGAGGACTATTGTAATACCCCGCATTTTCGAAGACTTAAATAATTACGTGATTTATTATTATTGTGGGATTAATTAAATTAAAATATGAGAATTAATTATTTAATCCGAATTTAAATTGAATATTTACAAGCGTGACGAGAAGTTAGTAACTATTAATATTACTGTGAAAATAAGTAATATGGAATGACGATTTTTATATAATTTGTCGTGATAGAGAAATGCAATAGTTTGGTATAGTAAGTCGGGACGCGCATGTGAGTCGTGTCATAACTAATTAAGTGAAGTAATAAAGTAAATTATTTTTAAGTAACTCGTATGATCATTTCGAGTGCACCGTTGAGTCTGGAGGGGTCGAGATAGTCAGAAAACTCTACCCGGGTATCTTATTTGGACTCCGGGACATTTTTAGGCCAAGCCGGCACCCGGTAGGGGTAGTTTTGTAATTTGGAATTTTAGAGAAATTAAATGGACGAAAGTTAGAGATATATTATATCAGCTAATTGGGGACAATTAGGGTTAGATTAAACCAAAATCAGGAGAGAGCCATAGTGGGTGAGGGAGAGTAGTTTCCAAAGGAGGAGAAGTTATCTTCACCACCTTGCACAACCACCACCACCATCGTGTAGATCGGAACGCGAGGAACGCATCCATACCAGAAACACCAACGGATCAGACCTTCGAAATCGAGGCAAGTGTTTATTGCTTGCTTTCTTTAGCGATAATTATGTTCATGTTAGTCTAGGTTAATAAACCTATGTTATAAAAGTTAATTCGGGTGAAAATTGGAGAATTAATTTATGATTATGGGCTGATTGGTTTAGTAGTTTAATTCCTTCAGGTATGTTGAGGTTTTATCACGAAATTGGAAATAAAATTGATGAAAGAATTAGGGTTGGTCAGGTTCTTTAATTGAAAATTTGGCAACTAGGGTTCTTATAAATTAATTTGGGGGTTTCATGTAATCTTGATGATTTATGACGAATTAATGATCCTAGGATGTTGTGAATGATATATAATCTTGTTATTATTGATTGGGATAGATGATGAGAAGAGGGGGATTAAACTATATAGGTTTTTAGGCTTAAAAATGGAGGAAATCGCAGAAATCTGGTGAAGGAGACGACACAGTGCAGGTCGCGCGATGTCGCGTGTAGTGGTTCGAACGAGATTGGTATCTCGCGAGAAGTGGTTCGAACGACAATGCAATGTCGCGCGAAGTTTGGTTCGAGTGAGATTGGCATCTCGCGTGATGTGGTTCAAGTGACAACCTGATCTCGTTTGAACGAGATCAGGTCTGGTTCGAGCGACAGTTTACATTTTTTAGGAAATTACAGAATGGTCCAAATTAGTACACAGTGATCTGAATGAGAAAATGATATTTTGGGAAAATCAAAATAGTACAGGATTGTTAAGGAGGATATGAGGGTAAATACTTTAAATATTTGCGACGGTGAGTTTACTTTAAAGATTACGAGAGAGAGATAATCGTAATTGTAAATGCGTCGAGAGTATTAAGTGATAAATACTTACGATACTAGTTCGAACGATATGGAACTTATAAGAATAAGAATTAGTGGTTAATTATGGGACTGATTATGATTTTGTATTAAGGATTTTCGGGTGATATATTATCCTTAGAAATATATTACGAGAGAGGGAATACCGTAATTTAAAATACGTTGATAGTATTTAGTGATAATACTACTACGTGTGGAATATGACATTTGGTTGTGTGTATACCGTTTGATTGGATGGGTTGTGTGAATACCTATTACTTGCTAGTATTATGTGTATGACATACCTAACTGCTTGCTATCACGGGAGGTGGTGTAGAGACTGTCTTATCCTGAGGGAATTTTGACTTGTATCTCAGAACATAGGACTGTGAAGACTTACTTGTGAGTTGGTAAGTTACTGACTATGGGAGCGTAGGTATGTGCGTGACCCATAGGCATGTGAGCTATGTTCCCCTCCATTATGTGTGTTTTGTATATATGGTTCATGGAAGACTTCCAAAGCGATAGTCCTTATTTGAGTACGAGAGGTACCGGGACATGATAGCAGAGTATGCAATGCACTACAGGTATAGCCTTGGGGGGCTGTGTTAGTATATATAGAATGAGTTGTGGATATTTATATATACTTGTGTTATAATTATAATGTGATATTTGTAGGCTATTAAGATTGGGTTAATGCATATATATAATAGTGAAAGATATATATATGTATGCTTTTGGTATATCTAAAATGAGAAAATATCAGATAATTAAGATAGTGAAATCTTCAGTAATGTAAATAGTGAATATTTGACTTTAGTGTGATAACACTTGTTTAAAATGATAAATGTTGAGATTTAAAATCGGAATAATACTACGAGGGGTAGTTAGATGGATAAGCCTTTCACCTAGTTAGAAGTGTGTCAGATGGCTAGGTCGGAGTAGATGTATGTTAGGCGTGCACACTAGTCGAGAGATGAGAATCTCCTGTAAGAGTTCGAACTAACATGCATATAATACTTGCTTTAATGCAGTTGCTAAAACAAATATTTTTACACATCGAGCTCTGACCCGTTTTTTGCATCTCTTTTCTCTTTTACTATATATATATATATATATATATATATATATATATATATATATATGTATTAGTACAGGTGCCCAACCACAGGGACACCGATTCTAGTTACTTGGATGGTTTTCCGAGTTGCAGCTGTTGTGGAAGTTGTGGGTTATTTGAGATTAGACGCTTCTCTCATTTCATTCAGTTCCTAGTTCAGATATCTCAGTTAGGGCATGTGTTGCCCATCCTCATTAGCAGAGTTGTGCTCAGTTTACTTTGTAGTTCTTCTCAGTTGGTTTGAGTATTTATTATGGTTTGGTTTGTAATTGTAAACCGAAATGTTTTATCCAGTCTTATCTATTTAGTATTTGATTCTGCTAGCATTTAATTCTTGTGTATGGTTTATAAATACATGTTCCGAATTTTGAAATTAATTGGTTTAAAGTTTAATTGGAAAAATGTTTTGACACTAGCTTAATTAAATGTTAGGTAATTAATTAGATTTAAGTTTTCGACAAGGATGCTAAGAATGAACCAATCAGACATTTTGTTATAAATTTTATAAAGGACTGATCACCCGATATTTAATTGGGCAGGGTGTCACAGGTGGTATCAGAGCATCAGGTTCTAGTGTCCTTTAGGATTTGTACGGCTTATTACGTCTTAGCTTAGCGTTCTTTGATGTAGAGCCTTATTCTAGGATTGTTGTATTCCACTACGTATGTGATTTGCCCCGTCCTGCAACTTAGTTTAATGAAGTCAATTCCTATGCGAGAGTGATTGGACTTCGTACTCCGAGCTATATGGGACGACCAGCGAAGGCCGTTAGCAGGACTGTAGGAGGAGGAAAACAATTGAAAGTTGTGAAGCATTCGAGAAATGGTGATTGCGGTAGAAGTCACCAACAGTAATATCTAAACGTGATGGGCCAATGAAGGGAGCTAATCCAAAGGCAATAATATAAAGTAGAGTGTAGTGACACTCAGAATTTTAAATTCATAAGAAATTTTCTAGCTCAGAGAAATAGCAAGGAGTAAAAATAGTTAATCGAATCGAGATATTGGGTTCGGGTTGACCACTTAAAATTTTCCATCTTCTGGTCAGACAGAAATATGGAAGAGATGTTGAACTTATCACCAGTAGGTCGGGTAGAGACCGATCGTAAAGGATGAGTTAACTTGGTAAGCTAACTTCGTGACCGAAGTAGAAGTCGTGAAAGATAATAAAAAAGGTTCCGTGAGTTGAAAATGGACACATGGGTAGAATGCCCTAGCGTGAATGGGAGGTGTGAATAAGGTGACTAGTGTCAACGCCATCAAAGTATATGTTTACTAGAGTATGTCAGCGCCCCAGAAGGAAGGGAGCCAGTCGAGCTGTAATACCTAGCCGAAGGGCAAGGTTGAATTCAATAGTGTTAGTAGAACATCACCATAAAGTATACCCAGTGAAGGGAAACCTATTTAAATGATTTGATTAAATCTTAACGTAATGGTGATGGAATCAGTCAAGACCAGCGGGTCGATTATGTGTTCCATATGCCCTGTAGAGCGCAAGGAACAATGAAAATAACAACTGGGAGTTAAGACGGCCAGGTCCGAGAGAAGGACATCCCAATAAGTCCAGGAGGATCAGTGAAAAGGAAATTACCCTGTATGTAGAAATAAGGGTTACCAGTATTGAATGTGTTCACATGAGAAGAGAAATTGATAGTATCGAGAATAATAAACCATGCCTGTAAGGCATAACAGTTGGAGAAGTGAAATATCCAGTCTAGAAATCGGGTCAGGAGAATTGGGCCCAGGAATTAATAACCCGAGAGTAGTGGGTCTAGGCAGGACCAGCGTAGTCCTCAATAACTGTAGCATACTGATAAGCACCCAAAAGTGTCTATTTTATACCCCGAATAGATGCATTTTAGTCGCTCGTTTTTAATAAAAATGACCATATGTTCGTATTTTATTATTTTTCAGGTCAATATGCAGTTGCGGTACAAATAATGCTAAATCCAGTCAATTGCGACGCAAAAGCGATCAAAAGCGTGCATCGAAGAAATCCAAAGAGATCGCAAAGTCAGAGTCCTCATTGAGCTTGCCGAGATGTGATCCGATGCTCCGAAACAGTCCCGTAACCTTAACCTAGCCCAAACCGAGCCCAGTCCATACCCCGAGCCTGGTGTGTGTTGAGTTTATACCTTTATTATTTTTCTAGATTTTTATTTTTAGTCATTTTATTTTTAGGACTTATTTTAGATTTATTTAGAAATTTCTAGGATTTATTTTCTATTTTTTTTAATTCATTATTTTGATTTTGATTTTTAGTAGTTTTTTTTATTATTATTAATCTTTATTTTCTTTTATTTTATTAGGATTAATTTTTAGGAATTTATTTTTTATTAGATTTCATTTTATATATTTTATTTATTTATTTTAGTTTTATTTTATTAGGATTATTTTTTTTAGTTTTAATAAAGTTTTATTTTATTTCTTTTTATTTTCAATTTTTTTAGTTTGATATATTAGTTTTTTTTTTTAGTTTTATTAGATTAAATTTTTTTATTTTTAGTTATATTTTTTTAGTTGTGTTATTTTATTTTAAGGGTCCAACTTAAACACACAAATCCACTACACACTAGCCTACACCCAACACCCTCACCACACCAAAGTACCCCATACACTATTCATCATCTCCTACCTCAAACACTCTCTCACCTCCATTCTTCCACCTCAACCACAACAATAAAAAAAACAAAAAAAAAACAAAGACCCATTTTCGTTTTTAACCCTCCGAACCTTACCTACTGTCAAACCCACGAGCCACCAACACCAAACCTGGACTGCCCCGGCGCCGACCCCTTCCGGCGACATCTCTAGCCGGAGTATCCCCAAACCACCCCGGAACCATGACTTGAACCCACCTACCACGCTCAACCCGGCTTCCCTCTCAAACCTGCGTCCCAAAACCGAGACCATACCACTGCCGGAGACGAAACTCGGACCTCTAACCAAAAAAATCCGTCGGAGCTATCATACCCGCGGTCGGAGCAACCCGAAACCGCATCATCCGAGTTCGAGACCCGACCCACCTGAACCCGATCCACCTTACGAACCCATTTCCCAACCTCCGTCGCCAACCCATCCCGCTTGACCTCCTGCCACCAACAAAAACCCAACCCGATCCAACCCTTCCACAGTCAAACTCAAATCCCAAAAAAATCGAATTCTCACCTCATTGATTTATCCAACTCCAAATCCCACAAAAATCTCCAAACAATACAACATCGTGGCTTTAAAAGAGAAGGAGCAACTTTCATTATAAAAAAAAAAAGAGGACTCTCAGAGAATAAAAAAGAGGAGATATACCCAGAGAGAGACGAGAGACAAAAAAAATAAAAAAAGGAGACTGTAGAGGGTACAAAAAAAGTTAGAAAAAAATTTCCCAAAAATTAGTTTAGGTTTAGAAAAAATTGTAGGTTCAGTTTTTGTTTTTAGTTTTGTAATTCAGTCCAGTTTTTGTGATAAGTTTGGGACACGTGTTCATGCCACAATTGACTCAAGGAATTATTCGTATCATATTTCTTTCTCTTCTATTTAATTTCTTGTTGATTAATTGTGATTGTGCTGAAAATTTAATCATGTCTGGCTAAATACCCCATTCAAGGGGTGGGATGAAACACGTATGTTAATTTAATTAATTGAACAATGGTTCAATTGACGTGTTCTAGGCAAATTAAATTGAAAAAAAATCACACATTAATTTATTTAACGAGAGTTAATAAATTAATGTTAAAAATTGATATTCAATTTTTGGATTTAACTTAGAGATAGGTTTCATTCTTGAATTCAAATATTAATCATGTGTGTGCAATTCAAAGATCCGTACATTTTTTTTTATAAATTGATCCTAGCGGGTAGTTTGTAAAAAAGGGTATGAATCTATTTTTTTTTATCTGTAGTGACACTTTCTGATTTAATTGCTAAAAAAAATAATTTTGAATTTAGGATTGGAACGAAAGTTAAATTTTAAATTTCAATATTATTTTGAACGTATCAAATGAATAATTGGAAAAATTAAATTAAATTAATTACGTGGAGTAATCCCATCTCTTGTCTCTTCTCATAAATTCTACACTAGGTTACGTTTTAATTTTTCGTAGTTACTTTAGTTGCATAAAATTTCATTTCCTCCATTAAAATTTGTTTTAAAAAATAAATATTAAAAAAAAAACACAAAAAGATTTTTAATAAAAATTGAAATTGCAAGTTTTCACAATAACGATTTCGACGCTTAAAATTGAATTGATACCCGAATTTACCACGATACTGAATTTTTAATAAGTTTTATAGGTGATTCCAGGAATTTTGATACTCGAAGTTTTGTCCGCAACGACATTCCAAATCTACATCCGAAGGAACACAAACTAAGAGTTATCAAATGGCGCCGTTGCCGATTTCTTGAATATTGAAGCCCGTGAAGATTTGTACTTTTCATTTTTTTTATATTTATTCCTTCCTCTCCCTCCTTAGATTGGTTGTTTAGGATTATTGAGGCATTGTATTTAATTTGGGTGCATTTTGACACCGATTTATTTTTGTAATATTAATTCAAAAAAAAAAATAGCGAAAAGGGAAACCGGACAAAGTAGAGAGAGGGCGTCCAAGGCGAGGATTTAGAAACCTCTTTACTTTGGGTCGGTAGGACTCCCGGGGACAACTGAAGTAGGCGTACTTCCCCCCGTTCGACTCAACTCGATCTTCACCCCACGTGTGTAAAAACCGTGGGAGGTAAACTCTTTATCACTCACGAATCTCCTGCAAGCGAGTCAATTTTTGTGTGCTACTTGCTCCTATATGCTTTTTATTTCAGTATCGCACTTAAATTGGATGGTTTGATGAATAAATTTACCTAAGACCTATACCCGGTCATTGCAACGAGTTGGGATTTCATCACCCACTCAATCACCTCTCCACTTGCTTGTTACCCGTGCTCTCACTTAAATTAAAATCAATCAACTAGCAAGCCAAGTAGGAACGGTGTTCATTAGGACCCTTTCGGAACGAGACCCTCGTAGGATACTCTAGTTAGTCCTTTCCACACCTGCAAATCTTCATTCAACTATCTTAAGACTTTTGTCTAGGGAAACTGGGTTTTAAGTGAGGCCGCCCAGTAAAACGGGTTGTGCTTTCCCTAGCGTGGTACCAGATAGTTGTTTGTTGTAGTAGCTCGTGTGGTGAGCGTTAGTAAGCCTCTTGTCTCTCGGAAAGAAAGTAGGAGCACACTTTTATCGGCGAAGCCTAAGATTCCGTGATTTTCTCGCCCGCGGACTAATTAAAATTGACTACCCACTCACTTAACTTGAAGATAATAATTTGGCTATGTGCTCTTTCGGACTTGTTCCATTTGTGTACGTGTCTCAGTTGTTCCTTTAGGTAGTCCAATTTTTTTCTCCAACTGTCAGTTTTTCCACCCTTAGTCCATCACCCCTTTTTCCCATTTTTTATGCATTTTTTAAAAAAAATAAACCCAAAACTCCAAAAATATTTTCCTTTTTTCCGCCTAAATTTTTTCTCACAAAAAATCCAAAAATATTTTCCATTTTTCCTTCCTTATTTTTCAAAAAAATCCAAAAATATTTTCTTCTTTTTCAAATCCCAAAAATCCTAAAAATATTTTTTTCCTTGCTTTTATGCCACATTGGCAACGCATTGATCATCGATTAACACGTTCCCCTAGTGCTCCATCTCTAAATTCCCTCTTAGGTGATCGTGCTCCTATCGTTCCTCCTCATTTTTCTGATCCGTGTTCTTCTTTGGAGATGCCTAGTTCTCCCACTTCCCCTCGTCCTGTTACCCCACCCATCATAGCCGACGAACGCGCTTTAAGGGACTACTTTGCCTCGATTACGGCCACTCCGCCTTCATGTATCATCCTTCTGCCCACTCTGGCCGTGCAATTTGAAATTCGCCCTGCGACTATTTCTATGTTGCCCAGTTTTCATGGCCTTGAATGCGAGTCTCCTTATACTCACTTGCGGAAAATTCTCACCGTGTGCGCTACTTTCAAAAATCAAAACTTAGATGAAGAGAATGTTCATCTTCGGTTGTTTCCCTTTTCTCTTCACGATAATAAATCCATGTGGCTCCATTCCTTGCCCCCGGATTCTATCCTCACTTGGGAACAAATTGTTAAGAAGTTCATGTCTAAATTCTATCCCATGAGCAAAACAAATGAAATGCGCCAAGCAATTCAGGATTTTAGACAAAAGCCTACCGAACAATTTTGTGAAGCATGGGGACGTTTTCAAGACTATATTAATAGTTACCCACATCACGGTCTAGAGAAAAGTCGCCTAGTCCATAGTTTTTACAATGGTATTATCCCTTCTTCTCGCACCATGATTGAATCAATGCATAAAGGAAAGTTCATGCATTTGACTCCCACTGCCGCCTATAATTCTCTCCTTGAATTAGGCGATGACTCCCAAGATTGGGAGGGCACCAATGCATTTTTGAGATCCGATCCTCCACGTATAGGGAACACTTCTGAGATAGAAAATGATCCTGATTTTAAAACTTTGCTACACAGCTTACACTCTTTGACTAAAACCGTTGACGCTCTCAGTTGTACTATGTAACAAAATGTTACACTTTCTAAACAAGCAATGACTGTCAACGATTCTAGTCCTTCCTCTTGTGGTGTATGCTTAAGTCAAGATCATTTAGCTCATTTGTGTCCCCTATTTCAAGATGATCCCGAACCCACCATGGCTCAAGCATGTGCCTTTGATACCACTCGGAAACCTGTTCCCCCGTCGTTTACTTACAATACTAACAATAGGAATCATCCCTATTTCTCTTATAAGTACGACCACACCTCCGCTCCTACCCAACCACAACAACATGTTGGTGGTCCCCCTGGGTTTTCACACAACCCACAAAGGCAACCTCGCCCTCCTGTCCCACATCAGTCTGCTCCTTACCATCAATCGCACTTTCCATCTTCATTTGTCCCCCACGGCGGACATTCAAATAACAATAATCAGCTTGTTCCTGTTCCCCCGCCTTCCTTTGAGTATTCACAATCGCTTAATTCTCAGCGCGAGTTGGTTCCCCAACCATCTTATGCTCCTCCGCCCAATTCCTCTACCTCTTCTCTCGAGAATATCTAGAGGTGGCAATTCGTGTGCGTCATGTCGTGTTCGGGTCGTGTCATGTTGGGTGTGGTCAAGTATTAGTCAACCCTAACCCGACCCATTTAACTAATCGTGTCATATGAGCAAACACTAACCCGACCTATTTTATATCGTGTCGTGTTCGGGTTGACCCGCATAACCCATTAAGTAAAATATAAAATAATTTTTCTCTTCTGTCTTAACCAATCATACTAATCATAGGCCTACAATAACTTAAATTTAATTAATTTCAACTTCTTGCAACACATAAATAATTTATCATCCGATTCTCCATGAATTTTATAGAATGCTTATCAAGATATATAAATTATCTAATATATTCTCCATAAAATACGAATTAAGCGGTCTATTCGTGTCATTTTCGAGTTATACGTGTTTAACACTAACCTAACCCATTTATTATTCGTGTTGGCGGGTCGTGTCATATTCGGGTTCGTGTCAAGAAATCGTCAACCCTAACCCGCTAACTTCGTGTTGAGTTCGTGTCGATTTATCGCGTCGTGTCAAAAATTGCCACCCCTAAGAATATCCTCACTCAGTTTATGACCACTCAGACTCAATCTCTCCAACGGCTTGCACAGCGTTTCAACCAATTCGAGTCTGAGCGAGAGAAAGGTCGTTTTCCCAGTCAACCCATTGCTAACCCTAAGGGGAATGGCAAAGACTCGGCCTACGAGGTTGGTTCCACTTCCAATCCACCCAATTACCAAGCGGATATAAAAGTGGTGTCTACTCTTCGCTCAAGAAAACAAGTTGATAATGGTGTTCATGCTCCCACTGATGTACCCCACCTGACCATCCCACTGTTAGAGCCTATCCCTAAGGTTACCCCACCTTCTAAATCCTCAACTCCCACTGAGTCTACTCCTCCTGAGCCCACCTCTGCTTATGTGCCCAAGGCACCCTTCCCTCATCGGTTGGCTCCCACTAAGAAAGCTCAGCAATTCGATAAGATCAAGAAAGTCTTTCAGAATGTCCACATTAGCATTTCCTTCCTCACTGCGATTCAACAAGTCCCCTCTTATGCCAAATTTTTGAAGGACTTGTGCACTGTTAAGCGTAAGGCAAATGTTCCGCGAGATGCTTTCCTCACTGAGCAAGCTACGTCCCTTCTCCATAATAACAGTGTTGTGATGTATAAAGACCCTGGTCATCCAACTGTCTCTTGCATGTTAGGCGACAAGTTCACTACTAGTGCTTTACTTGATTTTCGGGCTAGTGTTAATTTGTTACCTTACTCCCTCTACCTTGAGTTAGGTTTACAAAACATGAAACCTACATGAGTAACTCTTGAACTTGCTGATCGTTCCGTGAAAGTACATAGTTGAAGATGTTTTGGTGAAAGTCTCAGACTTTTACTATCCTGTGGATTTCATCATCTTAGACACTCCTGCGCCCGACCCAAACAATACTCCTATCATATTGGGTCGCCCATTTCTGGCCACCGCCAATGCCATCATCAGTTGTCGTGACGGGTCTATGAATCTCTCTTTTGGCAACATGACTGTCAAAATCAATATATTCCACCTTATGCACAAACTGAATGATGTCGATTCTATTGATGAGGTGTATGTGACGGACTCCTTAGTTAATGATATGTTAGACCAAACTTACCCTTCCGATCCTCTCCAAAACTGTTTGGCCCATTTTGGCTCCGAGTTTGACATTGATTCATCCATCTCTGAACTCAATGACCTACTAGATTCCACTCCACTGATGGACACTTCTTCTAGGGATCCTCCCTTCGAACCTCTCTATGATACTATTCACTCTCTGGATCATCCCGTTCCACCTTCTGCACTCCCAGCCACATCAGATTCCTCCACTTTATGCACCGAGAAACCTCTGGACTCTGTTTCTGCGTCTGAGTCCGATGTCGCTCCTGCGCCACCTACTACTTTGGAGCTTAAGCCCTTACCTTTCGAGTTGAAATATACTTTCTTAGGCCCCAATAACCATCACCTTATTATCATTTCTTCCGATTTGACCGCTGATCAAGAAGAGCAATTAGTTCATACTCTTACTCAGCATCGCACTGCTATAGGTTAGACCATTTCCGACATTCACGACGTGAACCCCAATGTTTGTAGTCATCGCATTCATTTGGAGGAACACGCCAAGACTTCTCGTGAACCCCAACGTCGACTCAACCCTGCTATGAAAGAAGTCGTGCGCGCTAAAATTTTAAAATTGCTCGATGTTGGTATTATCTACCCTATCTCAGACAGTCAATGGGTCAGTCCCATTCATGTGGTACCAAAAAAGTCTGGTGTCTCAGTCATAAAAAATAGTGACAATGAGCTTGTTCCCACCCGTATGAAACGAGTTGGCGTATTTGCATTGACTATCGAAAGCTAAATGCTGTTACTCGCAAGGACCATTTTCCTCTTCCCTATATCGACTAAATGCTTGAACGTTTAGCTGGTCATGCGTATTACTGCTTCCTTAACGGCTATTCAGGATACAACCAAATTCCAATTGCCCCTGAAGACCAAGAGAAAACTATCTTCACCTGTCCCTTTGGCACTTTTGCCTATTCTCGCATGCCCTTTGGCCTTTGCAATGTACCTGCGACTTTTCAACGGTGTATGATTAGCATTTTTAGCGACATGGTTGAACGTTTTCTCGAAATCTTTATGGATGATTTCTCTGTGTTTGGTTCTTCCTTTGAGCAATGCCTTTCTCACCTCACTATGGTCCTCCAACGTTGCCAGGAAAAGAAATTGGTCCTCAATTGGGAAAAATGTCATTTCATGGTCAAAAAGGGGATTGTTTTAGGTCACGTCGTCTCTCGAGACGGTATTGAAGTCGATAAATCTAAAGTTGACATTACTTCATCGCTTCCCCTTCCTAAGTCTGTTAAGGACATTTGCTCCTTCTTAGGACATGCGGGCTTCTACTGTCGTTTCATCAAGGAATTTTCTAAAATTGCTCGACCTTTAACAACCCTTTTATCCAAAGATGTTCCCTTTGTTGTTGATGAAGCATGTGTTGCTTCTTTTGAGCGCCTTAAAACCAAGCTCACTTCTGCTCCGATCATTCAGCCTTCTAATTGGTCTTTACTATTTAAGCTCATGTGTGACGCATCTGATTTTTCTCTCGGTGTTGTACTTGGTCAACGAGTTGACAAGCGCCAACATGTCATTTATTATGCTAGCAAAACTCTCCATGACGCTTAACTTCAGTACACGACCACCGAAAAGGAGTTGCTAGCTGTTGTCTTCGCACTCGATAAGTTTTGATCTTATTTCATCGGTTCACCTATCATCGTTTAAATTGATCACGCTGCCCTGAGGCACCTTCTTCAGAAGAAGGATTCTAAGCCACGTTTGATACGGTGGATTCTCTTGCTTCAAGAGTTTGACCTCAAAATTCGTGATAAAAAAGGGTACAAAAATTTAGTTGCAGACCATCTCTCCCGCCTCACTGTTACATCTACATCTGATCCTGTCCCTATTTCTGAAACCTTTCTTGATGAGCAACTTTTTTCTATCTCCACCGCTCCTTGGTATGCTGATATTGTTAATTTCCTTGTTACAGACCAACTGCCAAATCATTGGTCGAAACAAGAGCGCTTTAAGTTCATGGCCCAGGTGAAATTTTACTCTTGGGATGACCCCTTCCTTTTTAAGTATTGCTCTGATCAAGTCATTCGCCGCTGTGATCCTGACCATGAACAGTCCAGTATACTCTCCTTTTGTCACGATGGTGCCTGTGGTGGCCATTTTAGCTCCAAGAAAACCACCACAAAAATTTTTCAAAGTTATTTCTACTAGCCCACTCTTTTTTTAGATGCCCACAACTACTACCAGGCTTGTGCCAAATGCCAACAATCTGGGCGTATCTCTCGCCGTCACATGATGCCCCTCACACCCATTCTCATTGTCAAAATCTTCGATGTATGGGGCATTGATTTCATGGGTCCTTTTCCCTCTTCTCATGGCTTCCAATATATACTCGTTACAGTTGATTATGTTTCCAAATGGATTGAAGCCATCGCTTGCCGCACCAATGACCATCGCATTGTGGTCCGATTTCTTAAGGAGTACGTCTTCACACGTTTTGGAATTCCCAAAGCTATCATTAGTCATGGGGGTAAACATTTTTGTAATCGAGTCTTTGAACATCTCGTCAAAAAGTATGGCGCTACCCACAAAGTTGGTCTCTCTTACCACCCTCAGACTAGTGGTCAAGTTGAGGTTTCCAACCGCGAAATCAAGCACATCTTAGAAAAAACAGTTAATCCTAATAGGAAAGACTGGTCCTTACGCTTGAATGATGCTTTGTGGGCATATCGTACTGCTTTTAAGACTCCGATTGGCATGTCTCCTTGTCGCTTGGTTTTTGGAAAACCATGCCACCTCTCTGTCGAGCTTGAACATCATGCTTATTGGCTTGTTAAAACCCTTAATTTTGATATCGACGAGGCTGGCATTCATCGAAAACTTCAACTTAATGAATTAGAGGAGATACGAAATGATGCCTATGATTTGTCCAAGAAATACAAGGACAAAATGAAGTGGATCCATGACCAAAGCATCCTCCGCAAAGAATTCCACCCTGATCAGAAAAGTGCTGTTATATAACTCCCGTCTTCATCTCTTTTCCGGGAAGTTAAAAACCCGTTGGTCTGGACCCTTTGTTGTTGAATCTGCTACTCCTTATGGTGCCATCACAGTTCAGAATACTAAGGATGGTAGCCTATTTCAAGTCAACGGTCAACGTTTGAAGCCTTTCTTAGAGCTAAGACTCTCTCTCATTGAAGACATTGACCTTGTTGACCCCATTTATGAAGACTGATAGTTCAGTCTTGTTTGGGGGTGATTTTCATCACCCAATTTTTCTGCCGCCCTGTGCTTTTCATAGCTCTTATCTTTAGGGTGAGATTGGTTCGATTTGGATGAAGATGTTAAACTTAGTGCTACCGGGAGGCAGCCCATTGTTCATTGTTTCTGAGTATGAGTCTTATCCTGTTTGAGGGTGGTGTTTCACACCACCCAATGATTTTCACCTGCTTTATAGACTTGTGCATACTTTTGTATCGCCTATGTTCTTCAGGTTTCATCTCTGCTCCCTCAAGCGGTACATTTTCACCAGTGGTCATTTATGGTAATATCTTTCCTCCCTTGTGCTTTTTATTTTTATATATGGTTTTCAACATCGAGGACGATGTTCTCTTTTGTTTGGGGGTGGGAAATTTATCAAAATCATACCTTTTTTGAAAATTTTCAGAAACAAGTGATTTTAAACTTTTTGTCAGTTAAAAATAAACTTTTATGACATGATTTGTCTATCATCCCTCTTTTAGAAATCTCGGAATATCCGCGTTCGACCTAAAATCGCGTTTTTATAATAAATTAATTAATACTTGTTAAAGCGTACTTGCACTATGAATTCCTAAACTCGGCAATTTTGCACTATCACGTTTACAATCAAAAGTTGAAGAGTAACTATATTCTCAAGAGAGCCTTAAAAGATCACTAGTGGAGACTTAAACCCGTGAGATTTGAGCTATTCCCCTTTTTGAGGGTTTTTACGTATCTCCGAGTCACGAGTTGACTCAACTTCCTTTGGGTACCACATTTAGTCGTTGCATGGTCTCATTATTTTTTCAAATTTGGCTTAATCGGTGAGAATGACATTACTTTCGAGTTGTAAAAAACATGTATCTTGTAGTTTGTCCCGAGCACTAAACCGATTTTTCCATACACATACCATTTTTCCTATCCCATTATCATTCACCCATTATCATTTTCCATATTACCCTTATCCGTATGTCCCAAATACCATCCATCATTGCCATCCTTTTTGAGAAAAGGAGTGTTTGAAAAATTCTCATGTAAATTGTCTTTATTTGTGCTATGAAAAGAAAAATGTATTGCAATAAAAAAAATGAAGAAAGAAAAAAAAAGAAAAAGAAATATGCGATCATAAATTCAAAAGATGAAGACAATAGTCAATCAAAGTGTGTCACACTCTTCTCAAAACACCCCATCATTCATCTTCTTCATTAGCCCCTCATACCTTTCATAAATGACAATTTTCACCCTTGGTAAAGTGTTCGGGCAAACGAAAAGATTATATGGTGAATAACTCGACATTCTCGACATAGTGGTTAGCATTCCTTCATGAGATCAAATTTCTTTCATGTATCCGTTATTTTTTATAAAGTGTGTGAGACGTTTGACATTGCTTACATTTACTCACATCCTCACACACTAGAGAGATACACTTACCCAATTCTCAGAGAGTTCGATTTAGAGAGATATATACAGTGAGAATTGAAGTCAAAGCGTTGATTCTATAAAGGCGATATTGGAATTACTCTAATGATACTTGAGATTACTTCACACTGCACATGCTGAATTTAGAAAGGATTACGCTTTTGATATTAAGTAAATTTATATATTCTTTTAAGAGTTGAATACGATGTTCCTTGACGTCCTTTTAAAGTTGGGTTGCACAGCGTTTCAGCATCTACTCAGATACTGCATTTAAATAAGTTTTAAATTTTGTGGGTACATTCACTGCAAACCCTCACGAGACACCACTCATCCTGTAGGGCAACCTATAGGTTTAACGGCTTGTTGCACATGCTAAGTGCAATCGCCAGTGCCTGCGAAAGTGGCACACTTTTGGTTACTTATCTCTGTTTTCTCTCTAATTTTGCTCGAGGACTAGCAATGTTCTATTTGGGGGGGGTGTGATAAGCACCCAAAAGTGTCTATTTTATACCCCGAATAGATGCATTTTAGTCGCTCGTTTTTAATAAAAATGACCTTATGTTCGTATTTTATTATTTTTCAGGTCAATATGCAGTTGCGGTACAAATAATGCTAAATCCAGTCAATTGCGATGCAAAAGCGATCAAAAGCGTGCATCGAAGAAATCCAAAGAGACCGCGAAGTCAGAGTCCTCATTGAGCTTGCCGAGATGTGATCCGATGCTCCGAAACAGTCCCGTAAACTTAACCTAGCCCAAACCGAGCCCAGTCCATATCCCGAGCCTGGTGTGTGTTGAGTTTGTACCTTTATTATTTTTCTAAATTTTTATTTTTAGTCATTTTATTTTTAGGACTTATTTTAGATTTATTTAGAAATTTCTAGGATTTATTTTCTATTTTTTTAATTCTTTATTTTGATTTTGATTTCTAGTAGTTTTTTTTTATTATTAATCTTTATTTTCTTTTATTTTATTAGGATTAATTTTTAGGAATTTATTTTTTATTAGATTTCATTTTATATATTTTATTTATTTATTTTAGTTTTATTTTATTAGGATTATTTTTTTTAGTTTTGATAGAGTTTTATTTGATTTCTTTTTATTTTCAATTTTTTTAGTTTGACATATTAGTTTTTTTTTTAGTTTTATTATATTTAAATTTTTATATTTAGCTATATTTTTTTAGTTGTGTTATTTTATTTTAAGGGTCCAACTTAAACACACAAATCCACTACACACTAGCCTACACCCAACACCCTCACCACACCAAAGTACCCCATACACTTTTCATCATCTCCTACCTCAAACACTCTCTCACCTCCATTCTTCCACCTCAACCACAACCAAAAAAAAAAAAAAAAAAGACCCATTTTCGTTTTTAACCCTCCGAACCTTACCTACTGTCAAACCCACGAGCCACCAACACCAAACCCGGACTGCCCCTGCGCCGACCCCTTCCGGCGACATCTCCGGCCGGAGTATCCCCAAACCACCCCGGAACCACGACTTGAACCCACCTGCCATGCTCAACCCGGCTTCCCTCTCAAACCCGCGTCCCAAAACCGAGACCATACCACTGCCAGATCCGGCAATCTGTCGGCGACGAAACTCGAACCTCCAACCAAAAAAATCCGTCGGAGCTATCATACCCGCGACCGGAGCAACCCAAAACCACATCATCCGAGTTCGACACCTGACCCACCTGAACCCGATCCACCTTACGAACCCATTTCCCAACCTCCGTCGCCAACCTAACCCGCTTGACCTCCTGCCACCAACAAAAACCCAACCCGATCCAACCCTTCCACAGTCAAACTCAAATCCCAAAAAAATCGGATTCTCACCTTATTGATTTATTCAACTCCAAATCCCACAAAAATCTCCAAACAATACAACATCGTGGCTTTAAAAGAGAAGGAGCAACTTTCATTATAAAAAAAAAGAGGACTCTCAGAGAATAAAAAAGAGGAGATATACCCAGAGAGAGACGAGAGACAAAAAAAAATAAAAAAGGAGACTGTAGAGGGTACAAAAAAGTTAGAAAAAAAATCCCCAAAAATTAGTTTAGGTTTAGAAAAAATTGTAGGTTCAGTTTTTGTTTTTAGTTTCTGTAATTCAGTCCAGTTTTTGTGACAAGTTTGGGACGTGTGTTCATGCCACAATTAACTCAAGGAATTATTCGTATCGTATTTCTTTCTCTTCTATTTAATTTCTCGCTGATTAATTGTGATTGTGCTGAAAATTTAATCATGTATGGCTAAACACTCCATTCAAGGGGTAGGATGAAACACGTATGTTAATTTAATTAATTGAACAATGGTTCAATAGATGTGTTCTAGGCAAATTAAATTGGAAAAAAATCACACATTAATTTATTTAACGAGAGTTAATAAATTAATGTTAAAAATTGATATTTGATTTTTGGATTTAACGTAGAGATAGGTTTCATTCTTGAATTCAAATATTAATCATGTGTGTGCAATTCAAAGACCCGTATATTTTTTTTTTATAAATTGATCCTAGCGGGTAGTTTGTAAAAAAGGGTATGAATCTATTTTTTTTATCTGTAGTGGCACTTTCTGATTTAATTGCTAAAAAAAAATAATTTTGAATTTAGGATTGTAACGAGAGTTAAATTTTAAATTTCAATATTATTTTGAACGTATCAAATGAATAATTGGAAAAATTAAATTAAATTAATTGCGTGGGGTAATCCCATCTCTTGTCTCTTCTCATAAATTCTACACTCGGTTACGTTTTAATTTTTCGTAGTTACTTTAGTTGCGTAAAATTTCATTTCCTCCATTAAAATTTGTTTTAAAAAATAAATATTAAAAAAAAAACACAAAAAGATTTTTAATAAAAATTAAAATTGCAGGTTTTCACAATAACGGTTTCGACGCTTAAAATTGGATTGATACCCGAATTTACCACGATACTGAATTTTTAATAAGTTTTCTAGGTGATTCCAGGAATTTGATACTCGAAGTTTTGTCCGCAACGACATTCCAAATCTACATCCGAAGGAACACAAACTAAGAGTTATCACATACCGTATTTCGGGGTTGACGGGGCCCAAGAAATAAAGGAAAGTCCAGTAAGGCCATATTTGAGGCCTAGAGATATGGGGTTAAAGTATCAATGTTGGGAGGGTAAACCATAAAATAAAATAAGACGGTAAACACTAATGAGTGGAATCCAAAAGGTATAACAATTATAGATAGTTATGGGTCGCGAAAAGTGCGTGCGGGGACCCTACGATCAGGCTAGACTGAAGAAGCTTTGATTCATCCTTGTGAAATAGTGGTGAGTTCCAGTGACGTGGGTGTGTCACAACATATGTGAATAGTTAGCACTAAGAATTTGAGTGTGCATTCGGTTTAGTGGGTACGTTGGCGACAACAGCCTTATTATGTAAATTACTACCATTTGGTAGCGAGATTTTTCGAGCCACCTGCGGGGAGGAGCAAGTGTGGACACTAAGAGAAATTTGTATATGGTATTATGTAACGATTCGTGCTCCTTTGAGTGTTATGATAGTAGAGCATATCATTATAATTAATGGTTACTGGTTATCGAGGGTTTGAATAGTAGTTGATTGTGTGATAATACTATTGTACTAAAAATTTCAAATTTTAAACATATGGTTTTAGAGAGGCATCACCTGAAAGACGGTTGAGCCTGCACATGTGTTGTATTGTATTGTATTGTAGACTTCAGTGAGTATGTTATCTTACTATGTTGGTCCCGGTGAGCAGGGATGTTTTACAGATGTGATTCAAAGTATATTGAATTATTGTAGAGCGGAGAGATATAGCTTGTAAATTATATAGCGCTAATAACTCGTGAAAGAGAGAGCCTTGCATTGTATACTGTCTTTAGTAACATGAGAGTGGACGAGTAGACTTCTTATGTCGCAAACGGGAATTCAGGGATATATGTTATGGATTAAAGACTTAACAGATCCCGACAACCTGCAGTGTTAGGTAGTAGTGTATCGGGGGGTTCCCTGTTTGGATTTCGCTTTGCGAGACATCCCACGCATGAAACTTAGCAAACGTTGGAAGTTGGGAGAAGTTTGCCCTTAGTACATGGATTTAGTATCGTAATGATTACCCATATACGTGGTTATAACTGTAAGATAATGGTTATATTACAAACTAAGGCCGATAGTGCCATATAAGATTAACATGTGATAATGTTACAAATTGTTGACACCACGAGCAGACCGGTGGGATAACCTAAGATATGATTAGGTGGAAACGGGTAGGGGGACTGAGTAGGACCTTACCATATAGTTATGCCAAGTATGTGGGGCATAAATTGATATTTATAACACGGCTAGTACAGTGGTGATGCAATGCACAAAGCATAGGATGTATGGGTGCCCTAGATATTTGGGTAATAAATTTTTCTTCCTTAAGTCAAAGATTATGAGACAACGCGTGTTGCGAGAGGTAACTGAATGTAGAAGAGTGTGACTTCAAGATTTAGCTATTTGATGGGTTAGGGCAGTTAGAACCGTTAATTCCCAGCTTTGCCACGAGGATGGTATGGGAAGAATCCGATAAAGTTTAACTCGGTAAAGTTGAGACTTACTTGATAGGACGTAGAGAGAATATGTTCCATGAGAATTTGAAGTTTAAAGAGAGGGGGAAGGACTTGCGACATGAAGTGATGACACTGTTGCCTGAGCCATAGATATGGATGTGGTTATGAGAAAGGTAAAATGCATATCGACATAAAGCCGTAGTAGTGATGGCTTAAGAAAAGAAAGACATTTCTGAGCTCCAATTGAAGATAGACCATCAGGAAATAAGAGAGTTCCTTTAGCATTAGGAATTCCTTGGTAGTAATGGGAGAGTGAATCCCTGAACAATTACAGAGTTAATTACTTCGCAATGGGATTATGACCCTATGTGGGTGAATGTGGGTCGAGAAATTAAAGTAGCTCACGTTATGCAAAGTTAAGACAAATCATAAGGTGTAACAGTAAACCCCAACCATTATTCTTGGGATAGTAAGGTTATATGGAGTACAAATAGAGTTTTTGTTCGAAAGAGTCCAGAGAGTTATGACTCAATTATTGGGAAGAGTTTCCGGGAGGCCATAAATATCAAGATGCGAACATATTCGACCTAACACACTCGCAGGCGAGTGGGTAAGTCCAAGAGTTTTAGTTGCACATTGCGAAGTATGTGGTAATTCCAATTATGGGATAGAATCCCATTCAAGGCGTTATATATATAAATCCTTGTTATCCTTGTGCTTATTGGATAGAAGGGAGGACAATAATCTATTAGGCCCAGAGAAATTTTTAGGGCCCGTTAACCAAGGTGGAAATGATTGGGAGTGGCATTATTGCATGTTGGAATGAGGAAATTGGTACCAAGTGAGGTGGGATCTTTTCCTATTATAGTTAAGTTTGAGCCGGTAACGTACAAGCTTAGGTTTCATAGTCCTTTGCGGAGGCAGTATGGCGAAAATGTGTTAACATTTATGGTATTTATCGTGTGTAAGACAGATGTGTATATAGCTAAATCCAAATTAACCTACTAGTGCGAGTAGTAGGACGCTAGATAGTAACTATATATAAGTTAAGTGGTGAAACTTAAATGGTAAGGCGTGGAGAGTAATTAATAAATGAGGTGTTCATTATTAAGGGTATTCGGTAATGTACTGTATGGACGGTACTGCCTAAATTCATGAGATGTGACGTAAATACCCGGAGTTTTCCTTACCAGAAATGCCTTATTTTTTGAATTTCGGGACAAAATTCGGTTATTAGGGGGGAAGTATGTAATACCCCGCATTTTCGAAGACTTAAATAATTACGTGATTTATTATTATTGTGGGATTAATTAAATTAAAATGTGAGAATTAATTATTTAATCCGGATTTAAATTGAATATTTACTAGCATGACGAGAAGTTAGTAACTATTAATATTACTGTGAGAATAAGTAATATGGAATAACGATTTTTATATAATTTGTCGTGATAGAGAAATGCGACAGTTTGGTATAGTAAGTCGGGACACGCGTGTGAGTCGTATCAGAACTAATTAAGTGAAGTAATAAAGTAAATTATTTTTAAGTAACTCGTATGATCATTTCAAGTGCGTCGTTGAGTCCGGAGGGGTCGAGATAGTCAGAAAACTCTACCCGGATATTTTATTTGGACTCTGGGACATTTTTAGGCCAAACCGGCACCCGGTAGGGATAGTTTTGTAATTTGGAATTTTGGAGAAATTAAATGGACGAAAATTAGAGATATATTATATTAGCTAATTGGGGACAATTAGGGTTAGATTAAACCAAAATTAGGAGAGAGCCACAATGGGTGAGTGAGAGCAGTTTCCAAAGGAAGAGAAGTTATCTTCACCACCTTGCACAACCACCACCACCATCGTGTAGATCGGAACGCGAGGAACGCATCCATACCAGCAACACCAACGGATCAGACCTTCAAAATCGAGGCAAGTGTTTATTGCTTATTTTCTTTAGCGATAATTATGTTCATGTTAGTCTAGGTTAATAAACCTATGTTATGAAAGTTAATTTGGGTGAAAATTAGAGAATTAATTTATGATTATGGGCTGATTGGTTTAGTAGTTTAATTCCTTCAGGTATGTTGAGGTTTTATCATGAAATTGGAAATAAAATTAATGAACGAATTAGGGTTGGTCAGATTCTTTAATTGAAAATTTGGCAACTAGGGTTCTTATAAATTAATTTGGGGTTTTCATGTAATCTTGATGATTTATGACGAATTAATGATCCTCGGATGTTGTGAATGATATATAATCTTGTTATTATTGATTGGGATAGATGATGAGAAGAGGGGGATTAAACTATATAGGTTTTTAGGCTTAAAAATGGAGGAAATCGCAGAAATCTGGTGAAGGAGAAGACGCAATGCAGGCCGCGCGATGTCGCACGTAGTGGTTCGAACGAGATTGGTATCTCGCGAGAAGTGGTTCGAACGACAATGGAATGTCACGCGAAGTTTGGTTCGAGCGAGATTGGAATCTCGCGTGATGTGGTTCAAGCGACAACCTGATCTCGTTTGAACGAGATCAGGTCTGGTTCGAGCGATAATTTACATTTTTTAGGAAATTACAGAATGGTCAAAATTAGTGTGGCACGGTGATCTGAATGAGAAAATGATATTTTTGGAAAATCAAAATAGTACAGGATTGTTAAGGAGGATATGAGGGTAAATACTTTAAATATTTGGGACGGTGAGTTTACTTTAAAGATTACGAGAGAGAGATAATCGTAATTATATATGCGTCGAGAGTATTAAGTGATAAATACTTACGATACTAGTTCGAACGATATGGAACTTATAAGAATAAGAATTAGTGGTTAATTATGGGACTGATTATGATTTTGTATTAAGGATTTTCAGGTGACATATTATCCTTAGAAATATATTACGAGAGAGGGAATACCGTAATTTAAAATACGTTGATAGTATTTAGTGATAATAATACTACGTATGGAATATGACATTTGGTTGTGTGTATACCGTTTGATTTGATGGGTTGCGTGGATACCTATTACTTGCTAGTATTATGTGTATGACATACCTAGCTGCTTGCTATCATGGGAGGTGGTGTAGAGACTGTCTTATCCTGAGGGGATTTTGATTTGTATCTCAGAACATAGGACTGTGAAGACTTACTTGTGAGTTGGTAAGTTACTGACTATGGGAGTGTAGGTATGTGCGTGACGTGACCCATAGGCATGTGAGCTATGTTCCCCTCCATTATGTATGTTTTTTATATATGGTTCGTAGGAGATTTCCGAACCGATAGTCCTTATTTGAGTACGAGAGGTACCGGGACATGATAGCAGCGTATGCAATGCACTACAGGTATAGCCTTGGGGTTCTGTGTTAGTATATATATAATGAGTGGTGGATATTTATATATACTTGTCTTATACTTACAATGTGATATTTGTAGGCTATTAAGATTGGGTTAATGCATATATATAATAGTGAAAGATATATATATATATATATATATATATGTATGCTTTTGGTATATCTAAAATGAGAAAATATCAGATAATTAAGATAGTGAAATCTTTAGTAATGTAAATAGTGAATACTTGACTTTAGTGTGATAAAACTTGTTTATAATGATAAATATTGAGATTTAAAATCGGAATATTACTACGAGGGGTAGTTAGACGGTTAAGCCTTACACCTAGTTAGAAGTGTGTCAGATGGCTAGGTCAGAGTAGATGTACGTTAGGCGTGCACACTAGTCGAGAGGTTAGAATCTCATGTAAGATTTCGGACTAACATGCATATAATACTTGCTTTAATGCAGTTTTAAATACTTGCTAAAACAAATATTTTTACACATCGGGCTCTGACCCGTTTCTTGCATCTCTTTTCTCTTTTACTATATATATATGTATTAGTACAGGTTCCCAGCCACAGGGACACCGGTTCTAGTTACTTGGATGGTTTGCCGAGCTGCAGCTGTTGTGGAAGTTGTGGGTTACTTGAGATTAAACGCTTTTTTCATTTCATTCAGTTCTTAGTTTAGATATTTCAGTTAGGGCATGTGTCGCCCATCCTCATTAGCAGAGTTGTGCTCAGTTTACTTTGTAGTTCTTCTCAGTTGGTTTGAGTATTTATTATGGTTTGGTTTGTAATTGTAAACTGGAAGGTTTTATCCAATCTTATCTATTTAGTATTTGATTCTGTCAGCATTTAATTCTTGTGTATGGTTTATAAATACATGTTCCGAATTTTGAAATTAATTGGTTTAAAGTTTAATTGGAAAAATGTTTTGACACTAGCTTAATTAAATGTTAGGTAATTAATTGGATTTAAGTTTTAGACAGTGATGCTAAGAATGAACCAACCGAACATTCTGTTATAAATTTTATAAAGGACTGATCACCCGATATTTAATTGGGCGGGGTGTCATAACTCTACTCTCCCTGCATTCATTAGCCAGGGGATTCACCTCTTTCGCGTAATCCACTGGCTAGTGAACGTGTGAATGTCACGGTCATTGACCATGATAAAAAAAATACGATTTTTTGTTACGGGCAATGATCGTGACAAGGTCGTGACAAGAAGTTGTCACGGTCAAAGACCTTAACAGGCCCGTGACAATTCTTTTAAGAAAATAGCTTAGAGCCTAATTTTTTCCCACCGTTTTGTTTCCCCCCAGTTTCTCTCTTTTCTCTCTAAGAGGCGATGCTCTCTCTCTCTCTCTCTCTCTCTCTCTCTCTCTCTCTCTCTCTCTCTCTCTCTCTCCTTTGTGTATATGAATATGTGTATGTGTGTGTGTGGGGGGGGGGGGGGTGGCAGGGGGTGGGTGGCAGTTGCAGTGTGTGTGGGGTGGGGGCAGTGGGGGTGGGGGTAGTGTGTGTGTGGGGGGGCGGGGCGGGGCAGGGTATGCGTGTGTGTGATTAATTGGGCATAAATCTGAATTGGACCCCTTTGTTGTGTAAATATCAAATTAGATCCCTTTGTTGTGTAAATATTGGACCATATTTTTGTGTAAATATTGGACCTCTTTGTTGTGTAAATATTGGACCCCTTTGTTGTGTAAATATTGGACCCCTTGGTTGTGTAAATATGAAATTGAAAATTGATTGAACATATTATTGTGAAATTAATATAGAAATTGGGTCTTTGTGTGTTTGTGAAATTAATGTGTGTGTAATTCTTAGAAATAAAAAATATATTTAAATTTTTATAAATTGGTATTGGTATAAATTGAAATTAAAATTGATATCGTATGTATTGAAATTGGTATAAGTTTTAGTTCTTATGCGAACTTAAAATTAAATGAAACAAACTTGAAATCACACAATTAAATGAAATCTCTTGAATTATGACAAAACATAATTAAATGAAACATACTTTAAATTACACATAGTGCGCATAGATTCATTTGTACTTGACCATTTTTTATGATAACCCGAATTTGAAACAATTATTTGTTAATTAGAATTTTAATAAATTTAATGCCTTAATTCAAAGTCCATGACCCGGGAGTGTGTGTGCGTGGGGGGGGGGGGGGGGGGGGGGGCTAAATTGAATTTGGTATTGGTATTGATATTGGTATGTATTGTTATTATCGGATTTGAGCATTAATTCAAAGTTCATATACATGTTTGTACTAATAATAACAATTTTTGCAGAAAATGACTTCATCACGGCACGGTAGCGGAGGAGATGAGGGCTCCTCGGCCAATAGGGCCCCCAAATGGGGCAAATTGGGGGCCATCGTCGAGAATAACATGACATTATTAGCTAGAGCGCTAGAGTTGATGAAGGTGATTGTTGACCCGGGGTACACTGATTGGAGGGTCGTGCCTATTGATCTCAAGATGAACACCTGGGGGGGCACTAGAGGTTGTGTACTTAATATTTATATTTATAACTGTAACACTTACTTGAAAATCTCATTTTTTTTGTGTTGGCTCAATATTGAGACAAACAATTTTTTATTTATATGCTCTTGCATTTTTTTTATTTTTATTCAAATCTATTTTTTATACCTTAAATCATATTTTTATATATTGATTTAATATATAAATTATTTTTTGATAAAAATAATTTTTGTGGAGTGTACAATTTCTTTTTATCAAAATACAATCTCTTTTGTATTTTTTTGACAAACATTTTTGTATTTTCATTATTCGAGTCTAATATTTTTTTTGATATATTTTTTTTATATTTGACTTGTTGGATATTTTTTCTTAACAATAAAATATACACGCAATGTATTTTTTTGTTGTGTTACATATTTTTTTTGTGTTTCATTTTTTTTTGTTTTATTTGTTTTATCTTTATTTTCGGATTTTATTTTTTTGTGTGTGTTTTTATTTTTTTTGGGCCTTTTAAGCTTTGGGCTTTTTGGAAAGCCCTTTAGGGTTTGTTTTATTTTTTTTGGGTATAAGTTAAACAATCTCTCTCTCTCTCAAAGACTCACTCTTTTTTTTCGGCCGTCACTCTCCCCCTCTCATTTTTTTTGCTCTCTCTTTTCTCTCTTCATCTTGAGAGATTTTGTTTGGGAGCTTTGATTTAAGCATTTGAGATCCAGATCTGAGCTCGGTTTTGGGGATTGTCCGGTGGTGGTTTGGTCCGGAGCTGTGAGTTCCGGCGTTGGTCCGGCGACCGTGGTTTGATCGATTTCCAGCCACTGTTTTTTTGGCATCCATTTTTGAGGTGCTGTCCTCGGATTTTTCCGGCTCGATTTCCGGTGGACTCAAGTTTCCGGCGACCAATTTTTTTTTGGTAACTGTTTTTCCTCTCTCTCTATATATATCTAATATATACATATACATATATATATAGAGACACATATACACACACACACATATACATATATATATATATATATATATGTATATATTTTTTTTCAGATCTGTGTACTGTGTGTGCGTGTGTTTTGTGACTGTGTGTGTGTGTGCGGTTTGCAGAGTGTGTGCGTGTGTGCTGTTTTCAGTGTGTGTGCGTGTGTGTTATATATCTGCTATAATATATATTGTATATACATACACCTCATACCTATTACACCATATTCTAGTAATATATATACTATATATAGGAAGATTTGCTCACTTGTTTTGTTGGGTGTGTATTGTTGGCTCTTATTTTACACCCAACTCATTTAGTGTGTGTACACATTTTTTATTGGACTTAGATTATTTTGTGTCACACACTGTTTATAAAAATAATATTTTAATCTGAATTAAAATTTATTTGGGTGTTGGGTATTTGTTGTTGGAGCTTATTTCATACCTAACTCATTTAGTGTGTGTACACTTTATTTATTTGGACTGTGATTTTTTTTTGGCCAACTTTATTTGGATAAATTTATTTGGACTAAAATTTGTTGGGACTGAATTTTAGTAGGCTTATTGGGTGTTTGGTTTGAAGAGTTATTTACACCCATTTCAGTTTGTGTGTACACTTTGTTATCAAGACTTATTTTAGTGTGTCACACATTTTTATTTATTTATTATTATAATCTGGTTTGATTTATTTTGGGAATAAAGATATTTGATTTTTGACTCTAACTAGTTACACCTTCTAAGTTGAACTTTTGTGTGTTCACTTTATTTAGTTGGGTTTAATTAGTGTGTAGTCTTTATACCACATCTTTATTTATTTAAATTTATTTTTAGTTAAACCCATCCTATTTTAGTGAGTCGAGTGCTACACTCTTTATCTCGTACTCACTTGACTTGGATTGGACCATTTGACTCGTACACTTTTTATTGCCTAAGTTGAATACTTTTTGTTGTATTCTTTTATAACTTAAGGTAGTGATTATGTGTGTATGAGTATTTGATCCAACCCTTGTCATAGTATTGGTTTATGCTAAAATTGGAATTTAATATTTGTAATCTTATTTTATTTATTTTAATTAAGTCCCAATTTATATGAGTTAAGTGCTACACTTATTTATCTTTTGCTCATTTTACTTGGACTTAATATTTTGAACATAACACCTATTTAAATTGATTCATATTATATTTGGTGTTAGGTTAATTTTCTATCTTAGTTGCGCGACACAATTGTTGGAATTTTATTTCCTATTTTATTTGTGGTCATTTGCGCCAACTAATTTGTTTTTAGAATTAATCTTTACTTGAATATTAAATATTAAGGAAGACCTTACTTGTGTCTTGGGACTTAATATTTAAGCATTCTTTTTAGTATTGATTAATTCAATATTGTCTTACCTTTCAATTAGTCCTTGATTGGTAATTTGTCTTGTCAATTAAAATAGATTTAAACCTTGGTTGTTTGGTCTATTTTTAAACAAGATTATTTTTTTGTTGTTTTGATTAAAACAATATCTATTATTATATTTGTGTGTTGCACAACTTCGCGGGGTCTCGGGTTTGAGTGTGTCGTTGTGCTTGTGTAGTGAGTGAGTGATAGTCTCTGTTACTGGGGTGTTATTGGGTTGACTGATTTTCAGTCAAGTTGGGTTGTTTTAGACTAGGCTGGATGTACTGGTTTGTATTTGCCTTGTTTATTTCATTGTGGACTTGGAGGACTGTAATCTGTAACTTGTAATCGGTAATAGTGGACTTGAGTGCGCGGGCTGTCATGGGACTAGGGACACGGGGTTTACCACTAAGGTGGGTTCCTCGATAACATATATTGTGTCACACTCTACTTTTCCTCATCTCATTCTTAAAGGGAATTATTCTTTACTTCTAGCATCATCACCTTTACTAATAGTGTGCGTGAGTGTTTTCTCACTTAAAATTTATAATAGATTTTGTATTAAAGATTTAAAAGAGTTGGAGATTTTTTAATTTACCTAATACGCATTAGCAAGTACCACTCGGTTCTTTCTAGTGTGACCCTTGGGTCCCTTTTTCAAGTGGTATCAGAGCATCAGGATTCACTTTATAAAAGTTTTTATTCCGCAAAGATCCTGAACTCCTTTGAAAAAAATCTATATTTTATATCATTTAAAATCTATTTTTTATTATGGGAAAACAAATTGGTGATGCTATTTTTTCTTTGAAAAAATCCCTTTATGAATGTTCTAATGATGAAAAGCTTTACTCTCAATATAACTGTTGATACCAAAATTAATATGCTGATATGGACGAATGATATGAAGACACGTGTCAATCTACTAGGCATAATAGCAACGAGGAAGTTCATTTCCCCGACCAACTCATGTTCTCTCCGAGCAACGAGGATACACCGAGGAGCTTCAGCACCCCGAGGTACTCTAGCGCTCCGAGGTACTCTAATGCTCCGAGGAACTAAGGCGGTCCGAGCTGCATCTCGGCCGTAGCATAAACTGCCAGATAATCAACAGTTCAATTATTCATTGAATGTTTATCATCTTGACGCACACGCTGCATTAAATGTATTACCATTTCATATGTATATCATTTAATGTATCAACCCTTTCATGTACAGCCTAAGGGCTATAAATACCTTGTATCACCCTCATTCAAAGGGACCGGAATTTCTTGGTATCATTTGTAATCGAGAATTTCCAGACACTCAGTAATAACATAACAGTGGACGTAGGCCATTCTTATAAGGCTGAACCACTTTAAAAATCTTTGTCTCATTTATTTATCTGTGATTGAATAATTAGAACGATCTAGTTTTTTACATCAACAGATTGGCGTCGTCTGTGGGAAACGACTGTTGCTATTGTTTTTCACCAAAAATCATTTATAATCAATGGCAGATAATCCAGAATCCAGTAATCGAAATGCTGGAAATGCTGGAAATCCTCCAAATCCATCTGCACCTCCAGATCTGGCTGGAATTATGACGAATCTGGCTCAAGGACAAACCGCCATGCAAGAAACAATGAGGTAACTCATTCAAACTCTTCACGGCGGTGCACCTACCCATTCAGGGCAAAGGACTGATCGTGGGCAGTCGCGATCCAGGCGTACTGGGTCATATCGTAATGAAGAATCTAATGATTTTTCTTATCAACCTGGGCGAACTTCATCGATACGAGCTACGGATACAGATCAACATATCACTCTCTCTCCGGAGAGAATCAGCGCCCTGGAAAGATTAAGCAGGGTGTCTCCTTTCAGTCGGTTAGGACCAAGGAGAAATATGAGTCCACCTAAAGCCCCATCGAGAAGCTTTCGACCACCATCAGGTTTGAGAGAAGGATCAGCACAATCACGACCAGCTACTCATCGAGATAGATCTCAGGAAGCTACGTCAGAATAATCAATTGCTCGGACTAAGCGGCATGAGGAAGGAAATGAAGCATGGAAAGGTTCCATTCAGCGGTTGGAGGATAGACTTGGAGAAATGGCTAAAGAAAGGAATCCCTTACAGAGAACTTATGTTCAAGGGACACCTTTTGTGAAGGCCATTGTGAATTTTCCTACACCATTGAAATTCAAAGCACCTGTAGTGACCCCTAAGTATGATGGAAAGACAGATCCTGTTCTTCATATAGAACAATACCAAGCTGCTGCCGACATATATGCCGTCCCCGACGAGATGAGGTGTAGAGCATTCTCGGGAACTCTTACCGGATCTGCACAGATATGGTACAACAATCTTCCTCGGGGTAAGATTTCGACTTTTATTCAGTTAGCCGAGTTGTTCATTGGCAATTTTTGTTTTGGAGCAAAGCCAGTAAAGCGAGTAGCGCACTTGTTAAGTGTTAGACAAAAATCAGGTGAGAGTACTAGAGATTACATAACTCGTTTCAATAACGAGAAGTTGGAAGTCATAGATTACGAAGAAAAGACAGCGATCACTGCTTTGATGAGTGGATTGCTGCCTAACAAGTTATACTACACTTT
This sequence comes from Sambucus nigra, assembly GCA_949130495.1. Lineage (NCBI taxonomy): Eukaryota > Viridiplantae > Streptophyta > Magnoliopsida > Dipsacales > Adoxaceae > Sambucus > Sambucus nigra. The sequence continues at coordinate 685,963,062 of OX422208.1, forward strand.
GGCCAAAGATCCACCTAAAACTATGTCGGAGTTGATGGCAAAAGCGGCCAAAATCATGAATGCCGAGGAGGCTATGGCTGCGAAGAAGAATATGGATAAAGAAACCAAGGTGGAGGTTGACAAATCTAAGAAGAAAGAGCAAAAAGGTAATGGTGGTGACAAGCACTCCAAGAATAATAGGACGTCATGGGAAGTCCTGAAGAAATACGATAATTATACTCCATTGAAAATGGGTATTAATCATGTTTTGGAAGAAATTAAGAATAACGAAGAAATCAAGTGGCCAGATAAACTGAGGACCAATCCTGACCTGAGGAATAGGGCCAAATATTGCGAGTTCCATAAAGATCATGGCCATACGACCAAAAATTGCATAGCCCTTCAGAACGAGATTGAAACGCTCATCCGAAGAGGAAAGTTGTCAAAGTATGTAGATCGCAGAGGTGAAAGGAAGAATGATGATAGAACTAGAGATCGTTCCAGATCTCCTCATCGGACGGAGGAGAAAAAGAAAAGAGATCATGAAGATGATCCAGATGAAGACCCCAATCTTCCAAAGAAGCCAAGGCAGCCTGAACGAGAGGTATTTTCCATACGTTTTGAGTCATTTGATTGTAATGTCATTACAGGAGGAGATGCAGGAGGAGGAGACCTTACTGCAGAAAGAAAGGCTTACCTTGGAGAGGCTCAAGCTTGTTCATATATTCAGCGAATAAATCTAGCCGAGGACGATCGTCCGAGGAAGGTAAACAAAGAGAAGCTGGTCATTGGCTTTTCAAAAAACGACCTAGCAGGTGTTCTTTATCCTCACGACGATCCTCTGGTGATCAAAATGAGGATGAAGGAAGTAGTGATTTCAAGGGTGTTGGTAGACAATGGAAGTTCGGCAGACATCATGTACTATTCATGCTTTGACAGTTTGAATCTGAAATTATCTCAATTGGAACCGTATCACAGACCCCTCCTGGGTTTTGCTGGCGAGAAAGTTTTTCCACTTGGGACGATCAAGTTGGACATATTCATTGGAACTTGGCCTGCTTGTCGAACAGAGAGAATACGCTTCTTTGTGATGGATAAGAATGTGCAGTCAGCCTACAACATCATCATGGGAAGAGTTGGTTTGAAGAAGTTCGAAGCAGTTCCATCTACAGTGCATCAATGCTTAAAATTCCCAACAAACTTCAGAGTAGGAGTTGTGAAAGGTGATAAAAAAATAGCTCGGGAATGCTATTATTGATCTGCCGAGCAAGAGGAGCTTGAGGAATCAAGGAAAAAGACTACTACCTACCAGGTGGAGGAAGGTACAGAAATTGAAACTCTTGATCCCAGGGATGAATCCCAACTTGTAAAAGGACAGGCGGTAGAATCTACAGAAAATGTTATTCTGGACGAGGAGCACCCTGAACGAGTAACCCAGATAGGTTCGTCGTTGGATGCTTCAATAAAACAAGAGTTGATAACTTTCTTGAGAAACAGGAAGAATACTTTTGCATGGAGTCACGAAGACATGCCAGGAATAGATCCAAACTTCTTATGTCATGAACTCAATGTGAATAAGGAGATCAAGCCTGTGAAGCAGAGAAGAAGAGTGTTTAGTCCCGAGAAGAATCAGGCCATATAAGAGGAGGTCGAGAAGCTCCAGAAAGCCCAATTCATTGAAGATGTGAAATATCCAGACTGGTTAGCAAATGTGGTGATGGTAAAGAAGAAGAAGAATAAATGGAGAATGTGTGTTGATTTCACTGATCTCAAGAAGGCATGCCCGAAAGATCATTTTCCATTGCCCAGAATAGACCAGCCAGTGGACGCTACTTCGGGACATGAGCTGCTCAACTTCATGGATGCATATTCTGGCTACAACCAGATCAAAATGAAACCCGAAGACAGGAAAAGTACTTCTTTTATTACCCCAAGGGAAACTTATTGTTATAATGTCATGCCTTTTGGTTTGAAAAATGCAGGTGCAACATATCAGCGGCTGATGAATAAGGTTTTTGCCGAACAAATCAGTTGCAACATGGAAGTCTATGTCGACGATATGCTAACAAAGAGCAAGAAAGTTGCTGATCATCTAGTTGACTTAGGTCAGACCTTTGATCAACTAGATAAATACCAAATGAAGCTCAACCCGACGAAGTACACCTTTGGAGTACGAGAAGGAATGTTCCTCGGATACATCGTCAACCAACGAGGTATTGAAGCAAATACAGATAAGATCAAAGCTCTTTTAGGGTTGCGATCTCCAAAAATAAAGAAAGAAGTACAGAGTCTTACAGGACGAGTGGCAGCGCTCAACAGATTTGTGTCCCGAGCAACTGATAAATGCCTCCCATTCTTCAAAACACTTCGAAAAACTTTTGAGTGGACTGATGAATGTGAGAAGGCCTTTCAAGATTTGAAAAAGTATTTGGGAGCACCTCCATTGTTGTCCAGGCCAATAACAGGAGAGAAGTTGTACTTGTATCTGGCAGTATCAGAGAATGCAGTTAGTTCAGCATTGATCAGATTGGAGAATGGAGTCCAGAAACCAATTTATTACACAAGTAAAGCTTTCCGAGGTGCGGAAATCAGGTACCCAAAGCTGGAGAAATTGGCATTGGCATTAATTGAAGCAAGTAGAAGAATGAGGCCATATTTCCAGGCCCATACCATCGTCGTTTATACCGACATGCCATTGAGGCAAGCCCTTCATAAGCCAGAAAAGTCAGGAAGACTGATGTACTGGGCAATAGAGCTCGGTGAATATGATATTGTGTATGAACCCAGATCATCATTGAAAGGGCAGGCTGTAGCAGATTTTATAGCAGAGTTTACATATCCTGGTACCCCCGAGGAACAAAAATTGCTCGCTGACCAACCTGTGGATGTTACAGGATCAACAGACATAAGTCCAGACCAACTCCGATTGGTAAAAGGGCTTGTGGATGTATAAGGATCATCAACTTCAAACTCAGACCAGCTCCGGTTGGTAAAAGAGCGAGAAGAGATGATCGACGAGGAGCGAAAAGTGTCAGGGGAGGATGAAAAGAAGCAAAAAATATTTCACCGAGGAACTCTATCAGATAAGGAATTTGAAGACGGGTTACCCATATGGAGATTATATGTAGATGGCTCATCTTCCACAGCAGGTTCTGGGGCAGGAATTATTTTGAATACTCCAGACGAGATTGACATGGAATATGCTTTGCGATTCCAATTCAAAGCCTCTAATAATGAGGCTGAGTATGAGGCCATGATAGCAGGTTTAAACTTAGCAAAAGTTATGGAAGCACGGCAAGTAATTGTATTCAGTGGTTCTCAATTAATTGTAAATCAGATGATAGGAACATATGCAGTTAAAGGAGACTTAATGGCGAAGTATCATGCAAAGGTGATGGAGTTACCGACAGAATTTGATGCCATTCAATTGGTGAGAATACCGAGGATGGAGAATGTACAAGCAGACGCACTGGCCCGACTAGCATCAGCTACTCGTACCGAGCTACGAAGAACGATACCAATTGAAGTACTGGAAAGTCGGAGCATAGATGAAAACCTGACGATGAATGTTATTACCCTTGATTTAGGACCATCTTGGATGGATCCCATCAGGGTATATATTGAAGAGGGAGAATTGCCAGAGGATAAGCTCGCTGCCAAAAAATTGAAGTATAAAGCTGCTCGGTATGTATTAACTAATGGTATTTTATATAGACGAGGAATTATGGCAGGTTTGCAGAGATGTGTACATCCCTCCGAGGTGAAAGAATTGATTGAAGAAATCCATTAAGGGTCTTGTGGAGCTCATGTAGCAGGTCGAACACTTTTACAAAGGGTAATGACTCAAGGATACTATTGGCCGACGATGAGGGCTGATTGCATAGCCTATGCTAAGAAATGTGACAAGTGCCAACGTTTTTCCTCTATCCGACGAACTCCACAAGCATTGTTGACACCAATAACTTCCCCTTGGCCATTTGCCATGTGGGGAATTGATTTGGTTGGACCACTGCCGACCACCCGAGGAAGATTCAAGTACCTCGTCGTTGCAGTGGACTATTTTACTAAGTGGGTAGAAGCTGAGCCGCTTATTGATATGACATACGAGAAGGTATACCAGTTCGTTTGGAAGAACATCATCTGTCGATATGGTCTCCCTCATGCCTTCATCACAGATCATGGAACACAATTCGACAACGAGGAGTTTGCTGCCTATTGTCAACAATCAAACATCCTGAAGACCCATTCATCACCAGGTCATCCTCAAAGCAATGGGCAGACTGAGGTGACAAACAGAACACTACTAAATGGTTTGAAGAAGAGGCTAAGTGAAGCTAAAGCTAATTGGATTAATGAGCTACAATCAGTATTGTGGGCTTACCGCACAACTCCCCGAACAGCGACTGGAGAATCACCATACATGCTGGCATTTGGAAGTGAGGCTGTAATACCTGCCGAGTTGGGTCTCCCAACACACAGAGTGCTAAATTTCAATTCCATAGTCAGTGACTTGATGAGAAGATTAGATTTGGACAAGCTCGAGGAGGTTAGAGAAGAGGCAGCCATTAGGAATGCTGCTTACCAACAACGCACAGCTCTGTTCTACAACAAAAGGGTGAAGAAATGCGACTTAAAAGAAGGGGATTATGTGCTAAAGAAGGTCATTCAGAAGCACAATAAGCTTGAAGCCAACTGGCATGGACCTTACCGAGTTACAGAAGTTGTCCGACCAGGAACTTACCGAATAGCAACTCTAGAAGGAGAGGAATTCAAGAATGCTTGGAATGCTGAACACCTTCGCAAGTATTATCAATGATGTAAAATGTACAACAGTATGAATAAAACGATGATGTTTTCACCATTTTTCTCTCCTTTGTTTGAAAGTTTTTCGGGGAATACTAGTGTTGTACACTACGCTGCTCGACAACAAAAAGAAGACGATAGTTCAGACCCACGACCAACTTCGGTTGGTAAAAGGGCGAGAACAAACGATAGTTCGAAAGAACCAAAAAATATACTCCTTTGGTTAGGAAGCGTACACTAGCGTGACCAACTACGGTTGGTAAGATAACTAGTGGACAGATAGTTCGAAAGAACCAGATAGTTCGAAAGAACCAAAAAATATACTCCTTTGGTTAGGAGGCGTACACTAGCGTGACCAACTACGGTTGGTAAGATAACTAGTGGACAGATAGTTCGAAAGAACCAGATAGTTCGAAAGAACCAAAAAATATACTCCTTTGGTTAGGAGGCGTACACTAGCGTGACCAACTACGGTTGGTAAGATAACTAGTGGACAGATAGTTCGAAAGAACCAGATAGTTCGAAAGAACCAGATAGTTCGAAAGAACCTGATAGTTCGAACCCATGACCAACTCCGGTTGGTAAAAGGGCAAGAACAACATTCTTAAAAATGCCAATCTCGGTTGGTTTGAAAACAAAATATGCCAACAAGTTGGTCGGAAGGTAAAATCATTCCAGAAAATACAAGAATTCCAAACTGAACCAAGTATAGTTGGTCGGTGATCAACTATACTTGGTCGACGAGGATAAATTATCGACCTTGGTTGGTCGGACACATTTTATGAAAAAGTTTACCAAGTATGGTTGGTCGGGGATAAAAACCCATCAACTGTAGTTGGTCGACAAACGCAATTTAACAACCTTGGTTGGTTGGAAACATTTTAAACATTTTTTACTCATTTATTAAGTGATTGAGCAACATTGATACTTGTAATTTTGATTACTAAGTTGGCTGATGAACATCACCATATTGTTATCTTTTTAACAGATACATATGCACAAATGTAAAAATGTTTGATAAACACAAGACAATAGCAATACAGATTTGCAAACAGAAAATGAAAGTCTTTCATTAAAATCAAAATAAATTACAAGCTACATATATGTGCTAACTGTTACATTGAAAAACCTATTCTATTGGTTTCTTTCCTTTAGCTTTTGAAACAGGCTCCTCGCCAGCAGGAGGATCCTCCAGGCAAAGAGGAGAATTGATGAAATTAATATCTCTGAGCATTCTGACGTTCATCACAGAAGGTGTATCCAAGAGATGCTCGGGACGAGATAATTCAGTCTGAGAATGAAGACTATAGTCGCCAAGGTATTTTGAAATTAAGCTCCGAGGAATGGTACGAGCTGGGATCCACTCCATGTCTAGTTTATAAGGCGGTACAGGCAAGTCTAGTAGCCCAGGAGAATGATAATCCCATAAGAAATGGCCCTGTTCTAGTTTTAACACACCCAGGGCGTTAAACCATCCTTGTTTATAACCTTCGTTATTAGCACTTTCAAGACGAGCATCCAAGTGACAAAGGGCTTCATTGTAGCCTGCCATCCAAAACTCACGAGGTTGTTTGTGAAATTGGAAAGTTATTCTCTCTAGTTGCTCGTGAAGGTTCCTGGCAAAAGCGTCTTTATCATTCAAAGCAGACTTCGTCGCAGTAAGTTGATCTTCCAAAGATAGGTTTTTCTTAGACATTTCAGATAAGGCCCGATCTTTGGCGTTCAATTGGAATGCTTGAGTTTCCAATGTTGACAGAGTACGGGATTCTTCAACATTACGGCTGAGAACTCTTGATCGACTCCGAGCAGGTGGAGAATTTTGCTCCTCGACAACATTTTGAATAGCTCTTCCTCGTCCCCGAGAACCTCTTCCTCGTCCCCGAGCAGTAGCAGAAGTACCAGATCTTCTTAAGGTATCCAGTTCTTGCCTTAATTTGGCATTCTCAACCTCTAAGAATGAGAAACCTTCATCGGTAACCGGTACTAAAGCAGTGGAAGATGAAGCTGCAGATTCATACTGTGCCAACTTTTTCTGCAAATTATTGTTCTCTTGTTCCAGCAACTCAGCAATCTGCCTGCAGGCCTCAACTTCACCTTTTAGAGTTCTCTCCCTAACATCGTATCCAGCAAGGATCTTTTTATGGCCTGTTTCAGAAGAAAGCTGTTGATATCTATTTTCATACTCCTTGTGCAGCAAAGCAGTCGATTCATTGTGTTGATGTTGTAGATCTTCTAAGGTACAATGAAGTTCCTCGATCAATTCATAGTAGGCCACGTTGTTGGCCACAGATCGGTCGAGTAAATCCTTCAAGTACCGATAAGCCTCAATTGCTTGTTCTGAGGCATCATGGCCAAGGATGTTAGCAATTTCTGATACACTCAAATTTGTATAACCTGCTTTATAATATTCATGGCATTGCTGCATCAACTTTGTGTCATGTGCAGATATCAGTTCCACTCTAGCCACAAACTAATGATGAAAAGAAGACAACAGTCAACAAAAACAAATCATCAACAACAGAGATGAACAAAGATGTATTTTATTAGATCACAAAAAGATTACATTGTTTGATTACAAATAATGAAAGATAGAAATGATACCGAACAACTTCACACCTTTTCCTTGTCTCCCAAGACTTTCTCGGGAGGCTGGGACGAGGAGCTTGGTTGCTCGGTGGTAACTGCAACTTGATCAGCATGAGTTGAAATTTTCTCAGGAGGAGGAGGCATGGAAGAAATGTCCTCGTTTGCAGAAGGTAGAGAGGCAGGGACTTGATCACCTAGGGCCATGGAAGATTCATCAGAGATAGGCTCATCTTCTTCTTCTTCTTCTATAATTGGTGGGGGAGGACCAGAGAGGTGTAGCTGAAATAGATCAGAGTCCTCTTTAATCTTCAGTTCCTGCAGGGCAGCTACCCAGCCATCTCAGAAGTATTTCAACTTCCCGTATTGTACTTGGGATGTCATTGCAGCAATCCCTTTGTCCCATCCTTTATCCCAGCCAGCGCTGAAGGATTTTTTAACTGCGAGCTTTCTTTTCAGTTTCTCCGAGGAGAGCTTCTCGGATAGAAGATCCTCGGTAGTCTTTAACTTCGCTTCCAATTCTTCTTTTTGGCGATTGATATCTAGCAGGACGGTCAATTCTTCCTCTGCCTTTTTCAGCTTATCTTCAAGCTCTCCAAAGTTCTTGAGCTTGTCGTCATATTTTTGATGCTTAATCTCTAAACTTTTCACCTTATTCTCCAAACTCTTGGAGGTCTCAGCCAACTTCACCTTCTCCGCTTCAACTATTGACAACTTCTTCTCCCAGACAGCTTTGTCCTCACTATACTGCTGACGAGAATCCTTCAAGGATTGGGTCAAACCCAGCAGAGCATCCTCTACCCCCGACGAGGAGCTGGAAGCTTTAATTGCTTCGTCTTTCTTCACGATGTTGTTAAAACAATTCACCAGCTAAACAAAGGAAAAAGTAACAGGTCAGTACAAAAATACAAGTATTCAAAGAAAGAAAGGAAATTCAGAGTGTGAGAAATTTACTGAAGCAAGGTGACGAGTAGCTAGGGATGTCAGCATATCCCTAGAAATCTTTTCATCAATTCCTTGGACCTCGGGTATGATCCAAGTTTTTACCGAGCTCATGGCAGAGCTCGGAGGAATGATGGTTGGAACACCAACACCACCAGCTGGTAGAGAAGAGATGGTTTCAGTCAGATTGGCAGTTTCAGCCACATTGACTGAGGACGATTTCCTCAATCTCCTCAAAGGAACTTCAGCAATTTCAACCAAGGAAGAGCTCTTGGTCGGAGAGATAGCAGTCATCTCCACAGGAGCAACCTTCTTGCTCGGAGCCACTGGGGGCTTCTCGGCAGCTTTGGAAGGTGCAACATCCACTTTCTTAGTCCCTTCTGGGACATCAACTTTTCTTTTCTTGGCTTCAACAGCAGAAGTAGTGTCATCAAATAGAGCAGGGGGAGCTCTTTTCCTGCCCATTCTTTGACTTAAAGGGATGTGAGAATCTGAAGAAGAATCCTCTGGAGTTGAAGCTGGCTCAACAGGACGAGCAGTATAAGAAGTCGTATAGCTCCTATACTGCAGCAAATATGATGCAGACCTGATGTGCTCGTCTGCAACGTTCTTATGCAAACCCCAGATAAGTTTCAGATGCTTAATATTAACCTCTGATTCTTTTGGAGTTTTTCTTTTGCTATCAACTGCAAATAAATACATAATGAGATATCAGTCATACATTTTGTCAAACATGATAAAAGCATAATTTCATAAGTAAAGGAAAATGAGAATAAACCTATCCCATTGCCATATGGGGGGCATTTAGGACCCTGGTATACTGCATCTCCAACCAAGGGGGCATATTGCCAATTTTTAATCACCACCCCATGTTCAAAATAATCTCTATTTGCATCAGGGAGGTTAACTACAAGAGCCCTATTTAAAAACCTAGTTTTTAAGTAATAAAAATTATCTAAAATAGCCCATCTATAGCAATACATAATCTCAGGAATCCCTATACGAGTTCCATGAGTTAGATTTAATTTATACACCCCATTAATTATTCTCCATGAATTGGGGGCTATTTTTGCAGGAACAACGTCAAAGTACTGACAGAACTCTAAGCATAAGGGGTTTGGCGGAAAAGAAAATCCACATTCAACAATGAATAGACTGGGGAACCAATGTCCCTCAGCCAATCGAAAATAATCTAAAGGCTCAGAAAGAACCTCCAGAGTTACCCAGGAAGGAATGGAAAAATCGGAACGAAATTTCTCAACAGACTCCACAATATAAACCATACTGAATAAAAGAAATATAGAAGAAAAGAAGAGAATCTTACAGGAAAAAGGAAGAGCTGACAACTAGCGAAGGAAAAGATGAACGCACAAGGGAGAGAAAGAGAACAGAAAGCTTGAATGCAGAAAATTGGAAAAGGTAGACGACGGTATGGTTACCTAAGAAGTTAAATACTTTACCTTGGGAAGCTGCGAAGGAAATGATTACACAAAAGAAACTAATACGCCACTGGCGGCTAAAAGGACAAAAATGCACGAAGATCGAAGCACTCATAAAAATTCGAAAAAGGCGGATTCTGTGAATTTGAAAGAAATTCAAATATGAAGAGAAGGCTCCTAGAACCCAGGAAAGTCATTTAATATCGCCTTATACCGAGAAAGAATGTTCCATACTCCTCAAAGTTCGAAATATGAAACATTGGGGGCTTCTGTTGATACCAAAATTAATATGCTGATATGGACGAATGATATGAAGACACGTGTCAATCTACTAGGCATAATAGCAACGAGGAAGTTCATTTCCCCGACCAACTCATGTTCTCTCCGAGCAACGAGGATACACCGAGGAGCTTCAGCACCCCGAGGTACTCTAGTGCTCCGAGGAACTAAGGCGGTTCGAGCTGCATCTCGGCCGTAGCATAAACTCCTAGATAATCAACAGTTCAATTATTCATTGAATGTTTATCATCTTGACGCACACGCTGCATTAAATGTATTACCATTTCATATGTATATCATTTAATGTATCAACCCTTTCATGTACAGCCTAAGGGCTATAAATATCTTGTATCACCCTCATTCAAAGGGACCGGAATTTCTTGGTATCATTTGTAATCGAGAATTCCCAGACACTCAGTAATAACATAACAGTGGACGTAGGCCATTCTTATAAGGCTGAACCACTTTAAAAATCTTTGTCTCATTTATTTATCTGTGATTGAATAATTAGAACGATCTAGTTTTTTAGATCAACAATAACATTCCAAAATCTTCTACATCTTTGTTTAAAATGTGGGATGATATGTCTGATAGTGATAGTGATGAGGATAATTTTAACCATATATTGCCTTCTACACCTATTTGTGATACTAAATTTGTTGCCCCTATTTCTACAAATATTTGGGATGGTATTACTGATAGTGATACTGATAGTGATAAAGATAATTTTGATCACTTATTATCTCCTACTACTATTTGTGGCACTAAATCTGTTGTTGCCCCACTTACTTTATCCAAAGGCATTTATGATTGCGTATCTACTAGTTCGGATGATTCTGATTTATGTGTAGATAATTCTGTTTTAGACAAAGTGATTTTATCTCGTACCTCACCTACTCCATGTCACCCTACATTCACAGCTTCTATATCTAATGTTGATATTTTTGGTGATGTTGATGAATTTGAAAATGAAGACAATGATGTCATTTTGGAAGGGTGCGTGAGTACACCTTTAGAGGATTGTGTGAGTAATAAATCTATTGAGAACACGATTGAGGATTGCAATGACTTAGGTCAAATTAATTCTAGTTTAATGGCTAAAAATGACATTTTAAGCGATCAAATCAAGTTAATAACCGAAGAATCTGTTTTTCGTATTGATGAACTTGAAAATGATGTTTCGTTTTTAGAGAAAAGGATTGTCATGTTAACCGAACTTAATCATTCTCTTGAAACTAAAAACAAGGAAGTTTTGTGTAAATTTGATGAATCTCAAGTTGAACTAAAGGCTGTTTTGATTAAATTTGATAAATGTAAAAAGGAACTAGAAGTGACTTCGAAAAAGTTAAAGAGTTATTGGAATGCCGGTGATGCCGTCAAAACTATTAATGAAAATACTTGTTATGATCCAACAAACTCTTATTCTGATTTTGTTCCTACTAAAGGGCTTGGTTTTGAAGGAAAAGAATTTGATGTTACCAATTTTATAAATTCTAAGGAACAATTTCCTGATTCAAATGAAATTAAGTTGTCCTATAAACATTTTGAAAATGAGGGTTGTTCTTCAAGTGGTAAATCTGTTCTTAAATGTGATTTTTGCCATAAAATTGGGCATTTAGAAAAGTTTTACTTCAAGAAATCAGGGCAGAATAGTTTTGATTTAGGCAAAGTTAGGAAAAATCAAAAAGTTGGAAATAATCATTTTGTCAAACCTAATTTTCAGTGTAGTTTTTGCCATAAGAATGGTCATTTAGAAAAATTTTGTTTTAAGAAATTAGGACAAAACGAATCTGATCTAGGCAAATTTAGGCAAACTCAAAATGTTGGGAATTTTAAAACTGTAAAGCCTGCTCTTAAATGTAATTTTTGCTCTAAAAATGGACATACTGAAAAATTCTGCTATTAAAGACTTGGGCAGAATAATGCTAATATAGGCATTTTTAGAAAAATTGAAAATCAGCGAAATGTTAAAACTGCCAAACCTATGCTGAAATGCAATTTTTGTTCTAAAACTGGCCATATTGAAAAATTTTGTGTTCAGAAATTAATGCAGAAACAAGCTGTTTTGGGCAAAAATAGTCATTTTGATAGAAATAAACATGCTGAAAATTCTGGTTTTAGGTGTAATTTCTGTTTTAAAATGGGTCATTCAGAGCAGTTTTGTCATAAAAAGTTGAATTTTGATTCTGAAAAGCATCCCTCTATATGCAGAAATTCTAAATTGCCTCTGAATGCTAAGTGTAAACATGCTGTTAAACCTGTTTATAAATGTAACTTTTGTTCCAAATATGGACATTTAGAACAATTCTGTTTTGAGCGTTTGAATTTAACTAGAAAACTGCATATGATAAAAATGTGAGCTTTCATGATAATGCTAAATCGAATGATAAGCATGTATTTAAATGCAGTTTTTGTCTTCAAAAGGGTCATTTGGGACAGTTTTGCTATAAGCGTTTAAGTAGGCAACAAAATGGTGTTAAAAATTTGTCCAAGATCCATTTAAAGTCTAATGTTGTTAAGAATTGTTCTCATACTAATGTTAATTTTACCCCATTTAAGACCGTTATTCCTAATGTCAAATCGAAGTGGGTTAAGAAAGATGATTTAGGTACTCAAATGAGGAGTATCGAAATTTCTAACTAATTTTGCTTTAGTTTGTTTTAGTTTATTTGTTAGTACATTTTAAATTGCATATTCATGTTGTACTAACTTTTATTTTGTAGGATTCTTCCCTACCCTTTGTCCCTTTGAGACAAACAGGGGGAGAATTGGAGACTCTTTTGGTATTGTATTTTTGAGTCTTTTAGGATCTCGTGCTGTTAGTTGAGTTTAGTACTCTTCTATGTTTGATTAGGACTCTTGTGGTTAGTAGAGTTATGTATCTTCTTTTGTTTTAGGACTCATGTGTATAGTCGAGTTATGTAATTTTTTTGTTGTTCTTTGTTTTTGAGTCTCGGTTTTTGTTTGTCTCAAAATTGGCCAAAGGGGGAGATTGAAAATCTCATTCTTCTTGTGTTGGCTCAATATTGAGACAAACAATTTTTTATTTATATGCGCTTGCATTTTTTTATTTTTATTCAAATCTATTTTTTATACCTTAAATCATATTTTTATATATTGATTTAATATATAAATTATTTTTTGATAAAAATAATTTTTGTGGAGTGTACAATTTCTTTTTATCAAAATACAATCTCTTTTGTATTTTTTTGACAAACATTTTTGTATTCTCATTATTCGAGTCTAATATTTTTTTTGATATATTTTTTTTATATTTGACTTGTTGGATATATTTTCTTAACAATAAAATATACACGCAATGTATTTTTTTGTTGTGTTACATATTTTTTTTGTGTTTCATTTTTTTTTGTTTTATTTGTTTTATCTTTATTTTCGGATTTTATTTTTTTGTGTGTGTTTTTATTTTTTTTGGGCCTTTTAAGCTTTGGGCTTTTTGGAAAGCCCTTTAGGGTTTGTTTTATTTTTTTTGGGTATAAGTTAAACAATCTCTCTCTCTCTCAAAGACTCACTCTTTTTTTTCGGCCGTCACTCTCCCCCTCTCATTTTTTTTGCTCTCTCTTTTCTCTCTTCATCTTGAGAGATTTTGTTTGGGAGCTTTGATTTAAGCATTTGAGATCCAGATCTGAGCTCGGTTTTGGGGATTGTCCGGTGGTGGTTTGGTCCGGAGCTGTGAGTTCCGGCGTTGGTCCGGCGACCGTGGTTTGATCGATTTCCAGCCACTGTTTTTTTGGCATCCATTTTTGAGGTGCTGTCCTCGAATTTTTCCGGCTCGATTTCCGGTGGACTCAAGTTTCCGGCGACCAATTTTTTTTGGTAACTGTTTTTCCTCTCTCTCTATATATATCTAATATATACATATACATATATATATATATATATATATAGACACATATACACACACACACACACACACACACACACATATATATATATATATATATATATATATATATATATATATATATATATATATATTTTTTCAGATCTGTGTACTGTGTGTCCGTGTGTTTTGTGACTGTGTGTGCGTGTGCGGTTTGCAGAGTGTGTGCGTGTGTGCTGTTTTCAGTGTGTGTGCGTGTGTGTTATATATCTGCTATAATATATATTGTATATACATACACCTCATACCTGTTACACCATATTCTAGTAATATATATACTATATATAGGAAGATTTGCTCACTTGTTTTGTTGGGTGTGTATTGTTGGCTCTTATTTTACACCCAACTCATTTAGTGTGTGTACACATTTTTTATTGGACTTAGATTATTTTGTGTCACACACTGTTTATAAAAATAATATTTTAATCTGAATTAAAATTTATTTGGGTGTTGGGTATTTGTTGTTGGAGCTTATTTCATACCCAACTCATTTAGTGTGTGTACACTTTATTTATTTGGACTGTGATTTTTTTTTGGCCAACTTTATTTGGATAAATTTATTTGGACTAAAATTTGTTGGGACTGAATTTTAGTAGGCTTATTGGGTGTTTTGTTTGAAGAGTTATTTACACCCATTTCAGTTTGTGTGTACACTTTGTTATCAAGACTTATTTTAGTGTGTCACACATTTTTATTTATTTATTATTATAATCTGATTTGATTTATTTTGGGAATAAAGATATTTGATTTTTGACTCTAACTAGTTACACCTTCTAAGTTGAACTTTTGTGTGTTCACTTTATTTAGTTGGGTTTAATTAGTGTGTAGTCTTTATATCACATCTTTATTTATTTAAATTTATTTTTAGTTAAACCCATCCTATTTTAGTGAGTCGAGTGCTACACTCTTTATCTCGTACTCACTTGACTTGGATTGGACCATTTGACTCGTACACTTTTTATTGCCTAAGTTGAATACTTTTTGTTGTATTTTTTATAACTTAAGGTAGTGTTTATGTGTGTATGAGTATTTGATCCAACCCTTGTCATAGTATTGGTTTATGCTAAAATTGGAATTTAATATTTGTAATCTTATTTTATTTATTTTAATTAAGTCCCAATTTATATGAGCTAAGTGCTACACTTATTTATCTTTTGCTCATTTTACTTGGACTTAATATTTTGAACATAACACCTATTTAAATTGATTCATATTATATTTGGTGTTAGGTTAATTTTCTATCTTAGTTGCGCGACACAATTGTTGGAATTTTATTTCCTATTTTATTTGTGGTCATTTGCGCCAACTAATTTGTTTTTAGAATTAATCTTTACTTGAATATTAAATATTAAGGAAGACCTTACTTGTGTCTTGGGACTTAATATTTAAGCATTCTTTTTAGTATTGATTAATTCAATATTGTCTTACCTTTCAATTAGTCCTTGATTGGTAATTTGTCTTGTCAATTAAAATAGATTTAAACCTTGGTTGTTTGGTCTATTTTTAAACAAGATTATTTTTTTGTTGTTTTGATTAAAACAATATCTATTATTATATTTGTGTGTTGCACAACTTCGCGGGGTCTCGGGTTTGAGTGTGTCGTTGTGCTTGTGTAGTGAGTGAGTGATAGTCTCTGTTACCGGGATGTTATTGGGTTGACTGATTTTCAGTCAAGTTGGGTTGTTTTAGACTAGGCTGGGTGTACTGGTTTGTATTTGCCTTGTTTATTTCATTGTGGACTTGGAGGACTGTAATCTGTAACTTGTAATCGGTAATAGTGGACTTGAGTGCGCGGGCTGTCCTGGGACTAGGGACACGGGGTTTACCACTAAGGTGGGTTCCTCGATAACATATATTGTGTCACACTCTACTTTTCCTCATCTCATTCTTAAAGGGAATTATTATTTACTTCTAGCATCATCACCTTTACTAATAGTGTGCGTGAGTGTTTTCTCACTTAAAATTTATAATAGATTTTGTATTAAAGATTTAAAAGAGTTGGAGATTTTTTAATTTACCTAATACGCATTAGCAAGTACCACTCGGTTCTTTCTAGTGTGACCCTTGGGTCCCTTTTTCATTACTTTCTTTTAGGTTTGTATTTATTTGACAGGAACAATTAGGCCTGCCCGCATATCTTTGCGACTCCATGTTGGAGCAATTGAGGGATCTATATAAGACGTGGAAGAAGAATTTGCGAGCACGGTACTTTGGGAAGACCCGAGAGTCCATTTCGAGACTCCGTGAAACCGTCCCCCCTAAGGAGCCGATCTCATTGGCACAGTGGAAAAAGTTTATCGACAATGAGACCAATGAGCATAAATTGGCATCTCGCCAATCGGGGAGGGACAACCAGATGAAAAAGTTGGATGTGCATTATTCCGGGCTGACGTCTTACGCCGAGGTGGAGCACAAGATGGTTAGTTTTTATTTTAATTTAATTTTTGTTATTCTAATTTAGCATTACTTTGCGCTACTTACTAATTCGCTATTATTTTCTTTCAGGATATGGGTAATAGCGTTGGGGGTAGGCCACATAGGCTCGATGCCTTTTTGTTGGCACATAAGGTGGACTCCCATGACGATAAGCTATCAAGGTTGGAGGCGACGGTCCTAGATATGTACGCCTTCACCAAGCGTCAATTGGGCAAGGGCAAGGGGAAGGAGAAGAAGAAGAAGGTGGTAGAGGTAGACGAGAACGAGTACGAGGATGAGGACACTGACGCCACTGCTTCATCATCTATACGCGCGGACTCGACAGCATATAATGATCCATTTCCCATCGTGACCCCCGTCGAGTGGCCCGTATCAACATTCAGTTGGTCAAGCGTGCATCTGCTCGACATATATTGTGGGTTGCCGATAGCGAGGGGGTTGAGGGATCCAAGCTTCCTCCCGGGTATGCTGGTTCATGGGCGTCCCCTCCAAGACATTGAGGCAAGAGTGCGTATCACACATGTGGTGGAGGGAAAGGAGAACTCACCTTTGTGGTTGCGCGAACAATGCGACGTTCAACATATTGCGGGGTATCTCAATTCATATGTTGTGTGGCCTTCCTTACTCCTCCAACCTACTGAAGATTGACATTATTTCTATCTTTTTTATTTGGATATTGGATTGTATTTGTATTTTTTTTTATTTTGGCACATGTTAGTTTGCATATGGATGTTTTCATTTCTATTTTATTTAGATATGGATTATATATGCCATGACTTCGTATATTATTTGTATTTTATTTCCATATATGTTGTTTAGACAGCTACAATTTAGCTATAATAGGTACAAATATACTGCTGGGGCAGTGGCAATGGCCATACTGCCCAGCAGTATTTTTTTAATTCTGCTCAGAATTGTCACGGTCAAAGAAAGTGACAATTAATTTTATCACAAACATGTCACGGTCTTTGCCTATGATAATTTTTTTGAATTGCCACGGGCTTGTCACGATCAAAGACCGTGACAAAAACTTGTCATGGTCTTTGACGGTGACAATCTAATGAACTTGTCACGGTCTTTGACCGTGACAAGTCCGTGACAAAGAAGTTGTCACCCCCAGACTTGTCACGGTCATTAAACTTGAAAAGTTGGACTTGTCACAGTCAATAACCGTGACAAGTCGACAGTTTTGGTGTAGTGAGAGGTGTAATAAGGCTAGTTAGCTAGGGTAGCGTAAGTATTAAGGTTAATAGGAAAGCATTAAGTGTTCACACTAGATGAGGGGTGAGTTATACTTCAAGTGAGTGCGACACTAGCTTAAATATGAAAAGTGTGCATGCATATTTAATTAATTACAACTTAATTTCTTGCTAAATATTTTCAAAATGTTTTACTTGGGCTGTGACCCGTGTCAAAAAAAATTTCAAAACATTTTAGCTATCCAGCCACAGGGACACTCAACTTGAGGATTCTATCCAGGGATGCATAGCTGCAACTCGTATGGAAGTTGCAGGACTTTGCTATAAAATGCCTCATTCATTTATTCCTAGTGTAGGGACTTCATTTCATTACTCATTTAGGCATGTCTCCCTTCAGACTATTTCAGTATTTACCATTTATGGATTAGACTTTTTGTATCCAGTTCATTATTTCAGTTTATTATGGGATTTTATTGTTGAATCGATAGTTGATTCGATCTTTTTTATTCATATTATTTATCTGTGTTGGATTCAGTTATCAATTTGTGTGAATGGTTTAATTATTATTAATTTTTGCATGTTGTTAATTAATGTAAGATAACATTTGGCACCAGCCTATTTACTTACTAGGTGCTTAGTAGGTTTAAAAAATGCTTTCAACAGTGATGCTAAGAATGATCCATATGAGACCAATATTTTATTTTAGTAGAGGGCTGGACACCCAGTTATTTAATAAGTGGGGTGTCATAGAGAGATGGACCAACATTTAGCCCATTGAGGAGCCATGTCTACTAGGGAGCTAGCTAGGAGAATTCTTAATATCTACATGAAATCCCCTTTTTCACGGGCGATCAAAGAAGAGGAACCCCCAAAGAAGTTTGTCATTCCCAAGTTCAAAATTCATAACAGAAAGACAAATCCCATAGACCACGTTCGGTAGTATGGACAAGCGATGATCTTATAGAGCCCCAACGACGAATTGGTGTGTATAATTTTCCCTTCTATCCTACATGATGTAGCACATAAGTGGTTCGAGAAGCTGCCTCATAGATCGATCAGAAACTTTAAGGCCCTAGCAAAGGCTTTTACTGCTCGTTTTATAGCCAGCAACTCCCATCCTAAGCGGATGGATGCAATGCTCACGTTGAATAAAAAGTCTCAAGATAGCCTTAGTGATTATTCCAAAAGGTATTGGAAAGTCTTAAATGAAGTGGATGATTGCTCAGAGAAGGTTGCCGTTGCATCCGTCTAGATTGGTCTGTCGACTATATCTTTGTTGCACCAGTCCCTGACTAAGATGGAAGCCAACACTATTGATGATCTCATGGATCATATTGAGAAATAAGCCAAAGTGGAAGACGTGGTTCACTCTAATCACTACACCAAAAATAATAATTTGGCACACCCTGATATTAAAAATCTGGCACAGTCTAAAACTCTGCCAAATTTTGGCACGGTTTAATGACAATCTGGCACACTTTAAAATAGTGCCAAAATTTGGCATTGTTTTAAAGTGTGCCAAAATAGAGTACACTTATTAAAATATAAAACACCTAAAAAAACCTTAAATAACATTTCTTTTCATTCCGGCTCAATCCCCTTTCTCTTTCATCTTATTGGCTCTCTTGCCTCTCTCTCTCTCTCTCTCCAGCTAGCTTCATCATCTCTTCGGCCAGCTTTTTCTCTCTCTCTTTCTCTGGATAGCTCTTTCTTTATTTGTCTAGGATGACACTCTCTCTCGCCGATAAAAAACCTCCACCGGTAAAAAACCTCCGATCGATTTTGGCCACTGAGACTTCAATCGACCAAAGGTAGCAACTCCATCGTGTTTGTCCACTGAGAAAAGCTCCGAATCAAGGTAAACTCTGACCAAATCTTTAAAATGTAGTTTTGATATTTTAAACAAATATATGTAACAAGTTTACTTTAGCTTTATTCTGATGATTGTGAATTCTTGATTACCATTTTCTGTTGTATTGATGATCAAATGAGACAGGCTTTCGATTTTAAATTGAGATTTTGTGATCTGGGCATTTTAGGAATACCTAATTTGGGATGTTTTGGTTTCAATTGCTTAATGGGGATATAAGTTAATATACAATTTTTATTTTTGAGGTAAGATTGAGATTTTGGGATTTGTGTTGTTGGAGAAAGTTTTTTTTTTAATGGAAATGTTTGTTGTTGAGATTTTATATGTGTGTATAATTTTGTGGTCAATGTTGGCTTCCTCGCTGGCATATTGTGAGAGTTTTTGCCATTGTGGCACTTCTTATTGATGCTATTCAAAACTTTATTAGCTATGGTTGGGTATGGCTTATCGTTACCGGTCGAGTTCTTGTTTTGCCATTATGGGTTGTGAGTCTCTCTTTCCTTTTCTCATTATTTTTGTTAGATTATAAGATTTTTTCATGATTTGGGTTTGTCTTTAATAATTTTCATGTTTATATTATAAGCTTATTTCATTGTGGGTTGTGAGATCCTAATTTGCCCAACGTGTTCTCTCTAGTGGTAAAAAAGAGTTAAGAAATCATCACTCTTTAATTCAATCCATTTTCAGCTTTTTGTGAATTGTGAAAACTTCAACTTTGAGTGACCATACTTGAGCTTTAAAAGCATTGCATTGTCAGTCGTATATATAACCATATATGGATCAATTGATTGAACCTTCTCAAAATTCGTTATAGCTTCTCCTTCGTATAGGTATTTTTGGTTAAGAAGCATTGGCGTCTTATTGGTTGGGGCCAAATTCAATGTAAATTTGATCATTTTAGAAATATTTCGGATGCAAATCATTCTTTAAACATGACGCATCACATTTGGCCAAAAGAAGGATGCCCCAGACGGTGATGCCATAACTGATTCGCTTATGATTGACACCCGACGAATATTGCATATTATTAACTCTACTAAGACCGAAATAATCCATATAATATATCTCCCCTCTTTTAGTATCACGACCAACGATCTCCTTGGTGAGAATATCCTAAAGAAAAGAAAAATCAGGATAGATTATTGGACAACAATTTAATTCCTCAGTAACTTGGTCTACATACATTAACTCATCACTTTGAAATAGACTTGGGGAAATAGTTTATTCAGCCCTCCACTAAAAGAATTTTCAGGAATGAGAAATAGACTTGGGGAAATAAATAGGACCCCCTTCTAATATATCTCTTTACTTTTAAGGGTCATTAATATTTTAGCTATGCAATCTTGAAGACTAACTCTCTTTGAATCAATTATACATCCTTCATAATCCACCTCTCTTTTAAGAACTTCATATTCCAAATCATTAACTAATTGGAATATGTCACAAAAATTGTTCTTGTTCTATGTTTTGAAGACATCGTTAAGTCTCTGCACTTTAATAGAGAATTTCCTTATGATTAGAGCCCGAACCTCCCCACATCATGAAGATTTGAACACGTCAACAAAATCATGATGGTTGCACCACATAGATTAAAATTTAAACGCTTTAGGAATGATATTCAACTCATTTTTCACAGACACTAGCAACGAATCATGATTCGAACAAATTATATTCATATTAAGGATGCTAGTATGAGAGAAGAGTGAGGACCACTAGGAGTTTCCTAGACCTATGTCACATGTATCCATAATTAACACTTGGTCAGATATATTTTTCCACCAAGAAAATATGGTTCCTATAAACCCCAAATCCAGTAAGCCACAGTCATCCATGACTTGATTAAAATCTCTAACAACATTGGAATCCACCTTATTTTCACCTAGTTTCTCTTCTTGACAAGTAACAACATAGAATATGCATTTTGTGAGTTTTCATCAACTTTTTAACTCTTATTGAATAAGATCTTTGAGCCACTCAACTAATGTTCCACACAATGAGACTGGTCATTTAGTTACTTTGGGTTTGGAGTTTAAGAATCCTTTATAATTGGATCTGGTAGCCTTTTTATTCACGTCTTTGAGCCGAGCATTATTAGATACTTTAATAATGTTTTTTCCTTTGTGACTTCATTCTTCTTTGGACTTCTACTTTATTTCCATTGTATTTTTTAAATTTCTTTTTCAACATATTTGAAAAAGTATTTAGATCGTCAATCAGAGGAATTCTTATATTCTTCTCATCTTCCCCACCATTGGCATAGATGGGATCTGCTATAAAATTCTTAGCATTATTAGTTAAAGAGTTTTCTCTGGGCCTGCAAATACTATAATCATGTATTTTATGTTCTTGACAGTCTAACTTGGAAATATGAGTACATTGAATCTTCTCTACAGTTGGATATTGACCCTCTCTTTGTAGAATCGAGAATGACGAGAAGTCATTGGGTTCTCATGGTCTTCGGTTTGAAATTGAAGTTCACCCTATTTAGTAAGGTGCCTGATGTGTGTTTCCAGAATGGGAAACTACAGGTATCATCTTAAAATTTTTGTTCTAGAATTTGTAATGAAAAGTTCAAACAGAGCCTCATAGTTCCACCTATTATAAGTTTATTGTGACACACCATAAATCTTCATCGTTTATGCTATCATATTAGTCTTTTCATCACGTTTTCCTCACAAATTGCCTATTTTTTTATATTATTTTTATCATGTTAGCTTACATGTTGAACTAATTTAGGCAATCCGATTATTGAATCTTGAATCGAAGGGTTGAGTGTTTTAAAAAGGGGAATTGAGGTAAATTCTTCCATAATTGGATCAGATCTATTCCAAGTCCCATGTATTTTGGGCAGGTGCTTTATTGTAATTGGAAAAGGAAGAATGTATACTAACTTTAAGGGGGTGATTGTTTATTTGTTCATGTTCAAGGAGGTATTGGTGATATTTTATTTCTTTTGGTTTGGACACGTCTTTCTTTTAGTAGTATAATGTTTCGTGCCATTGTTTACATTGTACAAACACATACATAAACACACACACGCACACACGCGCACTGCATATATGCACTGGCATATTTGCTGTAATATGTATATATGCACTAGCATATATGCTGCAATATGCATATGCATATATACACTGCATATATGCAAATGCATATATGCATATACAGGCCTACCTATGTTGACGATTTTTCCAGTTTATTCCGTTGAAGACATTGTAGGATTGCAATCCCGAAGGGACTCCTGGTGCACCCAAGCCACTTAAACAGGCAGAAATGCCCAGTCACGAGTTGCGGCGGTCTTGGGGTTGTTTCATGGCCTTGGTGAGGGCCTGAAGCTGCTGTACAGGGATTTTCTGCCCTTCACAGCGTGCGGTGGATCCCTGCCTTTGTCATGTTGACTTCCCACGTTGTGTTCTCTAACTTGCTTCTGCAAAGCATCACACCGCACCTCCATTGGTGCATATAACTCATGCATCTGTTCTACAATTGATGGAGATTCATCCACCTTAAGTGGTTGCTCTTTTTGGATCCAGTCTACTACGATTTTGACTTCTTATAGACTACTAATCAGATATACTTCTTACACACTACTAATCAGATGCACTTTAGTTGGGATTCATAATTTGTATCTAGAACATATCAGTGTTTCTTTAGCCAATTTTCTCCGACTCATAACAGTGTTTTGATTTTATGATGATGTAATAGAGCCATATGGTGGTGTAGGTTAAAGTGAAATGCCTGAGAATTTAGTTCTAATTTTTTTCCCGTAGTTTTATCGACTACCAAACATAATGGTGGCTCTTTCATTTTGTTGAATTGAAATGCACTTTCAATTTTTCTTTATTGTAGATATTAATTAACTTGATTCTTGACAGGTTTTGATTCTTGACAGGTTTTGATTCTTGAAAGATCCTATTTTCAGAAGATTCACAAGATCTGCAACTAGAGATAACAAACACTTTTTCCAATCTCTTCTCCGTGATTAATCTTATAGTTTGGAATATTAGAGGTGTTGCAAAAAAATCCTCTTCTAGAAGACTAAAGGTGCTTTGCAAACTTCATAAAGTTCCTATTGTATCTCTTTTGGAATTTTAGAAATGAAGTAAAAAGAGGCAGAACATTAATCTACACTCGGTTTCCTTATCAGGTGCTAATTCCCGTTGAGTCACCCCTCCCCTCCCACTGCTTCCCCAACGGTTTTTTAAATGTTTTATGTATATATATGGGTGGGGAGGGTTGGATTTGACAATTCGTTTTTCTCTTAGATCACGGAGAAGATTCACAAACTTAAATCAAAATTAAAATGTAATAAATATAAAACGCTGATGATAGAGACCTAACAAATCACACAATCAGGGTGAAAACCAAGCTGTTTGAAGGTGAAAACTTAAACCAGCCCGCAAACGGCCCCGTAAGAGGCATGAACACCTCGCACGGGGCCATTGTAACTTATATGAACTGACCGCGTAGTCGCGGGTCTCCCGGTTTGAGAATATGACGATAATTTCGAAATACGTAGATTAGGCTTGAAAACAAGCCGTTTGAGGGTGAAAACCCAAAGTAGCCCCCAAACGACCGCGTAAGAGGCATGAATACCTCGCACGGGACCAATTTAACTTGTACGAACTGACCGCGTAGTCGCTGGTATCCTGGTTTGAGAATATGATGATAATTTCAAAATATATCGATTAAGCTTAAAAATAAGCCGTTTGAGGGTGAAAACCCAAACCAACCCCCAAAATGCCCCGTAGGAGGCATGAAAACCTCTCACGGGACCAATGTAACTTGTACGAACTGACCTCGTAGTCGCGGGTCTCCCGGTTTGAGAATATGATGATAATTTCAAAATACATAGATGAGGCTTAAATAAGCCCTTAAAGGGTGAAAACCCAAACCAACCCCCAAATGGTCCCGTATGAGGCACGAACACCTCGCACGGGACCAATGTAACTTGTACGAACTGACCACGTAGTCATGGGTTCTTAGTTTGAGAATATGACAATAATTTCAAAATATATCGATTAAGCTTAAAAAGAAGCCCTTAAAGGGTGAAAACCCAAACCAGCCCCCAAATGGTCCCATAAGAGGCACGAACACCTCGTATGGGACCAATATAACTTGTACGAACTGACCGCGTAGTCGTGGGTATCCCGTTTTGAGAATATGATGATAATTTCAAAATACGTAGATTAGGCTTAAAAATAAGCCGTTTGAGGGTGAAAACCGAAATAACCCCCAAACGGCCCCGTAAGAGGCACAAACACCTCGCACGGGACCAATGTAACTTGTATGAACTGACCACGTAGGTGCGGATCTCCCGGTTTGAGAATATGATGATAATTTCAAAATATATCGATTAAGCTTGAAAACAAGCCGTTTGAGGGTAAAAACCCAAATCGGCCCCCAAACGGGCCCGTAAGAGGCATGAACACTTCATACGGGACCAATGTAACTTGTACAAACTCTTCGCAAATTCGTGAGTCTCTCGGTTTGAGAATATGATGATAATATGAAAATATATCGATTAAGCTTGAAAACAAGCCGTTTGAGGGTGGAAATGCAAATCGGCCCCCAAACTGCCCCGTAAGAGGCATGAACACCTCTCCCGGGACCGATGTAACTTGTACGAACTGACCACATAGTCGCAGGTCTCCCCGTTTGAGAATATGACGATAATTTCAAAATACGTATATTAGGCTTAAATAAGCCCTTAAAGGGTGAAAACCCAAATTAGCCCCTAAACGGCACCGTAAGAAACACGAACACCTCGTACGGACCAATGTAACTTGTACGAACTGACTGCATAGTCGCGGGTCTACCGGTTTGAGAATATGACGATAATTTCAAAATATATCGATTAAGCTTGAAAATAAGCCATTTGAGGGTGAAAACCCAAACCAGCCCCGTAAGAGGCATGAACACCTCGTACGGGACCAATGTAACTTGTACGAACTGATCACGTAGTCGCGGATCTCTCAATTTGAGAATATGATAATAAATTCAAAATACGTAGATTAGGCTTAAATATAAGCCCTTAAAGGGTGAAAACCCAAACCAGCCCCCAAACGGTCCCGTATGAGGCACTAACACCTTGCACGGGATCAATGTAACTTGTACAAACTGACCGCGTAGTCATGGGCTTCTCGGTTTGAGAATATGACGATAATTTCAAAATAGATCAATTAAGATTAGAAACAAGCCCTTAAAGGGTGAAAACCCAAACCATCCCCCAAACGATCCCGTAAGAAGCACTAACAACTCACACGAGACCAATGTAACTCGTACGAACTGATCAGGTAGTCATAACTTTCGTAAGATTTTTAATTTTAGAATATAGTAATAATTGCAACTCCTATATGTAATTTTTTAGCTTGAGTATGTTTTTTTTTTTATAAATTACTTGGTTACTAATATCTTTTTTTTTATCCTATTTTTTTTTTGCAGGATAACATTTTATCGTTAGCATTTATTCACGTGGAACAGATGGAGAACTCAATGGTTTACAACAAGGGGTTTATTCATGATTCTATTTTTTTGTGTTATGGCCGTGCGGAATTTTGTAGTTTTATTGTTAACTTTTATGGCCGTGCGGGCTTTTGTAAGTTTATTGTTATATTTTGTGGCCGTGCAAGCTTTATGTTATGCAGATTTTATATTAGCAGGTTTTAAAATGTCCAGAAAATAAAGGAGACTCTGCCCAATTTTTTTTGGGTATGTAAACTACTAAAGACTTGTAATATTTTAAAGTTTGTATGTACATTAGTTTATCAACAACGTGCAAGATTTGCAATTTGTGAATTTTCTTATTTTCAAATATTTTTTTTTTCTTTTATCCAAAAATTTGGCACAGTTCAAAACTGTGCCAAAAGTATATCAAATTTTGGCACGATTTTTAACTGTGCCAAATTTTATGAAAATGTGCTCAATCTGGAACAGTTCAAAACCGTGCCAAAAGTGTGCCAAAAATATCAAATTCTGGCACGGTTTAAAAGTGTGCCAAAAGTGTTCCTGTTTGGTCAAATCTGGCACACTTTTAAACCGTGCTAGAAAAAATGACCATTTTGGAACACCTTAAACCGCGCCAAATTTCTATTTTTGGTGTAGTGAATGGAGGGGACAATAATCGGGCAAAGGTAACCACAGGGGGAGAATGAGTGATACTCTAAAGAAGGGGAGCAAAAATGAGGCAAGAACGACTCCAAGACTGAGAATAAGGCTGATCCTTGCAAGGCATTCCAGGCTATTAACACAGTCTTTAAGGAACCTATTTATAAGATCTTGAGCAAGATCAATGACCAACCCTTCATCAAGTGGTCTAAGAAGATGGGTAAAAACCCAAAGAAAAGAAACAACGCGCTGAGATCCGCATTCCACAAGGAGGGCGGCCACATGACTAAAAATTGGAAGGCTTTGAAGTCACACTTTGAAGAGTTGGACCAAGTTCGACACCTTAATGAGTACATAGAGAAGAAAATAGATAAGGCCACAGCCAATAGCGACCAAAAGTCGAACAACGTCCTTAATGACGAGATGGGACGGGAGTTTGCGATAATCCATGGGGCAACAAACCTTAAGCAGATCCAAGGGAATACTGTTCGAATGGAGCTAAAAAAGGCCACTGCTGTCATGGAGGCATTTCAGATTGACCTTGTTAAAACCCAAGCTAACAAGCGCCAACAACTGGAGGACATTGACTACACCAAACATACCGCCTTCACTAAAGAAGATTTGGTTGGAGTGAGGTCCCTGCATCATGATGCACTTGTAATAACCCCTATAAGTGTAAATTGGAACTTCGACAAGTTGCTCATGGACCAAGGAAGCTCTTAAGAGGTGATGTACCTGGAATTGTTCCACCTGCTGAAGCTTAAGCTTGCCGACCTCCAAGAGGTCGCAGTTTCGTTGGTTGGCTTAGCAGGGAAACCACAACGCCACTAGAAAAGATAGTCCTGCGAGTCAGAGAAGGAAATATCTCAAAGTTGATTGAGTTCTTAGTGGTGGACATAGAGTCCCCATATCACTCCATTCTGGGCAGAGACTGACTGCATACTACGAGCTTCGTACCATCTACCTACCACTAAAAGCTAAAGGGTGTCACCGATCGAGCGTTCTCTAAATTCATGATGACCAGGCCACTGCTAGGAAGTTCTTCATCGCGTCTATCCGCCCTATAAAGGAGAAGAAAAATTAACCAAAAAATGCTCAGGAAAAAGCCCAAGAGGGGGATACACCCTCTAAATAGAAATTACGGTACGATCGACCAGGGTACACCTTGCTGATAGGGTCATTGAAAGATCAAAGGAAGTTGGAGCCGATGAAAACTTTCCAGAGAGTGAGTTTCTGATCGAAACCACGCTTGTCGATCACGAAAAGGGGGAATTGATTGCCTTCTTGAGAAGCAATCGACATTTTTATTTGGGAACCATATGACTTGCTAGGGATTGATCCCAACGTATCCTTCCATCACCTGCATGTTGATTTAGACTTTAAGTCGATCACTCAAAGGCTCACCGAATAGATCCTAAGAAGGCTAAAGAGGTGGAGAACGAAGTAGCAAAGCTTCTGGATGCAGGATCCATTAAGGAAGTTCAGTTCCCAAAATGGTTGTCCAACCCAGTAATTTTGCGAAAGAGTAACGATAATTGGAGGGTCTGTATTGATTTCATAGATCTCAATAGAGCATGTCCCAAAGATAGCTTCCCACTACCTAAAATTGATGGACGTCTATTCAGGGTACCATCAAATTTTATTATCCGGCCCTAACTAGGACGAAACATCCTTCATTACCCCCATTGGGTTTTACTGTTATAGGGTTATATCATTTGACCTAAAGAATTGGGATGACTTATCAAAGGTTGGTCACCAAGATGTTCAAGAAATAGATGGGAGAAGTCTACATCGATGATGTGTTAGTTAAAAGGAAGAACAAAGGCGACCACCTCACGGACTTATCCAGAACCTTTGAGATCCTCAGAAAATACTGGATGAAACTTAATGCAAGTAAGTGTTCATTCGATATCTAGTTAAGAAGGTTCTTGGGCTATTTGGTCAGTTAAAAAGGAATTGAGGCCAATCCAGATTAGATCAACGCGATCACTAGGGTCCAGCCTGCACAGATGTTACGAGATATTCAAAAGCTCACTGGTATACTCACGTCACTCAATCGCTTCATCTTTAAGTCTTCGAAATGATGTCGACCATTCTTTTAGCTTCTGAAAAAGGATAAAGGCCTTATATGGAACAATGATTATTCAAGAGCTTTAGAGGAGATCAAATCCTACTATAGAAAATTTCCCCTGCTAGTGATTCCAAAAGATGTAGAGCCATTGTATCTCTACCTCGCAGTATCAGACCATGCTGTGAGCTCGACTCTGGTATGTGAGAAAGAGGGAGGACAACATCTTGTTTATTATGTTAGCAAGACACTTCTGGACATAGAACAACGTTACTTACCATTGAAAAAGCTTGCTAATGCACTGGTGGTCGCCTCTAGGAAGTTGAAACATTACTTCGAAGCTCACTTAATAACAGTGATCACTTCTTACCCCCTCAAAGCTATTATTCGGAAAGCCGACTCTCTAGACGACTCTTAAAATGGTCGGTGGAGCTCGACATATTTGATATCCACTTTTAACCAAGAATAAAAATTAAGGGATAAGTCCTAGTAGACTTTATCACTGAAATCACGGGGGACTAGCCAATCGATCGGAGCAGTCAACAGATGAGGAAGCACAGTCTAAGGACTGGACCCTATACGTTGATGGAGCCTTCGATTCTAAGGGGGTAGGAGTAGGAATCATTCTCATCACATTAAAAGACGCTGTCATTGAACAAGGAATCAGATTGGGATTTAAGGTCTCTAATAACAAAGCTGAATACGAAGCACCAATCACTAGCTTACACAAGGCCCAAGTGCTAGGGGAAAAGTGTCTCCATATATTTGATGACTCCAAACTGGTCTCCAAGAAAGTGAGTAGGGACTTCAATGCAAAAGATGATAGAATGGCACATACCTTAACATGGTAAGAGGACTTATGGAAGGATTTGAGAAGGTGGACATTCAATAGTTCCCACGATGGCAGGACAATTATGATATGCTTTAGCGGCTCTGAGCTCAACAATGGACTCTAATCTAAAAAGGACCATCCATATTGAGTTCCTCGCCCAACCAAGCATTAATTATACAGTCATAACCGAGAAAGTCCTCTTCACAAAGAAGTCCCCTTGTTGGATGGATTCCATCGTCGCCTATCTATGAAGCAACATACTGCTCGACGACAAGAGATTGCCTCATCAAATAAGGGTAAAAGCTACCCGTTTTTACCTTGCCTCAGGAGGGAAACTATATAAGAGGTCATTTATAGGCCTCTACCTCCAGTGCGTTCACCCTTATGATGCCGAATAAGTACTTAACGAACTTCATGACGGTATTTGTGGGAGTCACACATGAGGGAGGTCATTGGACTTTCGAGCAATTACAGAAGAATACTGGTGGCCCCATATGGAAAAGGATGCAGGTGCCTCTGTTCGAAAATATGAAAAATTCCAGAAGCGTTCTCCTATGATCCACCAACCGACTAGCAACCTAAAATCTCGACAAGCCCATGGCCATTTGTGCAATGGGGACTAGATATCGTGGGACCACTACCTATCGCATCTAAAAATTGCAAGTGTCTGGTGGTCGGCATAGATTACTTCACCAAATGGGTAGAGGCAGAACCACTAGTGAATATTCATGACGCTAACATGACCAGGTTCATCTGGAAGAGCATTATAACACATTTTAGGACACCAAGGATTGCCATCACTAACGACGGTATGCAATTTGGAAGTAGTTTCTTTTAAGGTTTATGTGATAAGCATGGCATCAAGCACCACTTTAATTCTTTTGCGTATCCCCAAAGTAATGGTCAAGTAGAAACTTCTAACAAAACCATGCTAGATGGACTAAAAAAGAGGTTGGAAAGAGCCAAGGGTTCTTGGGTGGACGAGCTCCCTCATATTCAATGGGCTTACCGTACAACTTGAAAATCTCATTCTTTTTGTGTTGGCTCAATTTTGAGACAAACAACTTTATATATGCTCCTGCATTTTCAATATGTGAAAATCTATTTTTATAAATCTTAAACAATATTTTTCTTATATTTATTTAATATAAAATCTTTTTTTAGTAAAATACGTTTAATATGTGTTTTTATCTTAAATAATTTATCTATTATAAATTAGTAGTTCAAAGATCTTTTCATATTTTTTTAATTAATTTTTTCTTAGTGTTAATATTTTTCGAAATTATTATACATGTTTTATGTCATTTAAAATATTAGTTCTGGTTTTCTTTTAGTGTTAAACCAATTTCTTGTTTATTATACATATTGGCCATTTAATTAAATAACGTTTAACACAAAATTTAAAATGATAGCCCTTTATTTTTATTGTGTACCGTTGGTTTCTTTGGTGTTTAATTTGAGGAGCGTTTGTGTTCTACAACTGGCTTATATTATGTGCACGCTATCTGTTGGCGTGTGTTGTGTTTTTCTGGCGTGTTGACTGAACTGTCCCCTATTGCTTCTCCTATTTACCCCTTCTACTTGCAGTGGAATTTATGATTGTACCCTACTTATTTCATTTCCTTGGTTGACCTTAGCAGGCTCTGGATTGTTACAGATTTACCCTCCTGAGGTGTGTTTTTTATTTACAGACCGTGCCATCTCTGTTTTGGTCTTTATAATCGATTGTTGGCTGTGAGAATTTTTAGGGTTCTTTTCTCCCAAAGAGCTACCGATATTTACCCTCAATTTCTCTCTCTAAAATACTCATGTATTCTTAATTTTTTTGAGAGTTTACCTTTACCCTTACACCCGATAATCTTTACTAATCGTAAAACTTTTTGTTGGAGATATTGGAGTTCTTGTTTACGGGTCTAATACATTTGGGTTAAAGATTTGTGTTGATCCTTTTGGTGGGTGTTACTTCTTGTGGACTCGATTTATCTTATGATTTGGATTTGTTTTTTTATGGTTGGTACTTGAGCCCTTGTTGATCATTTGGACTGGTTGGATTTTTTTCTCTTCAGTTCTGTTTGGACGAAATGTTTGGGGTAACTCTCTTAACTCTTTTTTTACAAAGATATTTTTATAAATATATATTCATATATAATTATCTCTCTCTCTCTATATATATATATATTTATATACATCCTTTTAAATGAGTTCATGTTCTGACTATATTGGACTTGGTTCAAAACTACCTTATAACTAATTTCGTTAAAACTGTTTTTTATTTGTTCTGTAAATCTAATTTTTGGAGCTGTTTAACTTTTATTTAAAAAAAAAGCTAAAATCGTTCGTTTCCTTTTAGATCTGTTAGAAGTTTTCTTTGGCCGTCCTTTGCATGTTTAGATCCAAGAACATTTACTGAGTTGTTTTGTTGTTAAGATCCATTAAAGTTCAACGTTTTTTTTATTAGAACGGTTGTTTAATTTATCTTTGTTAACTGCTTTGGTTAGATTTTTTTATATGTATATTTTTGTATATACTGATCTGTTAGATGCAAAACAATTTTTTTTTGCGTAAAAATTTTAGAAAATCTATACGTCTGTTAGATTAATTTTTAAGCACCGTATTTGGTTGGTCATTTGTTTATGCATCCGCCTTAAACTTTTCACGTAGAACAATTTGTTGTGTTTGGTCTTAGTTTTTAATTTCTGTTTTTATTTTCAGATTAAATTCTTGAAGTGAATTTTTTGGACCCCCTTTTTACACTAAGTATTTTTTGTGATTGTTGCTAGTATTTTGTTACACCTATTTTAGTGTGCAACACACAAGTGTATCCTAGTTTTTGTTTTGATTATTTACCAACAGTCTTAATCTTTGTTGGTGTGTCTAATCAAAATTAAATCTAGACTTAGTGTGTGTGTACACTTGTTAAATTGTACTTGATATTTTTTTTAAATATAAATCTAACCTTAAGTTAAATTGTTTGTGTGTCACACATTTTTTTGTGATTAAAATATCTTTTATTTAAATCTGATTTAATTTAATTCTCTGTGAATTAAGATTAATATGTTTTTACTCACACCTTGTTTACATCATCTAAATTGAATATTTTCTTTCTGGGTTCATTTTATTTAGTTGGGTTTAATAAGTGTGTGAGCTTTAAAATCACTTCTTTATTATTCTTTTATTTTCTTTATCAGTCAAAGTTATATGAGCTAAGTGCTACACTTCTTATCTTTCGCTCATTTTTCTTGGACTTGATATTTATAACATAACACCTGTTTTATTTATTCATATTCTATCGGTGTTAGGTCATTTATTTTTTATTTTTTCAGATAGTGTGAATCACAATTTTGGAAATTTTATTTCCTAATTTGTTTGTGAATATTTACACAATTTGATTTTCTTTGAATTAATATTTACTCTTGAATATTAATTATTAAGGAAGACCTTGAATGTGCCTTATGACTTTATAGTTATTCATTCATTTTTATGTACTGATTAACTCAATCTCAGCTTCTTCTTCTTCTTCTTCTTCTTCTTCTTCTTCTTCTTCTTCTTCTTCTTCTTCTTCTTATTATTATTATTATTATTATTATTATTATTATTATTATTATTATTATTATTATTATTATTATTATTATTATTATTATTATTCATTTGTGTTGTGTACAACTTCACGGGGACTCTAGTGTTGAGTGTGTAGTTGTGTGTGTGTTCCAAGTTGTCACTACCTGGGTATTATTCGGTTGCTAATTTTCTTTCAGTGGGGTTGTATTTAGAATAGGCTAGGTGTACGGTTTCTATGTGCTTAGTTTAAATCATTGTAAACTCGTGGGAGTGTAATCTGTAATTAATAATTGATAATAGTGAACTTGGGTGTGTGAGTTGTCCTGGGACTAAAGGACACGGGGTTTTCCATTTCGGTGGTTTCCTTGAGAACAAATATTATGTTCTTTCCACTTTACCTCATCTCATTCTTAAAGGGTATTATTTTTATATCTAGCATCACCACCTTTCCTTACTAGTGTGCGTGAGTGTTTTAAGTTATAAACTTTAATATATTTTATATCAAAGAGTTAAAAAAGTTTTTAATTACTTAATACACGTTAGCGTGTACCCTTAGGTCTTTCAAGTGTCGTTAGGTTATTACACCACTCCTAGGAGATCAAATGGGGAAACACCCTTCGCCCTCACTTATGGAATGGAAGATATCATTCCGCTGGAAGTAGATCTCCCTACTATGAGAACCACCTTGATCGACCAAGGCCTTAATGATGATGCATTATGCATTGAACTTGACTTAGCAAATGAGCGAAGATAACTGGATATGATCAAGTTGGCTTCCTATCAACAACAACTGGACAAGAAGTACAACACGAAAGTTAATCTGAGGAAGTTTTTGGTAGGGGACTATGTCCTAAGAAAAGTCCTCGGTAGTGCCATAAAACCTATGTTCTAAGGAAAGTCATCGGTAGTGCCGTAAACCATCATATGGCAAGCTGTGACCAAACTGGGAAGGACCTTTTAGGGTGATAAGGGAGGACCTTTAAGGAGCATATCACTTCGAAGAGCTGGAGGGCAGGGAAATACCAAGAGCATGGAACGTAGCCAATCTCAAGAAGTTCTACTTTTAGTCCTCTTTATCTTTTGTTAGCACATTTAATTTAAGTAAATTTTCATTTTCAAACTTATGTTGCTTGCAAGTTATTATTCACTGAATAAAGGCCCATTGGTCCTCCCACTTTGATATAATATATTGGCTGGTTAGAATTTCTTGATCACATCTCAGTATTATACACCCTTTCCAAATGATAACTCCCTCGTGTATAGCAGAACTCCTAGGGATTACAGCAAGTTGTTCAACTCGTTTCAATCGAGGAATCTCACGGGCCAAGCTGGATTAGTAGTAATTATAACAAGTTAATAAAAGTGTTTCAATTACTACAACCCTCAGGTATTTGTTGCAAATACAATAGACCTTATGAGTTACCTCGACAATAACAAAATCCCTACAGGGGATCCTTAGGCAATAAATCCAAGTCAGGTTGGTCGCCAATTTTATTGGTCGTAAAAAGCGTGCTTGGGCGGATGGCCCATCGACCAGGTACATTCTCGCCATCATCTCATAGGACTAAGGGAGTGTGATGACACAATCTAAAATGTAAAGTATATGGAATGATACTACTAAGGCTTATTGGATTGGAAGAATGTTCAAACACAAAGTAACAAATGGCTAACGCTTGTTCTAATATCATTTAGTTGGCTGAAAAACCCGAAATGATCAAACTCAAGTACTAGCCCATTTGAATAACAAAAGGCCTAAGATGGTCAAACGGTATTGCTTGGTAGACAGATATTTTAAGTAATTAACGACAACAACTCTTTCCAGTTTAAATATAAACAATAATTATTAACCCATGTTTAGTGAGCACATGCTCAAAATATGGAAAAAGTTAATAAATTAAGCTTTATATTGATAGAAATTTGGAACTACAATTACATCAAGACCAAAATATATAAAGACCTAAGATGGCCCAGGATGACGAGCAAGATAATCTACAACGAATGCTCTTCGACCATAATCTGGTTTAAGAATGAGCTCATTCACATCATCTTCAAAGTCCTGTTCTAAAAGTTGGGCAGGGATAACATCATTAGGGATCCACTTATCATCCTTTGAGGAAAGGGTTATGGCAGTAGGCCACACACTCGACCTGGTACTTTTACCACAGTCTGGACTCCTTGGGTGTCTTGACCTCCCTAAGGGCACTCATCCACCCACGAGTAAAGCCAACTTACTCTTCCTCCTTGAGCCTTGCTGGGGCATCTGCCCAGCCCATATTATAACCCTCTGCCCAGGCTTCTCGAGGTCTCATTTTAAATAAATGCCTCAGCCTTTTTACATCCTCCTGGAGCCCAGCTATAACTACTTTTATCCCGACAACCTGCTTCCTCAAAGCGTCGTTCTTGGCCTGAATAATTTCTCCCACTTGGCCCACTTCGATGGTCTCTATGAGTTTGGCCCTCAGAGCATTTAGCTCATCCTGGACCGAAGCTCCGATCTCCTTCATGGCTTGAAGATCATCCTTCAGCTTGGTGATCAACATGGACTGATTTTTGTATTGCTCTATCCTCACCCTCAGAGGCTTGCAGATTTTTACAAAGGCCTTATGAGCTTTCACACTAATATTGGGCCCAAGTACAATCCCCAACCATAAGTTATGGGGAATGTAGTCCTGGTCAGGATATAGATAACACAACAAGTGAAACCATAAACGGATATTAGTATACATCGAGAGATTAAGAAATTTCCTTTTTAGTTCATTTATAAGGGGGCCAAAGGACAGCATAGTCAAATAAGTAAAGTAAAGTTACTAGGCTTCAAAAGGTTGTATAAAATGGAAACTCCTAATCTAGAAGCCCTATTTTTTCACTTAATCAACTTTAATCACTTCTTTTCCCTTATCAGCATCCATCTTCTCCTCACCAGCATCCACTCTCTCCTCGATAGGTACATCTTCAATCTGTTCGGTGGGCCGACCAGTGTTCTTCTTTTCCTCTTCAAAGGGCTTGGACCTAGGAGAATGAAGGCCGAAGAGTTCAGAGTCAGTAAGTCCCCCCGCAGCTTTCAGGGCCTGGTCCCATCCTTTCTTGAAGGCCACCTTCCTTCCATAAAATCTAGAGCTCAACATCATCGTATGCTTTATTGAATCCCTCAAGGTATCTATTATCCTTCTCACGAGGGAGCTCCTCCTCCAGCTTCAGAAATTTATCGGACAGACCCTAATTTTCCTCGGCCAACTTTCCTTCTCAATAACCACAACCTTCGTGAATGCTTCAAGGTCAGCATAAGCCATAGCCGACTTCTCCCTAGATAGGCAAGCATCATCAAAGGCCTTTTTCTCATTCTCCAGAGCATCTTTCAGATCCTGGTTACTTTTGGACTGATTGGAGTGATCATTCATAAGGGTGGTAAAGTCAGACAAAAATTACACAGAAAGAAAGAACATCAACATAGTACGAAGAAGGAAAGGTGCAGAATTCAAGAAAACCATAAAAAGGCTTACCAAGGAAATTCCCTAAGCAGATTTGAGGGCAATCTGGGATGACTCCAATCTTGAAAAGCGCTTGCGATCCGCAGCGAGCACAACCCCCTTTAGCAGATTGGGGGCAAACGAAGGGATATCACCCATGCTAACCCCCTCAGCCTTTTGCAGCAGGGGAGGGGACTACATAAGCCTTCATGACCAACTTCCTCTTGTCATCCTTCCTCTCTCTCTCTCTCTCTCTCTCTCTCTCTCTCTCTCTCTTCTTCTTCTTCTTCTTCTTCTTCTTCTTCTTCTTCTTCTTCTTCTTCTTCTCTTTCTCTTTCTCCTTACCCCTGCCTACCGGTCCGGAATCGCTAGCTCTGGGGAAATCAGTCTCAGGCATCTTCAAGGACTTAAGCCAACCAGATAGAGCTATTTGATCATCATAATCATCAAGCCTTAGTTTTCTACTCTTAATGAGGGGAGACATATATTTTTTCTTCTTCTTTCTTCTTCTTCTTCTTCTTCTTCTTCTTCTTCTTCTTCTTCTTCTTCTTCTTCTTCTTCTTCTTCTTCTTCTTCTTCTTCTTCTTCTTCTTCCTCCTTTAGCACAATTGGATCATAGGGATCAACTTCTTAAGCTTTTAAATTGGGGACTTTGTCATATTTTTATACTCGAGCAAATAGGGTACCGACCTTGGATGCTCGTTGTCAGAAATCCTCTCTCTATTATTCCAAGCCTTCAAAAGTTCGAAAATTATAATCTCGCTTATATCAGGCTCTTGAGTTTTAGCGCTAGCTGAAAAATGGAGGGAGAAGGAACATTAATCATAGGACAGGAATCATAAACAAAATGGCAAGTAAACTGAAGAAAAGAGGAAGTGACCTATGTAATCCTCCCCAAAATCTAAAATTAAAGGGCCCTAGTGTTTTTTGCCCTCACGGAGAGGAAGGTGTTGCCAATTTTTAGCAATAAACCTGATGAGTGCATTATTTTGTATATTTTATACCCAAATTTATACCTTGTTAGGATCATTTTATTAAAAAGGAAAAAAAATGCAAGAATGATTGAATTCATAGTTAAAATGGCAATTTTAAGTCAAAAATGGGTGCTTCAATAATTTTATAATATTCTTGTGCTAATTTGTGAAAAAAGTTGCCTAGTGAAATTTTTGCAGGTAATTATGAAATTTGGTGCAAATTGATGATCAACTTGAAAAAGGCGTGAAAAAGCTGAATTTTACGGTCGTTCGAAAATTGCTGTTGAAATCGTAAAAAAGTCAAAAATTTTATTCTCCGAATTGGACGAAATTTGGCAGGCTTGTTCACCAAGAAATAAGAAGACTCTTCGAGTTGGGGGGGGGGGGGGAATTGAAGAGTTCCACCAAAACCCTAATGCCTCACCCTAAGCCTATAAATAGAACCCTTTGGCTCATTATTTCATGTGGAGAACAAGGAGAGAATTGTAGAGAGAGTTTGGGAAATAGTTTTTGGTTCTCTTATGTTGAGAGTTTTATTTATATTTGAGGGCCAAGAATTGTATCTTTGTGAGAGGAATTCTATCAACATCAATTGTAAGACACATCATTTGTAAGTTGTTTTATTAATGAAAATTCATATATATTCTTGCAATTTTATGATTTCTTTCATTATGCTAGCGTAATTTCTTTACTAGGACTAGGTGAAATTTATCATTTTTGATTAATATTGTGTGTGATTTAAATTCGTCTTTGTTCTCGATATGTGCTAAAGGCCTTAAAAATTCGGTATTCATTTAAAACGACACGAGAGTGTGTTTTAAACCTTCGACTTTATTTAAGAAAAATCATATTTTTATTTTTAAGTGTGAGTACTTTTGTAAGGATTATGCCTGCACTCGATTGCTTTGATAGTCCATGCTTAAAGACTATACTTTGAAATGTAAAAGTGAACTTTAAGGGAATAGGGATTTTAGCCGTCTTAATTTAGAGACGTTAAATTTTATTGGGAACGTAATCGTGTTATCCTCCGAATTAAATACAATGAGAGTCGGTTTAATTTGAGTTATAAAATCGAGACTGACGAATTTAAATTATTACATAATATTAGATGAATGTGATAAATGGATCCAACGTCCTAGTTTTCACGCTCCCTTGATTATATCTCTCGTACTCCTAATTCTTGTTTGTGTTGCTTAGTTTAATAGTACATCTCATCTCCAACCCCAATTAATCTAGTTGGACAATCACAACTATTTTGAAAGAAAAAATTGACAAATCCTCATGGGTTCGACCCGTACTTACACTCGCTATTCTATAATAGCCCGTACACTTGCGGTATTTTATAAAATAGACAACAAGTTTTTGGTGCCGTTGCCGGGGATTTGTTCGATTTTTTTTAAAAGAAGTTGTGACTTTCAGACTATTTTTTTTACTTTTCGCATTTTTGTTAGTAAAAGTTTCATAAAAAAAAACTCTAAAAAAAAAATCTTGCGTTGTAAATTTCAATGGGTGATCCTCATATTGTTATCCCGTCATCTTTATCATATTCCTCAATTGATCCTGTGGACATATTTTTACAAAATACTGAAAATTTAGATGACTACGTATTTCAATTTAAGTCAGATGGGTCTGTAGTCATCTTAAAAATTGAAGAAGGTATGGATGAGAATCCAACCCCTGTAATTACTATTTGTCCACCAAAGTATATCAATTGGAAAGAGGTAAACAAACGGTATAATGATGCTATTTCTAAAAATATTCATGAATTAAATGGGGAAAATCAATTTTGTGAGGAGAAAAAAATTGACAATCTTGACACATATAATACTCGGGATGATTTGAATGTTGATTTCTGTCGAGATTCTTCTTCTCATTTAATTGAGAAAAATGTTGAATCTTTTTATGTGCGAAAATTTATTTGAGGATTCGTCATCCGATTTTTGTGATACTTCAAGTATTTATGACGGTCCTCCAATTTTTGACGAAGAAAGCGTAGCGCCCCGTAATACCTTTTCTTCTCGCGCTTTTCATAAAGTCTCACATTTAGGAGTGAAGTATGGATCCCCAATTTTACGTGATTATTTTCGAAAAAATGATAGTATATATCTGGATCCTTATTACAATTTATTACCTCCATGTGATGCGTCGGCATATGATTTGGGTGATTCAAATTTGTTTATTATTGATAATGTCGTTGCACACCATTATGACCATGGATTTAAGATTGAAATTTGTGTTGTGCGGTTATGCTCTCAAATTTATGATGTTTTGGCACTAAGTGCTAAAAAGTTTTTTAATTGGAATCACCCACAACTATTTGGATTATTAATTTATGGTGGTGATGGTAATTGTCAACGGTTTGTATATTATTAGTGTATTTTTTTATCTTTTTTTTTGTTTTTTATTTGTTTTAGTTAACATAATACCCTCATTATACTTCTTTACTTTATTTTTTTTGTCCATATTTTTATTTGAGCATACATTGAGGACAATGTAAAATTTAGGTTTGGAGGTAAGGATGATATTTTTGAAAAGAAAAAAAAACAGAAAAAATTCAAAAATCCAAAAACATTTTCAATATAATTGAGTTTTGAAACGATTTCTTAATGAAGCACCTTATACCTTTGACTTGCTTAAGTCTACATTGTATAAGTGCTCAACTAATTTGGAAATATTGACAAAATTGGTAGTCCATCCTAGAAACCAAAAAAGCCTCAGAACTTATATCTCTAAACCTCTTCAATGATCCATGATGGTATAAAATGAATCACACTACACACAATTAGAAGTGCATACATGTGTTCATATTGCTTAAAATTGAGTGTGTGTTTAATTCCCCTTGAATTGGAGTTTTAATATTTTTTTGGGAATTTTTAAATATTTTTTAAACCTTTTTAAACATTTTTAAAATAAATGTTTTTATTAATAAAAGGGATTATAAAGTTTGTGGGGTTAATATACTATTTTAGAAACTTCTTTTTTCACTGAAATGTTTGGTTGGGTACGATCTCAAAGCGCTAGAGACTTCAGGGTGATGTTTTGTAATTATTTTGACGCGCGTGTGAGAGCCACTAACCAGCCAACACTTGTCATCCTTCGGGTAAATGTATTTGTGTTTGTTATGTGAGAGGATTGGATGGATGTTTGATGAACGTTGGATCATTCCTTATCAAGGGTCTGCATGTGTTCTTGGTTAATCCCGGTGATATCCATTTGAACCAATCAGAATTGTTTTAATCCACCGCTGTTTTATAACCTTTGGATCAAGTCAAACCTTGCAAGACTTGATCTCAGCCCTTGATTTGCCTCGATCATCCAGAACCTTCCCCAGGCACTATAAATACCCTCCACTTCTCAGCCTTAGAGAACTTTTGGGCATTCGTCTTTCTGAGAGAAAAAAAAATAAGAGAGAAGTGAGAGAGAAGAGAGAAAAGATAAGAGAGAAGAGAGAGAAAGGGAAACCTGTTAGCCAAACCCTAATCCTAATCCTAAACAGTTCACCTTCTCAGAAACAAACCTTCGTATTTTTCATATCCAAACACAACCTTGAGTGTTTGTGAGAGAGAGTTGTTTGTTCTTGTGTTGCTGTAACCTCATTATCTCTGATCTTGTACACAACTTAAACATTTGTGTGAAGATCTAGTTTGTCTTTCATAGAAACGTTAGATCTACATACTATATGTTATATTTTCACTAGATCTGTATTTTTTATACTTGATTTAAGAAAATCTTACTGATTTGATTTTTAAAATGTTTTATGGTTTCTTTTCTTACGAAACTTAATCCTGACCTAGTTGGATTTGCACTTGGAGGGTTTTCAATCTCATAAATGTTTTCAAAAGAGATTGATTGACCGATTTCTGAAGCAAGATCTCCGTGGAATCTGGGTTATCTTTAAAGGTCAAAAGGATTTGAGTTCTGTGAGAAAGAACTAAATAAAAATCACTGCATATAGACTTTATATGTAATTTACTAGGACTGTTTGTAAATATAAGTGTGTGTGAGTTCATGCATGTGAATAGGAATCACTACACTAACACTTAACACACTACTTCACTGGAAGTGTTGTGTTTAAGATCTGAGATCATTGAGTCGACGTAAAGAAGCTAAAGCAAAGGAAGTTAGCAAACTGGAGAAACATCATCAACAAATCAGATCTATCAGAAGTTAGAAGGACACCAAGGAGGTATATTCCTAAACTTAGAATAGGTTGATTTGTGTGCTTGCATGTTGTATAGTTTGTAACTAATTTTTGTTATTAGTGGATTTTTGCTTTTGTGACTTAGAAGTCACCGTGGATGTTTCCTCTGTTGGGAGAGGTTTTACCACGTTAAAATCGTTGTGTTGATTATCTTCATCTACTCATCTCATTCTATAAGTGTGCTGAATTTTTGAAACTGCCTTTGTTTTAAAAACTGATTACACAATCTTAATTACTCTCGTACATAAGTTTCTTTGTAAACACATCTTGTTTATAATTTTTATTTTCAAAAGAAAAGGGTTTCTCCAACAAACATTCGGAGTTGCTTATACAGTTTAACCTTGTGTTAAACGGCATTAGCGACGTTTTTCAATTGGTATCAGAGCCCTGTTAACTTTTTATTTCAAAAGATCTTGTGTTTTTGAAATCGTTTTCTGAAAAACCTAACTATGGACGAGAAGAATGAAAGGTTTGGTAATCTGTCCAGACCTCCTCTCTTTGATGGAAACAACTTTGCTTACTGGAAAGTAAGAATGGTTGCCTTCATCCAAGGGACTTTAGGAGATGATGTCTGGGACATTATTGAAAACGAATACACTTATCCTATTAAACCAGCCACTGAAGGAAGTGAAGAGAGGGTAAAGAAAATCTTAAATGAATTTACCCAAGAAGAGAAAACCATTTCTCGAAATAACAATAAAGGCAAGAATGCCATTTTTATGTCCATTAATGAATATGAGTTCAAGAGAATCTCTTATTGTGCCACTTCTAAGGAAGCTTGGGACACATTAATCACTGCCCATGAAGGAGACTCAAGAGTTAAAGCTGCTAAAACTCAAATGCTTATCCAGCAGTACAACTCTTTGATCATGTCTGATTCTGAGTCTTTTGATGATTTTTACATGAACTTAACTGATATAGTTACTAAGTTGCATGCTAATGGTATAACTTATGATAGGAATGAAATTGTCTCTAAAATTCTAAGGTCATTACCACAAAAGTTTGACAGTAAGTGGTATGCTATTGAGGAAATGAATGATCAAAACCTTACCCCGGAGTTACTCAGTAGCAAACTTAGGACTGTGGAAATGGAATTAAACTTTAAGAAACAATTAAATCATTCTCAAAGAAAACAACCCAACTCTAACTTGAGTTTTGCATCTAAGATACCCAAACTTGAGTCTAATTTGACCAACTCTGACTCTGATGAGGAGTGTGATATAGGCAAACTAGATAATCAGATTGCCTTAATGTCTAAACAATTTAAGAAAATTGTCAAATTTCGAAACAAACAGGCATCTAAACAAGGCAAGCCTGATTATCCTACTCTGTCTAATTCCAAACCTCATGAGAGAGGACTTGAAAAACATCCTAAGGATAACAATTCCAGACCCTCTAGAGACCTTAAAAAGATTGAATGTTTTAGATGTGGGAAACTAGGTCACATTTCTCACGATTGTAGAGTTAATCTGAATAAAGCCAACACACACAATAGAGCCAATGTCTGTAAAACTTGGAATGATTCAAGTGACTCTGATGAAGAGGAACTTGAGTCATCTAATGTACTTGACCCTTGCATGTCCTTTTATGCTAAGATCATTTACAATGATGATATGCCTGTGTGTGATAATGATGCTCCTACTCTTGCTTGTGTGAATACTCCTTTGATTGGCCTAGATGCTTTATTGTCTGAAAATGTTGCTAGTTCTAGTTCCGTGTGTGTGAGTCAAAGTGATCTCGATAATGACGATGCAAATGGGTGCATGAGTACTCAAACTGAATCGTTAGGGGTCACTACACACACTTCACTTAGCGACTCAGACACAGATGACCTCCCGGATATTCATACTTTGTATGCTAAAACCCTTAAAAAAGGCACTAGACTGGAGAAAACTATTAGAGACTTGACTAAGAAATTAGATGATCTAAGTCTTATTGTGAAGTTGAATGCTGAAGAGTACACTAACCAGTGTCTGACTCATCAATCTGAAATTGAAACTTTTGATCAAAAATTAAAAGAGTTGACTAAAACTAATGAAACTCTGGAAATGAAATATAAGGGAACATTATTAGAATTGGAGGAAGCAAAAACAAAGACAACTACTGTTTTCAAAAAGTTTTCTAAGTTTGAAAACAATTCAAATTGCTTTACTGACTTTGTTGTTGACTCCAAGACCAATTCTGATGATAGAACCGGTATTGGATTTTGCCCTAAGAACAAACCACAAACTACTAAACTTGAACCTATTAAGTTTGTGTCTGGGGGCAAAAGACCAATTGAAACATGTCCAGACTTTCATTTGATTAAAAATGAATTTGATCAAAAGCAACAAGAGAAAGACATTGGAGAGTCTAGTAACTCTAAGGCTGACACTACACTTAAGACTAAATACGTCTGTCCTTTAATCAGAAAGGCTGATCCTACCTATAAGACCATAC
This sequence comes from Sambucus nigra, assembly GCA_949130495.1. Taxonomy (NCBI): domain Eukaryota; kingdom Viridiplantae; phylum Streptophyta; class Magnoliopsida; order Dipsacales; family Adoxaceae; genus Sambucus; species Sambucus nigra. The sequence continues at coordinate 686,007,139 of OX422208.1, forward strand.
CTCCTGGGAATAACACTTCTGAACAGAATGCTGTCAAACCTATCTTTAGAAGTTTTCCTAAGGAAATTCATCCCTCGAGCAATCAATATTGCTCCTACTGTGACATTTATGGTCATTCCTTCGAAGGTTGTTATGCTAGGCGTCTAAATACCCCTGTTTACAACACTTCTGTCTATAAGAACTTTAACTATTCTAGGAAAAGTCGTAACAATTATGTCCTTCCAAGACAACCTGATAAGAACTCTAACTACAGAAATAGAAAGACCAAAACTAAGAGTTCATTTAAGAGAAAGGCTCCCAGAAACTTTCCTAAACCAAAAGCTCAACTATTTCACAACAATCAGTTTGCTGCTCCAAATGCTTTTCGACAAAAAACTGTGTCTCGAAAATTTTATCAAATGAGGGCAAACTTGCGCAAAATTAAAACTAGAGATATTTGGGTTAGAAAAGAGGATCTTTTACCCCAAATGAAGTGTAACATTGTCATTGCTGCTTTAAAAGCTGAACACACTTCATCTGGTTGGTATTTAGATTCAGGATGTTCCAAACATATGACAGGAGATGAAACCAAACTTTTAAACAAAACCAGATTTGCTAGTGGGAAAGTAGTTTTTGGTGATGGTGTTTCGTCTCAAATCATAGGTAAAGGAACCATAAAAGAAGAAGGAATACCTGTTCTCGAAAATGTTCTATTAGTTAAAGGCCTTAAAGCCAACCTCCTAAGTATATCACAATTTTGTGACTCTGACCATACAGTCACCTTTTCAAAGAACAATTGTAAAATTTTAAATGATAAAGGTGAATGCATTATTACAGGATTTAGAACACCTGACAATTGTTATACCGTCAAGACTAATTCTGAAACCTGTAACATTGTCAGAATGGATGACAATGAAATCTGGCATAATCGTATGGGTCACTTAAGTTATGATATCCTTGGTAGATTGTCTAGTCAAGAGATAGTTAGAGGTATTCCTAAAATTAAACCTATTTCAAGTGTTGTCTGTGGTCATTGCCAAGAAGGAAAAATAGTTAAGACTTCGCATAAAAAGGTTAAAGACATTCTCACCTCTAGACCTTTAGATCTCATCCATATGGACCTTATTGGTCCCTCTAGAACTGTTAGTCTATGTGGACACAGTTATATCCTTGTCATGGTTGATGATTTCACACGATTCACTTGGGTTGCCTTCCTAAAACATAAATCTGACACGTTTCAGAATTTTTTGAAAATTCTATTAAGAATTTAAAATGAGAAGAACACACAAGTCAATCGCATTCGTAGTGATAAAGGGGGAGAGTTAATAAACACAGGAATAGTTGAATATTGTGACTATAACGGTTACAAACATGAATTCAGTGCCCCTAAGACTCCTCAGCAGAACGGTATTGCCGAAAGGAAAAACTGAACTCTTCAAGAGATGGCACGTGTCATGTTGCATGCCAAATCTCTACCTAAATACTTTTGGGTAGAATCTATTAGAACTGCGTGTCATATTATTAATAGGGTCTATCTTAGGAAAAACACTAAACAAACCCCTTATGAGTTGTGGTACGGTAAGAAGCCTAATCTGAAATACCTAAGAACCTTTGGAAGTCAGTGTTATGTCTGTAAAGATAGAGAACATCTGTCTAAATTCGAAACTCGTGGTGATAAAGCCATCTTCTTAGGATACTCTCCAAACAGTCGTGCTTATCGTATATACAATCTGCGTACTAAGGCCCGTATGGAATCGATAAATTTAATTGTAAGTGACACTATTGTTGAAAATAAGATATCTGAATCACCTATTGTGGTTGAATCTGAAAATGATTTCAAAACTGATTCACCAGAAATAGATGAGTCATTACCTATTGAGAGTCCTGAAGTACCTTGCTGGGTCTCTAAAGACCATCCCATTGACAACGTGGTCGGTAATCCTAATGAGCCAGTTCGTACTAGATCCCAGTTAAGAAATTATGCTAATTATGCATGTTTCGTCTCCCTTGTGGAACCGAAAAATGTTAATGAAGCATTGAATGACACACACTGGATTTCTGCTATGCAGGAAGAACTTTTACAATTTGTCATTCACGATGTCTGGTATCTTGTACCTCGGCCTCAAAACAAAAATGTTATTGGAACACGTTGGATCTTTAAGAACAAATCTGATGAAAATGGGATGATTCTTAGAAACAAAGCTAGACTTGTTGCTCAAGGCTACTCTCAAATAGAAGGGATATATTTCAGTGAGACATTTGCTCCTGTCACTCGTCTTGAATCTGTTCGACTTCTTTTCGCCATAGCTTGTTACTTAAAATTTACACTTTATCAAATGGATGTCAAATCTGCCTTCCTAAATGGAATTCTGTCCGAAGAAACATATGTAGAACAACCCAAAGGGTTCATTGACCCTAAACACCCTAACCATGTCTTTCGTCTGAAAAAGGCTTTGTATGGCTTAAAACAAGCTCCTAGAGCTTGGTATGAACGCCTTTCCAACTTTTTGTTGGATAAGGGTTTTAAGAGAGGAGGAAATGACCAGACTCTCTTTGTCAAACATTTTGACAAAAACATTATTATAGCCCAAGTCTATGTAGACGACATCATTTTTGGGTCAACTTCAAACTCTGAAGTTAAATCCTTTTCTGCTATTATGCACAAGGAGTTTTATATGTCCCTTATGGGGGAGCTACAACTTTTCTTAGGATTTCAAGTGAAACAGAATTCTGATGGTCTTTTTGTCTCTCAAACCAAGTATGCCTTAGAACTTGTTAAGAAATTTGGTTTAGAGAATGCTAAAGTTGCCAAAACACCTATGAGTACTACTGTTAAATTATGTAAAGATGAACATGGAAAGTCAGTTGATTCCACACTTTATCGTAGTATGATTGGTAGCCTACTCTATCTAACTGCCTCACGACCAGACATAATGTATGCTGTATGTCTGTGAGCTCGTTACCAGAATAACCCTAAAGAGAGCCATTTATTGTGTGTAAAACGTATAATAAAGTACATAAACGGCACTCTTAATCTTGGACTTAGGTACACCAATGATACCTGTAGCACCATCATAGGGTATACTGATGCTGATTGGGCCGGGTGTACTGATGATAGTAAAAGTACATCAGGTGCCTGTTATTATGTCGGCAATAATCTAGTTGGTTGGAGTAGCAAAAAACAAAATTGCACATCTTTATCTACGGCTGAGTCCGAATATATAGCAGCTGGAAGTTGCTGTGCCCAATTATTATGGATAAAACAAATGTTGAGCGATTATGGAATTAAAGAAGATCAATTACAATTGTATTGTGACAATCAAAGCGCCATTAACATATCTAAAAACCCGGTTCAACACTCGCGAACTAAGCACATTAAAATTAGACATCATTTCATTCGCGAACTTGTTGAGACTAAGGAATTAGAAATTCATTACCTGCCCACTGATCTGCAACTTGCAGACATGTTCACTAAACCTTTGGACTATAACAGATTTCTATATTTGCGTAATTCTATAGGCATGGTATGCGCTGATTAAACTCTCGAAACTTTAAGTTTTACCCTTTGTCCATTTGAGACAAAATGGGGAGAAATTTGAGTTTTATGAGTTCAATTTTTTGTTAACATTTCATCTAAATTGCTTGATCTTAGTGTGTATATTTGCAGGAATCTCTTCTTCTGATTGTCTACCGTTTCTAGTGTAAAAATTTGTAAATAGTTGAGTTATGTAATTTTTGACTTTCTAGGAATTGGGTAGATAGTATCTTTTGTATAGGACTAGGTTTTATTTTTTTGGTTCCCTACGAGTTTTAAGCTAACTCAAAGGAGATTTTGTCTCATATTTCCAAAGGGGGAGATTGAAGCACCTTATACCTTTGACTTGCTTAAGTCTACATTGTATAAGTGCTCAACTAATTTGGAAATATTGACAAAATTGGTAGTCCATCCTAGAAACCAAAAAGCCTCAGAACTTATCTCTCTAAACCTCTTCAATGATCCATGATGGTATAAAATGAATCACACTACACACAATTAGAAGTGCATACATGTGTTCATATTGCTTAAAATTGTGTGTGTGTTTAATTCCCCTTGAATTGGAGTTTTAATATTTTTTTGGGAATTTTTAAATATTTTTTAAACCTTTTTAAACATTTTTAAAATAAATGTTTTTATTAATAAAAGGGATTATAAAGTTTGTGGGGTTAATATACTATTTTAGAAACTTCTTTTTTCACTGAAATGTTTGGTTGGGTACGATCTCAAAGCGCTAGAGACTTCAGGGTGATGTTTTGTAATTATTTTGACGCGCGTGTGAGAGCCACTAACCAGCCAACACTTGTCATCCTCCGGGTGAATGTATTTGTGTTTGTTATGTGAGAGGATTGGATGGATGTTTGATGAACGTTGGATCATTCCTTATCAAGGGTCTGCATGTGTTCTTGGTTAATCCCGGTGATATCCATTTGAACCAATCAGAATTGTTTTAATCCACCGCTGTTTTATAACCTTTGGATCAAGTCAAACCTTGCAAGACTTGATCTCAGCCCTTGATTTGCCTCGATCATCCAGAACCTTCCCCAGGCACTATAAATACCCTCCACTTCTCAGCCTTAGAGAACTTTTGGGCATTCGTCTTTCTGAGAGAAAAAAAAATAAGAGAGAAGTGAGAGAGAAGAGAGAAAAGATAAGAGAGAAGAGAGAGAAAGGGAAACCTGTTAGCCAAACCCTAATCCTAATCCTAAACAGTTCACCTTCTCAGAAACAAACCTTCGTATTTTTCATATCCAAACACAACCTTGAGTGTTTGTGAGAGAGAGTTGTTTGTTCTTGTGTTGCTGTAACCTCATTATCTCTGATCTTGTACACAACTTAAACATTTGTGTGAAGATCTAGTTTCTCTTTCATAGAAACGTTAGATCTACATACTATATGTTATATTTTCACTAGATCTGTATTTTTTATACTTGATTTAAGAAAATCTTACTGATTTGATTTTTAAAATGTTTTCTGGTTTCTTTTCTTACGAAACTTAATCCTGACCTAGTTGGATTCTCACTTGGAGGGTTTTCAATCTCATAAATGTTTTCAAAAGAGATTGATTGACCGATTTCTGAAGCAAGATCTCCGTGGAATCTGGGTTATCTTTAAAGGTCAAAAGGATTTGAGTTCTGTGAGAAAGAACTAAATAAAAATCACTGCATATAGACTTTATATGTAATTTACTAGGACTGTTTGTAAATATAAGTGTGTGAGAGTTCATGCATGTGAATATGAATCACTACACTAACACTTAACACACTACTTCACTGGAAGTGTTGTGTTTAAGATCTGAGATCATTGAGTCGACGTAAAGAAGCTAAAGCAAAGGAAGTTAGCAAACTGGAGAAACATCATCAACAAATCAGATCTATCAGAAGTTAGAAGGACACCAAGGAGGTATATTCCTAAACTTAGAATAGGTTGATTTGTGTGCTTGCATGTTGTATAGTTTGTAACTAATTTTTGTTATTAGTGGATTTTTGCTTTTGTGACTTAGAAGTCACCGTGGATGTTTCCTCTGTTGGGAGAGGTTTTACCACGTTAAAATCGTTGTGTTGATTATCTTCATCTACTCATCTCATTCTATAAGTGTGCTGAATTTTTGAAACTGCCTTTGTTTTAAAAACTGATTACACAATCTTAATTACTCGCGTACATAAGTTTCTTTGTAAACACATCTTGTTTATAATTTTTATTTTCAAAAGAAAAGGGTTTCTCCAACAAACATTCGGAGTTGCTTATACAGTTTAACCTTGTGTTAAACGACATTAGCGACGTTTTTCACTTAATATATAATTAATTCATGGATCTCTCAACTTATGAAATTTTTTACACATTAGCCATATAATATGATCGAAAATGGATATTGAGGCGAAAGTTAATATGCTTAACGAATAAATGTGGAGATTTTTAACCGGGTGAGATATTGTGCCATTCATCGTTTTCGAGAGAATTAAATCAATCTGAGTTAAAATAACTCAAACTTTCCTTTAGTGATAAATTCGTTGATGATCTCAAATTCATTGTTTTGTTCGATTACTGAAAATAAAAAGTCAAAATGTGAATCTTAAGCTCTGGAAGTCTTAGTAAGTCATCTTGAGACACAAACAAACTTAACGTAACTTGAGAAATGAGATTAGGCCATCGTTTGAAAGCCCAAAATTAAGCCTAAACTCCAACATTTTTACAATATTCCGTTGCAAGCCCATTTGAGCCAAAAAGAAAATAAGCCTTTTGTTGAAAACCCATTGTCCTACCCAACTCCAATTGGGAGTTTAAAGCCCATAAAAAAAGCCATACCCATTTTCTGAGAATACTAGGGTAAAATTACGGTTGGAAAAAGGCCAAAAGAAAGTGAGGTTGAAAAAATAACGTGTGAAAAGAAAAAGAAAAAAAAAATGGGCGAAAAAAATGTGAGTTGAAAAGAAAAAAAAAGAAAAGAAAAGAAAAATGGAGGTTGGAAGAAAAAGTGCCTAAAAGTCAAAATACCGAAAAACCTCTATATTCTCAGAAGTTTTGAACTCCAAACAACCATTCTTTCTAGCCAAAATCCGAGCCTACAATACAACCAAAGAAAGTCCTAATCGATCTCAAGTGCAATTAGTTATAGTGTGGAGAGAAGATGAATAGGATATATGGTGTGATTCAATGTTTTAAACAAGTAATCGATTTTTCGTTCATGAGATCATATTCATCCATTATACAAGTTCGTTTTTTTTTATCATGTATATGTGAAGTTTTTTCATTTAAATTTACTCTTTTATTCACATATACCGAGAGAAAATAACCCATTTCCGAGTGTTCAATTGTGGGTTATTCTGTGAGATTTTGAAATTAAAATGAACTTTCATATAAGAAATGTAATTATCAAATCTTTTGAAATGGACGGTTAATGGGCTATGCACACACTCACAATAAGTTTTGATTGAGAAGTGAAATTCTTCTATATTTATGAAGTTTGAATTCAAACTTGGTTACATTACTTTTGAGTCTTTTATATTGAGTCAAGTTTTTGAATTTTGTGGGTATATTCACTACAAACCCTCACGAGACAAAACTCATCCACTAGGATAACCTAGGGGTTTAACGGCTTGTTTCACATGCTAAGTGCAATCGTGATTCCTACGAAAGTGAGTTATATTTTAAAATTTTTATTTTTACTCGAGGACTAGCAAAGTTTAGGTTTGGAGGTATTTGATGAGTGCATTATTTTATATATTTTATACGCAAATTTATACCTTGTTAGTCCCATTTTATTTTATTTAATAAGTTCTTAGGATCATTTTATTAAAAAGGAAAAAAAATGCAAGAATGATTGAATTCATAGTTAAAATGGCAATTTTAAGTAAAAAATGGGTGCTTCAATAATTTTATAATATTCTTGTGCTAATTTGTGAAAAAAGTTGCCTAGTGAAATTTTTGCAGGTAATTATGGAATTTGGTGCAAATTGATGATCAAATTGAAAAAGGCACGAAAAAGCTAAATTTTACGGTCGTTCGAAAAATGCCTATTTTCACACTTGTGATGTCGTAAAAAAGTCAAAATTTTTTAATCTCCGAATTGGACGAAATTTGGCATGCTTGTTCACCAAGAAATAAGAAGACTCTTCGAGTGGGGTGGGGTGGGGTGGGGGGGTGGGTGGGTAGGAAATTAAAGAGGTGGAAATTGAAGAGTTCCACCAAAACCCTAATGCCTCACCCTAAGCCTATAAATAGAACCCTTTGGCTCATTATTTCGTGTGGAGAACAAGGAGAGAATTGTAGAGATATTTTGGAAAATAGTTTTTGGTTCTCTTATCTTGAGAGTTTTATTTATATTTGAGGGCCAAGAATTGTATCTTTGTGGAAGGAATTCTATTAACATCAATTGTAAGACACATCATTTGTAAGTTGTTTTATTAATGAAAATTCATTTTCATTATTTTAATTTTATGATGTCTTTCATTATGCTAGCGCAATTTCTTTACTAGGACTAGGTGAAATTTATCATGCTTGATTAATATTGTGCGTGATTTAAATTCGCCTTTGTTCCCGATATGTGCTAAAGGTCTTAAAAATTCGGTATTCATTTAAAACGACACGAGAGTGTGTTTTAAACCTTCGGCTTTGTTTAAGAAAAATCATATTTTTATTTTTAAGTGTGAGTACTTTTTATGGATTACGCTTGCACTTGATTGTTTTGATAGTCCATGATTAAAGACTATACTTTGAAATGTAAAAGTGAACTTTTAAGGGAATATGGTTTTTAGCCGTCTTAATTTAGAGACGTTAAATTTTATTGGGAACTTAATCATGTTATCCTCCGAATTAAATACGACGAGAGTCGGTTTAATTTGAGTTATAAAATCGGGACTGATGAATTTAAATTATTACATAATATTAGTTGAATGCGATAAATATTCCAACGTCCTAGTTTTCACGCTCCCTCAATTATATCTCTGTAACACCCGATGATTTTTGAGACTGAGAAATTAAATTTTTGGGAAAATAAAATTTAATTTAATTGGAGAATTTTAAAATTTGGAATTGAGGCCCAAAAATAGAGAACATTTCAAAGTATTCCGGATGATGATTTTGAGAGTACCATCGATCCCGGAAGGGTCGAGATAGTCAAATTGACTGTCATTGGGTTTTATTTAGGCTCCGGAATGTTTTTAAGTCAGTTTGACTTGAATTGGAGTAAACGAGTCATTTAAAGTTTGTATTAACATTTAAATTTGGGACTTATGTTTTAAGGTTTAAGAGGCTTACGGATTAAGCTCTCAATTAGAGAAAGAGAGAAAGAAAAAGGAAGAAAGAAAGAAGGAGAAAAGAAGAGAGAGAGGAAGAAAGCTTGGAGATTCCGGCCCAAACGCGATCCCGTGGATGATTCAACCTCTACAAAATCCGAGGCAAGTGTTTAATCTTGATAAATAAGTCATTTGTGTATTTTATTTCATAATTGGTGGGTTAAAGAAATGGTTTTTAGGTATAAACATCAAAACCTAAATTTTAGTTTAAATCGTGAAATTGAAGATTTTAATTGGGTTTAAGGGATATAAATTGATGAGGTTAAATATAGGATGTGTTTTGATGTTGGAAATTATGTTGGGGTTGAAGATTAAGGGTTAGAAGAAGTATAAATTGAATTTTGGAGAATTTGGGCTTTGGAAAAATAGCCATTTTCGTGGCTTTCTGAACTGGCCGAATCGATTCACCCCTACCGAATCGATTCGCCAGATTGCAGAAGCCTCAGGTCTTTAGGGACGAATCGATTCGCCCCTAGCGAATCGATTCGGAAGGTTGCAGACTCTCAGGTCCCTTGGACCGAATCGATTCGCTGTTGTGGCGAATCGATTCGGAGGGGCCGAATCGATTCGGAAACAGGGCATTTTGAGAAATTTTCTTTGTGGTGATTTCAAACCCTTTTTGGTTGGGTTTGTTGATTTGGGGGTCTTCTCAAATGATGTAAGAGGAATGTTTTTGGAGACACATAAGGGGTTTCTTACATATTATGATTTTGGGACTCCTTGGTATAATTGGGGAGAAATATGTCCATGTATGTATTAGAGTTGTGTATAGAGATTTTGGAGATACCTCGTTAGGGTTTAGAATCCTAATTATAAATCCAAAGTAAATTATAGAGACGATTGGGGGTTTAGAACTCCTAGAGGGAGAGTTGAGAAGGTATGCTGGTAAATTATTGGCTGATATTCATATTGAATCCTTATAGCGATATGATTCTATTAAGTTATAATTGGGGACTAACGAGAGAGAGGGGTCACGAATCCGTAGAAATGTTTAAATTAAGGAACAATTGGTAATGCGATAGGAGTAAGGGTTTGCAAGAACAATGGAACCTTAGGCAAAATTTGGGAACGATTGGATCGTACTACCAACTAGAATATGAGGTTGTATAATTCTAGTTAGGATAGTTTACACATAATTAGGTGGAAATAATCACATGGGATTCCAACACTTGAAACAAAGTGGAATAAGTTGAGGTTTGTAGACTTTTGGTTAGGTGTATACCTTTAGTCAAAATTTGTATTGGAGGTATTGATTTGCTCTCGGATATAGATGGTATGTATAGTAATGGTTTCCCACACCAAATTTTGGGTGATAACCTTAATGTGGTATATATAAGTATATGTATACATAAGATTTTTGGGAGACTATTCATCATAGGAAAAATGATTGAATATGCTTCAAGTGAGAGATTATATTCACATATCGAGGTAAAATTTAAAGGAAATTGTGGTGACGGCTTGTATATCGAGGATTATGTATACTTATAGCCGAGTTTATATATCTCATACTTATGAACGAGAATTAGTTGTATATAAGGATATGTGAATATATGTATATATATCTATATAGATATGAATATATGGATATATTTATGTCATGGACATACATGGTATGGACATTTAAACCTTATATGATGGTTTAATATTTGATCATATGATTGGATCATATGGATGTATATATTATGCATGTGAATGATATATATACTTATTTGGTTAAGCATACCCCGCTCATGCTATCATTGGGAAGTTGCGCGCGTAGAGGGTGAGCATCCTGGCTAGAAAAGCAGGGTGTAGATATTCCCCAGGTCATAGTCGTCCCATGTGTGATTATGTGATTTACACTTTTATATTTTTGGGATGAGACGTGGTGGGTATGTTTCGTCTTATTGCCGGTTTGGAGTTATGACCACTTCCCGGGACGTCGTGTGCGTGAGTTTACCCCGAGATGGGTGTCGTTTAGTCCCACCATGGTGGCCCCAGTATTGCTATGTGAGCCGGGCACTGGGAAGATGATAGCATTGATGCAGTTTATCGGCGCTATATATAGCCGAGTATTTATTTGTGCATGGCCTTTGTACATCATATATGGTATGTATACATGGTCATGGGATTGGATGATGGTGTGTATATATATATGGTTAGAATGAAATGCCTATATATATATTTATATATCCTATAGATGAAAGGATATGGAAACTTTGTGGAGTACATCTTGGATGATTATGATGTACCAGATTGATGGGGGTTGATGTATCGCATTTAAAGAATACTTCGGTTACATCATCCCAAGGATATTATTGGAGATTTTTAGTTATTTCCATATTGTAGTTTAAAATTTAGTAGTATTAGTAGTAGTATTATATGGTATGTATGGCATTATGGATCTCTAGGATCGACATTGTCAAGGAGTAGTGTAACGGGGTGGTTCCTTGTTTGGATTTCGCTTTGCGAGACACCCCAGGCACGAAACGTAGTGCATTGTTGAGATTAGAGAGAAGTTCTGTCAATATTTATGTGTGGCATAATGGATCTCCAGGATCGACGTTGACAAGGAGTAGTGTAACGGGGTGGTTCCTTGTTTGGATTTCGCTCTGCGAGACACCCCACGCACGAAACGCAGCGTAACATTGAAATTGGAGAGAAGTTTTGTCAATAATAATTTTTGTATGCATATTAATTAGAAATTAAATCATATGTTTCTACCCAAATACATATGGGTAACTTATTAAGATTTATAATTGGTTAAATTATAAACCGGAATCCATTAAGCCTAATATGGCATATATGTTTATAAAAATAATTAAGTGTATTTAGAAAGAGTGGGTTCTGGGGTTATGGTAGTAAGGCAAATCTCGTGGGTGTAGGCTAGGCTTATGACAAGTTAGGTTGTCCTTATAATTGGGGTAATTTAACTAATAAAATTGAGGACGCGAATAAGTGCGCGCCTTTAGATGAGAGGTGAGTTGGGATTCCACGAGAGTGCGATTCCACTTTAATTATGAAATAAGTGCACCGATATTTATTATGCACGGTTAACACACTTGCTAAATATTTTTCACACTCGGACTCTGACCCGTTTACTTTTCTTTCCTGCCTGTATATGTATATTACTACAGGTATCCTACCGCATGAATGCCGGATGACCTTCTATCCAGAGTCTTGGGAGCCGTGACATGTGCGGACTGTTGCGGGATGTATCTGGTAGTCGCTTCCTCCTTTTAAAATTCTAGGTAGGATTCATGTTGTATATCGGGTTTGTACCCAAGGGATATTTATATACATATTTATATCTATTCCATTTAAGTTATTGTATTAGCTGTGACCCGACAGCTTATTCGGGTTTACTTCTTTGTAGTATATTCAGTTGTAGTTATCTATTTCATGTTTATTTCAGCATTTCTTATCTCATAGTTCTTTCCTGCATCTTTCTTTACTTTATTCATAGTGTTGGGTTGTGTTATTTTGCATGTTTTAATTTATTTTAACATCTCGCTTATATGATATCGGGTAGTTAGTCCTATATTATATAGTACCGGCAGTTGATGTTGAGACCGAGCCATCTGAGACTGCTGAGTTAATGTACTATAGGGCTGGTCACCCGTTATTATCTTAAGCGGGGTGTTACAATCTCTCGTACTCCTAATTCTTTTTTGTGTTGTTTAGTTTAATAGTACATCTCATCTCCAACCCCAATTAATCTAGTTGGACAATCACAATTATTTTGAAAGAAAAAATTAACAAATCCTCGTGGGTTTGAGATGTACTTACACTCGCTATTCTATAATAGCCTGTGCACTTGCAGTATTTTATAAAATTGACAACAAGTTTTTGGCGCCGTTGCCGGGGATTTGTTCGATTTTTTCTAAAAGAAGTTGTGACTTTCGGACTAATTTTTTTTTACTTTTCACATTTTTGTTAGTAAAAGTTTCATAAAAAAAAACTCTAAAAAAATCTTGCGTTGTAAATTTCAATGAGTGATCCTCATATTGTTATCCCGTCATCTTTCTCATATTGCTCAATTGATCCTGTGAACATATTTTTACAAAATACTGAAAATTTAGATGACTACGTATTTCAATTTAAGTCAGATGGGTCAGTAGTTATCTTAAAAATTAAAGAAGGTATGGATGAGAATCCAACCCTTGTAATTACTATTTGTCCACCAAAGTGTATCAATTGGAAAGAGGTAAACAAACGGTATAATGATGCTATTTCTAAAAATAATCATGAATTAAATGGGGAAAATCAATTTTGTGAGGAGAAAAAAATTGACAATCTTGACACATATAATACTTGGGATGATTTGAATGTTGATTTCTGTCGAGATTCTTCTCCTCATTTAATTGAGAAAAATGTTGATTCTTTTTATATGGGAAAATTTATTTGAGGATTCGTCATCCGATTTTTGTGATACTTCAAGTATTTATGACGGTCCTCCAATTTTTGACGAAGAAAGCGTATCACCCCGTAATACCTTTTCTTCTCGCGCTTTTCATAAAGTCTCACATTTAGGAGTGGAGTATGCACCCCCAATTTTATGTGATTATTTTCGAAAAAAGGATAGTAAATATCTGGATCCTTATTGCAATTTATTACCTCCATGTGATGCGTAGGCATATGATTTGTGTGATTCAAATTTATTTATTACTGATAATGTCGGTGCACACCATTATGACCATGGATTTAAGATTGAAATTTGTGTTGTGCGGTCATGCTCTCAAATTTTTGATGTTTTGGCACTAGGTGCTATAAAGTTTTTTAATTGGAATGACCCACAACTTTTTCGATTATTAATTTATGGTGATGATGGTAATTGTCAACAGTTTGTATATTATTAGTGTATTTTTTCCCCTTTTTTTGTTATTGTTTATTTGTTTTAGTTAACATAATACCCTCATTTTACTTCTTTACTTTATTTTCTTTGTCCATATTTTTATTTGATCATACATTGAGGACAATGTAAAATTTAGGTTTGGGGGTAAGGATGATATTTTTGAAAAGAAAAAAAAAAACAGAAAAAATTCAAAAATCCAAAAAGATTTTCAATATAATTGAGTTTTGAAACGACTTCTTAATATATAATTAATTCATGGATCTCTCAACTTATGAATTTTTTTTCACATTAGCCATATAATATGATCGAAAATGGATATTGAGGCGAAAGTTAATATGCTTAACGAATAAATGTGGAGATTTTTAACCGGGTGAGATATTGTGCCATTCAGCGTTTTCGAGAGATTTAAATCAATCCGAGTTAAAATAACTCAAACTTTCCTTCAGTGATAAATTCGTTGATGATCTCAAATTCATTGTTTTGTTCGATTACTGAAAATAAAAAGTCAAAATGTGAATCTTAAGCACTGGAAGTCTTAGTAAGTCATCTTGAGACACAAACAAACTTAATGAAATTTGAGAAATGAGATTAGGCCATCATTTGAAAGCCCAAAATTAAGCCTAAACTCCAACCTTTTTACAATATTTCGTTGCAAGCCCATTTGAGCCAAAAAGAAAATAAGCCTTTTGTTGAAAACCCATTGTCCTACCCAACTCCAATTGGGAGTTTAAAGCCCATAAAAAAAAGCCATACCCATTTTCTGATAATACTAAGGTAAAATTACGATTGGAAAAAGGCCAAAAGAAAATGAGGTTGAAAAAATAACGTGTGAAAAGAAAAAGAAAAAAATGGGTGAAAAATAGTTAAAGTTCTGGTAGATAGGAGTGTATGTCCTTTTCTGGAGACACTTATCTTGAGTATGCCCAAAAATATCTCAATAGGAATAGTACTGATGTGTATAGGACTTGACTTTCTTACTGAAGTCTTTGAAGATTGGTTTGGATGTATTGGGTACAGTAGTCCAATCATCACTAGTTTTAGGTTTCTGTCTTTGGTCTCTGGCAGAAGGACAAACTATTTGGTTTGACAGTTTGGTTTCAACTGTTGATTGTAATGATAATGTGTTGATTGAGATAAATTGAGATCAGGTTCACCTTTTTAAACATTTTGGGAAGTTTGGCCTTGTTTATAAAAGCGACATTTTCAGGAGAAACTTTGGCCTTACTTGTGTGCACTATTTCTCCAAAACCTAGGTCAGACTTATCTTCAGAGTCGAATTTGCTTCCAGGAATAATTTTTTCATAAGTCTTGGTTTGTGTTTCAAAATTTTGACATTTTTTAAAAACATTTGAAACCTTTTTCTTTGACTCTTCTAGTTCAATAAGAGTTGCCTTGTATTTTTGTTCAAATTCATGGTTCTTTTGAATCAAAAAATTTATTCTCAAGTTGTAATTCTCAATCTCAGTCTCATGAGCAACACATTGGGCAGTATAATCTTCAGTGTTCTTCCTAATGGTTTGGTTAAGCACATAAATACGCTCACTTAAGGTTTTTATCATCTTTTCTAGGCGATCACTCTTCTTAACCGCTTTAGTGTATAATTCATGTAAATGAGGCAGGTCATCATCAGACTCACTTTGTTCATCGTTTGAACTGTCCCCTATGATTTGATTAGGTTCTTTACTCACGCACACATTCAATTCGTCATCAACATTATCACTTTGAATCACACACAATCTTTCAGCAGTAATAGGAACAAAATTATCATTAATATCATTAACAACATCAACAGGCATAGCAGGTTCATGAACAGGCAAGCATGCATCATCATTATATATTATCTTAGCTAGGGGTGGACAAAAAAAAGACCGACCCGATTGACCCGATTGGACCGGACCGAACCGAACCCATTTTTGTTGGCTTTTTTATAAATCGGTCCTAATTCGGTCCTAAATTAAGAGACCCGAAATATTCGGTTCGGTCTAAAATATCCATTATAAATTCGGTCTTAAGACCAGACCGGACCGTTTAATTTAATATTATATAATATATATTAATTTTATATAAATATATATATATATATATCATATACTAAATACCAAAACCCTAAACTTGACTTGAACCTTTCAATATATCACTCACGCACGCACGTTCGCTCCAACTCTCCTAACTTTTCCTCACTCTCTTTCTCTAACAAAACAACTCTCCTCACTTTTCCTCACTCTCTCTCTCCACTCCAACTCTCCGATCGATCACCACAACCACCACCATGAACACACGATCCCATAGCCACGCCCACGGTAGTCCAAAACAAATGGCCACAGCAGCCGATCCGATGCACCTCGCCTCCACAGCAGTCGATCCGATGCACCTCGCCTCCACAGCAACCGATCCGACGCACAACTCCACGGTAATATTCTGATTTGATTTCCATTTTTTGGTTCTTAACAACAAACCCAACTGATTTCAGTTTTTTTGGTTCTTAACGACGTACAACACCAGTTTTTTGTTTGCTTCAGTTTTTGACTTTTTAGTTCAAGGGTTTGCTTAGGTTTGTTGTAACCCACATTTTACTTAGGTTTGTATATTGTAACGACAATCCCACAACCCACTTGTACCTCTGTTTTTGCAACTCTATTTTTTGTTACAGTTAGTTCATATAACCTTTATAAATTGTAACTTTGTAAGGTTTAAAAATTAATTTTGTACAAAATTATGTTTAGTTTAGATCTAAAGTTTTTAATCATAAAACATTGGAAATCTTTTAAAACATCTAGATCTAAAATATTTTTGGTCAGATTTCAAAATTAAAATGTTATTTCAAAATAAGTGTTTCAAATCCATACTTTACAATATTATTGTGATGATGATCAGTGTTGAGTGACTCTAAAAAGTTTCCCAAAATTTTCTATTTTATATGTTGAGTGACTCTAAATATTTTTTGTTTGTGGATTTTACATTTTGTGGATTTTATATGTTATGGATTTTACAATTGAGTGTGCATAAAATATTTTCTGTTATTTTTTTTCCATGTGTAGATGGATGGAGTGAGTGAAGATCCGGCAAATGCTACTTTACATGGTTCGCCAGCGTCGCTAAGAACTCATCCCGCGCAACAAAAAAGGAAAAATGCATATACGGTATGGGATCACTTCCATAAAAATAATGATGTAAAAAAGCCTAGAGCTATTTGTAATTATTGTGGCATTTCTTATGCGTGCGACTCTAAAAAGAATGGGACTAAAATATGAAACAACACACTCCTTCTTGTAGAGAGTTACCCGCTAATAAGAGATTAGTAGAGGAAAATGGGCAAAAAAAATTGTCATTTATGTTGAAAAAAGAACCAAACGGAAATGAGCCAAGTTCAAATTTATTGGCTATCTCTTTTAATGCGGAAGCTTGTCGTCAAGGGCTAGCCGTAATGCTTATAATTGACGAGCTACCGTATAAATTTATGGGGAATGAGGGGTTTAGGAGGTTTATGGCTCCCGCACAACCAAAATTGCATATTCCTAGTCGTCGAACAATTGCACGAGATTGCCTAAACATATATGTGGATTTAAAGAAAAGGTTGAAAAAAAATTAAGAGGTCAAAAGATTTGCCATACCACTGATACATGGAATTCCATTCAAAATGTAAATTACATGTGTCTCATCGCACATTATATTGATAAAGAATGGAGCCTACACAAAAAGATTTTGAACTTTTGTCAAGTCAAAACTCATAAGGGTGAGGAATTAGGACAAGTTGTTAAGGATTGTTTGTGTGATTGGGGGATAGATAGTATTTTCACTCTCACGGTTGATAATGCTAGTTCCAATAACGGTACCATTAGTTATTTGAAAAGAATGACAAAACATTGGAATGTTACCATTTTGGACCATGAGTATTTACACATGAGATGTTGCGCACACATTCTCAATCTTATTGTTGGAGATGGATTAAGGGATTTGAATGAATCAATTGCAAAAGTGCGTAGGGCGGTAAAATATGTGAAATCGTCACCTTCTAGGTTAGTAAAGTTTAAAAATTATTGTGAGAAGAAAAAGATAGAATCAAATGGTTTGTTATGTCTTGATGTTCCAACGAGATGGAACTCCACATTTATGATGTTGGAGGCGGCCATTAAATTTGAGAAAGCATTTAAAAGGATGGAGCAAGATGACAATGATTATTTGTCCTACTTTGGTTTAGAGGAGGAAAATGATGATGATGGTGATGAGAGTGGAAGAGGGTCGGTGTTTGGAAGAAATTTAGGACTTCCAAAATTTGAAGATTGGGAAAAAGCTAAGAGTTTTGTGAAGTTTCTTTGAATCTTTTATAATGCTACCCTAAAATTCTCGGGGTCTTTATATGTTACATCCAATGCTTTTTTTCATGAACTTGTGATTATTGAAAGTAAGTTGGTGCATTTGAAAAATTATGGTGATGATTTTTTATCTTCAATGGCCGGGAAAATGATTGCCAAATTTGAAAAGTATTGGAATATAGAGAAAATTAACTTCTTGTTGTTTATTGCCATTGTCCTTGACCCACGTTACAAGTTAAAGTATGTTGAATTTTGGTTTAGTGGGTTGTATGGTTGTGTTAAATCAATGGAGTTGTCAAGAAGAGTTAAAGATGCATTAATTCGTTTATTTGAGTGGTATGATGGTCATAAATCATCTAATGCATCTTCAAAAAATATGAATCCACCAATTAATGTGGTTGGGGTTGATGAGGATGAGGATGGTCGTGCATTTTTAACATCTCAATTTAAAAGGCATTTAGAGTTAGAGGATAATTTAGGTGCAAAATCGGAGGTGGAAAAGTATTTATTGGAAACTTATGAAGTGGAAAATGATAACTTTAATGTTCTTGGTTGGTGAAAAAATAATCAAGGCAATTATCAAGTGCTATCTCGTATGGCACGATATGTATTAGCTATTCCCGTGTCTACCGTTGCCTCCGAATCCGCTTTTAGTACGGGTGGTCGTGTGCTTGATCCTTTTCGTAGCTCTCTAGCTCCTACAACGGTGGAGGCACTTATTTGTGCACAAAATTGGCTCAAATCTTCAACAAAACCTATCAACATTCAAGATGCCATGGATGAAATTCAAGAAATGGAGAAACTTGATGCGGGTAATAGTTAAATTTAATATATATTTTTCATAATTTAAATGTTAAACTTTTTTTATTGAATTTTTATTTGACATAATCTTTGTTTTGTATTTTTTCTAGAAATATTGGGAGAAAGATTCAAGACCTAAATTTCAACTATTGTGGTGGATTGATGCGCCTTTTGGAGGAGACTCAAGGACTTTGTTTTACCTTACGTTTGGTTATGGTGGATATGTAATATTTTCTTATGTTGCTTGCTTAGGCGTAGTTGGACATGTAATATTTTCTTATGTTGCTTGTTTAGACTTAGTTGGACATGTAATATTTTCTTATGGTGCTTGCTTGGACATGTAATATTTTCTTATGGTGGACATGTATTACTTTTGAAGTTATTTTAATGTTTGCATATCATTGTATATATTGGAGGTGCAAAATAGCACATTTAAAGGTGCAAAATAACATGTTTTATTCTACTAAAATTGGACAAAACAGGACAACACATTTGAAGGGAAAAAATATCACCTTAAATGGTGCAAAACAACATCTTAGATGGTGCAAAATAGCACATTTGAAGTGGCAAAACAACACCCTTAGATGGTGCAAAACAACACCCTAAATGGTGCAAAACAACATTATTTCAGTGCCAAAACAACATTATTTCAGTGCCAAAACAACCTTTAAATAGTACAAACATAAAAAAATTAACAAGTTTTTATTTAAAAAAAAGTAAATAAATGTAAATGTGGACCGATTATTAACCGAACCGGACCGAAAATAGCCTAGACCTAATAAATAGGCTAAACCGATTAAATCGGTCCAAATACGGTCTTCTCAAATATAGGACCGAATAATTCGGTCCGACACCTAAAATGACCAAAAACCGGACTGGACCGGACCGCGCCCACCCCTAATCTTAGCAAAGAAAGACATACAGTTCTCATTCATCCGGGTTGAATCAATTTCATCCTCATCAGAATCGCTAGAGTCGTCCCATGTCTTACACATATTGGCCTTGTTATTATTGTTAAAACTAGTTATACATTTTTTAGCGTAGTGACCTAGTTTACCACAACGGTGACACTTGACATCTTTTAAGTTAGTTTTAGGTCTGTTGGTGTCATAATTCCTCCTATTGTCATAAGTGTGTTTGGTATTGTCTCTATCATGAGGTCTGTGAGATTGATTACCTTGATAATTTGATTTGCCTTGTTTAGAGGCTACAACATTTTGGAATTTCAAAATATTTTCGAAATGCTTACTCATAAGAGCTATTTCATTGTCAAGGTTTTCTACATCACAGTTTTCAAGACGGTCAGTGTCAATGCCTATAGAGTTCAATTTAGGTACTGGTAGTTTAGATGAAAACATAACATTAGAACTAGAGGCTCTACTGGTCTGTCTGGTCAATTGTTTTTTGAAGTTCAGTTCCAATTCTACACTCCTCAGTTTACTGCTAAGTAATTCAGGAGTCATGTCAGGGTCATTCATTTCTTCAATAACATATCTCTTGTTATCAAATTTAGATGGCAATGACCTAAGAATCTTTGAAATAATTTCCTTTCTACTGTAGGTTACACCATTGGCATGAAGTTTTGTAAAAATCTCAGTTAACCTTATGTAGAAGTCATCAAAATATTCATTATCATTCATAATCAGGGTATTATATTGCTGTATGAGCATTTGAGTTTTTCCAGCTTTGACACATTCATCACCCTCATGAGCAATGACTAACGTGTCCCATGCCTCTTTAGAAGTAAAACATATGGATATTATTTTGAATTCATGTTCGTTTATAGACATAAAGATGGCATACTTTCCTTTGTTATTATCAAGAGATAATTTTTTCTCTTCCTTAGTAAATTCACTGAGAAGTTTCCTAATCCTTGTTGCATTGGTTTCAGAAGTAGGTTTAGTAGGATGTTCATATCCAGTTTCAATTATTTCCCAGACTTCATCACCCAGGGCTCCTTGAATGAAAGCAGTCATTCGCACTTTCCAGTAGGAAAAATTATTTCCATCAAAGAGTGGTGGTCTGGATAGGTTACCCAACTTCTCAAGTTTTT
Source organism: Sambucus nigra (assembly GCA_949130495.1). NCBI lineage: Eukaryota > Viridiplantae > Streptophyta > Magnoliopsida > Dipsacales > Adoxaceae > Sambucus > Sambucus nigra. The sequence goes on from OX422208.1 coordinate 686,027,948, forward strand.
CTTCCATATTCAGAAATTTTTCAGAAAGAAGTTTCGAAAACAATTTCAAAAGTTTCAGGATCACAAAATGTGTTCTTGCTCTGATACCAATTGAAAAACAACCTTAATACTAAAAGCCTTTTATTTACAAGATTAATAACAAATAGTTATAAGTTGAGTAAGCTCTGAATAAACTTTTTGGGCAAAAATCTTTTCAAAAAACACAAGATGTGCCGTAAAAGCTTTTTCTGAATGTATGGATTAAATTCGATAGTTGATTACCTTCCTTTTTAAAATCTAATAAACATCTACTAAAATTATCTTGCAGTCCCAATCACAACAACAGTTAAGAACATTCAAAGAAATAGACACAAGAATTTTAATGCGGTAAAACCCTTAAATAAGGGAAACATCCATGGTGCCCTCTACGGCACAAAACAAAAATCCAGTAGAATAAAAATCAACTTACAACACTTAAGCAAACCACAAAGATCATAACCTAAGTTCAGAATACACCTACACGAGATTCACCACTCCAAAGGTATTTTGACTTGGAACTTGATCTTTTCTTGATGCTTTTTTGTCTTTTCCTTGATCTCCTTCTCTTTGAATTCAGATTCCAACAGCTCTTTCAAATACAAGATTCTCAAACAGAACCACAATGTCTAAGTGTTCATGTGAGATTGTCTTTGTGATGTGCTACTACATGTAAACATGCAACTCACCCTCTCAAGATTTATACAAACTTTCCTAACAAACTACAAACGTTCTAAGATGAAGGTTATTTCTGAATCTTGATTTCTCAAGCAAAGACTTCTTGATCTTTTATTTAACCACAGATCTCAAGGATACCTTTCTCGGAAGACGGTTTAAGGTCTTAAACAATTTCAGGGTTTTGAAATATTTTTGAAATTATAAACCTCCAATTGCAGATACAAACTAAACCAAAAGAGTACTTTATCAAAACAGATTCAGACTTAACATGCAAGGACTGATTCAACAAGTTTTTATCTAAAACTTATTTTCAGATCCGAACGCCTTGAAACTTTAGCAAGAGTTCTTTTGTGTTCCTTTTATTTTTGTACACCAGTATTTCATAAAATATGAAATAAAAACTAGAAACACACAACTCACTAGATCTAAAAAAATATTTTTGAAATTAAAAGTTTTTTATTTCAAAAACTCGTTGAATCAGACTAGATTTAAAATATCAGATCTAAAAAGAGAAACATAAAATATACATGAGATGTTCTCCTAGAAAGACTCAGTTTCAACAATGAAACTTAAATCTTCCTTAGAGATTAGTTCTGAGAGAATCAAAGTTTTTCAAGAGGTCTTCAAAAAGAAAAACACAAAACCACCAACTCAGAAACCCTAGAAGGAGCTAAGTCTCACAAGATGGGTTTTCTAGTGTAGGAACTTTTAGGTTTTTGGTGTTTGGTTTGGGGAAATACTCACAGAGGTTTGAACTACGAAGAAAACAAGGGTTTCTTCTTCTAATCTCTCTCTTTCTATTTTCCCTCTCTTCTCCATTCTCTCACTTCTCTCTCTCTACTCTCTCTTTTCTCTCAGAAAGACGAAATGGCAAAAAGTTCCAAAATGCTTAGGGTTGATCCCTTTTTATACTAGGCGTAAAAGGATCGAGAACATCAGCATCAATCCTATGGCTGAGATTAAGTCTAAATGGATTGACTTAGATCCAACGGTTTAACACAAGCAGTGGATTATATGGTCACTGATTGGTTAAGGCTGGGATCACAAGGATTAAGATAGGTCACATGCAGTAAGTTGATTAAGACGATCCAAGCGCTGGGATAGTATACACATTATGTGTATATAAGAAAACACAAATCCAACCGATATGTAACCAACACGTGTACGCACAGGATGAAGGCTGAGACACGCGTTTGAAAATAATTACAAAGCACACCTCCAAGTCTCTAGCGCTTTCGGATTATACCCAGGCAAACAATCAGCATATAAAATAAGTTTTTGAAATTCCACTTTAACCCACAAAACTTTAAAACCAAATTTTAATTAATTCAAAAATCATTTAATTTTTTTTTAAAATTATATAAAATCATTTGTTTGGAATTAAATAGATTTTAAAATGATTTCAAGTGTTGAAAAATCATTAAAGCACATGGGTAATATGTAGGATGCAATGCAAGTGCCCTATTTGTGGTTTTAGGGTTAGAATTAACTTCCCTCTGAAGATTCTCTTGGACTGGATTTCTTCAAGGAGTTTGTACCTTTAAGGAGATGGAGTTCTCAAACTATTCTAGCCTATTTTGTCTAAATATCCAAACTAGTTGGAACTCTTATATATGCAGATTCAAGTGAGTCAATATATAGTGTGTTCTCAAGATATGTATCTCTAGTTTGAAATCCAACGTTAATGATGAACACGATATCCTAAGATGATTTTTGGCGCTTCATCTAGCTTCTCGGACGATGTTATCCTCGCTCATTTAAAGAAACTACAAATATGCCATGGTGTTTGGATCATGACGAGCGCACCCCCACAAGTTCATCGAATCTACAAAAATTCCATTCTGGTTGCAAGAACGAAAATTTCAAGTCATAGGCCTTTAATTCAGTTAAAACTTATTGGCCCAAAATTCACAAGGGCAATTGTGGGGACATATTTATTATGGTCCATGAGAGTAGCCGACCATCCCAATCTGCTTGAAGGTCTGCCCGATCCAAATCAGATATTTAATTAATGCAAGTGTATATGATATAAACTAAAACACTTATGAATACATTCAAATTGGTTACCAACAATCTCGGAGGAGATATTCAAGGACACCACGAATTATCCACGTGTTAAATGAGTTCCTTGTACAACTCAATCTCTTTATTTTAGGCATTTATAAACTGTAAACCCAGACCCGGGGCAAAGGGATGTAATCTCGAGCAATGAGAGACACTCTAATAAATCAGTAACCTCTCCGTGTACGTAGGCAAGTTGTCGAACCACGTATATCGTTATTGTGTGTGTGATTTTATATTATGTTTCTGTGATTGTTTCATGGATCTTTATTGTGATAATTCTTGTACTCATAAATATATTTTCATAAAATAAAAAAAAGTCAAAAATAGAGGGCTTACTTATAATCTCCAAAGGTCGAATTTCCTTACTTTTTCTACACTTTTATACTTGAGCACGTTTTCTTCAAAAATAATTAAAGAAGAGTCCTAAATTTGGGTTTATGGGTTAAACCCCACCCTTATGATATGTCGAAATAGGAGGACTTTGATGCCTATTATGGCTACGTAGGCGTCCCGAGTCATTATCGGGATTCGGGTCTGTAACACCCCGACTAATTAAATACCGGGTAGCTACTCCTTTATTAAATTAATACAAAATGCCAAGTTGGTTCAGTTAATTGCATCACTGTCGAAAACATTTTTTTTATGATTACTAACCACCTAGTATTTAAAAAGTAAGATGTCAAATTTTAAATTAAATTTGATTAACATGCAATAAAAGAATTTTGAAAGGATAACATAACCATTCACCATAAAGAAGCAATAGAATAACCAACGAATAATAATAAGTCTGGAGGAAATACTCCTCACCACAATCCCAATATGGAAATAAATAAAACAAGTCTGCATCCTAAATTAATTACAAACCAAAGTCTGAATAACTGAAATATAAAATGTCTCTAAAGAAATGGGCGACATGCCCTATAATGATGAAACTGAATATATAGTCAAGACTAGAATAGAGGCGTCTACTGTCAAATCCCTGTAACTTCCACAACAGCTACAGCTCGTCACCTGAATGGAAATACTATGCATGGTGTCCTTGTGGCTGGGCACCTAAAACGTTTTTACAAAAAAAATAGATTCGAAAGAAAACGGGTCAGAGCCCGAAAGTGGAGAGTATTTTAAAAACAACAAGTGCTTTAATAACATTTAAAACAATGAATGCAAGATACATGTTAGGACGTGCTCTCACATGAAATACTCACCTCTCGTCTAACTGTGCACTCCTAACGTTCCTGTACCCATTCACGTGTTAGTTATATCTAACTAAACCGTCATAAGTTCTAACCCAACTACTCGATTCACAATATGAATTCCCAATGTTATTACTTAAATAGATAGCTTTACTTATACTCGGATTCTCAATTGTTAACATTACAATTCTCGGCATGTTATCCCTTTTTAACTTCTCAAAGAGTCACTATAAATTATTCTCGCAATTTAAACATAACAAATTCCTTTTCATTGAACCGTATATTATTCACATCATAAATATATAATACAAGCACCCCGAGGCTAAGCTGTGGTGCACACATACTCTGCTATCCATCCCGGTACATCACGTACATAAGGATTACAAATTCCGAATCTCTCAGGAATTGTTAGAATAGACACCACACACAAAAATGGAGGCGAACATAATTCAACATATCAATGGTCACGTACATACCTACGCTCCATAGTCAGCTGGCTTAATAACTCACAATTAAGTCATTCCGTTGAATTATGTCCTCTAGGTACCACTTTAAATTCAGGCACACAAGGATTAGATGGCCCTAAGCGAACGTAAACCTCCCGTGATAGCAAGTATGGTAGGTATGTCATACACATAAAAATCATATACATATACTAAGCATGCACACATCTTAGATGTCTTACTATAAATAAAGGTATATTCTACATCCCTATACCATTATTTCAATTTTATGCATTTTCAAGTCTTCCGATAATATATAAGGTAGACTGTCGACACATCTCACGTCATAGATTCTTGTACTCAAAGGGGTTATTAAGTTTCCTATTATTCCCACATATTACATCATTATTCTTAAGGTCCTTACTTCTGCCCCAAACCTCAATTCATCAATTTATTCAAAATTACTCGTTTAACCCTAATATTATCTCACTCATCGAGCTTCATTAGCTTTTAGAATAATTCCTCAAATTAAATTCTAATTAAGGACCAAACTTTATAACCATACCTACTGGTCTTCCATAAGTCTAAGGATATTCATAAAGTCTCCAAAAATAATTTCTAAGGGTTAACATCATTAAAATTTAACTAGGAAAATTTTACTCTTTCTGGGAAGGTCGATCGATCGACCTTGAACCTCGATCGATCGATGGTGGTCGATCGATCGACTGATGAATGTCGATCGATCGATCGCACCAGGTAGGCTACGGACTGCTTCATTTTTGCACTCCTCAAATCGTTCCAAACCTCCATTATAAAGCATGAAACTCTAATATAATGTTATAATATCATCATACAACCATCCTACAACATTGTTAACGATTTAAAACCAATAATTCATCAACCAAGGGCTTTATTTGGATAAAACCTTCATCAAGAACCCTAGTTTTCTATTTCTTTCAAGAACGTTAATAAATCTCTTCTTAAATTCGTTTTTTTGATCATCAAGGGTTATAATTTGAATTCATAATTCGTCCAGAATATGTCTACATGCAATTCCTAACATAATTCATAGTTTTAAATCCTCAAATTCATGGGTCTAATCAATCTTGCAAGATAAATTTGATAATTACCCTAAACATGGAAAAGCATAGCATTAAATCAATTGCAATTAAACCACTTGCCTCTAATCTTTCTCTGAATTTGATGTTGAATCTTGAAGGTTGAATTGTTCTCTCTCTCTCTATCTCTGCAGAATTCTCTTCTCCCTCTCTCTCTACAAGTTCTTCTCTAAGGATGATGACAATGGAGGTTTAGAGGTTGCCTTAGGAACTTCTTTTCTATTTCTTCTAATAACTCCCGTAGCCCATTAAGTCATTAAGTATAGTTAGTGGGTTTAGTGGATAAAGAACAAGTCAGATTTTATTTCTAATTTTCGTGGGTTTTAATTCCCAAATTTCCGAAATTACCAAAATGCCCTTTTAAGTTACCGGTATGGCCCAATAATGCCCCGGGACCCAAACTTAACCCCCGGCTAGTGTTTTCTGACTATTTCGACCTTTCCGGACACGTTGGCGCACTCAAAATGACCATACGGTTAATAAAAATAAAATTCACTTTTTACTTAAATTAAATATTTTCTTGACGCGACTGTCATGCGCGTCCCAACAAAATTTCCCAAATTGCCGTATTTCTATCTCACGACTAATTCAATATTTCCAATATTCATATATTGCCATATATACACATTATAATCAAATACCAACTCACATCTCGTTAGTATTTTATCCGGATTAATTTCCAATTAATACACAATTTAATTCAATTAATCCCATAAATAAATATCACAAAAAATACGGGGTATTACAGGGTCCTTATTATTAATTATGCTGTCTTCATTTACATATCATAGTTAGTAGTATTGCGCATATGTACATATCTATATATTAGTGTTTCCATCGACATGCTCATTCACTTTTCATAGTGAATCGTGACTTGATGAACTCTAACATCATATTTTCCATTATTCTTTTTCTTTCATATACTCCTTAGGATGACTCCTCTCCGTCCTTCCCATAACGTGAGTATGATGATTATTTTTTCTCACTTACTTTAACATCAAACCTATTGTAAACATGAGTCACATTTTGGAGAAAAATGAGAACATTATTATAGTCCATGAGAGAGCGAAATGGTGGAATGGGTGCATAACACCTTCCCATTTCGTAACTTCATCCTTGAACCCTTGACTCATTTGGTTTCGTATGCAATAGTTTGTCTTTTGATGTTGTTCTTTCGGGTATGGCTACATTCTTTTGCCCGTTTTGGGTAAAATAGACCAACGAATCCATTTTTTTACATTTCCTCCCCTTTGAAGACGATCGATATATATTCGTGGCGGCCCGTGAAGATCATGCGAGTGGCCGAAAGAGGAAACCTATCCTCGAATCCCCACACGTAGAGAAAGATTTCCCTATTTTCTCCCCCCCTTTCGAAGCCAGCCTGCGCCGGAGGAATCCTCGGATGACCACAGTGGCGACTCCGCTGGGGACTTATTTTTTTAGAGGACTAGACTCCATTTCATATAGGTTTTATTTCCTTTTCTCACCTTTGTCTATATTTTTCTACATGTGTACATATGCCTCCACTTGTATATTTATCTTACTCTCATACTTACATGTTGTATATGTGCCTTGTCCTTATCATTTATATCCTTATCTTTACTATGCTTTTTTACCATCACATGTATATACCACCTTCCTATCACATGCTTGACGCTTTACTCACTTATATACAGTCACCACGTTCCTCTCCAATTCCTCACACTTGCACATAATCCACAATACGTGTAGATATCCATGCTTAATCAAACTAGCACACACTATCACATTCTTCTCACTTGTACATAGCCACACGTTGTTCATATGTTTCACACACTAGTTGTAGATATCCATGATTAGTCTCACTAGCACACACTTCCATATTGCTCCCACTTATATATATCCACATATTTTCTTCACTCACACATGTTCCCATTCCACTCTCACTTTACACATACTTCCCACTCATTTATGTATATCCACATGCCTCACACTTTGCATATACCATATCCATGCTTCATATACATACTTGCTAGTTTTACTCTCCATATTTATGCCCCTTATCCCATGCTGCTTGTACATTCAATGCTCTCCCTCATAGTGGTAGCCTTTGTCTCTCTTAGCATACATAAAACACTCCATAAAATGCCAATTAAGACCCAAGCATTTTCGCACACTACATCACTTGAGCATTACAATATTGACTAAAATTTTATCCCATACTGTGGGGTCACTTCGTGATGAATGTCGGTTTGGTGAGGCGCTGTTAACCTCAGATATATAAATCCCACCTTCTATTGGACTAGTACCTTCGATGTATATCGAACGGTTCCTCCCGCATCGTATCACTTGACTGAACTCACGACAGGAGGTATATATCAAGTAACTCATTCACGTACGTCAAGTATATCGAATTCTCTCTCACACGTACCATCTCCATAAGGTATATCGTGAGGCAATTCACGTACACTCATGTATATTAAATGGTTATTCCCCACGTACAGATGAATGATTCCCTTTGAAGGAAATAGGTATATTGTGGAAGTCATGCCAAAGGGGAAAAACTTTCCATTAAGCCACCAATGCATCAACCTCATATAGGTGTCTGCCCTAGGACACTCATACCTAACCTGCCAGTTTCAATGCGAAACTCTGCAGAAATTTCAAATTGCATTACCACCCGAATATTGAGCTATTTCACCCATTTTTAAAAACGGGACCCTGTTCGTGAATCTAGATACAAGTCAAATCGTGTCTTGTATCGTATACCCTATTTTTCCCCATATTCGGGATGATATTTTTGTTACACCCTAAGCGGAACATAATACAAATGGAACCTAATAATAATAACTACGCTGAGGATTTTCCTTTTTTTCCATTTTCAAAATATATATATATATATATTCTCCTCTTTTTCCAAAAAAAGAAAAATTAATATCCCCCAAACATTCTTGTTTTCATTAAAATAAACACAACAATCATTTTTCCCTCTCAGTTGCGATCGCATACCCCAACTTTAGCCTGGCTCCCTATTCACCCAGGTCTTCCATTAAGCCACCCCGAAGCTCCACCGCTTAATCTACTACTTCTATAAAATTCGAGTAATCCCTCCGAAGAAGAACATTGACCAGACTACAAATGCCTAGCCAAATCTTATCACGGTCCTTGCTTAGCTTAGTGCCATAATTTAAAATCTTCAGACAGAAGTTTAGGAAATACATTGACACTAGGTTCAGATTATCGAGGCTCTCGATCTCGAAATACTCTTTCCCCATGCTATGGGTCCACCTACTTCAGAACCACTATTGATTTTGAAAGAGTACCAGCATGTCTTGCGTGCCCCACCTGCCAATGGGTCACTGCCAGCTAAGTTATTGATATCGAATCTTACCCAGCCAGAGGGTAATCTTCCAATGCCAGTTGTTCCCAAAGAAGAAGAGCGGAACAAGGTTAAAGAAGACCTTAGGTTGCTATCTAAAAGGTTCGATCTGGTTAAAATCTCAAGGTAATATATGGACTACATCCACATGTTTCCCTATCCTAAAGCCTGACTACTAAAAATGTTCAAAATGCCAGACATCGAGAAGTTCGGAGACTGTGGACCTCCAACTGTGCACCTATATAGCTATTATTGCGCCATAACTATCCTCAGAGTGTATGAAGAAATAATATCTTATATCTTCTAACAAACTCTTAAGGAAGGTGCCCTCAATTGGTTCCTGTCCCTCAAAAAATCAAGAATTCGTAGTTGGGAAGATGTAGCTCGAGAATTTGTTAGTCAATACAAATATAATGAAGAGTTGAAAGTTACTCGTCGAGACCTGGAACTACTAAAATAAAACCTAGGTGAATCAGTTAGCAACTTTATTGGAAGAAGGAAAGAGAAGGCTGCCACTATGACAAATCGACCATCATAAGAAGATAAGGTGTGCATCGTGAAGAAGAGGAGGCCATTAATACCCCAATTTCAGAGCCCTCTGGGAGACAGGGGTTGGAATTGAAGAAGGGGTCGCAAGTTAGAAATCTGAATCTGAGCTGAAAAAGCTGATTACACCTCGAAAGTATGATAAGCCAACAAACACCTCACTTTCAACCATAAAAAACATATCCAAACCCACTACCTTTTGGACACCTAAAAGTCATCCTGATCTAGTCAGAAAGGAATATACTAAACTTCATGCCCCTTTTTTAAAAGTGTATCAATCCTTTCTTACCCGAAACCTCATCAAATATCTAAAACCCTAACCATTTCCAGATCCCCTTCCCTAAAATTTTAATCATGATGCCCATTGTAACTTCCACCAAATTTTCGGGCACACCATTAATCAGTTTTTACAACCAAACAACTTTATCAAAAGTCTCATAAATAAGGGGATTATTACCCCACCATCCATCCAAAGCCCAATACCAGTCATAATATTCTCTCATCACACTGGACCGGGGTGAATTCCATCCTCTCAAAAGAAAATCTAAAATTCGACCCTTCTACTAGAATCAAGCCCATCGAAATGCCCAATCCATCCACCATCTCACCTAAACCCCTAAAAGTATACACTCTTAGAATCCTGCCGATCAAGCTCTATCTCTCCTCGTCAGGGCCTTTATTATCGCTCGTACTAGCTCAGAAGGGGGAGGCATGGGACAACCTATTGAAGCACCTTATACTCTTGACTCACTTGAGTCTACATTGTATAAGTGATCATATAGTCTGGAAATTGTGACAAAATTTGTGTCCTATCCCCTAGATACCAAAGAACCTCAGATTCTTCACATGATGCCTCAATTGATTACTCCTGGTGTTATTTAAAGGTAAATTATCAACCATCACACACTCTAGGACTGCATACAAATTATATATTGCATTATTTGCTTGTGTGTAGTGAATTCCCTTTTAAATAAGTTTTTAATAATTTTGGGATTTTTAAAACAATTTTAAAAAAAATAAAAGTTGGGTTTTAAAATATTTGGGGTCATTTTATGATTATTAGTTTTATCTATTTTTGCCTAAATATTTGGTTGGGTAGGATCCGAAAGCGCTTGAGACTTCAGGGTGTGTTTGTAATTAAGTTTGCATACGCATTTTTGGATTTATCTGAGCCTTACACCTGTCATCGTCACAACGGCTTGATTTGTGTTTGTTGATAGACTCAGATCTTGTTCGCAATCTCAACCCTTGGATATAGTTAATCGACGTTCTGCATGCATTTTATCCCAATCCCTGTGAAACCCCTGTAGACCAATCAGAGGACGTTTAATCCACCGTTGATGTTAATCCGTTGGATTAAAGTCAAATGGCCAAGACCAAATCTCTTCCATTGATTTGATCTGAGTTTCTGGAACCTTCCTTGCCTAGTATAAAAGGAGGTTGAGCCTCTGTATTTCAAAATCTTTTGCCAGTTTGTCTAACTGAGAGAGAGAGAAACCAGAGAGAGAAAACAAACCCTAATTTCGTTTCAAACCCTAAACTCATTGTAGATCCAAAACCAAACCTGAGTGTTTGAGAGTTATTTTGGTAGTAGTTTGAAGGTTGTTAGTGGGTTGAATCCTCTGAGTTTGAGATCTTGTAACCAACTTAGATATTTCGGTTTGATCTCTTTTTCTTTTTCATAGAAATAGTAGATCTTGCTATTTTATGTCATATTACACTTAGATCTGCATTATTTAGTTTCTCATCTTGAGAAATCATATTTGTTGATTATTTTTTTATGTAAATGTTTTTCACAACTCAAGAATCAACAAATTATTTTCCGTTTCTAGTTCTTATGAAACAAGACTTGTAATCTAGTTGGAATCAGAATCGGTGGTTTACCATTTCAAAAATATTTTCAAAACCCTCTGAAATTGTTTAAGACCTTGGCAGTCTTTCGAGCAAGGTAACCTTGGATTCTAGGTTAATTTGAAAGATCAAGAAAGTCTGTGGTTTCTAAAGAAGAGAGAAACTGAAAACCTTATCATTTAGATATGTTATGTAATTCGATAGGACTTGTTTGTATAAATAAGTGTGCGTGTGTGCATGCATGTGTTAGAACACTATCACAAACACTTGTCACACTACAACACAAGAAGCTTTGGCCATAAGATCTTGAAATGTCAAGAGTCGACGTAAAGCTGAAACAAAGTGTGGAGAAGTTAGCAAGATGAGAAAGCCACATCAACATCAGAACTACAGAGAAGTTAGAATCAAACCAGTGGGTACATGTTGGTCTATTTTGTTTGCATGTGTATTGAATAGTTTGTAATTTGTATATTTTATTTTAGTGGATTTTTGGTTTGTGACTTAGAAGTCACCGTGGATGTTTCCTCAGTTGGGTGAGGTTTTACCACGTTAAAAACTGTGTGTATGTGCTGATTTAACTTGATTTAAACTGTTTTAGTTTTGTTTTTCAAAATTAGTTATATAATCTTGAACATATCTCATACATATTTTTATTAAACACATCTTGTGATTAATCTGTTTGATTTAAAAAAAAGAGTTTCCCCAAAAAACTGTTGGGAGTTACTTAGATAGTTTAATCTTGAATTAAACGACTTAAGTAACAACTTTTCAATTGGTATCAGTGCTTTGGAAATTTTCTTTAAATATCTTGTGTTTCTGAAATTGTTTTCTTAAAATCAAATAATGGACGAGAAATCTGAAAGATTTGGTAACTTGACCAGACCCCCTCTCTTTGATGGAAACAACTTACTTTACTGGAAAGTAAGGATGGTTGCTTTCATCCAAGGAACTTTGGGAGATGATGTCTGGGACATTATTGAAAATGGATATATTTATCTTACTGAACCAGCCACTAAAGGAAGCAATGAGAGGATTAATAAATTATTAAGTTAATTCACTCGAGAAGAGAAGCAAGCCGCTCTGAAAAATAACAAAGGCAAGAATGCCATTTTTATGTCTATAAATGAACATGAGTCCAAAAGGATCTCATCTTGTACCACTTCTAAGGAAGCTTGGGGTACACTGGTTACTGCACATGAAGGTGACACTAGAGTTAAGGTTGCTAAAACACAAATGCTTATCCAGCAGTATAACTCTTTAATCATGTTAGACTCTGAATCAATTGATGACTTTTACATGAATTTGACTGACATTGTGACCAAATTAAATTCTAATGGGATAAATTATGATAGACATGAAATTGTTTGAAAAATTCTAAGGTCATTGCCACAAAAATTTGATAACAAAAGATATGATATTGAGGAAATGAGCGATCAAAATCTCACTCCTGAATTACTCAATAGTAAACTAAGAACTGTGGAAATGGAACTAAAATTCAAGAAACAATTAACCTAGTCTCATAGGAAACAAACTAGTTCCAACTTGAGTTTTTCTTCTAAGCTGATAACCTATGCTTAGTATTCCCAATAATGATTCTGATGAGTAATGTGATATAAATAGTTTGGATAATCAGATTACCTTGATGTCAAAGCAGTTTAAGAAGATTGTGAAATTTAGAAATAAAATGAAAACCAGACAAGTCAAGCCAAATTATCCAACTCACTCTAATCACAAACCTCATAAGAAAGGTCAAGACAAACATTACAAGGACATTCATACGAGACCTAACAAATAGTTTAAGAATATTGAATGTTTTAGATGTGGGAAATTGGGTCATATAGCACAAGATTGTATAGTTGACTTGAACACGACCAATAAACATACTAGGGCCAACATTTGCAAGACATAGGATGATTCAAGTGATTCTGATAATGAGGAACCTGAGTCATCTCATGTTTTTGATCCTTGCATGTCTTTATTTGCTAAGATAATCTATAATGATGATATACCTATGCCTATGTATGAGAATGATGCTACTAGGTTTACTTCTGTTGTTATGAATCATGCTGCTACTGGTTTAGATGCTTTAATTTTTTAGAACATTGCTAGTTATACAGTGGGGTGTGTGAGTCAAAGGGAAAGCGAGAATGACGATGTTATTGTGTGTGTGAGTTCAAGAATTGAATCCTTAGGGGTCACTTCACACACTACACTTAGTGATTCGGACACTGAAGACCTCCCTGATGTTCAAACACTTTATGCCAAAACTCTCAAGAAAAGCTCTAGAATAGAGAAGACAGTGAAAGATCTAACTAAGAAACTAAAAGACCTAAGTCTAATGGTTAAACTTAACGCTGAAGAGTATACTGCCCAATGTTTAACTCATGAAAATGAAGTCAAAACTTTTGATCAAAAATTGAAAAATTTAATTGAAACAAATGAAACTCTGGAGAAAAAATATAAAGGGACATTATTAGAATTGGAACAAGCTAAAGAAAAGACAACAACTATTTTCAAAAAATTTGCTAAGTTTGAAAATAACTCTAATTGTTTTGATGAATTTGTTGCTGATTCAAAAACCAATTCTGATGATCGAACTGGAATAGGATTTTGCCCAAATTCAAAGATACAAATTAAAAACTTTGAATCAATTAAGTTTATGTCAGGTGGCAAAAGACCTATGGAAACTTGTCCAGATTTTCAATCTCTAAGTGATGAGTTTGATAAAAAATAAGAAAAGTTGGATATTGGGGAATCAAGTCACTTTAAGTGTGATAGTCAACCTAAGGCTATATACGTTTGCCCTCCGATTAGGAAAAATGATTATGTGTTTCAAACTGTACTCCCTAGGAATGAGGTTCAACGTTAAAATCCCATGAAACTTATGTTTAGAGACTTTCCTAAGGAGATACCCTCTTCAAGCAATCTGTATTTCTCTTATTGTGACATATACGGACATTATTTTGGAGGTTGCTACTCTAGATGTTTAGTTAATCCTGTCTGTAATACTCCTTTATACCAAAAGTTTAACTACTCTAGGAGAAGCCATAACAATTCTCTTCTGCCTAGACAACCGGAAAAAAACTCTAACTATAGAAAGAGAAAGACCAAACCTAAAAGATCATTTACAAGAGGAATTCCTAGGAACTTTTCTAAACCAAGTGCTCATATCCTCCATAAAACTCAAATGCATGAGCAAAATGTTTTTCAACAAAAATCTAATGCTCTCAAGTTTTATCAAATGAGAGAAAATATGCGCAAAATAAAAACAAGAGCTATTTGGGTTAGAAAAGATGAGCTATTGCCCCAGATGAAGTGTAACATTGTGATTACTGCTTTAAAAGCTGAACACACTCCTTCTGGTTGGTATTTTGACTCTGGGTGTTCAAAACATATGACTGGGGATGATATAAAACTTTTAAACAAAACCAACTTTGCTGGAGGAAAAGTGATTTTCGGTGATGGTATATCATCTAAAATCATTGGTAAAGGAACACTCCAAGAAGAAGGAATGCCTGTGCTTGAAGATGTTCTTCTAGTAAAAGATCTTAAGGCTAATCTACTTAATATCTCGCAATTTTGTGACTCAAATCATATTATCACCTTTTCAAAGAATAATTTCAATATTTTAAATGAAAAAGGTGAGTGCATAATTACAAGACTCAGGACTCGCGATAACTGTTATACTGTCCAGAACAGTACTGAGGTCTGTAACATTACCAGAATGGATGATAATGAAATATGGCATAATTGGATGGGTCACATAAATTACGATAGACTTAGTAGACTGTCTTCACAAGAAATAGTTAGAGGAATTCCAAAGATCAAACCTATCTCTAACATTGTCTGTGGATCATGTCAGGAAGGAAAAATTGTTAAAGCACCTCATAAATTAGTTGAAGATATCCTTACCTCTAAACCCTTGGAGCTTATCTATATGGACCTAATGGGTCCTTCTCGTACTGTTAGTCTAGGTGGACATAGTTACATTCTAGTTATGGTAGATGATTTCACCAGGTTTACTTGGGTGGTCTTCTTAAAACAAAAGTCAGACACTTTCAGAACTTTTTTGAAAATCTTACTTCATATTAAAAATAAGAAGGACACTCAAGTAAATAGAATTCGTAGTAATAGAGGAGGAAAATTCATAGATACAGGTGTTATAGAGTATTGTGACTATAATGGTTACAAACATGAATTTAGTGCTCCTAAGACTCCTCAACAAAATGGTATTGCTGAGCGAAAGAATCATACCCTTCAAGAGATGGCACGTGTTATGATTCATGCCAAGTGTTTACCTAAATATTTTTGGGTAGAATCAATTCGTAGTGCATGTCATATTATTAATAGGGTCTATCTTAGGAAGAATTCTAAATAAACTCCTTACGAACTATGGTATGGGAAGAAGCCCAATCTTAAATACCTTAGAACTTTTGGTAGTACATGTTATGTCTGTAAAGACAGATAACACTTATCCAAATTTGAGACTCGTGCAGATAAAGCTATCTTCTTAGGATATTCTCCCGATAGTAGAGCATACCGTGTCTATAATATTCGCACAAAGACTTTAATGGAATCCATAAACGTTATTGTAAGTGACACTACTGTTGAGAGTAAGAATGGAGAACCAACTATTGTGGAAGAGTCTGAAAATGTTTTAAAAAATGACTCTCCAAAAATAGATGATTCTTTACCAATTGAGAAACCTGAAGTACCTAACTGGGTTTCTAAAGATCATCCCATAGATAACGTTGTTGGTAACCATTGTGAGCCTGTACGTACAATATCTCAATTAAGAAACTATGCTCATCATGCATGTTTTGTTTCCCTTATGGAACTAAAGAATGTAAATGAAGCATTGAATGATCCTCAATGGATTTCTGCCATGCAGGAAGAACTTCTTTAATTTTTCATTCATGATGTTTGGTATCTTGTACCTATGCCTGATCATAAAAAGGTTATTGGCACACGTTGTCTATTTAAAAATAAAACTGATGAAAGTGGGCTAATAATTAGAAACAAAGCCAGATTAGTGGCTCAAGGATATTCTCAAGTGGAAAGAATAGATTTTAACGAGACATTTGCTCCTGTTACTCACTTAGAATCTGTTCGTCTTCTCTTTGCCATAGCTTGTTACTTGTACTTTACGCTATACCAAATGGATCTGAAGTCTGCCTTTCTTAATGGAATCTTGACGAAAGAGACCTATGTTGAACAACCCAAAGGGTTTATTGACCCTCAGTATCCAAATCATGTTTATCGTCTTAAAAAGGCGATGTATGGTCTAAAACAAGTGCCAAGAGCTTAATATGAGCGGATTTCCAACTTTCTCTTAGATAAAGGTTTTAAGAGAGGCAGAAATGATCAAACTCTTTTTGTCAAAATTTTTGACAATGATATTATTATAGCTCAAGTATATGTCGAAGATATCATTTTTGGATCAACTTCCCCTTCAGAATTTAAATATTTTTTTAAAAATATGCATAAAGAATTTCAAATGTCTCTTATGGGGGAATTGCAATTTTTCCTGGGTCTTCAAGTCAAACAGAATGCAGAAGGCTTATTTGTTTCGCAATCAAAATATTCTTTAGAGATTGTTAAAAAATTCGGGCTTGAAAGTGCCAAAGAATCTAGAACTCCCATGAGTACTACGGTCAAATTATCCAAAGATAAGAGTGGAAAATCCATAGATCCTACTCTATATCGTAGTATGATAGGAACCTTACTGCCTCGCATCCTGATATTATGTACGCAGTTTGCGTGTGTTCCCGTTATCAAAATAATCCTAAAGATAACCACTTAGTTTGTGTAAAAAGAATCATTAAATACATAAAAGGCACTCTAAATTTAGGACTCTGATACACCAATGATACTCCTAGTACTATAATAGGATACATTGATGCCGATTGGGCAGGGTGTACTGATGATAGTAAGAGCACATCAGGAGCGTGTTACTATATTGGTAACAATTTGGTAGGATGGAGTAGTAAGAAACAAAACTGCACTTCATTATCTACAGTTGAATATGAATACATTGTTGCTCGTAGTTGCTGTGCTCAATTACTTTGGCTTAATCAAATGCTAAATGATTATGGCATTTAAGATAACCAACTGAATATCTATTGTGATAATCAAAGCGTGATCAATATTTCTAAAAATCCTGTTCAACACTCGCGATTTTATACGCGAATTAGTTGAGACTATGGAATTAAAAATTAATTATCTTCTTACTAATTTGCAGCTCGCTGATATGTTTACTAAGCCTTTGGATTACAATAGATTTAATTCTTTGTGAAAATCGATTGGAATGGTTTGTGCTAAATAAACTCGTGTGACTTAAGTATTTTTTCCCTTTGTCCATTTGAGACAAAATGGGGGAGAAATTTGAGTCTTATTAGTTCATTTTTTCTTGTACATATCTCTATAAAGCTTGATCTTAGTTTTACT
Organism: Sambucus nigra; assembly: GCA_949130495.1. Taxonomy (NCBI): domain Eukaryota; kingdom Viridiplantae; phylum Streptophyta; class Magnoliopsida; order Dipsacales; family Adoxaceae; genus Sambucus; species Sambucus nigra. Next base: position 686,045,661 of record OX422208.1, read on the forward strand.
TGCAGGAATCTATACTATTGTCTACAACATATGTTATTAGGTTATTGGTTTGTAATTAGTTGAGTTATTTAATTTCATTTTTCTAGGATATGGGTAGATAGAATTTTGTTTAGGAATAGGTTTTTCTTATTTTTTCGTATCCCTAAGAGTCCTAGTTGACTCAAAGGAGATTTTGTCTCATATTTCCAAAGGGGGAGATTGAAGCACCTTATAGTCTTGACTCACTTGAGTCTACATTGTATAAGTGCTCATCTAGTTTGGAAATTGTGACAAAATTTGTGTCCTATACCCTAGATACCAAAGAACCTCAGATTCTTCACATGATGCCTCAATTGATTCCTCTTGGTGTTATTTAAAGGTAAATTCTCAACCATCACACACACTAGGGCTGCATACAAATTATATATTGCATTATTTGCTTGTGTGTGAGTGAATTCCCTTTTAAATAAGTTTTTAATAATTTTGGGATTTTTAAAACAATTTTTAAATGATTTTTAAGAAATTAAAAGTTGGGTTTTAAAACATTTGGGGTCATTTTGTGATTATTGGTTTTGTCTATTTTTGCCTAAATGTTTGGTTGGGTAGGATCCGAAAGCGCTTAAGACTTCAGGGTGTGTTTGTAATTACGTTTGCATACGCATTTTTGGCTTCATCTGAGCCTTACACCCGTTATCGTCACAATGGCCTGATTTGTGTTTGTTGATAGACTCAGATCCTATTCGCAATCTCAGCCCTTTGATCTAGTTAATCGAAGTTCTGCATGCATTTTATCCCAATCCCTGTGAAACCCCTATAGACAAATCAGAGGACGTTTAATCCACCGCTGATGTTGATCCGTTGGATGAAAGTCAAATGGCCAAGACCAAATCTCAGCCATTGAGTTGATTTGAGTTTCTGGAACCTTCCTTGCCTAGTATAAAAGGAGGTTGAGCCTCTGCATTTCAAAAACTTTTTCTAGTTTGTCTAACTGAGAGAGAGAGAAGAGAGAGAAAAGAGAGAGAAAGAGAGAGAAACCAGAGAGATAAAATAAACCCTAATTTCGTTTCAAACCCTAAACTTATTATAGATCCAAAACCAAACCTGAGTGTTTGAGAGTTATTTTGGTAGTGGTTGAAGGATTGTTCGTGGGTTGAATCCTCTGAGTTTGAGATCTTGTAACCAACTTAGATATATCGATTTGATCTCTATTTCTTTTTCATAGAAACAATAGATCTTGCTATTTTATGTCATATTACACTTAAATCTGCACTATTTAGTTTCTTATCTTGAGAAATCGTATTTGTTAATTATTTTTTCCTGTAAATGTTTTTCATAACTCAAGAATCAACAAATTCTTTTATGTTTCTAGTTCTTATGAAACAAACTTCTGATCTAGTTGGAATCGCAATCGGTGGTTTACAATTTTAAAAATATTTTCAAAACCCTCTGAGATTGTTTAAGATCTTGACAGTCTTCCGAGCAAGGTAACCTTGGATTCTGGGTTAATTTGAAAGATTAAGAAAGTTTGTGGTTTCTAAAGAAGAGAGAAACTGAAAACCTTATCATTTAGATTTGTTCTTTAATTTGATAGGACTTGTTTGTATAAATAAGTGTGCGTGTGCGCATGTATGTGTTAGAACACTGTCACAAACACTTGTCACACTACAACACAAGAAGTGTTGGCCATAAGATCTTGAAACGTCAAGAGTCGATGTAAAGCTGGAACAAAGTGTGGAGACGTTAGCAAGCTGAGAAAGCCACATCAACATCAGAACTACAGAGAAGTTATAATCAAACAAGTGGGTACATATTCTAAACTTGTATAGGTCTGTTTTGTTTGCATGTGTGTTAAGTAGTTTGTAACTTGTATATTTGTTTTAGTGGATTTTTGGTTTGTGACTTAACCGTGGATGTTTCCTCTGTTGGGTGAGGTTTTACCACGTTAAAAACTGTTTGTACTTAATCTTTCTACATCTCCTCATCCCATTCTTGTTGGTGTGCTGATTTAACTTGATTAAAACTATTTTAGTTTTGTTTTTCAAAACTAGTTACATAATCTTGAACATATATCGTACATATTTTTATTAAACACATCTTGTGACTAATCTGTTTGATTTAATTAAAAAAGTTTCCCCAAAAAATAGTTCGGAGTTACTTAGATAGTTTAATCTTGAATTAAATGACTCAAGTAACATCTTCTCACCTATAGTCCTAGATAAACTCCAAAAGTTTAGGCTAAAATTTCCCTAAGAGATGACCATCAACTACAAGAAGATCATCCCCTTATTCATGGAAGACCCAAAGTGGTTTCGAGAATCCAATGAATGGTTCGTACCCACAGAAGAGTTTAGTTTAGACAACATTGTATAGGTTATATCCGATGTACTTGTAAAGAAGTGAGAAGTATGTAATGTCTCCAAACTGCTCACAGTTTTAAAATTTCAAGGGCATTAGTTCTTTCCTTTTAACACTTCCCTGCTGAATGAGAAGACTTATATGATGAGGCCATAAGGGTTGTTTAGTGCTTTGAATTTTCATGGAAAAATGACATCATTGCCACTAGATACGGGGATGATTTTGACAACTCAAATGATTAATCAAATGGTAAAGAATCAAAATCAGTTTCTTATTTGTACGAAATGATTTCTTTCGAGGAATTACTAGGAGGGACCAACAAGGTATTCATTGCACTCAAGGTAGATAAAGGTATCGAGTTTCTATTCTTTCATGCCTTTGTAAATCACATGATCCGATCCGAGTGATACTATAAAGATCCAATTTCTCCATCAGCGAGAACAAAAAAGGAAAAAGGATTCCGTGAGGAACTCTCGATGCCGAAGATGACAGTTGAAGAAAGTCAGATATTTTACTAGCTCAAAAAGATTCGGGCCAATATCACCCTATGGGGGATTTTCATGTCCTCCCAACTACACATAGATACTATGATAAAACTCCTCAAGGCGTGACACCCCGCCTATTCTAATAACGGGTGATCAGTCATCTACTAAAAAAAACTTGGAATCTCAGTTTGACTCATTCTTAGCATCACTGTCGAAAACCAAATTAGTTACTAATAACCTATAAAGCCCAGTGTCAAAATTTAAAAACTTATTAACTTTACTTTATAGAACTTTCGACCATACAACAAACCATTCCAATAATTTAAATACACCTTCACCACAAGAATAAAATGAATACTGATGAGACGAAATAAACAAATTAACTAAATAACTCAAAAAATCCAAAAACAATAATCCAACTGATAAGGGAATAATGTAATAAAATATGAATAATCAAGACTGTCTCACGGTGGGAAACATGCCCGAAATAATAACTGAAAGGAAATCCTATCTAGATGACAAAGATGGAAACATCTAGTCAAGGCCTGCAGTCATCCACAACTGCTGCAGCATTGTCTGACTGGAAGTATAGCTACGCCTAACATCCCTATGGCTGAGTACTGAAAAAGTTTGAAAAATATTTTGATACGAGTCAGAGCCCAAAATCGTTTGAAAATATTTTGCAAATATTTAAAATGCAATTATGAATATGTAGCATAATCGTTTATATTTAAACTGGTTTCGCACTCACATGAGATAATCCTCGCCCCTTATCTATAGTGCATACCTAACGCATGTATTTTAACACCCTAGTTATGCTACCCTACCTAACTAGTACCATCACTTATTTTAGGCCCACACTCTAAACTTATACTCAAGCTATGTTATACGTATTTTAGTTTGCTTTGATTCTCAATGAGCTATCACGTAAGCTACATCATTACAATTCTCAATTATAATCTTATCATTAGTCGATTCACATAAATTTACCCTAGTTATAATTTCAATGTTCACACATTCGATTAATTCACACATATACACATAACACTCTTATATATGCATACACATAGCATCCCCGACCTCTCCTCCCGGATGCATTCCCTAGCATTCTATCAGGATCCAGATACATCACGTACCACTCTTCAACCACCAGGTCAAAATCTCACCACCGAACTCAAATAGTAAACACATAACTGGAGGCAGTGGTAAATATGCATCTGTGGGTCATAACCATACCACATCATCCCACCAGACTTTAAACTCATGTATAATGGTCATGCAACAGTCCTATGACCTGGAAAAATGACCCAACACCTAGTGGTCATGCCAGGGTGGACCGCCCACTACGTGCAACCTCCAATGATAACATCTATAGAGTATGTATGTTCCCCCATATCAATGACACAAATCTATATATCTATAGATACATTAAGTACCTGTGTGTATGTATATACACACACGTACTTATAAAGTATATATATATATATATATATATATATATATATATATATATATATATATATATATATATATATATATATATATATATATATAATGGCTAAATGTGAATAAATCACGCGTAGCACTAGCCCACTATTCCCGAGTCTACCCCCGACTCCATAATATTCAAGTATTCACTTACTTATTATAAATTCATAAATATCATAATTTTGGCCACTAAGCTTTTCTACTCCAGCCCCTATGCTAACTCTTTTTGAAATCCCAACTCGATTTCATAAATTATATCTCGAGTGTCATTCACCCTAGAACACCCATAATCCCGTACCTGGATTTTATTCCCATCTGATCCTAGGTAGGTTACAATCTTTCCTATGGATTTCCAGACCGAACCGGTTCGATGGGCGAATCGGTTCGCCCCCTACCCAGAGAAGAGATTCGGTTCCCCTGAACAATAAGCCATTATTAGATGGGTTTCTTCTTCCTCCCATGGATCAAATATATACCCAACATTATTGAAACCCCAAACCAAATCTTCCTATCAATCTTAAGCATAATAGCACTCATTTTTACATCTAGATTCACCTGAAAATATATCAATTCATTGGATTTACAATAGTTTATCATGAATCATTCACGTTATAAATTCTAATTCAAGATTTCATCAATTCTCATATTAATCATTAAAGATCACATATTTTTAACATAAATCATCTTAGATTTACTATAGGATTACACTTAAATTATTTCTTTATAATTTCATTCTTAAAAATCTCGTTTTACATGTGAATCCCACCCCAAAATTTGTGCTCCTACACCAAATTTTGATATGAAATATTGAAACTACATGAACCATCAAATCAAGATAAACACTTGCCTTTTTATCGTAGGAATTCTGATTTCTTCTCTTCAGATCCTCTTTACGTAATGGTTCTACACCGAGAATACTTCAATTCTCATCCCGGATTGATCCTCCTCTTTTTCTCTTGGGTTTTTCCTTATCTTTTCTCATCTCTCTCAAATCCTAAGTCTTTTGAATGGGAGAATGGTTACCCAATCCATTCACCTTCCCTATATATAACCTCAATCCCGAAATTAGGATAAGTGCTATTCGAAAAATGACCTGAATGCCCTTATACGAATCTCTTTTAGCCAAAAAAGTACCCGGAACACGATTAAACACTCAGGCACCTTATTCTGACCATCTCAACCGATTCTGAATCATTGGGGCAATCGAAATTACTATACGAGTTCCTTAACAGAAATTTCTCATCTCATTCCCAACACGACCTTATATGTGCGTCCTGAATGAGATACCGTCAAACCCTTCGATTTTGCTCATTTACGAAATAATATTATTTAATATAATTTTGTTTACTTATCGCACAAATAAATATAATAATCACATAAATACTAATCCTTTTACTTGATAATTAATATTTATTTAATTCACTTTAATTCTCAGTTTAATTAAATTACGTGCACACGTGCAATTTAAAAATGCCCAAAAATAAATGCTAAAAAATACGGGGTGTTACATACTTCCCCTCTTACAACAGAATTTCATCCCCGAAATTCGAACATACCTGGCATAAAGAGCTCCATATATTTTTCTCACATATCATCCTCCCACTCGCAATCGACTCATCATCATTATGATGTCCCTATTGAACACAAACCAATGGCACTTCCTTTAACTGCAGCTTATGCTTGCTACGATACATGATAGCAATTGGTCTCTTCTAATACGAAATTTCTGGCTGCAAATCAATCTCCTACGAGGAAATGTGTTAATACGCCATCTCACTCCTGTGATACTTCTTCAATAACAACAGATGAAACACGCCGTGAATTCTCTAGTAGATGTTCTGGCAGGGAGAGCCTATACGCAACTGGTCCTATCCTCTCAATAATTGGGAAATGCCCCATAAATCTCAGTGCCAACTTCACCTTCATCCCAAACCGCATAACTCCTTTCATAGGAGACACTGGCAACAATACCTGGTCACCCACCTCTAGCTCCACTTGCCTCCCATCTGAGTCTGCGTAACTCTTCTGATTATTTTGAGCTATTCGAATTCAACCTCAAATTAGCCCGATCTTGGCAGAAGTGTCCCGAATAATCTCCGATTCGAGAAGCTTGTTATCCCCCACCTCTAACTAATAAGCCGATGAACGAAGAGGTTAGCCATACAATGCCTCAAAATGCGTCATACCTATTGTGAACTTGTAAGAGTTTTTATAAGAAAACTCTACCAGTGGAAGGTACTGCTCCTCACATCCTCTGAAATCCAATATGCACATCCTTAGTATATCTTCTATCATCTGATTAACTCGCTCAGTTTGCCCATCTGTCTGTGGGTGGTAATCCATACGGAACCACAACTCAGTCCCATAACCTCTTGGAAACTCTGCTAAAAATGGCACACAAAGATCATGTCTCGATCGGACATAATATTAATCGGCACCCCATGAAACCTCACTATCTCAGCTATAAAAAGCTGGGCGTACTGTCCCATCATATAATCTGTTTGAACTAGTAAAAATTGATCCACCTTGGTAAGTTTATCCATAATGAACCATTTGGAATCGTGACCCTTCTGTGTTTTTTATAGGCCCATAATGAAGTCCATCGATATGCTCTCCGATTTCCAAACTGCTAATGGCGGCAACATCCTGATTGGTTTTCGATGGTCTACCTTCACTAAATGACAAGTGGTACACTTCAAGAAAAAGTCAGTAATGTTTCGCTTCATCCCAGCCCACCAATACTATCTCCTCATGTCCTGGTACATCTTATCCCCACTGAAATGTACTAAAAATCATGACCCGTGAGACTCTATCATCATAGCATGCCGTAAGTCCCTATTCTCTGGGATTATAAGACTCCTATTAAAGTGTAAGCCTCCCTCTGAATTGATCGTGTAAGACTTTGCTCCCTCTGTTAGTAATTGGAGCACCTTGTCCTGACAAAACTGATCCGCTGTCTGCGCCTTCACAACCCTTATAATAATCTCAGGTGTGATAGTCAGAATAACCATACAAGCTCTAGCTACTACGTTATCCTGCCAAAGTTCACTCCAATTTGTTTTTTAGTCCTCTGCCATCTTCCCCTTAGGCCATCGGCTCAACATGTCTTCTATCACGTTAGCCTTCACCGGGTGGTACTGTATGTCAAATTGGTAGTCTTTTACGAACTCTAGCCAGCGACCCTGCTATATTTTGAGATCCTTTTATGTGAACAACTACTGCAGTGACTTATGATCCATGAATAAACTGAATTTCTCCTCAGGAGATAGTACCTCTATATCCTCAAGGTAAAAACTATCGCTGTAAGCTCTAGATCGTGCGTGGGGTAATTCTTCTTATGGGGCTTAAGCTTGCGAGAAGAATAAGCCATAGCCCAGCCCCCTTACTGTAGCATACCCCCAAGTCACTGTAAATATGCTTCTGTGAAAAGAAAGTATTCCACTCCCCCTCTATTTAATGCGAGTACTGGTGCCGATGTCCATTTGTCCTTTTTCTCATCAAAGGTTAACTGACACTGGCTATTCCACACAAATGGAACCCCCTTGCGAGTTAGATTCATTAATGGACACATAATCTTAAAAAAACCCTTAATCAAATGACGATAGTACCTAGCCAATCCCAAAATGCTACAGATCTTTATGGGTGTCGTGGGATGACCCCAATCCCTCACCACTTCTACCTTACTCGGGTGCACTGAAATGCCTCTATCAGACACAATATGACCCACGAACTGCACCTCTCGTAACTATACCCACATTTCTCGAACTTGGCGTACAAATGATGGTCTCGTATAGTTTGGAAAACCATACATAAGTGCACCACGTGCTCGCCATCAGTCAAATTTGGTGTACAACTGATGGTCTCTTATAGTCTGGAAAACCATACATAAGTGCTCCACGTGCTCGCCATCAGTCCAAGAATAAACCAAAATGTCATCAATGAAAACAATAACTAACCGATCTAAGAAATCTTTGGACATCCTATTCATAAGATCCATGAATATGGTTGGTGCATTAGTTATCCCGAACAACAGAACCCTAAACTTATACGACCCATACCTCATCAGGAATGCGGTCTTAGGGGCATCCTACTCCCAAATGCGTAGCTGATGATACCCAGATCTCAAGTCTACGTTTGAGAATTAAGATGCTCCTCTTAATTGGTTAAATGAGTTATTAATACGGTGCAATGGGTACTTATTTCCAATAATGACCTTGTTCAACTCTTTGTAGCCAACACATAACCTCAACGATCTATCCCCTTTCTTCTCAAATATTATCGGGGCACCCCACGGTGACGTACTCCAGCGGATAAAACCCCCCAGCCCCAAGATTTGTTCAATCTTCTCCCTCAACACCCATATCTTCAGGGGAACCATGCGACTGGGCGCACATGAAATTGGCCTATTCTCAGGTGCTCTATCAATATCAAACTCGATCTCTCGACTCGGCGATAAATCTGTTATCTCCTGGAACACAGTCTCAAACTCCCTAAACACTCGAATGGAGTCTAACGAGATAACCAATCCCTGCGAGGTCTCCTCCTCGATATAATGAAGGTGCGCGCTCAAACCTCCCTCGGGAAGATACATCACCTCCAAAAAAGTCTCCTGCCCTAGTATGGCGAATAAGATGGTCCTCCCAAAATAATTCACCATCGCTTTATAACCTGCCAACCAATCCATGACAAGAATGATGTCATTCCTAACCATGTCTAACATGAGTAAATCTGCAGTCAAATATAATCTCCCTACATCTATCCTCACACCTCTACACATAGAATGGATAACGTCCCCACTACCCAACGGTGAATCTGCACATATAATGATACTGTCGTCTGTATCTAATAAATCGATCGCTCGTGAAAATCTAGTGGAAATAAATGAATGTGATGACCCCGTGTCAAATAAAACACGACCCATATGCCCATGAATAAGAAACTTACCCTCTACCACCAGTTGCGCTTATGGCGCTTGTGGAATCATCGTATTCTGGATGTTGTAGACACGTCCAAACTGTAACTGACCACACTGAGGTGGGACTAATGGAGCTGGTGGTACTCCCAGTAGTAGCGGCACCTATGGACCCTGATGGGAACCCTGTTACTGTCCTCTGGCCCACTATAGATAAGCTCTCCGCATATGGCCCAACTCTCTATATGTAAAACATCTACTCATGAAGTTCCCCTGCCTCTGGCCTTGCTGGCCATATCGAGGATGCACTGGTTTCTCACCCTGGTGGACTTAGACCTGATGGCCACCCCCATTATTCTCTTGCCCTTTTGGCCCCGAAGAACATGATGTTGTTGGTCCTGTCTGAATTCCCCATCACCCGATCGGAATCCCCTGATCAAAATCGCTTAGTCAGATCCCCCTGCTAGGTATCCCGCTCATGTTGTCTACCCAACTGCTACTGCGGTACCCCACTAACACCATTACGTCCAATCTTAACCTACTGGATAGACTCTCCAACTCTCTTGCCTATTTTTACATGGAAGTAGTGATCCGGACAATGAAGAAGTGCGACATTAACGACATGAATATACGTCTTAAATGCCAGATTACCTAGTAAATGTTGCCAGATCCTCCGGGTGAGTCCATCGATAAACTTTAGCTCCTTTTCCCCTCTTTATTCACCTCGTCAGTTACAAAATTCTCCAAACGGGTGAATTCCTCCTCATAGTCGGCCATTGTTCGACCCTCCTATGACAAGTCCAAAAACCTCCTTCGCATCTCTGTTTGACTCGTAAATAGGAAGAACTTATAATCAAACTGCGCCCAAAACTCCCCTATCATCATAGTATCCCTTTCCTCAAATGTGGTGACTGGCTCTCACCACTGTAAAGATGGTCACACCAATTTGAATGTAGCCAATATATGATTTTGAGTGTTGCTGCACTAAACCATACGGAGATGTCACTGTATATCCTTCTTTCACTAATTAGCAGCAACAACATCTGCACTTCCCTACAACTCTGATGGATGTCCTTTCTTAAAGGCTTCTCTAACTCTTTCCCATAACGACAACATTAGGTGGGTTTGGACGACTGTTGCTACCGGCTGCTGCGTCTGGGTCTGTGGGAATTATTGTTCCATGGTGGTCATGAAGATGTTAACCACCTGAGCAACTATAGTGGGTACCTCGACAGTTGTCACCGTCCCCTATGGCATATGTAGCTCCGACTGAGCTCTCTTCCGTTGACCCTACCGAAAACCCTATCTGGTTGTCCTCTCCTATTTGGAATCTAAAGCCAAATAGAATTTATATGAAATCACAAGTAAGATGGGTCTCAATAGTAGAAGAACGTATATGTGTAAACATGAATGCAGCAGTTCTAATCATAGGACTTTTTATCAAAGAATGCTACGCTGAAAATGTAATAAGTCGCATAGATCCTAAGGACAATAGAACCTGATGCTGTGATACCATCTGTGATACCTTGCCTATTCTAATAACGGGTGATCAACGTCGCTAATGGATCTGTAATTTTAATGAAATTATGTTTTGGAACATTGGTAACTTAAGACTTCAAACATTTTATTCGGGTATTTAGCCATGGTTTGTTATGGTTCATTTATTGTTTACTGAGCATTATGGATTAAATAAAATTTTATAATAAACGTTGTAAATTGGCTCAATTACTTAAAGTGGCCTCTCTTTTTTTTCAACTTAAAATCGATAAATTAGTTTTTAATAAAGGGTACAATTAAAAGGTGTTTTCTTAAATGATAAAACTGGACTTTGTCCCTACCCCTTTAACTCCTTGATTCGGTGAGGGTTGACCCAACGGTGACCCAAGTCCGGGTCAGGGAATTACATTAGCTTTCCAATGAGATTAATCAGGTCATTTGAACTTTTGTTGAGGGATTAATATCCGTTTTAGTAAAAAGTGTTTGATCTGTTAGAATATTTGATTTATATGAATCTTGATGTGAATTTAAATACATTCCACTTTATTTGTACTTTGAATTAGACTATGAGCCACATATGTAAAGAAAGGTATAGATCTTATCTTTCCAATAGGCTTTGAATCAGGTCATTTGGACTTCTGTGGAGGGAGTAATAGCCGTTTTAGGAAAATTTGTTTAATATGTCAAAATATTAGATTTACGCGAATTTGTAATTTTTAAGAATTTTAATGGGATAAGGACTCTTATATTTTTACCTATTTGAAGGGAGATCATTGGAGGACTTTTTAAAACTCATATTAACTTATTCCCAAGAGACTTAGTAAGTGTCGTAGGTTAATTAGGGATGGATTTCATGTAAGGAAATACGTGACTAAGTGAGTAAATGATCACGGGCAAAACTCGAGAAATCAGGTTAGGATTTCGGGATGGCTAGGCTAGTTCTTGATTAAATTAGCATGTTAGATAGAAGAATATAATCATTGAGTTCATTAATAAGTAAGTGAATACTTAGCTAAGATCAAGAAGTTGGGTTAGACTTTGGGATTAAATAGGTTAGCGGTACGAGAGATATTTTACCCGATAGCCGACTTTATATATATACACATATTGAGTGTGACCATATATATATATATGTGTGTGTGTGTGTGTGTGTGTGTGTTTGTGTGTATGTGTGTTTGTGTGTCTGTGATTGACTTTATGTGAACATACTTACTCTACTATGCTAACGTTGGAGGTTGCACGTAGTGGCCGGTCCACCCTGGCGTTGACCAGCAGGTGTTGGATTGTTTCCCGAGCTCCTAATACTGTTCCATGACCACTATCCGTATGTGAGGATAAGTGTTGGTTTCGATTCCAGTTGGGTGTGATGTGGTATGGTTACGACTGATGGATGTATGTTTATGACCGCCTCCATTATGAGTTTACATAGCGTATGGATTAACTACGCAGTACACAGTATGGGTATTGTATGGGCGGTACGAATGGACTAGATTTTTTATGGATCAATGCAGGTTAAAAATGGTCTAGCTGTTAGCGGATTATAATATTTTAAGGATGGTTAGACTAGTTAGGCGTGGTAGCATAACTAGGTGAATAAAATAAATGCGTTAGGCGCGCACTGTAGATGAGGGGTGAAAATAATCTCGTGTGAGTGCGACACCAGGTGAACATAAATATTTCTTGCCGCATTATTATTATTACATCGTATCAAAAATATTTTCAAAAACTTTTAGGTACTCAGCCATAGGTTTGCCAGAGATATCCATTCCATTCTAGTCAAACGATGCTGCAGCAGTTGTGGATGCCTCCATGACTTGATTAGATGCTTTCCTCATTTCTATCTAGATAGGTTTCCAGTTCAGTATTTCTCTTTGGGTATGTTGCCTGCAGTTGAACAGTTTATACTCACATTATTTATATTATTTTAGTTGAGTATTTGGATGATTGTATTCTGGATACCGAGAGTTTATATGGTTTATTTATTTATGCTACCAGTACTCTTTACGTTCAGTCACTATGGGTATTTATATTTATATTAGTGAATGATTTCATATATGCTTGTTAAGAAGATTTAAAAATTGACACCGGACTAAATAGGTTATTAGTTTAATTAATTAGTTTTCGACAGTGATGCTAAGAATGAAATCAGATATGATTCTCGTTTAGTTTAATAAAGTCCTAATCAACTGATACTAGACTCAGCGGGGTGTCAAAGATGCATCACCTCCCGTGCTATGGGCTGAAGCTGTCGGCGCACTTGTACCTCTCTCTAATCTCGCTGCTTGTGGAGGCATACACTCCACTTTATAGATAGACAAAGGCATCAAACAACTTGTTGCAAAATCTAGGTAATCGTATCATGTTGTCCTGTTTGTATAAAACATATAAGGTTCGCCTTCCATCACCATCACCCTCGCCTCGTCCGACATTTCCTTCACCCACCTCATGAAATTAGGGATCGCTGACGATGGGACCTCCACCTCAACCTCCATTACCTACCTCACCACCCTCTCCTTAGGTTCCATACGTACCCAAAATCATGCGCCAATAACCTAGACATCTAGGCATGCATACTTGTAATTCTTGTAACCCTCGGGGATAAATTCCAAGGGTAAAAGGTCTTATGTTTCTCAAACAAAGGTCAAAGCATCTACTAAATGCAAACAAAACATGAAATTAACAGAAAGGAAGGCAACCAAAGCCTAACGTGGTCGCTCGTCAAGGTGTTTAATGCTATCATACATCCTTTAAAACCAAGGACTGGTTTGATTTCCTGTTTGACTTCCTCCACCTATACATTCTTGAGAAATTCCTTGTCTCACTCGCCTTAAGGGATATCAATCCAACGTTGTACCCAATCACCTCATAGAACTAAGTTTGCAAAAAGCGATACATAATGTCAAAGTGAATAAAAATGGGATGTACAATAAGAAAATAAGGGGAAACTGCATCTAAAAGTTTCCTCTAGAAGATACGGGGGTGCCAAAACAAGTTTATCGGCAACACTAACTGAATGCATCAAGAGAAGCATAAAAGGATGCCAACGTAAGCTACCCCCAGCCATACAGATGAATCTTCGAGATGATCATCAAGTAAGGAAGAAACCACAATTAAATGACATCAACACTTGTCAACACCCCAAACCATCCCAATAAAAGTAAAATAAACAAGCGAGTAGCCTGCCTCACCCGTCGCCTGTCAGTCTCATCGATCTGCCTAGAAAATAAGGTGTCATTGAACACCGATATCCAAATAGACTCCCCATAAACGATCCGCCTAATATCTCTTAGGGCAACCCGAACTGTGAATTCAGATACACGCAAAGTCCGGTCTACCACGATATAGTGACCCTTACATTTCATCCCTTTCTACTGATGAACATCCAAAGTCGTAACTATCATCTCCCTAACACCTAAGTGGAATGTATGGGTGGTGTACCACCATCTCTCTCCCAAAGAACACAACACTGCTGTAGAGTGTTGCGTTAGATCCAAAGCCCTAGCCAGAGGGACAAAGCTACCAGCGTCTACCATCAACTTCACCACCGAGGGAAGTTTGTCCCACACTTTCTTTATCCCTATCAAGCCACTAGTGAAAATACTCGACGATACAATGTTGACTTGCACATAAGTGAAGAAACCCTTTAGCACCTTGTGGATAAGGAGAAAAATAAGATAGAAAGAATGAAAACAAAAATTAAGCACTTACATGTAACACCCCGTATTTTGGATGATTTAAATAATTATGGGATTAATTATTATTATTGGACTAATTAATTTAAAATGTGAGAAATTAATTATTAATTAATTCGAATTAAAATAATTATTGACTAGCATGCCAAGGGTTAATACTTATTGATGGAGAATTATTGAATATCACTGTGTGGATATGTAATATGGAATTATGAAATTTTATAAATTATCGAGAGTGAGAAATGCGACTGTTTGATATACTAAGTTAGGACCCGTGTGTGAGTCGTGTCGAAACTAATTTAATGGATTAAAGAAGTGAATTATTTTTAAGTAACTCATATGGTCATTTAGAGTGCGCCATTGAGTTCGAAAGGGTCGAGATAGTCAGAAAACTCTACTCGGGTATTTTATTTGGACTCTGGAACATTTTTAGGCATAACCGACACCCCGTAGGGGTATTTTTGTCTTTTATATTTTTGGGGTGTCATTATGGACGAAAATTAGATAGTTAAAGATGGGTGTACGTGGGTGACAAAAAGTCTGTCATTTTCTAAACCTAAGAGGGAGTGAGAGAAAACCACAAAGGAAGAATGAGAGTCCATAGGTGTTCTTAGCGCAAAACTCAAGGACTCACGTCACTAATCCCACCAAACCGTAGATCGGAAGATGAGGAGCAAGTCTATGTCAATTTCATCAGCGGATCGGAACATCATAATCTAGGCAAGTGTTTATTGCTTCATTTCTTTAGCAATAATTATGTTCATGTTAGACTAGGTAATTACCACTTTAATATGAAGATGAATATTGGGGAAAATTTGGAGGAATTAATCATAAATTAGGACTGATTTGATAAAGTTTGATTCCCTCATGTAGATAGGATTATGTCCACAAAATTATGATAATTTTATGATTAAATCTGGGCTTAATTTGGAGTTTTGCATATAAGTTTGAGAATTAGGGTTCTTGTTATTTTAATTTGGGAATTTTGAATTTATTGATGATTAGTGATGATTTAATGATGATATATTTTTGGAAATCATATATAGATGTTGGGTAGTTGACTGGAATTGAATGTTTGGTGTTTGGGTTGATTATTTTAGAGGTTTTAGGTTTAAAAATGGTGGAAAACGAAACTGGTAAGGATGTAGAATGTAATAGGTCTGATGGGGAAGAATACTGTTCAATCTCGTTCGAATGAGATATAACTTAATTCGAACGAGGAAGGATCTCGCGAGATGTCGTTCAAACAACATCTGACCTCGTTCGAATGACAGGTCCAAAAATCTGAGAAATTTTTAGTTCAACCCAGTTCAAGTTACACAATTATTTTGAGTGAGAAAAACTGTCAGTTGATGAATTTAATATAGTGCAGAATTGTTGGGAGTTAATTGTATAATGATACTTTAAATATTTGGAAACGTGAGTTAACTTTGAAAATTCCAAGAGAGATATTAATCGAAATAAATATGATATACGTAGTAAAGAGTGAATGATACGTATGGAAAGTATATGTTCTGGTTGGGTGAATACCTAATGATTTTTAATAGGATGTGTGTATGCCTACTATATGAATATTATTACTGTGTGTATAGCATACCTATGCTGCTTGCTATCAGGGGGAGGTTTCGAGCAGTGGACAGTCTTATCCTGGGTGACCCAATGGGGGGATATTTGACTTGTACCCAGAGTATATTAACTTGGTTACGTGCTATCTGAGATGTAGGATAGTTTCGACGGCTGAATGTGAGCGTAGGTATGTGCGTGGCCCTTTTAGCTGGGGAATATACTCACCTATAATATCTTTTATTTGAATTTATGGTTCATGACTAGTAGTCCTCCATGCAGTGAGTGATGCACCAGGACATGATAGCAGAATATGCATTGTGCCAAGTGGTCTTAACCAAGGGGTGCATGATTAGTATATATATGTGTAGGGATGATGTGACTATATATATATATATATATATATATATATATATATATATATATATATATATATATATATATATTTGTGTGTGTGTGCTTGTGATTATGTGTACTGTGTATAACTAGTAGATATGGTAATAAATAATTACTTTGTGCTAAGTGGTATTAACCAAGGGATGCAGGTGTAGTATACATATATCGGGATGATGTGACTATATATATGAATAAACTTGGGAAAATTCTACTGTGTGAAATTAGTAGACATAGTAATAATGAGAAATAAAATAATCTTAGTGGGTAAAATATTGACCAGTCAGACGGTGAATAAGTATATTTAGTTATGCGGGATAAACTATTTCAATAACGTATTGTATGGGCGATACGGATATACTACTAGTGACGTAGATGATGGTATGGTGACTTCGAACTAGTTAGGCTGGGTAGCATAACTAATATGGGGTAGATGTACGTTAGGCGTGCACAATAGATGAGAGGTGAAAATCTCATGTGAGTGCCTGACAAGCTAGCATGCACATAGTACTTGCTTTATTGCAGATTTTAAGTACTTGCTAAAACAAATATTTTTACAACTCTGGCTCTGACCCGTCTCTTGCTATTCTTTTCTCTTTTTCTCTCTCTCTCTCTCTCTCTATATATATATATATATATATATATATATATATATTATCTATCAGATGACCAGCCACAAAGTTACCAGACTTAGACGCATGGATTGTTTAGCGAGCTGCGACCGTTGTGGGAGTTGCAGGTCTTTGCAGTTAGACGCCTCTATCAGTTCCTTCTGTTCCTTTTCAGACATTCATTTAGGGCTTATTTTGCCCACTCTTAGTTGTTTAGTAGAGATTGTACTTTGTTTACTTTAGCTTATTATTTCCATTGCACTTGAGGACTTTATGGTTTGTTGGTTTGAGACTTTGAACTAGAATGTTTTATCAAGTCTTATTATTTCAGTATCTGATTCATGTCCAATATTCATTATATATATATGGAGTGTAAATAACTTTTATCTTAAAGAAAGGAAATTTATTAATGGATTATTTGAGACTAATTAAAATTAAATGTTTTGACACTTAGCTTAATTATTCATTAGGTGATAAATAAAGAAAAATTATTTTTCGGCAGTGATGCTAAGAATGAATCCACTGAACATTCTATTTTAATTTTAATAAATGACTGATCACCCGGTATTTAATTAGGCGGTGTGTCACATTACCTAGCCATTCGGGTTCTTCACCCTTGCAGTTTGGTGATTCACCGGCTCCCGCAATAGAACTCTATCATCAAGGACAAACTCAAAACTATCATAGGCATTCTTGCTCCCTAGTAACAGCACCTTAGCTCACGCCATTCTAAGCCGACCCAGTTGTCAGTAGCCATCCAAGCATTATCCGCTGAACCCTCTATGAGTTATTTTGAATAAATACGCTTAAAAATTGATTTTTAGAGAAAGTAAGGAAGAGATTCACTTGAGTGAGGGTGTAAAAAAAAATGAAGAGGGTTGCCCCCTTTTAATAAGGAACTAGTGGATATGCCGATCGGTGTCCCCTAATCATGCCTACCGACATTAACCTTTCACATACCCTAAGAAGCCCAGGAGTCCATGCCCTATGCCGATAGGCACCCCTTTGACTATGCCTATCGACAGTCCCCTCAAAATTTCGTCATAAAATTCTAGAAAAATCTAAAAAATTACCCAAAAAATTCACAAAAAATCCCCGCAGGATCGAATGCACGATAGCTCCGAGAAAATTCATTTAAAAGCACAAACTCACTTATTAAACCATTACTAGAATATCCCATGTGGAATCAAAATCAAAGTGCACCATCACTCATAATGCTAACACCCTCCCTAGCGGAGTCAGTCATCTCAACTCTTTAGGTCCGCATAATCGACCTCGACCTTTTGAATTAATCATCTTAACTCTTTGGATTCGTAGAAGTGACCAAGGTCTGCATAATCGACCTCGACCCTTTGAATTGGTCATCTTAACACTTTAGGTCCGCATAATTGACCTAAGTCTGCAGAATTGACCTCGACCCTCTGAATCGGTCACTCTCAACTTTTTTGGTTGGTAGAATTAACCAAGGTCCCGCAGAATCAACCTTGACCCTCTAAATCGATCACCTTAAATCTTATGTCTGCAGAATCGACCTCGACCCTTTGAATCGCTCACCTTAACTCTTTAGGTCCATAGAATAACCCTAGGTCCACATATTTGACCTCAACCCTTTGAATTGATCACCATAACTCTATCAAACACACAATATAAGTCTCGACCCTCAAAAAATCTTAAACATCGATGAGGTGTCTATCTTTAATTGACCTTCACTTTTTCCAAGCTTTCTCGTCGAGGGGATCTGTAGACACCCCATCATAGTTGCGTCTAAATACCTCCTTAGGGCCATAACACTTCTCCTTCCACCATAAAACCCTAGGTCCTACTCCCAACCCTGGTCCAGATATCGCTTGGAACTCCCGAGCCTTGTTTAACTTTGGTAAACTATCCTACTCAAGTAAAGATCATTGCACTCTTATAGGGCTCTGAATCCATTCCAATGGTCCATGCTGTGTGCAAATTGGCCTCAAGGTTCGCGATAACTCACCCTTTTACTCCAAACCCTGATCTAGAGGCCACCAGGTTCTCCTTAGCCCCATTTGACTTTGGTCAACTATCCAATCTGAGCAATGATTAGTGCGTTCTTATAGGGATACGAATACCCTTTCTAATGGTTCGTACCATTCGCGAATCGACCTCACGATTCTCGCGTACTCCCCTCTTTACTCCAAACTCTAATCTGGAGACCATCGGGTGGTCCTGTGCTCTATTTGAATTTATCAATTATCCAACAGGAGAAAAGCTTATTTTACTCTCATATGGCTTCTAAAATCCTTTCCAACGGTCCATACCGTGCACGAATTGGCCTCACAGTTCGTTCGTACTCACATCTTTACTCCGAGAACCCCTGTTTAGAGGCCATTTAACACTTCCGAGCCCCGTTTGACTTTGGTCAACTCTCGAAATTAGGAGTGGCTTATATATTTTCATAGGGCTCTGAATACCCTTCCCAAGGTTTCGACTATTGTATGTAAAAATTACTCTCCTACGTGGACCAATGAAGAATGTACACCTATCCTCCTATGTGGTCGACCAACCTACTTGAACGGCTTCAAAGATACTTAGTCTGCTTGAAGGCCGACCAACTCTAGAAGGCCAACCAACATGAATGCTAATAGTTACTCGGATGGGATGCTAACTAGCACTGAATTCTAAGAGTTTCATTTATTGTACACAAATGTAAATGCCTGTCAATATAAAGGCGCTCCATCTCTAGGGTTTTACACCCTTATAAATACAAACTACTCCCTTAGCTGAAGGGACAACTCGAATCACTCATATGCACACCATACTGAGCTATTATAAACCCTACTGAATAAAAACCAACAGTGGATGTGGGCTATTTTATAGCCGAACCACTCTAAAAATGTTGTCTCTTGTGCGTGTGGTTTGAGTTACTTCTCTTCTTTTTATATGTGATTATAGATTTGGAGTTGGTTTATTTTTAGACATCAACATATTGGCGCCGTCTATGGGAATGTTTGTCTGTCATCGTTTTCTACCAATTTTTTCATTTCTTTACTTCTAAATAAATGATCGATCCTAAAAATAGCGCTCGAAATGAAGGCAATACTACCATTCCATTTGCTCCACCTAGTGTGATAGACTTATTAGGAATTCTTCTCAACCTTGGTAGAGGGCTAGAGGCCATGCAAAAGTCTGTCAAGCAATTGGCCCGCACTATAAAAGCTAAGACTTCCAATTCTAGAAGGGATATGCCACCACTAGCAGCTAAATATGAAAGAAGTTATCATTCTCATTCTTCTCACGATAGGTTATGTCGTCTTGGTGCATTTTCTTCCTTACAATCAACGAATTACTATGTGTAAAATATGACGATGGTGTGTGATAACGATTTAAATTAATTCGTAAGTTTCCAAATAAACCTTATTTAATTAGAGTCTATTTTAAACCAAATTAATTCAGCCCCTATACATGCAATTACATGTATGCATGTGTCAAACCATAAATAAATAAAGCATGCGACAAAAATTTCAGGAAAAATCCCCGAAGGGAAAAACCTTTTATTTTTAGAACTCTGACAAGTTTACAAGACCATTGACTTACATACCATCTTGCTTTCGCCCACAAGAGTAACGCACGGTGCCTTCGTCAAACTTTGAAAGTGACGGCTAGAAATTAGCAGTGGTTCACACACAGCTATACCACAAGGGCATGCAGTCTAAAATCTTCACAAGGACTCCCTCCACAATAGCACACATCTGTCGATTGCAGAGCTCTCCCAACAAAGAATGAACAAAAGTAAAGTGTGTTCTTGAACACCAAAAACAATTCACCAAAGCTTATGGAATTTCTGTGAATTGATAACAAAAGGGATGAAAACCCTAAAAGAAGAAGTCAAAAAGATTTCTGCAGATTTGCAGTTTTCTGTCTTTCAAAATGATGGAACTTCTTCATAAAAACGAAACCATTTAATGAGTATTTATAGAAAATTACGACGCTTCGGTCGTTCGAACAAAATGGGGATCTCGCTCGAACGAAGTACACGTGTCGTTTGAACGACATTGCACGACATCTCAATGTCGCTCGAACGAGATGGGATCTAGCTTGAACCACCTGAGCGTCAAAATTGAGGAACGCTACAGGACTTAGAAAATCACTCATTCTCAAATTTTGACGAAAAAAGTTCGCTCCAACACTTAGAAAATATTTTGTAAAAATATCCCAAAGCTCTAAGTCCAAAGTTAAGGTATTTAAAACATGACTTACCAAAGTAAACTTTGGGGAGGCTTTTTGATGAAGAACCATGATATATTTGGATACGTCTTGATGTAGATTGCTCTTCAACTTCTTCGACGGTTGTAATGGTATAAGACATAATTAATTGTGACGGACATTTATAAAAATATGTCCTTACACTATGATGGTGGATATTTTTCCAAAGAAAGACCAAGTGTCTTGGAAAGGTTAATTAGGGAGTCCGTTTCTGATCGCCTAATCCCCCGAGTAACTAGAGGAGATCATAGGGAGCAGGAGCGTCGCTGCGAATACAGATAAGGGTCCACAAGATCTAGGGCCAGTATGAGGGGCTAGATGCCTGCCGAGCAGACCTCTTAGGAGGATTGTTCAACACATGACACAGTAAATCAGCTAGATCCACCTCAGCCAAGTCTAAACTAGAAGAGCATTCTTGGAAGGGATCCATGCAACGATTGGAAGATCAGCTAGGTGAAATGGCTAAGACCAGAATCCATTGCAAAGGAGTTTCATCAAAGGATCACCTTTCATCTAGGCAATTGTGGAATACCCCACACCTTCCAAGTTTAAGCCACTAGTGGTCACTACCAAGTATGATGGGAAAACTTATCCACTCCTTGACATAGAGAAATATCAAGCTGCTACCGACATCTACTTAGTGCTCGACGAAATAAGCTGTAGAGATTTCTCCAGTTCCATCACAAGACCAACCTAGATTTGGTATACTTATATCCTAAGAGGTAAAATCTCTAGTTTTAATTAGTTAGATAAATTATTCATAGATAACTTTTGATTTGGGGTTAAGACGATCAAGAGTGTCATTCATCTCTTGATTGTGCGACAAATGTTGTAGAAAGTACTAGAGAATACATTACCCATTTTAACAATGAAAAACTAGAGGAGGTAGACTATGAGGAGAAAACTGCCATTACAACAGTCATGAGTGGGTTTCTCGCTAAAGATCTTTACTATGCTGTTGCGAAAAATCCATCCAAAATCATTACTGAACTGATGTCTAAAGCTGGAAAAATAATGAATGCCGGGAAAACTATGGCAGCCAAGGAAGCTCCTGAGACCAAGGGCGAAGGTCAGAAATACAATTCTAATTTTTTCAAAAAGGATAAGAAAGACAAGAAGTTGGATAGGATTAAGAAGTATAATGAATATACCCCACTCAACCAAGGTGTTCATTATATCCTGGAGGAAATCAAAGGAATCATAGACTTGAATTGCATTGGATTATTAAAGACACCCCCAACAAGAGGGATAAGTCCAAGTAATTATCATGGGCATAACACTAACAACTGCATTGCTCTAAAGAATGAGATTGAAAATCTTATTCGTCAGGGAAGATTGAGCAATTTTGTTGATTGGAATAACTACCGACATGATCGAAGGAGGTCTGAATATCCCTCCCGAGTAAGGGAAGACAATAAAGGGTCAAGAAATAATTATTTTTATGAGGATATATAATTATCGAAGACGCCTGATGAGCCAAAGGTGGAGATCGGCATGATATCCTTTAGATGCCACTTCATTGTAGGAGGGGATATTGGATAAGGAGACACAATAACAGAAAGGAAAGCTTATTTGAATGAAGTCAAAGCTTGACCAATTATCAAATAGATTGATATGGCTGAATCCAGTGATAGTCGACCAAGGAAAGCCAGCAGAGATAGTCTAATGATTGGATTCTCTAAAAATGATCTGATTGGGGTTCTTTACTCTCATGACGATCCGCTAGTTATCACATGTAGAGTTTATCATGGAAGAGTTGCAAGGATCTTGGTTTCTAATGGGAGCTCAGCTGATGTAATGTTATGTAGTTATTTCGAAAGCCTGGGGCTGAAGAACAACAAGATATAACCATACCATAGACCTCTTATTAGATTATAGGAGAGAGTATATCCATTAGGAAACATCAAGTTATATGTCTTTGTTTGACCCGACCGATGAGCAGGAGGGAAAGGATTTGCTTTTTTATGTTAGATAAAAATGTCCCATCAGCTTACAATATTATCTTGGGAAAAGTGTAAATCAAGTAGTTAGAGGCCATATCATCCACAATGCATCAATGCATGAAATTTCCAACAAATTATAGAGTTGGCATAGTAAATGGCAGTCAGAAAGAAGCCCGAGAATGTTATTATACATCGATCAACCAACAGGAGATACAAATGAAGGGCACAACCACTTTCCACGTTGACACTCTAGATCCTCGAGAAGAAGAGAAAATGGTAAAGGATAAGTTATGAAAGAAATCAGTCGACCAACATGAAATAAAAATAAAGGGCATAACCATTTTCCACATTAACACTTTAGATTCTCGGGAAGAAGAGAAGCTAGTAAAAGGATAAGTTATGGAAGAAACATAAGTTGTTGTGCTGGATGATGAGAAGCCAGAAAGAACCACCTAAATCGGTTCTAGGTTATCTCCTTCTTTAAAACAAGAATTATTTACATTCATTAAAGAAAGGGAAATTGTGTTAGCTTAGAGCCGTAAATATATGCCGGGAATTGATCCGAACTTCAAGTTCCATGAGATTAATATTTATTCAGACTCCAAGCCAATCAAGTAAAAATGAAGAATATTCATCCCCGAGAAGAATACAACAATTCAGGAAAAAATGAAGAAATTACAGCGAGCACAGTTCATTAAAGATGTAAAGTAACCTAGTTGGACGGTTAATGTGGTGATGGTCATGAAGAAAAATAATAAATGGTGCACTTATATAAATTTTACAGATCTCAATAAGGCATGTCTAAAAGATCAGTTCTCTTTACTAAGGATAGATCAACTGGTCGATGCTACAGCAGGACACGAGTTACTCAGTTTTATGGACACTTATTCTGCTTATAACCAGATTAAGATGAAACCTAAAGATAAGGAAAACACTTCCTTTATTACCCTTCGAATTGAAGGATGCTAGAGTTACCCATTAGAAACTGGTGAAAAAGGTTTTTAAAGACCAAATCGGCAGAAATATGGAGGTATATGTAGATGATATGCTCACTAAGAGAAAACATTCTACTGACCACATCGCGAACTTGGATCAAACCTTTGATCAATTAGAGAGTCACCAGATGAAGCCCAATCCAATAAAGTGCATATTCGGAGTGCAGAAAGGGATGTTCCTAGGGTACAGTGTCAATCAAAGGGGAATAAAAGCAAACCATGAGAATATTAAAGCCGTGATTGAAATTCAGTACCCGACCAACAAGAATGAAGTTAAAAAATTAATAGGATGAGTAGCTGCATTGGACCATTTTGTCTCCCAAGTAACTGATAAGTGTCTTCCATTCTTTAAGGTGATTAGAAGGACCTTTAAATGGAATGAAGAATG
Organism: Sambucus nigra; assembly: GCA_949130495.1. Classification (NCBI taxonomy): domain Eukaryota; kingdom Viridiplantae; phylum Streptophyta; class Magnoliopsida; order Dipsacales; family Adoxaceae; genus Sambucus; species Sambucus nigra. The sequence continues at coordinate 686,070,195 of OX422208.1, forward strand.
TGATAAGGCCTTCCTCGAGTTAAAAAAGCACTTGGGTTTTCCCCCACTCCTTTCCTGACCAGTCCTGGGAGAAAAACTATATTTATACTTGACTATTTCAGAGTCGACTATTAGTTTAACTTTGATCCGACTAGATGATGAAGTTCAAAGGCCAGTACTAGTAAGGCATTTTGAGGAGAAAAAAATCATATATCCATGCTTGGAGAAGTTATCCCTAGCTCTTATTGAATCCTCTAGGAGGATGAGACCATACTTCTAAGCAGTGGCAGACTTTATTGTTGAATTCACGTATGCAGAGGGGCATCATAATCCATGTTTTCACGTCGAACATACTTTTACGAAAGAGAGCTTAGCTCAAAAGAAAACAGAGGTTGTGGTCGATAAATTTGACTCGTCAGTTGCTCAAGAAATATTATAAAAGAAGAGGAAGGTGTTCAAGTATGGAGTCCTGACAGAAGAAGAATTCTCTAATTACATTCCAATCTGTCAGTTATTTGTAGATAGATCCTCTTGTGCTATTAGAAGTGGAGTAGACCTCATCATCAACACTCTGGATAACTTAGATGTGGAATATGCTATGAGATTCAAATTCAAGGCTTCCAATAATGAGGCCGAATATAAAGAATTGATCAAAGGATTAAAATATGCTTCATCACTGGGCACCAACCAAGTATTGGTATATAGTGATTCTCAGCTAATTGTTAACCAAATGCAACAAATTTATGGCATCAAAAGGGAAATTATGATGTGATATCATAAAAAGGCAATGAAAGTTCTTTATTTTTTCCCTTCAGTCAAGATAGTGAGGATTCCCAGACTAAAGGATGCCGAAGCAGATGCTCTTGATCAACTTGCTTTAGCAACTCCGATAGAACTCAGACGAACAATCCCAGTGGAGATTCTTTCCAACAAAAGCATTGATGGGATAGAAGTCACCATCATCTCTGTGGAATTAGGTCCTTTATGGATAAACCTAATTGGAGAGTACATCAAACAGGAACACTGCCGTCTGACCAGAAGGAATCTAGGAACATGAGGTACAGAGCAACCAATTATGTGTTAGAAAAAGGTGTCCTGTACAGGCGAGGATACACTGTTTCTCTACTTCGTTGTGTTCATCCAAATGAAGTGAATGATTTGATTAAAGAGATGCACGAAGGCTCATATGGATCTCACACACCTGGGAGGTCTCTAAGACAATGGATAGCAATGCAAGGTTACTATTGGCCGACTATGATAAAAGACTTTGTTGCTTTTACCATTAATGTGATAAATGCCAAAATTTTGCTAGCATCCACAGAAGACCATGAGAAAATCTAACACCTATCACTTCTCCATGGCCTTTAGTTATATGTTGAATTGACCAGGTCGGACCACTGTCGACCATCAAAGGAAGATTCAAGTGTAATACCCCATAATTTTATTGATTTTATTTAATAGGATTAATTAAATTAAATGGGAATTAATAGGAAATTAATCCAGACTTAAATACTAGCGAGACGTGAGTTGGTATTTGATTATGATGATAATGTTGAATATTACTGGGTATATATGGTAATATATGATTATTGAATTTATTAAAAGTGCGCGCGAGTCATATATATGATAATTCGAGAAATTAAGTTGGGACGCGCATGTCAGTCGCGTCAGGAATCAATTTAATTAGATTTAAAAGTAAATTATAATTTTATCATCCATATGGTCATGTTGAGTGCGCCAACGTGTCCGGAGGGATCAAAATAGTCAGAAAACACTAGCCGGGGGTTTAGTTTGGGTCCCGGGGGCATTTCTAGGCCAAACCGGCAACCCGGGAGGGTATTTTAGTCATTTTAATTTTTAAGGAATTTTGACCCACGAAGTTTAGGCCTTATTTATCAGCCAAAATGAGGGACATTACGGCCCTTATCTGTCAAAAATCAAGAAGTGGGCAACGTGAGAAAGAGGAGAAGTTACAGGAGGGTTACAAAGCCATAACCACCACCCACCACCACTTGTCGCCGGAATTATGACCTAAGAGAGGGAGAGAACTAGCCTTTTACATCACCAGTGGATAAAAACCTCAATTCCAAGGCAAGCGATTTGATTTCATTAAGTTTCAGCGAATAATTCATCCATGCTAGTGTAGGATTTGATGATAGCCTTGAATAATGATGAAAACTCATGAAATTTGGAGAAGAAACCTAAATCTTGGATATGATTTGCATGTAGATTAGTTCTAGAAGTAATTCAGTAACCAAATCATAACCTTATATGGATTAAAAATGGATTTAAGAAGAGAAATATTATGGTTCTTGAAGAAAATAGAAAAATAAGGTTTTTAGGTTAATATGGAGATTTAATCCAATAAAGTCTAATTGTTGATGATTGAAAAGTTTTGGAACGTTAAGAATCATGTAATTAGGTTGTATAATGACCCCATATACTTGTATTAGAGTTTCACATCATGTAATGAAGGTTTGGGACGAATCTGGGACTGAAAAATGAAGAAACCTGTAGCCTCACCTGCTTGATCGATCGATCGATATTCATAGGTCGATCGATCGATGATCAGGCTCGATCGATCGATCCCCCTAGAAATGGTGACTTTCCTACCTTTTTAATTTTAAGTGTTCCCGGCCATCGAATGTTATAGTTGGGGATTATGTGAAGGCATTAGGATTTGAAGGAGACTAGTAGGGATATATATTTGAACCTGGAATATGTTAGAATTGGGTTGAAATGTAGCGTTCAATTTTTGAGTGTCCGATGAGTAATTTCCTAATTTATGCTGTGAGAACGCGATTTAAATTCTTAGGAGTGAGAAGTTAGGATTTTGGACATAAATAAGGAGTTAAGAGTACTGAATTAATGTGTGGGACAGTTAGGAGACTTAGTAACCTCTTCGGTTAGGTTTAAGTACTCGAAATTATACGACGTGAGACGTATCGGCGAAAAATAATATATATCACCCGGAATAATCGTAGAATATGAATTAGACTAATGGTATAAGGCTGAGAATATACCTTTAATAATTTAACAAGTTATCTAAGTTGTGTGAATGCTTAGTATATGGATTATTATGTGTATGACATACCTACCATACTTGCTATCACAGGAGGTCGGCTTTCGAAATAGGGCCATCAAATCTTTGTGTGCCTACGGGGGGATGTAGATTGGTACCTTAAGGACATAGGGCTGTGAATGGATTATTTATGAGTTAATAAGTTAGCTGACCATGGGAGCGTAGGTATGTGCGTGACCCATGGGTATGTGAACTATGTTCGCCTCTAATATGTGTGATTTTTCTTATTGAAACGGTTCCTGAGAGATTTGGAACACGTAGTACTTATGTACGTGATGTACCGGGATTCGATAGCAGAGTATGTGTGCACCGCAGCTTAGCCTAGGGAGCCTTATTTGTATATTTGTGCTGAGAATAATATATTTGTGATTATACCGGACTCTTTGTTAAAAGATGAATATAAATTATTGAGACTTTTTGAATGGGATTTAAAATGAGAATTTCCTATCGTAATTGTTATAAATGAATCGTATCAGTGAAAAGGTGAATTACATGCAGGATATGTTAGAACGATGTGATTAAGCCCTATTTTATAATGTGAGGACATGAAGTGGTACAAACTAGTTAGTTAATGACATAAATAGGACGGGTTAAGAATATACGTTAGGCGTGCACACTAGTTGAGGTGTGAGGAACTCATGTGAGAGAACGTAACTAACATGTATGTATTATTCACTGTTTAATGCAATTAACCAGTTGCTATTTTTAAACTGTTTTCACCTCGGGCTCTGACTCGTTTTCTTTCAAATCTATTTTTTTGTAAAACCTTTTAGGTGCCCAGCCACAAGGACGCCAAGCATAGGAGTTCCATCCCATTAACGTGCTGTAGCTGCTGTGGAAGTTACAGGATCTCAGTAGTAGACGCCTCCACATTTTGCATTTGATTCTATTTCTGGGTCATTCATCTCCTAGGGTATGTCGCCCCTTTCCATTTAGAGACAACTTTCTCATAGTTTCAGTTTCCTTTCAGTTTTGGAGTTATTTAATTATTCAGACTTTGTATTGGGTTTTTATTCAGTATTTGGATTATTCACGGGAGTGTTAATCCAGACTCATTTATTATTCCATTAATATTTCCATTGTGATTGTGATGTGGATGTGATATAGTTAGCTTATAATTTAATTGGTTGTATGTTAATTTAATTTAATAAAATTTGGAAACTCACCTTTTAAATATTAGGTGGCTAGAAATTATTTAATAATGTTTTCGACAGTGATGCTATGAACTGAACCAACTTGGAATTTTGTATTGATTTGAATAAAGGAGTAGATACCCGGTATTTAATTAGTCGAGGGTCACATCAAGTTCCTGGTTATAGCTGTTGATTATTTTACCAAATGGGTTGAGGCTTAACCCTTGGTTGACATGCCTTATCAGAGGGTTTTACAGTTCATATGGAAGCAAATCATTTGCAGGTATGGAATGCCCTATGGCATCATCACCGACTATGGAACTCAGTTTTACAATGAATAATTTGAAGAGTATTGTATTCGATCAGGCATTCAGAAACTTCATTCAGCACTTGGGTATCCACAGTGCAATGGTCAAATAGAGATCAGTAACAAAACCTTGCTAGATGGATAGAAGAAAAGGTTGGATGAGGCTAAAGGCAACTGGATTAATGAACTCTACAGTGTCCTTTGGTCATATAGGACTACTCCCAAAACAACAGGAGAAACCCCATACATGCTAAATTTTGGTACTGAGGCAGTAGTACCAGTGGAAATAGGTTTGCCGACTCACAGGGTATTGAACATTGATTCACCCAAGAGTGACCTCATGAGGTGACTAGATTTGTACATGATAAAAGAAGTTCGAGAAGATTCTTCTATTCGAATGGCTGCCTATCAATAAAGGACTGCAAGGTTTTATAACCGAAGGGTCAGGCCGACCAACCTAAAGCATGGAGATTTGGTACTAAAAAAAGTAATCCAAAATAGAAATAAGCGGGAGCCTAATTAGCATGGTCCATACTGTATCTCAGCGATTATTTGACTAGTAACTTATCGCTTGGAAACTCTGGAGGCTGAAGAATTCAAGAATCTATGGAACGCAAACCATCTGTGCAAACATTATCAGTAATTAAGTCATTAATGTAATTGCTTATTCAAGTTAATGAAATTTTAGGTTTTATCCATTATACATCCTTTTTGTATTTTGTTTTTTGTAGTATGGTGGCTACACCTTAACTAGAATAACTAGAATTAATGAGCAATTTTAATTCAAAACTTTTTTAACTTCAAAAAAGGTTTCCAACTTTAGAAAAGCTTTCAAAAAGTTCCTTGCCAAAGAGCATGGTTCAAACTTTTCCAACTTCAGAAAAGTTTCCAAAAAGGTCCTCGCCAAAAAGTGCATGGTTCAAACCTTTCCAAACTTTTCCAACTTCATAAAAGTTTCCAAAAGTTCCTCCTTGGATAAATTCGGCCCCGATAGACTCAGTGGCTGAAGAAGTTGGTATAGAATCCTCCTCAAGGTTAACAATAACTTGGGGCAGGAAAAGTATAGGTCGAGCAACAAAGGAGGTGATAGAGCTTTTGTACTTCAAAAACAAAGAAGCTGATTGAGGATGTTCCTCTCCAATCTTCTAAATTGACCCCCACAAGAATTTAATATCGTTAATGTTGATATCCCCTTCCTTAGGGCACCTCTTAATACATTCCTCTGCATAAAAAAGAAACAGTAAAGTTAGTCGACAAACATCATAGATGCATAACAAAAGAGGAAAAAAATAGTACTAAAGTTATAACCTATGCCACGTCCTGATTGAGGACATCTTGGGCCAATATAAGCCACTCTAGTAAGGAGGGGAACACGTTGCCAGTTCTTGACAATAACACCATACTCCCAATAATCTTTATTGGAACATAGTAAGTTTACCACTAAGTCCCTATTTTCTTGCCTAGTTTTTAAATAGTATGTATTCTCTCATACTGTAACCCACTTATAACATAACATTAACTCCAAAACCCCAATATGAGTTCCATAAAGTTCGTTCAATCTATATACCCCATTCATAACCCTCCATGTGTTGGGCACTACTTTGGAAGGAACTACATCAAAATATTGGCAAAATTAGAGAAAAAAGGGGGTTTGGTGGAAAGGTGGTTTCACACCCAACAATAAACAAAGTGGGGATCCAGAGGGAATAGACATCTACAGGAACACTGGGTATCTCTAATTCTACCCAATTTGGGATTTTCCTCTTTTCTTTAAACCCATCTAACGAGCTCTCATCTATTATGTGAACCATGGTAGAAATAGAGAAAAATATGACAACACAGAGAAAAATGAAAAGAAGGCTTACATGGGATCAAAGACGAAGGTAAAAACTGAAGAGAAAATGGCAGCAAATGACCGCAAAGAAAAAAGATTGAAGGAAAAAAGTTCAGAAGGTTTGGGGTAAGAAGAAATGAGGGAAATTTTGTACTTATTTATAGGTTGCTTCAATAAATGGGAATGAAATGATTAACTGAACGAACTGTATAGCTACTGCAGGATGCATGCTTCGCATAGTGTCAAAAGACGACGGTGTCCTTTGGCGGTTCAAAAAAGTTTGAATTATTTTAAAAAATGACATCATCAAACAGTGCCAGTGGAAATTTTTACAAGTATGGAAGGTCGGATACCGACTAAACACTTAAAATAGTACACCGAGACACTTCTTGAGCTAAATACTCCATACTTTCAATTAAGCATTAATTATGAGCGTTGGGGGCTTTTATTGTATGTAAAAATTACTATCCTACGTGGAATAATGAAGAATGTACACCTATCCTCCTACGTAGCCGACCAACCTACTTTATCGACGTCAAAGATACGTAGTCTGCTAGAAGGCCGACTAACTCTAAAAGGCTAACCAATAGGAATGACAATAGTTACTCGGATGGGATGCCAGCCAACACTGAATTCCAAGAGTTTTATTTCTTGTACATAGATATAAACGCCTGTCAATATAAATTTGCTCCATCCCTAGAGTTTTACACCCCTATAAATATAAACTACTCCCTTAGCTTAAGGGACAACTCGAATCACTCATATACACACCATACTGAGCTATTGTAAACCCTACCGAATAATAACAAATAATGGATGTAGGCTATTTTACTGCTGAACATTTATTGTGTGTGTGGTTTGAGTTACTTATCTTATTTTTATATGTGATTATATATTTGGAGTTAGTACATATTTAGACATTAACACTGGCCATGTGTGATTCGGAGTTACGGTTTGCATTTTATGCCTATTTTTCCTAAAAAGTCCTTTTTCGTACTACCTATAGGAATTCCAGATCCCCTGCCTATAGGCAGGGGTGTACTTTACTTTGCCAGCAAACCAGGGGTGTGCTGATAGGTAGGCCAGGTTTTATGTCGATTGGTGCCCCCCTAAAATCCTAATTTTTGCTATTTAAAGACGTCAAGACCTCATTACCAAGGACACCCTTTTTAATAATCAGAACATTCCTTTCTCAAAATTAGTGCGCCGTTATTCCAAAAAATCCAAATTCTCAACATTACTTTCATCTTTATCACCTCACTTTCATACTATATTTTTCCACTTACCTCGCCTCTACTTCACCATTATCCTTCCTTTGGCCATCTCGATTTCCTGAATAGGCGCGCGTGCAGGGGCGCGATGTGGTGGGTTCGCGCCCTTCGTCGGGGTGCTTCGTCCTTCGTCAAATGTCGGGTGATGTATATAGATAGAGTCTCCGAACTATTTTGCACAAAACAGGCAAAAGAAATGTTGCCTCCTCGAAAGAATGACATCAAAGACTTACTGAAGCTTTTGAAACCCATTAGTTCAAGGATTCGGGGGTAAGTTACGAAATGCGAATGTGTTAGAAACCCATCCCGCCCTTTTAGTCTCTCATGGTCATGTGTTATTCTTCTCATTAATAACTCCGTGATATGTGAGTGCGTGTGTATACATAGAGAATGGAAATACTTGACTCGCGTCATGAAGAAAGGCGGAGTGAGGTTATCCGTAGGAGTGTTGCAAAAATAATAATAAAAAATATAATGCCTGCATTTATCGGGTGACCGATTGTTTATAGAAATACGATAGTATAAATTGGACAAAACACCAACATGAATCACATATATAATATATGAAAATAAGGCTTGAACAAAAAATAGGAAAAGATAACTCGAATCTCAAATTTTACCCGAGATGCTTATGTAGCCTAAAATGGATTCAAAGTCCACGTAGTTCGCATGCAACACGAGAGTGGGGTTTATCCCATAATTCCAACCAGGTATTTTATTATATGTGTGTGTGTATAAAGATGACGTTTTAGTGTGAGAAAATGTAGTGAGAAATCCCCGTTTGGAATTTACAAGAAAATTCTCTTTTTCTTATATTTGTTTTTTTTTATAGAAAATATAGTATATGCAATACTACTAATAAAAAATGGGATATTAATATGTGTGAACTAACAAAGATGAAATGCTAAACTAAGAATTAAATAACTAATGTGAAATAAGAGAATTTAAAGAGAGAGTGAAAGGTTTGGACCTTCTTTGGAAGCTTTAAGAGTGATCTTGATTGTTGAAGTGATGATTTTGCAAGTGGATGGAGGTGGTAGTAGGAGAGGGAATGATATTCTCTAAATTGGGTAAAAAAAGGATGGAAATGGAATATGGGGAGAGGGTTCAATATGGAAACCACACTGACTTCGCGAGAATGTTACTGAGATCACTAAGAGGGGTGTTTCTGCGGTGCCTATTGAAGTGAGCTCATGATCCCTTTATATAAGGTCAAGGGGGTGATAATCGGAATTTTCCTTGATATGCCTATTGATAGGCAACCCCAGACACACTACCGATAGGCAGGGAAATGGGTTTGCCATTTGATAGTCTCATGCAGATTTTCAAAAAAAATGGTCGTAAAACGCAATCCGTAAGTCAGAATTGCACACGGGATGAACCGTTGAAAAGGGTATTCAGAGCCCTTTAAGAATCCATTGGGCTACTCCTAGGTTCAGTAATTGACTTTGATCAAATAGGGCTCCAAAGTGCCCGTTGATCTTTTGGACAAGAGATTCTCTGAGGAAAACAGATCATTCGTCTGAATCGTAAGATTGATTCATGCACATGATGGACCATTAGAAAGGATATTTAGGGAATTTTGAATATGCATTCGATCTTGTTTGGTTCAAAGAGTTTACCTTGGTCAAATAGCGCCCGAAAGCATCTAGTGATCATTCGGAGTGAAACAAGATGTAAGGCTAATTCGCATACATGATGGACTGTTGGAAAGGGGATTCAGAGCCCTTTAAAAGATTCATTCAATATTATTTGAGCTAAAGAGTTAACACGAGTCAAATAGAGCCCGAGAGCGCCCGGTGGCCTTCAGATCAGTTTTTAAGGGAAAAGGGATCGTTTGTATAAACCGTAAGGCTGATTCGTACACAGGGATCGGTGGCCTTTGAATATTTCTTGAGCTTTCAATCAGTCAAGGATGTTGATTAGTGTCAACATAGGGATCGGTAGTGCCTGGTAGACTCTAGATTAGTACTCGAAGTATGACCTAGGGTTTATGGTGAAGGAGGAAGCACATGGGACTTAAGAAGATGTTTAGAAGGGTCTAAGAATGTGGTGTCTATAGAGCCCCTCGATGGGTGGGCCTGGAACAAGTGATGGCCGTCGAATAGACACACATTTTATGTTTTGGGAAGAAAGGTCAGTTTTGAGGATGTAAAGGGATGAGTATGATTAGTTCAGTGGGTCGAGGTCAATTTAATGCTGGGGATGATCGATTTTACGAGTCGAAATTGATTCTGGGAACCTAAAGTTGTGGATACCGATTTTGAAGGTCAAGGTCAATTCTGAGGACCTAAAGTTGTAGAAAACAATTATGGAGGTCGAGGTCAATTATGAGGACCTAAAGTTATGATAACTGATTATGAGGGACAATGTCAATTCTGAGGACCTAAAGTTATAGGGATCGATTATGCGGGTCGAGGTCAATTTAAAGTTGAGACGTATGGAGTTGTTTTCCTGGGGAATTTTTTATCTTATCTTGGGGATGCATATGGAACTGTTATTATACTGAGGATTGTGTTGTTTTACTGAGGATCGTGTTGTTTTGATACTCTTCTAGGGAAAGTTTTACCCTTTGAGACATCCAATTGGGGATAATTTTGTTGGGGAGTTATGAAGGGTTCTGATTGCAGGCTCATCCTGAAATTCGCCTTTATCTTGGAGATTTCATTGGGAAAATTGGGTAGGTATTATTTTGCAATCCTATTGGAGGAGGCATTTGATTTGAGGTCTCGGTTTCGCTGGGGAAGACTTAAAATTTGAGATTCTGTTGGGGAATTATAGTTGGACTTGGGATACAGGCGTATTGTTGATTCTATCTGTGGAATATGCTAGGGGTAATAGCATAATATTAATCCTGCTGGGGATTTCGTGAGTCGATAAGGGGTTTAGCATTCCAAAAATGATTTTCTCGATGAATAATTGTTCCAATATTTGTTTGGAATTTTTAGGAATTTTTGGATTTTTTGGGCATTTTCTAGCATTTTTTGTAGAAAATATTTAGGGGGCTGCCGACCGAAATGTTGTAGAGGTTGTCGTTTATAAATGGCACGGTCTCCTAAGATTTCTCAGGTAAAGGAACATTAGGTTCCAATCGGTATGTGGAGGAAGTCTGCCGATCGGCATTCCGTTTAGTCCACTATAAAAAGGGGCGATCCCCCCTCATTTTTCACATCTTCAAGCCTTTGAATCTTCTGGTTCCTCTCTCTAGAAATCATTCCTAAGTCCTTTCTCCTTTAATACTTTAAATTGAGGGCTTTTCCAGAGAGTAATATAACTTGGAGTGGTTGAGCGTTGATGACTAGGCTGTCCTGGAGTGGTAGGCTAGGGTGCCCCTTGTGATCGAGCGTGAACCGTGTGCTCGTTTAAGGGCATTATCGTTGTTTTCGGTTTGCCGCTTCAATACAAAAGTAGCCTAAACTATAATTACACTTAAATCGAGTAAGGTATCAAAAATCCATCTGGGAATGTTGGACAGATTATAATCGGTTTATTACTTCAAGAATAAAAGTGTAAAAAGTGATGGGTTGGAAATAAAGAAAAGGAAAAAAAAATAAGAAGTTAAAACTAATAGGAATTAATAAAACGAGAGTTAGGGTCACATCCCCACCAAGGGATAAACAACGCATAATTAGAATTTCGGTTCGAAAGCATTTAATTGAGCATATTCAATTAATTATAAACATTACCCATGAAGGAAATTAATCCAAAAAATGCAAAATAAAACATTTAATAAAAAATGGTCACACGTGGATTAAATTCGGAAGTTTGTTAAAAAAAAAGATTAAATTCAGAATATCGCTATAAACACTAACGTTGCATGACAAAAAAAGTTAAATGAATAACATTACAACTTTAGTACTCGAGGTTTCAATTAAATGTTATTTTACACAAAACCTAACTTTCGGAGCTCAAGACCTATTAATGGCGGAAACATGACCCCAACCCTTAAGCTAAGGACTAGACATAGATAAAGTAATTAAAACAACTATTTAACAAAATCAAACAAGAAATAAATGAACTACAACTAATTAAAAAATCATGTGAATAAATATTAAAGTAAGAAAATAACAAATAGAAATTATCTTAATGGTAGGGATGATGAATAGTACAACTTACAACACCCAAATGGGCACACCCAAAGAGAGATGGAAGATGAGCTCTCCACCAACCAAAACCTAAACTAAACTATCTAAAAAATGAAAGATATGAAAGATATATCTTCAAAATGAAGAGAGAAACTATATATACAATAACCCAAGTGGCAAACTAGTAAATAAAGGAAGTTGGAAAACTAGGGCCAAATCCATTCGGGTGCCAAACCGAATCGATTCGAAAATGGTGGACTTCGAAGCTGTTATAAGGTGAATTTAATTGGCATATATCCAAATCTATTCGGAAAGGAAATCTTGGCCACTTTCTTCAACCGAATTGATTCGACAGAGGGCTGAATCGATTCGACAGAGGGCCGAATCGATTAGGACCTGGTTGAGTTGGTTCCTTCCCCTATTTTGGTTTACACTTAATTCCCTTCCGCAGAAAATTCCATAACTTCTCCATTCGGATTATGATTCGCGCACCATTTATGGACACACGAAGATGACAAAGAGGACTTCAACTTCCGTGAAGAAATTTGGCCAGATACCCAAATACTAAAATTACTAAAATGTCCTAGCGTGTGCGGTTGTCGAGGGAACTTTCGCGGAACGCTTCCGAACTTGATGCTAAACACCATAATATGTAAAAAAGATCAATTATACCTTGTAAAATAGTTAAACATATAAAACAGAGGTTGTCTGGTTAACGAGCATAAATATAGGAATTAAGGTACCCGAAGGAGCTAAAATGCATAAGAATAAAGGGTGAATAAATGCAATATTTGTGCCAGATCACCTTGCCTTGGGTAGTGAGATAATGTCTGATCTATTCGAGCCCATTGTTGATGAGCACACTCTTCTACGTTAGATTGCGCACCATCATTCATTTAGGGTGAGTAACCCTAGTGGCTATGAAAGAATGATGACATTTGGTATTCTTTTTCATTTTTTCTTTATTTTCTTTTGCTGATGAAGGGGTTTTCTTCTTTTTTGCTGTTGGAAGACTGACATAGATCCTTCAGGCATGCGTTTTAGGGGAACGACTAGGTTGAGGGATGTATGGGAGTATCTTCCGATGGTGGTGCACTGGATGGTTACTTCTGCTAGCTTTGGCCCTCTGGCATATACCTTGGACGATACGCCACGTTTTACTGCAGTGCTGTGCGCTTTGGGGGAGGGGTGGTGGGACACTACCCACACCTTTCATTTGGGTTTCAGGGAGATGACTGTTACTCCCATTAATATGCAGCAACTCCTGAGGATAGATTATGAGGGTGCGCAGATAGAGGTGGACCGTACTGTGCGGGTGACGCTGAAGGCGGTTCAGGAAGCATTGGGGGATGTGGGTAGGATCGTTTCTGGGGATTCTATTCGCATCTCTTCTCTTCTGGAGGTGCTCGAGTCAGAGGATATATGAGACTGATGGACGGAAGGTGAGATAGATGTCCCGATTATTTTTTCTACTTTTGTTGGGTGGTTTCTTGGTGGCGACGAGTGGCATGTCGTTCATCTCTGGTTTTGCCATTTTTTAGGACATTTTTTGACGTCCCGATCTATGATTGGGGGGTCCTAACTTTGGCGAACCTTTAGTCTTCTCTGGATGCATTTAACCAGTGTTGTCGATAGGCTTTTACAGAGGCCATGTACTTTTTGGAGGTAATTGTCGCATTCTTTTTTCTTTTTTCTTCTTTTGCATTTGCTTGCATTTTTTAGTTTCTTCCTAATTCCTGTCTTTTTGCAAACGTAATTATATGAGGTGATTGGTATCAACGTGAGGTTAATATCTTCGAAGGACGATGAGTTGGGGGATTTCTATCGATGTACCGGTAGTGAACGTTCAACAGGCGGTTAAATCACTCCTTGTCCCTGGCGGCGGTGCGGCAGGCTCTGAACATGCTGAAGAGCGATCATGTTATTTTATTTTTCTTTTGAATCCTCTTTTGAATTTTTCTTTGTTGCATGAGTATAGATCATTTTTTAGGGATTACAGGTGACCTTTTACCCCTGGGGGATGACTCCTTAGCCTACGGAGGTGACGGGTATGCATGCGCAGATGCGGCAGCGATGGTTGGCGAGGCTTACACGCACTACATGAACACGGTGGAGATCTATGACTACCTAGATTTTGTGACGATATGGTTGATGACCTCTTGCATTTATGACATGGTGAACATGCTTCCACCTCCTACGAGTTCGATTCGAGGGTTAACAAGCCGATGGTATCTTCCTAAAGTACCGGTGGTACGTTATCGGCGGCGACAGCGACAGAGGAGGCTCCACTTATTCAGGTTACTCTTCCTTCTTATATTTTTTGATTGACTAGTGGGGGGACACTGAGCATGTCGCACCTCCTTAATGCAATGACTCCAAGATTGATGGGGCTTACAAATGATGTCCTTCAGCCTAAGAAATAACCCGTGTGTTTTAAAATAAGGATTTATTTTTTGAGAATTAATTTTGACAAAAAAGGAAATATATAATCTTTTAAAATAGGGGGTTGCCGATAGGTATACCCCTTGTCCTGCTTATCGGCATATGGGTCGAGTCAAATCACTATAAGGATTTGATTTCACTTTCCTAGAGAGCAGAGTACTTTATAGAGAAAGAATTCATTTGGACTCCTCAGATCTCTTATTTTTTGCTAAACTATTTGTGTATAAAAGGGGATTTCAGGAATGTAGTTTTTCTATCCATATCCACTTTCTTATTTTTACTTCTTTCTCCTTATTTTATGCTTCATTATTTGCCAAATGGCCCTTCCGATGCATGCCGAGTTTTCTTCCTACCTCAAAAGTCTAGAAGCCATGTGTTTATATAATGTGGACTAGGAGGCTTTCAACTTGCGTCGAGTCTCCTTGTGGCGTAACTGAGCCATTGACTGGAATATGCTGGCGGCGGTGCAGTTTTGGTATCCCGAAGACCATGTTTTCTATTTCCGTTTAGATGAGGTCTGCTCTACCTACAAAGAGTTCTCATCCATGTTGGGAATCAATCCTAGTGTGGAGGCGACTATGCCCAAATTTTCTCGATCTCCTCGGGCACTGTTAGCAGAGTTGTTACACATTTCTCCTTTAGGGGCTCGACCGTTGGTTATTGGGGTGATGATTTCTCTTCCAACTGTCATATATTTTGTGCGCTTGAGGGATGTCAATGACGCGGTTTATACCAAAGCTATTACCCTAGGCCTAAGTTTGAGGCTCTTGCTGGTGATGGGAGACTTAATAGTGAACCCACAACTGGCTGCAATCATAGTGTGGATGTCTTATCATTGCAAACCTACGATGGTGATACTGGCGGAGACTCCGAATGGTCTTGATGCTTGGAGGGAAGGTCTCTCTGAAATTTAGAGAGGGATTCTAGTGACTTTGTTCATGTGGTTGGCTGAGAGGTTCCGTCTGTAGATTTCTCTTGAATATCCCTTGGTAGGATTACCAAATTTCTTTGCTCGATGCTTTATTAGTTTTGTCCCATCTGCGGAGAACTGGGTCAATTTGTTCGTGTATCACAGGTCCCGGAGCCTTCGTTGGTCAGTGCTATGGTGGGGGGAAGTGCAGCCTATTTTGGAACTGGAAGAGAACCAATATGATCAATTTGTTAGCCTGTGATAAACTTCATTCTATTTCCCTTGGGTGCCTCTACGTTAAGTTGGAAGGGAGCAGATAGTGCCTCCTCGGACATTAAACTTCTTATCTGTGGAAGACTTGACTGAATCCATGCACATGAGGTTAGGTTCTTTTTGGGAGAATCGTCGACCATTGACATGTCCATCTCAATCCTTAGGTAGGGTCTAGCATGTGTCTGGGGACCATTTAAAATGGTTGTGGAAGTCAGTAGTGGCGAAGATCCTTGTGGGAGAGATCGACCAGTGGTGCTTTGTTCTGTTTGACACTATCGAAGGAAGGATAATGGTCTTTCCTAGTATGTAAGGGTATACTGCTCTATGGAGTGTATTCAGAATAAAAACCAGGTAGGGGAAGTTTGAGGACCTTCGGGGGTCGACGATGATGTTACTGAGTCTTTTGGTAGCGGCGGATAGGATTTTTGTTAAGTTGGGATTATTTTATGTAAAGATTTTAGTGACTTTGGGATTTTTTTTATTTGTGGTTTTGGGAATAATTTTGTGAAGATTGGTTAGGTTTATTTGTTTAGTAGCAATTTGGTTAGCAGAGAGGGGTGGTTATTTTGACTCCCTTCGTTCATACTTCCTGTAATGGTACCAAACTTTCTTATTTGAAATAAAAAGATTTTGATCATATTGTTGTGCGTCTTGATAGCCAGTGGATGTCCTGACTGAAGTGCATCATTATCAGATAGCGTAAGGGATCCGATCATCCCAATCTTGGCCACTCTCGATCATTTTTCTATTGATAGCCATTAGTTTTTTATTGGCGCCTTTGACTACACCATTAGCTTGGGGTCAGTAGGGGGAAGATTTGTGTCTCTGAATCCTATAGTCGTCGACTAGTTCTATGACCTCAGTTTTGAAATGTAACCCATTATCTAATATTAGCCTATGGGAAACCCTGTACCAGTAGATGATGTTCTTTCGAATAAAATTAGCCACCTTTTTGGTATTCAATACTGCGTATGACTCGACTTCGATCCATTTGGTTAAGTAATCAATGGAGACTAAGATGAAATCATGCCTATTTGAAGCTTTGGGTGTGACTTTTCCTATGATATCAGTGTCATAAGTGGAGAACGACCAGGGAGAAGTCATGTTGTAGAATTCTCGAGGAGGCAAGTGATAGAAATTAGCAAACTGCTAGCATTTGAGGCATCTTTGAACATAAGCAGTGAAATCTTGAACCATGGTGGTCCAATAACACCCTTGACATATAATATTTCTGGCAGGCATATGACCGTTCATTTGGAGTTCGCATTCCTCCCTATGGATCTTTTGCATCATTTATTTAATGTCATCCCCTGCGATGTAGTGGAAATAGGTTCCTTCGAAGTTTCTCTTAAATAGTGCTTTTTCTCAGATGATGTATTGGTAGTGAGTTTGTGGATGGTCGCACGGTGTTTCTTGTTAGCGTCTTGGGGATACCTACATTGTTTGATGAGGCGCCAAATGTCGTAGTACTAGAACTCGATTATATCAGATTCTTCCTTTATGACGTGATCAATGTGGTAGCAGTGGGTTGGCATATCTTATTTTTGGACTAGGAAAGGGGCCATCATTATTCCCTCGGGCATGTCGACCATGGAGGCCAGGGTAGCAATGACATCAACTAAGCTGTTCTTTACGTGGGGAAAGTAATTGTGCGTGGAAGGGTAAGAGTTTTTCGTCTTTGACTTTCCATATTCTAAGGACCTGTCCGATGATGAGAGAAGAATCCCCATAGACATCTAAGTATTTGATACCTTTCTTAAGGGTGACTTTTAGGTCTATAGTGCATACCTCATATTCAATCATATTATTGGTGCAGGGAAAATCCAGTTTGATGGAAATGGGAGTGTGAGAATCGTTAGGAGCGATCAAGAGTATCCCAATATCGTATTCCTTCTTATTGGCAGAGACGTCAAAGAATATTTACCATCTGGGGTCCTCCTGAGAGGTGCAGAGAATATCTTCGTCCGGGAATTTAGAAACCCAAACATTAACCTCTTCCATGGGGTAGTCAACAAGGTAATCGGAGATGGCTCTCCCTTTCATGGTTTTCTGTTTGATATACATGATATCAAACTCAAATAGTAACATCAACCATTGCCTATTCAGCTAAACAAGCGGGTTTTTCAAGCAGGTATTTAATAGGATCCATTCGGGACACAAGTCTGATGGGAAAAGTGAGCATGTATTGCCATAACTTTTGAGTGACCCAGACTAGGGTAACACATGCTTTTTTAAAGGCAGTGTATTCAACTTCGTACTCGACCAAAGTTTCACTCATATAGTAGATGGCCCTTTCCTTGCGGGATTCTTTGATATACTGGGCTAGCAAAGCCCCTGCTGCAGTATCTGTTATGGTTCAGTATAAGACTAGAGGGAGACCGAGCTACGGAGGCATAAGAACCGAAGGTCGGGTATGATATTTCTTGATTCTTTCTAAGGCTTCTTGACATACCTCATTCCAGACTTTGGTATAATCCTTTCAAAGAAGTTTAAAGATGGGTTCTAAAATAGAATTCAGCTGGCTGATAAATCGACTTATGTACTGTAATAACCCCAAACTTCCTTCTCTGTTAGAGGGGGTAGTATTTAAATTATAGCTTTCAGCTTGGCAGGGTCCTGATTCGATTCCCTTTTCACTGACCATGTATCCCCAAAGATTTCCTTTTGTGACATCAAAAACCCATTTCGACAGGTTTAGCCGCATTTAGTATCATCATAGTCGTTCAAAAAACTTTTGGAGGGAGAGAACGTGACCTTCCCGAGACTTATACTTAATAATCATGTTGTCTACGTAGACTTCGACCTCCCTATGTATCAAATCATGCGATATCATTGTGTCAACCATTTGGTAGTTAACTTGAGCATTCTTGAGCCCCAATGGCATAATCGTGGAATAAAAGGTTCCCCAGGATGTGATGAAGACAGTTTTCTCCTGAATGGTCAGGGTGCATCCTGATCTGATTATATTCGACGAATCCATCGATGAATGACTTGAGGGAATGACTGGGCATTTTGTTCACAATTACGTCGATGTTGGGCAATGGGTAATCATCCTTCGAAGACGCTTTGTTCAAATTCGATAGTCGATGCACACGCAGACTTTTCCTCATAATTTTGGCACGAGCACAATATTGGCTAGCCATGTGGAATATTCGATCACCCAGATGAAGCCTACGTTCAACTGTTTGATTACATCTTCCTTGAATTTGAGTGACCATTCATTATGGAGCTTTCACAACTTCTGTTTGATCGGTTTGCATTTTGGGAGAGTTGGGATCTCGTACTGAGCTATTTCGAGATCGATGCTGGGCATGTCATCGTTGGACCATACAAAGACGTCCACAAATTCATTCAGCAGCTCTTCAAATTACATGTGCTCGTGCTCATTGAGGGTGGACCCTATCCTAATCTCATGCTATTGGCTACTAAAACCGAGATTAATAAAAATAGTTTCATCATCATTAATTTGAATACGATTATGTTGCTTGTTATTAACCTTATCAAGATCAGTTAAGAAGTACTCATTTACAAAATCATCATCATCAAAAGTTTAATTAAAATTAAGACAATTAATGTAAGGCACAACAAGATACTCAAAATCCTCGTTTATTTCACTTTCGGGAAAAACAATGTTGAGAACTTCATTACAAGAGGTCTCGATTACATTGTTATAAAAAAGGAGGAACAAAAATAGATGAAGAGATCTAGTAAACTTTCATATAGTCTCGTGTTCTCTTCAGGTATTTAAGTATATGCTTTACTGTAGTTCAGTGTTCTTGCCTAGGGTTATACTGATATCTTCTAACCATGCTAGCAACAAACTAGATATCAAGTCTAGTGCATAACATAACATACATACGGCTCCCAACTGTCGAAGCATAAGGGATGCCTTTCATCTTCTCTATCTCATCAGGTGTCTTAGGACACTAATCCTTGGAAAGAGATATTCCATTTTTGAAAGGAAGGAACCCTTACTTGGAATCTTTCATGCTAAATCTGGCAAGAATGGAATCGATATAAGTTATTTGTGATAAATCCAACATCCTATTCTTGCGATCACGCATAAGCTTGATCCCAAGAATGTTACTAGATTCTCTTAAATCTTTCATATCGAATTTGCTGGACAACCACACTCTAACTGAAGAAAACACTCTAACATCATTTCTAATGAGAAGAATGTCATCCACATATAATACTAAAAACACCATTATGTTTATGTTGCATTTATTGTACACATAAGACTCATTTAGACATTGATCAATGCCAAAAAGTTCTAGATATTTGCTTAAGTCCATAAATGGACTTCTTCAGCTTATATAATTTGTGCTCCTGGACTTGGGCAATAAAACCGGCTGACTTTATATAGATACACTCATCAAAATTCCCATTAAGAAATACAACCTTGACATCCATTTGCCAAATTTCATAGTCAAAATGAGCCGCAATGGATAAAAGAATCCGGATAGACTTCATCATAGATTGTGGTGAGAAGGTTTCCTCATAATCGATGCCCTCTTTCTGAGTAAATCCTTTCACAACAAGCCGTGCCTTAAAGGTCTCCATCTTCTTGTCCACCCCTTTTTTCCTTTTATATATCCACTCGCATTCTACAGATTATTTCCCATCGGGTAGATCTACAGGACTCCAGATTTGATTAGAATAAATTGATTCTATCTCAAAATTCATAGCTTTAAGCGAACACTCTGCATCTTTATCTTGTATAGCCTCATTGTAGTTACAGGGATCAACTTCAAGTTTATCAGGGACCTTATCATAAAACTCTCCTAAGAACATAAATCGTTCAGGTTGACGTATAACCTTCTCACTATGATGAGGTGGTCCCTGTGCTGGTGTACTAGTGTCAACACGTTGTGCTATTTCATCCTGTATTGGTGGTATTGAAGAATCTTGTTGGTTCCCTCGCAACTCTTTAAGATCAACTTTAGTTTTGGGTTTATGATCGATCGTATAATTCTCTTCCAAGAATCGGGCATTGGTGCAAACAATGACCTTCTGATCATTAGGATCATAGAATAAATAATCCTTAGTTTCCTTAGGATATCCTATAAAGAAACAAACTTCTGATATTGATTCTAACTTACTAGGATCTGTCTTCAACACATGTGCTGGACTACCTTATATCCAAATATGTTTCATACTAGGATTAAGCCGAATCTGTAATTTCTTGGATGTATTAGAGATCGCCTTTGAAGGTACGAAGTTCAAAAAATAAGTGGTCATGTCTAAATCATGTCCCCAAAAAGAATTTGGGAGATCTGTATAACTCAACATGGACCTAATCATATCTAAAAGAGTCATGCTCCTCCTTTATGCTACACCATTTTGCTGAGGTATACCAGGTTCAGACAATTTGGATGTGATCCCTTGATCTTCTAGATATTGCCTAAACTCCCCTAAGAGGTACCCGACACCATGATCAGATCGTAGTATCTTAATACTTTTACCTTGATTCTTCTCCACTTTTTCCCTATAAACTTTGAATTTCTCAAAGGCCCCAGACTTATGGTGAATTAGGTAAACATACCTATACCTTGAGTAACCATCTATGAAAGTCATCGAAAAATCAAATCCCCCTCTTAATCGGGTTGTCATCGGTCCACATAGATTAGAATGAACCAATGCCAGCGGATCTTTGTCTATATAGCCCTTGGCCGATAAAGTCCTCTTGGTTATTTTATCTTCTAAATAGGATTCACAAATTAGAAGTGCCTCCACATCTAGTGAGCTCAATTTTCACTTGCTACCAGTCTACGAATCCTTTTTAGATTAATATGACGTATGCGTAAGTGCCAAAGATACGTTTGGTTCACTAATGAGGGTTCCTCTCTCTTTAAATTTGGTCCAATTGAATGATGCAAAATATTAATTTGATGTGTAGGAGAGATAGGATTAACAATATAAAGATTATCAATTAATTTACCATAACAAATAAAAGATTTAATTTTCTTAGTAACCACGAGTTTATTAAAAGAAACTCAATATCCATAAAACCCTAAACAAGAAACTGAAATCAAATTCCTCATAATAGAAGGTGAAAAAAAAACAATCCTTTAAAATTAAAACCCTAGAATTATTAATGCTTAAATGAACGTCTCCCACTGCAGCTATCACTAGTCTCGTAGAATCTCCCATAATCAGATAAATCTCTCCAACACTTAGTCGCTTGGTTCCTGGAACCCCTGCAAAGAATCACATTAATGATTAGTGTCTCCCATATCTACACTAGTGATTAGTAGTACGAACCACAAAACGTGATTCAATGACAAATAAATTGAATTTAGCTGCGTTATTCTATTTATTGTGGAAAACCGAACATTTGTTCTTCCACTGTCCCGACTGCTTATAGTGGAAACACTTGACCTTGGGCTTTTTCACACCTCCCTGAGACCCACAAGCTACCTGAGGGACCATAACCTATTTATGAGCCTTTTTTTTCTTTCTATTCTTGCCCATAGGCTTTAAAATAAAGCCTTTCTCAACAACAAAATCACTTACTGATTTCTTAATGAAACCCTTAGCTACTTGTAGTTCTTTTAGTAGTTTTGCAAAAGAGTAAAACGTTTGTTCCTGTTGTAATTTAGACGGAACTTCTTAAAAGACTCAGCCAATGACTGGAGAACAATATCGACCTGGGTTTCCTCATTGATTTTCGCTCCAAGTATTTCAAGCTAATTGAGAATAGACACCATCCTTACAACATGTTCCCTCACTGGGGTCCCTTCAGCGATGTTTGTGTTCATGAGTTCTTTCGTGGAAACCTGCATTGCAACATAATTTTGATCCCCAAACATATGTTTGAGGTTCAGCATCATGTCATAGGCATGGTCCATCGACTGATGCTGATGTTGTAGAACATTTGACATATATGCCAAAATGTAACACCGCACCATCTCATTAGCCTCGATCCATTTCGGGCAATCATGGGTTTTCTTTTTGATCGCCCCCTTATAATGTTTCTCAGGACATATCTCATAGAGCACAAATTTTTACCCTTCACCAGTCAACACAATATCCAAATTCCTTTTCAAGTCAATGTAATTAGGTCTAGTTAATTTTTTTCCTTGAAAATGACAGCAAGTGGATTGAAATATTAAAATGAATCAAATATTAAAATTAATATTGGGAATCAAATATTAAAATGAATTATTATAGGGCACAAAACTTTTTGAATTCTAAATTAAAATTAAGGTTCCCTCTATTAATTTTAAAAAAATTCGTCGGCATCTCAATTAACATTTGAATAATATTCCTCTTTAGAGAACCTACTTTCCAAAACAAATTAGGCAGGATTATTCCTTTTAATTTTATTATCTAGACAAAACCTATGTCAAATAAATTTAAATAGCCGACACTGGTCCCACAAAATCATAGCATTCCTCTTTGGAGAACATACCATTATTTTATGTCTAAGCGTATACCATTAGCTAACTTTAGATTATCTCATATCACATAGACTCCTCCTTTGGGGGCCGCCTATGTCAGTAATGAATCCAAAATTACCGTTAAGAAAATTTATAGCGACTACCACAATAATTTGCATTTCTCGTTGGAGGACCTACTTATTATCGAAAGTCTATAAATCGTTGATGGAGACCATGAGATTTTCTCTTGAAAAATTCCCTCCCCCCTAGTAATTTTAAAAAACTTTGTGACGGTTAAAAAAATGTGTCAAATTTTTAATTAATTTGAAAAATCTTGGAAATTTGATATATTTTCAAAAATACCGGAATATCCCTATTTTAATATTTCAAGCAAATGTGTGATAAATAAAAAATTTCAAATACCATTGATCGTTAAAAAAAACTCAATTTTTTTATTCTCTAACCACACATATTAATGTCTGCAATTAAAAAAAAATTATGAATTATTCACATAAAGCATCTACATGATTTAAGTTTAGTCGGTATACCATGTTGTCCATAATTTTAAGGGAACCGTTAACACATATTAACAACCCAAGAATTAAAATATGAATAATAAAGACAAAAACTAACATAAACAAAAAACAAGATAAATAAGGATTCCCGACTATTATGGTAAAGATAGAATTATGTTTTAGATTGGAGTTGTCGAAAGTCATCCTTGAAACCAAATACTTCATGCTGCCACTACGCTAGGAGGACACGGGGTTCCACCTGCCCGATCAGGTGGTGGGGTCGAGGGGCCTCCCTCGTGGGGGTCTAGGGGGCAACGCCCCCTCCAAGCACTGTTTAACACTATCGAAACTGATTTCTATGTTAAAAACTGCCTCTGATCACTGATCTAGTTTCACACTCCTCCATTGACAATCACGATCAAAACAGTAACAATTTACACATGTCCTATGCTCTATGAAGGAGTCATATTCTATATCAATATTATATTAATCCAGGATAAAAAAAACACGAATAAACCATCGTGGGATCCAATCGCATAAAACAAAACCATAAAAAATGTTACCATAATAGTGGGATTAGACCGCTGCAAAATAGAAGTTAGCACAAATCTATATTCTACCCAACATCCATGCACATATATAATTGTTTTAATTGGACAATATGGTTGAATTCAACCTATACGTGGCATCAATAGGGCCCTGATACCAATTGTTGGAGCGGAAGTCTAAGGGTCTATTGAAAATGCATGTAGATTGAACTACAAACAAATATTACACATGAAAAATCCTATAAGGAGGAATAGGGATTTACCCTCGAGTTCTCTTTAATTTGATCTCGTATTAGCACAAATCATATATGATGGCAGTTGATTAAGAATGTAGGCCCGATGCACCTCACGGTCTTCTACTGTATTCCTGATATGGACAGTCATGAGCAGAGTTTGGGCTCTTCCTTCATGACCACCTTTTCTTCTCCTTTTTCCTCTCTTCCGCTTCTCTTTCTCACAAGTACGAATTTGGGTATTTTGAGTATCAAAGAGTGATGGCTAACTTAAGAAAGGATGAACCTTAGGTGCATATATATAGGCTATAGTAGGGAACCTAAGGAGAGATAAGAATGTGACTCCTAATGGGCCTCAGAAAACCTAATCCTTTCCGGATCCTAATCTCAGTCCCTTAATTATAATTAATACCACTAAATTATTATAATTACAACTCCACTCCTTAACTCAAAATTATATTTTGAAATACTCATTATTAATTACTTAATTCTCCCCACGTTCAGTTTACAGATGCCTGTTAATAAAATAAATTACTGATAATTTATTTGATTAACCTCTTTAAGTCCTTGAGCGATCTAACTTAACTCATTTATAGTTTTGGATTAACATAATCTACGAGCATGGCTTGACATATATAAAACTTATAAGAATATCAAGGGGTATCATCAGTTTCTATATCGGGACATGGATTCCATCCATAAAAGACTTTCACCATACAATAACCACCATTACCCAATCTATCAAGATTATTGATCCAATAATGAATCTTACCCGAAGGGTCAAAGTAATAAATAACTGTTGCATGTTTCCATGAATCATACCCAGATTAAGAGCCTTAAGTAAACCTAATAATCACGAGGTTTACATTGTCTTATAAAATCAGTATAAAGACAATGACCTTAAGGTGGTCCCATACAATACACATAAAGTGTACTAGCACAATAGGTTGAAACTACACAGTTTCTCTTAATAAAGATAGACCTACTAAAATATCATGCTATAGCCCTAATGATGGTGTGTCAAGATCCATCTAAGAATATTAACGATAAAACTTATATTATAAAAGAACTGGTGATCTGATCATTTGTAGGTAAGTCGTACCTTACACACTAGAACACCTACTGAACATAATAAAAGACATCGACAATATATAAAATAATGCAAATATTATGTCCATACTTGATTCTCATTAAAATAGGAAAAACTAGTTTTATTTTAATAATAAATCCATAACTAAAACTATTACAAAAAGCACGATTTCAGTCTATTTCTCTAACGGGAAGTTCTTCGGTAACTCCCTTTCCCTTATCTGTTCATAATGACTGGGGATTCGAATCCGAGTAGTGTCTTCTTGATTTGGTCATGTCGTTTACGAAGGGGGGAAGAACAAGAACCCCGTGTCTTCATCTAATTCTGGCTGAATGGTTACGTTACTGATTTCCCCTAACAAGTCTTCGAAAGATATTATCCCGCACATGCTGATTACTGGATTGATTTTTTCCTGACTCGGTTCATCATCAGAGTTGTCAAATTCGTCCCCCCATCTTGTGGCAACGATGTCTTCCTTCCAAGAGAAATCAATGCATTCCACGACCTCAATAGCTTTCTCATATAAATCTTCCCACTCAAAGGGGAGGTGAAAGAGTGAAGGGACCAACCACCCGTTAAGCTTTAAAGTAGTAAGTAATTCATAAATTCGAGATATCTCGCTATTCTATTGAAACTTGTTTGCCATGATCTGTACCACGTCATCTAAGATGACTTAATTAACGGGTACCACCCAATTATCTGACTCCCAAGACCATTTTTAGGCTTCTATGAACAAGCCATTGAATTTTTGACAGTCGATGAAAATTTTAGTGGGCAATTTCAACCCAAACTCCAAGAATTGGTTCAGAGCAGTCGGTAACTCCATATGTTTCCCTTCAGATCGAGTACGGATGATAATAAAGGACCGTGTGAGGAGTGACAGGGCTTGGTCGATGAAACAAGTAGGGTGTAGGAGAAAATATGGGAAAATTTTGAGCAGTTTGGATGAGATTACGGGTATGATGGGTGCTTTAATGGGCACAATTTGGGTAGATGGATCGAATTTTGGGACATTATCTAAAAAACTGGCATTTGTGTGGGTTAGAATTGGGTTATGAGTGGTGTTGGGTTTAGGATTGGCTACAGGGCGATGATAACCTGATTAATTAAACATTATACCACATTTCGAAGATGAAAGCACTGGTCAGTAGTATGGCTGACAGACCAGTGGAAATCACAATGGACATCAGTCTTAAAATTCTTAGGGAGTGGGTTTAGAAATGGACGGGGATCTAAGGGTTTAGTGAGGATTCGTCTTAGCTAGTGTTGGTAGACTTTGGATAAGGAAGCATGGAGCTTGGTGTATTCCTTTTTGGAGGGATTAAGGCGGATTTTTGGTGCCCAAGATGTAGCAGTCTGGGAGATATTATTGATGGTTGAGACTGTAGTATTGACAGGCTTCTCGTACTTTTTATGAATGAACTGTTCGGTCATCTTCTTCGGATAGACATCTACCTTGGTCTCACTTTCTTCAATTTACACACCCTCTTCTCAAAGAGCTTGAAAGTGTGGATAAAACTGACCTCCCATAGTTGCTCAGATATGAGGCAAAAAATTCTTCTTCACGATGCTAACTTATTTTTATTCATAGGGTCGGTTGGTCATAATGGCAGCTTTCTCCCTCCACCTTGCTATGAAGTTACTGACAGTTTGTCCACGATTATGCTTAAGAAGTTATAGATCACGATGTGTATCCTCTAGTTCTTCGTTTTACTTGTATAATGACATGAATTCTCGGGAGATATCTTCCCAACTGCGGATTCTAGATTCTTTGAGGGATAGGAACCATTAGAGGGTGATGTCCATCAAAGTATGTTGAAACATCCGTCTATTATTTCTTCAAAAGCACCTAAAAGGGTCATGGCTCGGTGATAACTATGAAGGTGAACAATTGGGGGCCTGCTGCACCCGAACTTCTCGATGGATGGCAACTTGAACTTTTTCGATAAACTTGCTTTAGGGTAGGGAGACATGTGGTTGTAGTCCATGTAATTCCCGGATATCTTAACTTGGTCAAACTTGTTCGACAACAGCTTGAGTTCTTCCTTGACCTTGTTCAGTTCTTCCTCCTTGGGATCAACGGGTACTGGCAAGTTAGTCCCTGACTGGGTAAGTTTTTACATAGGGAGTTGAGCTGACGGCGACTCATTAGCAGGCGGGGCATGCAGAGCATGTTTATATTCTTCTGGGACCCAAACAGGCTCGGGAGCGGGTGGACCCATGGCACGAGGAAAGAGAATCTCGGGTTCTTCGAAACTTGGACCCAATATTATTGCATCTCATGAACCTCGGTTTGAAGGTTGTCAATCTTGGCATTGAGCTTGGCTAAGACATTCATTAGATCGGGCTGCACATTCGGTGCTTTATCGAAATTTTCCATAAAGGACCGGTGAAGGTAGATTCCAAACCCGGATGAAGTAGCAGAGGAACTGACGAAGCTTCAGGGCAGTTTGACGGAAGGCCAAAGCCAAATGGGAATCAGGCCAACAATCGGGTATGCAATCGACCTGAGAAGGAAAAATGTTTCGAGTTTATTTTTGAAAAAGGGAAGAAAGAATTGGTGTTTTTGAAAATCTGAGGTAGAATGTTTTTGACACTTTGGTAAAAAGGAGGAAAAATATTTTTAGTATTTCGATTTTTTAAGAGAGGAGGAAAAACGTGAGAAGATTATTATTATTATTATTATTATTATTATTATTATTATTATTATTATTATTATTATTATTATTATTATTATTATTATTATTATTATTATTATTATTATTGTTATTATTATTATTATTGTTATTATTATTATTATTATTATTATTATTATTATTATTATTATTATTATTATTATTATTATTATTATTATTATTATTATTATTATTATGTTTTTACTTGTATTAGGTTTACCTAAATGCAAAAGAAACGCCAAACAGGATCCGAGCTTGGGAAAATTGGTTTTGAAAAATAGGTAAGATAGGATTTGACTCATTTCCAAGCTTATGGACAGGGTCCTATTTTGAAAAACGATGAAATAGCACAAAAATTTGGGCGGCATACCGACCTGACATTGCACTAGAGTTTTGTGTAGCAACCGACAAACTAAATATGAGTGCCCTAGGTCTGATGACTAAATGAGGTTTATGCAGTTGTTGGGTTAGTGGAAGGGTTCCCCCCTTTGGCATGACTTCCACAATATACTTTTTGCTTTTAAGGGCAATCGGTATGTGTAGACAAGCCATTTGATATACCTGAGTGTACGTGAATTGCCTTACTATATACCTCATGGGGACATTACATGTGAGAGCGAATTTGATATGCTCGCCATACGTGAACGAGTTCCCTACTATATACCTTCCGTCGTGAGTTTGGTCAAGTGGTATGATGCGGAGGGAACCGATTGATTTATGTTGAAGGTACTAGGCCAATGGAAGGTGAGAGTCATATTGTTTAGGCTCTTTACTACCTATCGAAACAACCCCATCACAAAGTGGCCCCCCAGTACGGGACAAAAATTGGTCAATAGCCATGTTCTTGGTGATGTAGTGTGCATAGTGCATGATTTTTGATTAGTATATTATGGAGAGAGTCTTTTATTTGGCATGATGAGTAAACGAAGCATTATACTAATAGGGAAGAATGTACATGTATCATGAAAATAAATCTATCATGGATCATTAAGACTACACTAAGCATGGATACATGTAAGTGAGTGATGTGTGAATATATACAAGTGAGTGTGTGGTAGTGAGCTTAAGAATGGATCAACTATAAGTGGCGTATGATATGTGAACATGAATATATACAAGTGTGATAAGTAGAGGTGTGTGCTAGTAAAATCTAAGCCTGATATTCTAAGTGGCGTGTGAAACATGTGGGTATAAGTGAGCCTACATACAAGTGTAAGTAGTGTGAGGTATGCATTGAGGGTATTTACAAATGCGTGAGGTGAAAAGTGATATACATGAGGTAGATATATACAAGATGTAATAGACAAAAAAGGGAACGTATAGGTAGATGCATACGCACACATGAGAAAAAATATAACACCCATGTAAGAATAGAGTCTAACCTTCTTATGATAAACAAGTCCGCAATGGAGTCGCCACAATGGACATACCTATCTCCCGAGTTGCGCCCACACGGTGGTGGAGTTCGCGCCTTTCCTTGGGGTGCTTCGACCATCATCAAATGTGAGGTGATGTATAGAGATAGAATCTCCAGCCTATTTTGCAAAAAATAAGAAAAAGAAATGTTGCCCCTAGAGAGAATGGCAACAAAGACATATTGATGCTTTCGGAATCAATTAGTTCAAGGATTTGGGGGCTAAGTTATGGAATGGGAAGGTGTTAGGCACCCATCCTGCCCTTTTTGTCTCTCATGGGCATGTGCTATTCTTCTCCTTAATAACTCCATGAAGTGTGTTGTGACACCCCGCCTAATTAAACCCCGGGTGATCAGTCCTAAATCAAATTAAGATAGGTTTCCCAGTTCGTTCATTCTTAGCATCACCGTTGAAAACTTTTTAATTACTAACCACCTAGGTTAAAATAGACTAGTGCCAAATTTGAATTCTTAATAATTAAACAATAACATGCGGAACAAAGAGAAAAACAAATACCAACAAAAAGTTTGAGAATAACAGCTAAGATAAAACAAAGTCTTGCCAAATAAATCATCAGCCAAAACCAACATAATATCAAATTCCAATATAAATGAAAGTAATGAAGGAAAACATGTCCATACTGAAAGCTGAAATCCTACACTAGATCAGGAAGGATAAAAGAAGCATCTAATCAATGCCCTGTAACACCCACTTATGTTGTAGCTCCGAAATCCCTAGAATGAAGTCAAGCTTGGCGTCTCTATGGATGGACACCTAAAAGGTTTTGAAAATGTTTTATAGCAAGTGTTAGTACACAAAACGTTTTAAAATTACACATGTTAGGATTACGTACTCTCTTGAGTTTCCTCACCTCTCATCTATTATGCGCACCTAACGTTCCTACCTAGTCTCGCTATCCAATTTAACTAGGTCTCCAACATCTAAACACCTTAAACAACTTTATCTCACCGCTACCGCCCATACAGTACGCTACATGCTACCCTTAATTTACATTATATCATTAGTTAAGTTTCACTTTAACTTCCCCATACCGTCCATACAGTATGTGACCGAACATCTAGTAATTATAATTACTATTACTTTAGTATCCATACTTTAAAATTAAGTTCTCACACTTAATCTATTCTTAGGTACTTATTGTGACACCCTGACTAATTAAATACCGGGTAGCTACTCCTTTATGAAATTAATACAGAATATCAAGTTGGTTCAGTCTTAGCATTATTGTCGAAAACATTTAATTGGTTACTAGCCACCTAATATTTAAAAAAGAGATGCCAAATTTGACTAATTAAGTTAACAATTTACCAAGTAATTAAATCATCATCCAACAATCGCATAAACAATCTCATATGAATAACCAACGAAATGAAATAAACTGAGTTTAGAGTAAACACTCCAATAATAATATCAGAGTGAAATAAAATCCCAATACAAGAGTCTGAATAAATAAACCAACATCTGAAATAAAATTGAGAGTTTGAGAATGCTATTTCTAAAAGGAAATGGATGACATGCTCTAACAGATGAGTAACCCTAAATAGAATCAAGTGCAGAAAGTGGAGGCTTCTAATATCGAGATCCTGTAACTTCCACAGCAGCTACAATACGCCAATGTAATGGAACTCCTATGCTTGGCATCCCTGTGGCTGGGCACCTAAAAGGTTTCAAAAAATAGATTTGGAAGCAAACGATCCAGAGCCTGAGGTGAAAACAATTTAAAATTTAAGTAAGTGTTTAATTGCATTAAACAGTAAATATTATATATATGTTAGTTGCGTACTCTCACATGAGTTTCTCACCTCTCAACTAATGTGCACACTTAACGTATACCCTTAACCCATCCTAGTTATGACACTATCTAATTAGTCCGTGCTAACCCCTTACTTTCACATTCTAATATGAGGTGTCTACTCGTATTACACAAACAAGTTATATTTATATCTCACATTCACTTTCATTAAATTACTTATCACAGGTGTTAATTAAATTCTCATATTCGTAGCCCATTCAAATACCTTAGTTATTCACATCTACTAAGCAACAGTGAACCAACCACAAGTATATATATAAATCACTCAATATATATATACATATATGGCACCCCTAGGCTAAGCTATGGTGCACGCATACTCTGCTATCAAATCCATGTACATCATGTATGTGAGGACCACGCGTTCTGAATCACTCAGGAACCGTCTTAATACAAATCACACATATTGAAGACAAACATAGTTCACATACCCATAGGTCACGCACATACCTATGCTTCCATGGTCATCTGACTTATCAACTCACAAATAAGTCATTCACATTCCTATGTCCTTAAGGTACCAATCTAAATCCCCCCGAAGGCACACAAAGATAAGATGGTCCTTTTCCGAAAGCCAACCTCCCGTGATAGCAAGTATGGTAGGTATATTATACACATAAGAAATCCATACACTAGGAATTCACACAATCCAAGTAATCATATATCAATATAGGTATTCTCATGTTCCATCTTATAAGTCTCATACGTATCATAGTGTCATCCTGAATATTCTGTGTAATATGTTTAGCGCAACAACTCTCGTCGTATAAGTCCGAATACTTAAACCTACCTCATAGGTTAGTAAGTCTCCCACTAGTCTCTAAGATTATCTCAGAAATTACAAGTCCCTATTCTACTGGTCCTAACCTTAAATTAAATCCCAATTTTTTTTAAACTTCTAATCGTACCTCACTCGGTAAACACTCGAAAGTACTCTATCCAATCCCATAATGTATAACATATTCCGGGCATTAAATACAACCCTACTGACCTTAACCAAGTCTCCCCTAAAAGTTCTTACAAGCTTGGGATTTGCTGATCCTTGACGGTAAAATAATCTACAAAAATCAGGAGGAGTCGATCGATCGATGAAAATGGTCGATCGATCAAACAGGTATTGCGAATCTGCATAATTTTGCCTACGAGTTTCATCAAACTTAACCCTAAAATCGTCTACTATAATGTACCAAAATCCTAAATATCTATTCCTAACATCATACCAATATAAATACATAATTTGCAACATTTTAGAATCATCAAATCAAAATGGGAAATCAATTTCTTGGATCAATTCACAAAATTTTCATATAAAAATTCCAGTTCTCCAATTTTCTTCAAGAACACTATAAAATTCATTACAAATTCATAATTCTCTATGCATGGATCATAATTTTGTGGCTGCTATAATCCCAGAAGTTAACTACATGCAAAACCTACCCATATTACAATTTTAATTCTTCAAATCCATTCAATTATCATAATTCAAGGTTATTCTCCAATTCTAACCTAACATGGATGATGTATGCACTGAATTATTGCAAGTTAAATCACTTTCCTGGGAATGAAGATTTTGATCCTTTGAAGACGATAAAGGTCGGTTCTCTTTCTCTTTCCAGTCACAAATCCGGCGATAGTGGTGGTGTGTGGTGGTTATGGCCATGGAAACACTTTGGAACTTCTCCTCTCTATTCACGTTGCCCACTCTTTGGTTTTGACAGATAATGGCGCTAGTGGCCCTAAGGTTGGATGATAAATAACACATAATTTTCGTAGGTCATTATTCATTAAAAATAAAAATGAATAAAATACCCTCCCGGGTTACCGGTTAGGCCTAAAAATGCCCCGGGACCCAAACTAAGCCCCAGGCTAGTGTTTTCTGACTATTTCAACCCTTAGGAACGCGTTGGCGCACTCAAAATGACCATACGAATGATAAAAATATAATTTACTTACAATTTCATTTAAATTGATTCCTGACGCGACTGACACGCACGTTCTAGCTTAATTTCCGAATTGTCGTATTCATAACTCGCGACAATATTAATAAATTCAATAATCATATATTACCATATTCACTCAGTAATATTCAACATTATTATCATAATCAAATACCAACTCTCGTCTCTCTAGTATTTAAATTCGGATTAATTTCCAATTAATTATCTCAAATTAATTTAATTAATCCCATAATTAAAAGCAATTTTATTTAATTAATCTCATAATTAAAAGCCATAAAAATACGGGGTATTACACTTATTACCTGCCTTCTCTACTAATCACACTCAAGTAGATTTTATATCTAATCTAGTTGTACACTTATATTTTCCAGCCTCTCTTACTCATAAGTAGTTTATACAATTTTAGTTATGCACTAACAATTCTCACTACTATCACGCCTGAATAGGTTTAAAACAATACTTAGGTATACGCTACATAACCTTACTATTATCACACATAAGTAGATTATTCAGATGGTATATTTTTCACACACACATATACCCAATACAACATATCCTGTTATCGGTCCTATTTCACACATTAAGGAGAAAGTTCGAAATGTCTCCTCGAACCTGGCTCAGAATGTCTCCTCGAGTAATGTTCGGAATGTATCCTCAAACATGGCTCAGAATGTACCCTTGAACCGGACTTAAAATGTCTCATCGAGTATAGTTTGACATGTCTCATCGAACTTACCAATCCTATCACAAGGAAACACACAATAGGCGTTCACAACCCAAGTAATCATATAAAACAGCAGGTATTCACACAACCCAATCATTCACGTGTGTACATAGTATTTTTCTCTCGTATACTTATCGTACTTATTATGCAACGATTTATCTCACTATCGTACATAGTAGAGTATTCTCACAAATCTAAGATTTCTTGCTACCTCTTTATTCATAACAGCAGTTAAACTATCTCTAACCTACAGGTATACACCTTATATTGACGTTGACTCTCCTTGTAACCCAATTCCCCAAATTTTCGACATGTAACTCGATTGGTTTATTCCTTTCGGTCCATATTCCAAGCCTTACACTCAACGGCCATAACGGACCTTAACTATACTCCCTAGTGGTCTTCATCAAGTCCTTCCATAGGTATAATAACATCTCTAAAATTTTCCCCCATCGTTGGAATTCAAAGAAAACTTAATCAACAAAATAACCCAAAATTATCTTTGGTCGATCGATCGACCAAAGGCTTTGATCGATCGACCTTCTTGAGTCGATCGATCGATCGAACAGGTGCAAGTCGTTTTCCACGATGTTTCACCATGTCTGTTCGATACAACAATTCATTTCACTTTATGAAAATTCTTCCCAACATCACCAATCATCTTATAAATGTATAGGGATCATTCTCAACATAAATATATCATCAAATCCTCACTAAATCCGTCCAAGAACTATCCAAATCTAAATTTTCTCAAAGCCCTAGATAGTTTAGTTCATCATGGTCATACATCATAAACCCATATTTAAATCCATAATTACCAAAATAGATTCATTTGTTATCAGTCCTCTACACATTTAAATACCAACTACATGCAATCCTACTCAAACATGTAATCAATTCATTCTTTTTCTCTAAGAATCTTCAATAAAAACAATTTATTTAAAAAGCCATACACATGGGTATTATAACTTCCTAAATTTGCAATAAACAACTTGCCTTGATTATGGTAGGATCTGATTTCGTGGTTTATGAGGCTGTTTGATTGATTCCTTCTTCAATCTCCCTTCCCAATTGGTTTTTGTTGCAAGAATCCCTTTGGAGCCTTCACAATCACCTCTTTAAACCTTGAGAACTCTTTCTCTTTTCTCTCAGTTGGTTCCTCTCTATTTTTCAACGTTATGAACCCTAACTTAAGCCCCAAAACATCGATATAACTTGAAAGTTTCGTGGGTCTCCCCACCTCTATTTGCTAAAAGACCATAATGCCTTCAAGAGATGTCGGTTTGGTCCACAATTGACCTGGGACCCAAACTGTACACCCGGGTACACTTTTCCTACTATTTCGACCCTTTCGGGACCAACCGCGACCTCAAAATGACCATTTGAGTCACTTTATAAAATCATCTCATTTCCACCTCGAATTACGACACTCGTACAGTTAAACCTTAAACCAAATTAATTAAATTTAAATCATCGAATTAAATAATTTCTCCAAATTAAAATTTTTTAAATCTCCAATTTAATTAATTTCCATATTCTCCAAAAGTACGGGGTGTTACATACTTTTCCCCTTACAAAGGAATTTCGTCCTCCTAATTCGGATGAAGCTCTTACTCCAAGCTCTCTACCCTGCCTTAACCCTTTACTAGTAAGGCCACTACGTATTTTGTTTCTATCCTCCCCTAATTGCGGATAATATTAAAAAATTTTATTTACCTAGGGCGTCCATACAAGTCATTTGACTGTACTGTAAGGCTGATTCGAGCACGGGGCAATCCGTTGAAAAGGGAATTCATGGCCTCCTGATCCGTTTTTGGGGGAAAAAAACTGTTCGTTCGAACCGTAAGGTCGTATCGCGCATGAGTCAAACCTTTGGAAAGGGAATTCAGAGCCCTTCTAAGATTCATTGAGCTTTCTCTCAAGTGAGGAAGTTTATTGGGGTCAAAACGGGTCTAGGGAGCGCCCGATGACCTCTATATTGGTGCTCGGAGTATGACCTAGAGTTTATGGTAAAGGAGGAAGTGCTAAGGACCTAAGGAGATGTTTAGGAGGGTCCTACAATGGGGTGTCTACACTACCACCATAAAATCAGCCTAATCTCCTTTAAAAATCATTAGTATAATGTTCTAGGAGGTTTACACTAACTCTTTTTTAAATCATTTAATTAGAGTGATTTCTTTATTTTTCTTCCATTTTTTGATATATTTGAGTGTGTCTCCATTATCTCACATCAACTAATATCCTTTTTTACTTCTAGTATTCATATAATATTTTATTTATAAATTAAAAAAATACAAAAAAATAGGGTTTACTTATGAATTCCAAAAGTAGGATTTCCTCACATTTTCTACAGTTCTACATTTGAGCACGTTTTCTTTAAAAATAATTAAAGAGGAATCCTAAATTTGGGTTTATGGGTTAAACCCCACCCTTGTGATATGTCAAACTATGTGGACTTTGATGCCGATTATAGCTACGTAGGCATCCCAAGACATTATCGGGATTCGAGTCCTATTTTATTCATTGTGGTGTCCTTGCTTACATCTCATATTTCGTAGTATTGGACATATGTACACGCCTATATATTAGGGTTCCCACCCGACATGCTCGTTCACTTTTTCGTAGTGAATCATGACTTGATGGGCAGTAACATCATATTTTCCATTATTCTCTTTCTTTCATGTACTCCTTAGGATGACTCCTCTCCGTCCTTCTCATGCATGAGTAGGATGATTCCTTTTTCTCACTCATTTTCAAATTTCGCCCATTGTACACATGAGTCACATCTTGAACAAAAAGGAGAACATTATTATAGCCCATGAGAGACAAAATGGACGGAATGGGTGCCTAAAACCTTCTCATTATGTAACTTAGTCCCCAATCCCTCGACTTATTTGGTTTCATATGCATCAATTTGTCTTTTAATATCGTTCTTTCGAGGACGACTATATTTTTTTGCCTGTTTCGAGTAATATTGGTTGGCAGATCCATTCTCCCCATTTTCCTCCCTTTGACGATGATCGATTTATATCCATAGTAGCCTACGAAGATCGCGCGAGTGATGAAAAATGGGAATCCTATCCCCGAATCCTCACACGTCGAGAGAGATTTTCCCATTTTCTCTCCCCCTTTCGGGGCCAGCCCGTCCTGGAGGAATCCCTGGATGGCCATAGTATGACTAAGGAGATCAACATAAGAGACCTTATTAGTCAGATAAAATCACCATTTAACAGAAATATTTAGGAATATGAGCGTCCCAAATAGTTTAGCTCTCCATGGTTCAAGATTTATGATGGGAAGACAAATCCCACAGACCATGTCTAGTAGTATCTCTCGACTATGACATTGCGATATAACAACGAGAGTTTGATGTGTTGTATATTTTCCTCTAAATTTAGGGATGTTTCTTAGAATTGGTTTGAGAAGCTTCCATACATATCGATTATCGATTTTAAGGAACTCGCCGAGGCCTTCACGACTAGGTCACCACGAGAGGCAACGATCCTAAAAGGATGGAATCACTTCTTAAGCTAAAAAACAATCCTTGGGAAATACTACGAGAATATTCCATAGGATATTGGAAAGTATATAATTAAGTGGAGGGCTGGTCCAAGCAAGTTGCGATAGGCTTCTTCAAAATCAAGCTACCGAGTAGCTCCATGCTTCATCAATATCTCACCGAAATGGAGGCTATCACTATTGGCGATCTCATAGAGAGAATTTATTAGTATGACAAAGTTAAAGATGTTATGGCTACAGTTGTCTAGGAAGGTGACCAACCAGAACAGGCAAAAATGGAGATAAAGAAAGAGCACCTAAGAAAGGAGGGAAGAAACATAATAAAAAGCAGAAGGGGAGTGAAAAGAAGGATCCCGAGAAAGTATACAAATCCATCAACACATTTTTCATTAAGATGGTCTATAACATCTTTTACAAGATCATAGGTCAACAGTATTTCAGATGGCCTAAGAAGACGCTAGGCTAACCTAAAAAGAGAAATATGAAGCTGAGATGTGCGTACTACAAAAATCACGACCACAAGACCAAGAATTAAAAATCCTAAAAATTTAATCTTAAGGTATTGTCTCAGACTAGACACCTCAATGAGTTTGTCAAAAGGAAGGACGGTTAGTCACAACCTACGCGCGACCTAAGGCTAGATAATGTGATGGACCAGGAAAACGGCCATGAGTTTGAAGTGATCCATGAGGAGTCAAACCCAAATCAGATCAAGGGTAAATCTATCAAATTAGAGGTGAAGAAACGCATTAAAATAAGGCATTCCAGATTTACCCAACCAAGCCCATTATTGGAAAGCGTTAACGACAAGATGAGATTGACTAATATAAATACATAGTGTTTATCGAGGAATATTTAGTTGGGGTAAGGACTCTCCATTATGATGACCTAGTCATCACTCTCAGGATAGCCAATTTGGATGTGGACAACCTAAATTTACAAACAAAAAATCTACAAGAAACAACTGTGCCTTTGATCAGCTTTGTAAAAACGATGACCATACCCCTTGGGAAGGTCATCCTCCCCATCCGAGAAGGAGGAATATCAAGGCTCATTGAATTCTTTGCAGTGGACATATATTACCCTTACGACTCCATACTCGGAAGAGGATGGTTGTATGCCATGAGGGCAGTGCCTTCCACATATCATTAGAAGTTGAAGTGAATCACTAAAAATTGAATAATAGAGATTAAGGGGAACATGATTTAGCTCGTTAGTGATTTATAACTGCCATCTAACCAAAGAAAAAAAGGAAGAAGAAAAAGATTTTAGAACCTATAGAGGTCTTTGTGACCTACAAATAGTAGTTAAAGTATGGGAGAACTGGTGTTAAGGTAACTAGGGTTTCCCCAACTGATCGGGTCATGGAGGCACTCGAAGAGGTGGTCTTTAATAGTGATTAGACTGAGAATAAATTTTTGATCATAAGGCCATTACCGAAGAGGAAAAGGAAGATATATTTTATTTCTTCAAAATAAATCAAGATGTGTTTGCTTGGTAACTCGATGACATGCCATGCATATACCTAGAGGTTATGTGTCACAAGCTTCACATGGACCCCTCACATCCACATGTGATTTTAAAAGTCAAAGAATGAACCCCAAGAATGCGATGTAAGTAGAGGAAAAAGTGGGGCAACTTATGAAAGCACAGTCTATCGATGAAGTTCAATTCCCCAAGTGGATATCAAATCATATGATAGTTGAAAAGAAAAATGGAAAGTGGAGAGTCTGCATGAACTTTGCTGACCTGAGAAATGCTTATCCCAAGGATTATTTTCCTTTGACCAAGATTGATCAACTGATCAATGTAACTATAAACCACCCACGTATGAGCTTCTTTGACACCTACCTGGGGTACCACCAGATCCCATTATTTGGCCCTGACCAAGAAAAAACCTCTTTAACCACCACATTAGGACTGTACTGCTATAGGATGGTGTTGTTTGGACTGAAGAACATCGAGGAAACTTACCAAAGGCTTGTTACAAAGATGTTTAAACAAAAATTGTGAGACACGATGAATGTGTACATAGATGACATTCTCGTGAAGACTAAAAATAAAGAGGATGACCTTGTCGATATAACTAAAACTTTTGAAGTCATTCGTTAATACAGAATGAGGCTGAATGCATCAAAATCCTCTTTTGGAGTGCTGTCTCAAAAGTTCATTTGATACTTGGTTAGCCAAAGGGGGATTGAGATAAACTCCGGTTGGATTGAATTGATAAGGAATATGAGGCCTCTAAGAACTATGCATGAGGTACAAAAGATGACGAGCATGCTTGATGCTCTCAATATGTTTATATCAAGATATTCAAAAATATGACGACCTTTTTTTCAAATTTTGAGGAAGGAAATGAAAGACATATGGAATGATCAATGCACTTAAGCACTAGAGGAAGTGAAAAAGTATTTAAGTAGACAACCACTATTGACAATCCCCAATGAAGAAGGACCCTTAAACTTGTACTTGGCATTATCTAGTCTTGCAGTCACCCCGACCTTAGTTGATGAGAGGAAGGGGTGTTAAGCTCCCATCTATTATTCAAGAAAAAAATTTCTCAACACCGAGAAAAGATACCTCCCTTTGGAAAAACTTACATATGAATTAGTTATAGCCTCTATCATGTTGAAATTATACTTTGAGGCAGAAAAATTCATTATCCTAACCTCATTCCCCCTGAAGGCATCCTTCAAAACGCCAATTTATCGGGACCAATATCTAAATTGTTGGTGGAGGTAGGGAGATTTGATATGTAGTATTAACCTAGGATGTCGATCAAGGGGCCAGTTTTAGTCGACTTCATCATCGAATTCTCCGACGACTAGGAACCAAAAGAGCTTAGCACAAGAAATGAATGAAATGTTTAACAACAAGTTGAAGAAGGACCAACGTATGGCTGCATACCTTGAAGTGGGCAACTTCTGGTTGCTCGGTTATGGTGCATACAAGTGCAGTAGTTCCCTGGAGTGAATAACAGTCATGAATATGCCTTGGCCACACTTTATTCAGCCATGAAGTGAGACCTTAAGAGAATAATTTTAGTAGAGTAACTCGATTAACCCAACATCAATAAGGGAAAGATGGTTGAGCAGGTTATGCCCACCGATAAGGCCCCAAGCTGAATGGATCCAATAGAACGTTATCTGAAATATGATATTTTTCTTGATGATAAAAAGGAAGCACAGAAGATCAGGGTATAGGTTGCTCGCTTCCATTTATTAACAGATAAAAAGCTTTATTGGTGCTCCTTTTTAGTACCATATCTATAATGTGTTCACCCAAATGATGTCAAATAAACCCTCTACGACTTACATGAGGGGATATGTGGAAGCCACATAAGGGGCAGTTCATTGGCATTTAGAGCTATGGAAGAAGGATATTGGTGGACATATATGCAGAAAGATATAGTCATATATGTCAAGAAGTGCAAAAACTTCTAACTCTTCTCTCCTTAAGTGCATCAGCCCGCCAATAACTCAAATCCCTCACAAGTCCATGGTCTCTTGCACAATCAGGACTGGATATTTTTGGTTGATTACTCCTTATGTCTGACAGTATAAAGTTTTTTTTTTGGTCAGAACTTATTACTTTTTTAAATGTATTAAAGGGGAACCACTAACAAATATCCCAAATGTTGACATGACTAGATTATTTTGAAGGAACATGATAAGACGTTTTGGCATTCCTCGGATCATCATAAAAGATAATAAAATGCAGTTTGAGAGCACTCACTTCCAAAGTTTCTACGATGAACACAAGATTAGGCGCTATTCCAATTATGTGTCCTACCCCTAGAGCAATGGACAAGAGTAAGATTCCAATAAACTAGTTCTCGATTAAATAAGGAAGGGACTGGATAAAGTAAGGGCACAAGGGTCGATCCGCTTCCCCACGTTCTCTAGGAATACTAAACTACGCTTAGAAGATCGACGGGGAAAACATCCTTTGACTTAGCCTATGGAATGGAAGTTTCCATTCCATTGGAAGCAAATTTTCCGACTATGAAGTCCTCCCTCATTAACCAAGATCTTAAGAGATAATAAATTTGAACTAAACTTGACCTAAATCTTGCCTCCTATTATCAACATTTGGCTAAGAGGTATAAAATGAGAGTCAATACAAGAAGATTCAAGGTTAAGGACTACGATCCGAGCAAGATTAGAGGGAATGAAAGGAAGTCCTTAGACGTAAATCTCGAGACTAATTAGGAGTGTCCATACAAGGTTGTCAGAGACGGCCTGTAGGGAGCTTACAACTTATGAACAATTGAGGGTAACGACGTTCCACAAGCATGGAATGCATCCAACCTCAGGAAGTTTTGCTTTTAATTTTAATTATTTCAATTTTTAATTTCTTTTCAGAACATTCTCTTGGATATCTTGTAAATTTTTGTTTGTCAAGATTTAATATAGAATTTGTTTAAGAACTTATGCTTTTATCATTTTGCATTATTCCAAGTGGAAGGTAATGGGTATGTAATAAAGAAGATTGTTATTCAAATGGATTGTGTTTGTCTTATTATATGTTTCCCAAGTGTTTATCTTCTTTGATTGTCTTCTTTAAGACTAATTGGATGGTCGACCAAAGGCCACCATTTCGTCTATGAGTAAGGATACTTATTTAAATGTCTTCTTTATGACTAATTAGCTGGTTGACCAAGCACCACAACTTAGTATTTAACCAGGAACTTAGACTTATTTTGTTCTTTAACAAAAATATAAGATTGCTCATAGTAAATGTGAGGAAACCCTAGGCACCCAGTACTGGCCAAGTCGAAAAAATCCTAGTTGGGAGATGACCACACGAGCAGGTGCATTATTAATTTTTTAAATCCAGGCCTGAGGCTTAGTGTGGTGACATCACCTAAAAGGTAAGACTAGGTACCACACAATATAAGGGGAAGAAAAATGTTAAAATTTCCATTAATCCTCAAAGCTATTACAAGGAAATTATAACTGTTAATGATTTACAACAAAAGAATAATTATAAATGGGTCACTGGTGTGAATCTAGTTGATCTATCCTTAGAGGATTCATCTTCATTGATCGTACCGTCCCATCCAAGGAGCTTGATAGTATCATCCAAGTCTCTAAGTCCCGACGGTCCTCTTGAAGGAACCATATTGACTATGTGTGGAGGTTAGTGGAGTTCATCATGCCCATAAAGAATATGGTCTCCCAAATATTGCCTTATCAAGGTGGTCGAAATGGTATCCATTGGGATTCATAGAGCATCAATATTGTATGGAGGCGACTGATAAAAGGGGTAACTAGGGTCATACCAATACATAACTTGGAATCTTTTGGAACTTTTGCAATAATTAAAGAAATTAAATAATCTATTTTTTATAAGCAACACTATGAGCGTCGATTAAGGCAGTGTCAAAAATAGGGAGCCTCATCATAGCCTTCATTCCACACTTGGTAAGGTTGCTTTGGAATTAAAATATGAGATGATCCAGTCTCTCAGAACCTTAAAACACAAAATCCAATTCTTAAAATTTATGATAGATACTTTAGGGTTCTTGAGAGAGAAATGGGTAATCTTGAAATCTACATGTAAATGTAATGATGTCGTGCAAAGAATTTTGGGTCTTCTTAAGCTCTTCCCTTAACTGATTATTTTCATTCTTAAGAAAGGAAACACCCTCCCCAATTTCCTTGTCTGGTAGAGACGTTTGGTTCTCTAAGCTCGATCATCAAGTCATTTTTTTACTTCTTAAGTATATTAAAAACCTCCTTCACTTATACGAAGTTGATTTGCAAAACAGTCTTTTTTTAGCATGTTAGGACTCTGCATTGGCCAACTTTCAATTAAATCTTCCAG
This sequence comes from Sambucus nigra, assembly GCA_949130495.1. Lineage (NCBI taxonomy): Eukaryota > Viridiplantae > Streptophyta > Magnoliopsida > Dipsacales > Adoxaceae > Sambucus > Sambucus nigra. The sequence continues at coordinate 686,113,236 of OX422208.1, forward strand.
GATTAATTAGCTCGACGAAATCCTTGTTAAGTTTATCCTTTAAATTGATTAACACTTCACCATGACTAGCATGATTGGTACAAATCATGTCATGGTAAAAAGCATTAGCCGCTATAGCCCGATAGAAAAGTTAACGCAGGCTTGAGTAGGCTTCTTTTTCTTGCAAAGATGCATCAAAATCCAATATCAGGTTGAGGTCACTATCCTAATAGATATCATCACAACTCTTAACGAGGAGTCTTTTCTCAAAGTCATAATGCATAGTGATGAGTGCTGCACATCTTGCCTCAAATTGAAAAGTATAAGGACACGTGGTTAGTCTTTCATCTTAACAAAGGAAATATTACGAAGAACATTTCAAGACAAATGAATATTAAAGATTAAAGATTAAAGATCTGTATTTCATTGAAAAAATATTATAGGGGGAAAAACTACGTTACAAACTCAAGGAAAGCAGAAACTAATATAATGTCTCCGAAAAAGATCTAAGTGGAGCTTGCGACGGCCTTCTCTCTTAAATTTGCCTTAAGTAGTAGTGACGTGTTCTAGATGGTTAGCCCCATCCTTAGCATTCTCAACTTCTAGAGAAGAACCCACTTGTTCTAGGATCTTGATAGCATTGGATATATCTTTCGATTTCTCAGCATCTTGATAAGATCCAACATAATTCTGCTAGTCGGCATCAATATTGGCCACCTCTACGCTATCAGGTTGGTCATCATATATCATCTTCATTATTAATTGAAGGAGGAGATCCCGCATCATCCTCTTTGAAGATCTCAGGGTCCTCTGAGATTCCATTATTGATATGGGTTTTTTCCCAATAATTTCTGAATAATGCCATCTTGAGCCTTGAGCTTTGGCATTTGTAACTTCAGCGTTAGACTCCTTAACTTTGGCCTTTATTTCTTCGACTTTGGCCTTGGCGTTCTTAGCCTAAACTTTGTCCTATTTAGCAGCGAACTTAGCATTCTCGATAGCTACACCTAGGTCGGAGGACTCTTTGATCTTTTTATTAACGTCAAAATTAACAATTTCCAACTTTTGGATCTTCTCTATGAGCTTCTTCACCTTGGCGACCTCAGCTTCACCAGCTTTCTCGTCTAGATCTAAGGACTTTATCACCTTATCTAGGGCCACCCTTAGTTCCCAGGAAAACTTCCAAGGGCAAACATTTCTCTTTAATAACTAATTGTAATCAACGAAGAACTGCAATGCACTAAGGAAAGAAAATTCAACAGCTCGCGATTGATATATGATGCGAAGGGAAATACATATGTAAAAATCAAACTGATAAAAGAAAGGGTATGAGTGGCATGGTCCACCAATGGGTTTGATATCAGACATGCATCCACTGTCGACACCAAATTAGACACCAAATTAGGGTACCGGGCAACATAATCGACATTAACTTTTCCATTTATCCTTTTTTTTCTTAGAGTGGGATCCACCACCTTAATTAGGGAATCCCCAATCTCCTGGGGGTTAGCAAGACCCCCAACCTCATCTTTCATGCTCGTAGGCTGAGTAAGTTCTTTTTTCTTAATCGTTGGTCGAGCGGTAGGAGATCTTGGGCTCAACTTAGAGAAAATCAGACCCACTATTTCACCTTAGGGGACATCACCAGGAAATAATTTCACAACAGGGATGGACGAGAGATCTAATAACCCGAATGAGGATGATGTTGTCTCCTCATCCTATTTTCCATAAGTAGAGGCCTCCGGGTCATTCAACTCAACTAGGATAGCTAGAGACTGGTCAACTGGTTTTACGACAAATAAGATAGTTAAACTTGTGTAGTCGAGGATAAATGTAACTGATCTTGCATGATCACTGTCACCAAGTCTTTGCTTGACCGGCTATACCTTTTGGATATCAATGAAGTTGAGGTCTTTCTCATGAGGAGTTTTCCTATTTTCTTTAGTTACAAGAAGTAAAGAGAAAACAATTACAACAAGGCAAATACAGCATAAAGGGAAAAATACATAGAAGAAATGTAAAAGACAACCTAACCTATTCCTCTCCATTCTTGAGGTCATTTCATCTCTTCACAGTTTATGCTCTTAGGAAGGGGGTATGCTTCCAATTTTTTACAATCACACCATCATCCCAGTACTTTTTGTTGGAATCACGCAAGTTCACTACAAAGTCTTAATTGGCCGCCCTTATTTTCATATAGTAAACAATTTCATAGGTTATCACCCATTAGTAAAATACATGACATCAGTAATGCCAAGGTTGGTCCCATATAACTTGTTAATACGATGAACCCCATTAACAATCCTCTAAGTATTTAGAGCGACCTCGATCGAGACCATATTAAAGTACTTGCAAAATTCGAGAACAATGTATTTGGGGGAAAAGTTACCCCACATTTGGCAATGAAGATTGAGGGAAACTAGTGGCCGTCATCAAGCTTACAAAGGTCAAAACAGCATCAACTAATTCTATCGTAACCCATCTAGGGATATAATCAAGTTTAAACTTCTCTATAATGTTTTCGTTAATTACGTACCCCATTATTGAGAGGAATGGGGAAATGCAGAGAAAGAATTAAAGAAAGAAATTCAAAAGCACAGCAGCAGAAAAATGAGAGAGATAAAAATAAAGCACTTATAAAGAAATAGAGGGAGTGAAAATCCTTCTTTAAGTGCTGCGATCTTAAAATAAAGAGGAAATATAGGGAATAGCCTTTTATAGTGAGAAATGACCTCACGGTCCCCCAAAATGATCATTATGTTCACGAAAGCCAAAATAATAGTTTGTAGCCACCCAAGCGATGGCTGCATCCCCCAAGGATAAATGATGATGCTAGATTACGAGCGTGCCCCTAGGGCACTCAGCGGGAAAAGACCTTTCAGTTCCCGGGGCATTTATAATATTACCCTCCGATCAGTGTACATAAATCTCAAACATTTGTTGGCCTCCGACCAAGAGAGAAATCTTGTTATCCTTGACGATCAAGAGGACTTATCCAACATCGCGACCGACCAAGGCATAAATCCCAACGACCTCAATGAGTCCCTGGAATTTAGGGGAAATTGGGGGGTCAGCCATTTTATTAGCATGTGATCGACCACACGTTCCCATAACCAATGGAGTCTTCCGGTTAAAGAAGAACTATTAAACCCAATCATATATAGAGATTGAATACAATCAAGGGATAAGACCGGACTCATAGGGATAATTTTTAATAAGGCTTAAGACTCTCCTAAGCTACCTTATAAATGTAAATCCACCCCATATGGGAGGGTATGTATGTAATAACAAGCAGTACAATAACTCAGTCGACTTGTGTTCTCAATCAATCAAGAACAAATCGTAGCACCATGTGGACGTAGGCATGTTACCTAACTACGTACATTTTATGTTGTGTGCGTGATATCATTATTTTTTGCAATAATTACTATTCTTAGGCTTGTATGCATGAAACCTAAAAACCTATAGAAATTTACAACCTACAAGTGTGTTACTTACTAAGTATGGGACTAGCGAGTAGGCATATTAATTGTTGTCGGTACTTTCTAGGTATGGGACTGAGGAGTGTTCACTTGTACATTTGGGTATTTCCTAGGTATGGGACTAGGTAGTATGTCGTTATGTTATTTTATCCTAGGTGTGAGACTAGGTGATAGTTACATTTTAGGTATTGTTCCTAGGTGATGGACTATGTGATACTTATGGTTTGGTGATATCTAGGTATGTGACTAGGGATGAGTTATGGTTGTGATGACCGTACTGTATTTAAAGGTTAGTCGTAAATAATGATATTTGTGAATTTGATATGATGAGACATTGTGCGCACCATAACTATGTGAATGGCCATTAGAATGGTTAGTTGGCTATAATGGTGTTGAGTCGATAATATAATTAATATTGAGAAAGACAATTGATATTGAGTAAAATAATTGAAAGATATTTAATTAATATTGAAATAAACATAATTGTACTTAGTTAGTTGAGCTGGTGTACTTTAAGTGGATAGTTGTTATAGTTTCACCTTACTTACATCGTTATTATATTGTTCATTAATTAAAATATTCTATTGTGATATTTATCTCTTATAATGCTTTTGACTTGATTCAAGGATCTTATTTAGTAAGAGTAGTTGGCATTCTTGTGGTGGACCCTAACCCATCATTGTTCGTTAACCTTTCAGGATAAGTTATTGTGTAGTTTCATAGTTGGAGATTAGTGGTACTTATAACTTGAGTTTATTTTTGTTTCATTAGTTTAGTTTCTTTTAGATTCATTTTATTTATAAGACGGTTGCATATCGATTTAGTGGGTCATTCGATTCCACAGTTGTTTATGATTTTTAGTTGAATTTTTTTTATGTAGTTAACTTTTTTTTTCATTTAAGATTTATTGTTGGAGTTTAGCGTGGTGGTGGATCTTATTATAGTGGATGGTTTCATTATTGTTGGACTATCACAAAATATATCTTGTGATTTTTTTTCATGTCTCATATTTTGTCACATGCTAAGAAGGATATTCAATTTTAATGGCTTGCATATTTTAGTATTATGGTCTGATTAACTTTAATATAAAATATGCGGGTTGTTACACCTAAATCCCTCTATGATGTTTGACACGAGTTTGAGCCAATGTTCTCTAAATCCAAAGGCCGAAATAAGTGTGAGCTGAGCTTGATTATAGCTAGGCTTGGCTCACCTAGCCCGATTGACAACCATAGTTATATGGATCATATATGAGTACTTACTTTATTTAAAATTATTGTTGTGTATGGGTGTCCATCTGCTAGTCTAATATAATCTGGGGCGAGTGAGACCACCTAGAGGTGATTCCAATGCCCAAGTTAGCAAATAAAAGTTTATAGCGAGGGGTATACCTTGGTGAACAGGACCATATGTCAAAGAGGCTCATCACGAGCACCCCCCTCCAAAGAGTGCTCTGGAAAAGACAAAAAACTTACTTGGATGAGGAGGCCCATGATGAGGATCCTCTCGTCCCCAAAACTCAAGAAATCATAGAAAGAGAGTTAGGACGAGGGGTTCCACCAGAAGGAGCCCATCGTCCACCAAACTCAAGAAATCATAGAAAAAGAGTTAGGATGAGGAGGTCCACCAGAAGTAGCCCATCATCCCTAAAACTTAAGAAATCACAGAAAGAGAGTTAGAATGAGGAGGTCCACCAGAAGTAGCCCCTCGTCCACAAAAATCAAGAAATCGCATAAAGAGAGTTAGGACGAGGAGGTCCACCAGAAGGAGCCCCCCGTCCCCAAAACTCAAGAAATCGGAGAAAGGAAATTTAGGCGATGAGGCCTTTCGCAAGGATATCCTCATCCCTAAATGTCCAAAGAACCAGAAAGGAAGTTTGGGTGAGGAGGCCCTCTACAAGGAGCTCCTCGCCGCCAAATGCTTAAAAATCACAGAAAGGAAGTCTGGGGGAGAAGGCCCTCCACAAGGGGTTCCTTGTCCCCAAATGTTCAAAGAACAAATAAAGTTTGGGGGAGAAGGCCCTCCACAAGGGGTTCCTTGTCCCCAAATGTTCAAAGAACAAATAAAGTTTGGGGGAGGAGGCCCTCCCCAAGGATCTCCTCGTCCCCAGATGTCCAAAGATCACAGAAAATGAGTTTTGGTGAGGAGCCCCACCCCAAAAGTCCAAAGATCACAGAAAGTGAGTTTGGGTGAGGAGCTCCTTGTCCTCAAAAGTCCAAAGATCACAGAAAATGAGTTTGGGCGTGGAGTCCCGCGTTGAGGAGCTCCTCGTCCCCAAAAATCCAGAGATCATATAAAAGGATTTTGGGCGGGGAGGCCCACCTGGAGGAGATCCTCGTCCCCAACTAACTAAAAATCACATAATTGTATCTTGAATGAAAAAGCTTACTCAAAATGATTCCTCTACTCCCAAATGACTTACTAAAAAAGAACTAGTAGGAGAGCTGGTCCACCTATAGTGACCTCCTCATCAAGACTTGTTACTCAGAAATATATTAAAGTACTGATATTTTACTTTCTTGTACATGACCATCAAGATTAATGATTTTAGAGGAGAGGGTCCTCGAAGCCCCTCTCAAGTAAAAACGATTTTAGAGGATGTGGTCCTTGAGACCCCCTCAAGTTTACAAAATATTTTAGAGGATGTGGTCCTTGATACCCCCCTCAAGTTCACAAGATTTTAGAGGAGGTGGTCCTTGAGACCCCCCTAAGTTTATACAAGAAGTTACCATTTCAAAAGATATTTACCAAATCAAATATTTGGTTATTTAGCATAAACATATTTGCTTTTTGACTTTGGTTCACACCAGGTGTTGTCTGTTAGAGGGGACAGACAACTACAAACCTAGTAGGGACAAAAGGTACATTACATACCTTGTCCCTCTAATTTTTCCCTCCTGATTTTGGCGCCCCAAAGGCCTAAACCCAGCCCAGGTTCGCCTATAAATAGGACCCTTTGGTAAGGTTAAGACAACAATATAGAAAAACTCAGTTGCAAAGTTACTCTGTCAAAATTCACACCAGACCACCTAGTATTCTCCCCCTGATCTCTCTCTAAGTGCTGAGTGCTTATTTCTTCACTCCCATCTTGACAACCATTATTCTCAGGAGATCCTTCTTCTCCAAGTTGATATGATTATTTGCGAAGTTTCATATTTGCAAGAGGAGGTTCATAGATATTACTCCATCTTTACCAAAAGTGGAAGGTTTTCACACTAATCTGCTCTGAGGGATTTTGAAGACCTTGAAGACAGACTCCATTGGAGTGGGTCATGCCTCACCCTTTACAGTTATTCATAGAACCCAGTAAAGCTACCCTCCTACATTTGGCAACTCTGCTGGGGAGGTATTCTCATTACAACGGACAAAGAAGGTTATAAAGTTTCTAAGCAGATAGTCCTTGAAAAGTCACTCCCACGGGTAATGGATTTCAATGTGACAAAATCAATGATGATTTTATAGTTATAGGAGGGAGAGGTCATGGCCCCTCCGTGGGACAGACGAGCAATTTGCTGCTCCACAGCTTAAATGGATGAACCCCATGGGCCTATTCCATGATTTTCAAAATCAACAAAATATAAATGCAACAAGTTTGTGTAACACCGATGATGTATCCCATGGGGGGGGGGGGGGGGGGGGAGTAATAACGCAAGAGGTAGCGCTGACAAAAAAAAATTATTACCGAGTAACCCTTTTATATAAATGCCAAGTGTTAAGTTAAAAAGGTTATTGGATATCTTTCGGATTGCATATTATATTTTTTTCTGTTGACATGGATAATAAATGTCATACTCTAGCTTGTGGAACACACATACGTAGGCCTGAAAAGAGGCCTTCTCAGTTTGACAAAATTTACTTTTGCTTTAGGAGAGCAGACATGATGCTTAAGTAAATACCAAGTTATCATTTTGAAAGAAAAGATAATAGTACATTTATAAAGAGACTACACTCACTAACTAAATTTATTAGTGAATATTATCCCTTTGCTAGTTGATTGAATATGTTTATTCATATTTCAACAAAGGTTCGGGTCCCATCATCTGAGTTATGGGGTTGCCATTGTTTATTGTTTTAAAATTAGCACGCCTTCTGCACAAGTAATTAATGATTTATTAAAATATGCTTTTCATCATCTTTATTGGCAGTAGCCATGATAGCTATTAAAGTGCCTCAGACAGAATCCCGCCCTTAGAGAAAAAAAAGTTGTCCCGTCACATCATATATTTGATGTATATTTGTGTAGGCACAGTTCACAATTCAAAAAAATTTCGACTATTTTCTCATAATAGTGGATTTCATATAAATTCAAAATAGCCTGCTCGCCGATTTAATACGCAAGAATTGCACGAGAGGGTCAAATTAATAACTGTGAGAGTAATCAGTAATTTTACTACCTTAGAAAAATACCTTTTAAGGAAAGAGTAGAAAATTCTTATATAAAAGAAAATTACACACGAGGAATAGAAGCACCTTGTTGCTCGAATTAAATTTATCAACCTACTTGAACTTTTAAATACACTTGACGTCCATATTTCGTAGGCATAAAATTTTGAGTGACAGCCTCTTGATTTGAGTAAAGGCAGATCAAAGTCAACACCAAAAGAATGAATACACCCTTACAAGCAAGATAATAGAGGAACAAGTTCCTACACCAAATTCATTAATGTGAGAGGCCGACACATGCTCCAAGAATTTGACGAATCCTAGAAAACAAACTAAGTTATCCGAACTTTGTGCTGAACCTCAATAGAAATCCAAGCAAAGTTAATGTCCCACTTTAGAAGTAGTTTGGCAGTCCCGTGTCCCACCAAAGCAACAAAGAGCAGGACATGGGTCCACGCCCCTCAGATAATTAATCAAGAAGGTGGAGACAATTTAGAATAGGGAAAACAAATTTTCTTTGTCAAAAGAAATTCAATCCCACGTTATCTAAAAAAAATGCGAGCAACAAATAATTAAAAAATTTCATCCCTTGATTGCTCGACAATCGCGTGCACCAAACCAGACATGGAAACAAATTTGTGATTTTAAACATAATAGATTTGGAATAAGATCTATTTCTGTGATTGTTCAACTTGAGCTTTGTTACGAGCATACTAGTGACACTTTCCTTCTGTACCAGTTACTCAAAAAGAAATTATGAACTATTTGACCAATCAGTCCTTGAACCAACACGGATTGTGACTTGCTCGAATAAATCTTGGTTCATGAGAAAAATAAGTTATTTATTAAAGCTCCATCAAACATTTGATGCCTGGAATCCGAAAAGAAAAATATAAATAAATAAATAAATAATAATTCGACCTAAAGAACCACGTATACCAGATGGGTTTCTTCACCTCGGAAGGCCCAAACAAATCACAAGATATTTCTGAAATTAGAAAATTAAAGTTCTTAACAGTTCAAGAAGAGTAACGCCCCAAATCCGTTCTTGAGTTTGTTAACCATAAGCTCAAGAAGACAAGAAATCAGGGCCGAGGAAGCGTCATTGATTTATTTCTCGAAACTCCAAAGTATCTTGAACCTCAAAGTTTTTATAATTATATCAACTACGAATATAGAGAGGAGAAAGAAAGAGAATCTCCTTTTAGACCCTAATTAATGAGGTCGAATACTCTAGGTCTGGGTAGAATGCTTGTGGTGTAAAAACCAGATTTTCTTAATAGCTTTATATATCAGAGTCAAAACCCATTTTTTGAGCTAAATATCACAAATTAAAAAGAAAAATGAGAACTTTATCGTCTTTAAATATGTTACTACCACAATTGTTGCCTTCTATAAAATCCTTTCTACAAGTAACAAAAAGAAACAATAGGTACAGGGGTTCAAAAGGTAAATGTGCGAGGAACCCAGGATGAGGAATAGCTATCTACAAGTAGCAGTATTAAAAAATCGAGTAGTATAAAAATAAATTTGAGCAACTCGGAGTAAAAAATTCTTTGGCATCAAATAGTGATATAAGTCAGATTTGAGGCATCGCTCGTTAAAAAAAACTATCTCATCTTTGAGAATTATAGTTCATAGAAACTTATTGAATACTCAACACAAGTAGTATATTTAATACTTTAAAGTTGATGCTCAAAAATCAAAAGAAAATTAGTACTTGTGGCCATCCCCGATCCTCGCCGTGCGGGCGGGCGCGTGAAGGGAGGATCCTTGGGTCCCGCGCATCCCTCTCAAGAGCGCTTCGACCGGCGTCGTTTGAGATGAGGTGTAAAAATGTAGAGAGATTTAGAGTCGCCAGTGTATTTTACTCAAAACAGATAAAAGAAAAAAGGGGAAGCCATCCCGAAGGATGGCATCCAAAGACATACTGGTGCATATGAAACCAAAATGATTCGAGAAGGGTTCGGAGGCTAAGTTACGAAATGGGAAGGTGTTAGGCACCCATCCCGACCTTTCGGTCTCCCATGGATATTTTCTATTTTCCCTTTTTATTTTCCCCGTGATATGTGTGCATGTGTATATATATAGTGGAGATAGGAATCCTCGACTTGTACCATAGAAGAGATAAAGCGAGTCATCCGTATGAAGGTATAAGAATAATGTTAGAAAATAAGATTTACTCGATTACCCTTACGTTGATCGTTATAATGAAATGATAACGCATATGGAGTAATACGTCACTAAGAACAAGTATATAGAATATAAGAAAATTGGATTTAGAGAAGATAGAAAATGAGAGAGAAAGTGAGAATAGGACTCGAGTCTCGGGTTTTACCCCAAAATGCCTACGTAGCCTATAAAAGCATCAAAGTCCACGTAGTTCGCATACAAAATGAGGGGTGGGGTCTATCCCATAAATCCAAATGGGGGATCTCTTAATTGTGAGTGTGTGTGTGTAGAAAAAGTGTTTTAGTTGTGAGAAAAATGTGAGAAAAGTATGAGAATCCCTATATGGAATTTATGAGCAAGCCCTCTTTTTCTTATTTTTTGGGTTTTATTTATATGAAAATAAGAGATGTGCAATAATACTAAATAAAAAGTATATTAGGATGTGTGAGATAATATAATAAAAGTGCTAGGTAATAAAATAAGTTATTGCGAATTCAAGAGAATTTGAAGAGAAAATTAGACCTTCTTGAAGACCTTGAGCTTGATCTTGAATGTTGGAGAGCAACCCTTGCACTTGGATGATGATGGAGAGTGGATAATTCGCCAAGTTTGATGAAAAGTGGAAGTTAGAAAAGGATTTAGATGTTGAAATCGCGTTGTCTTCGAGAGAGGTTTTTGGGATTTGCTGAGAGCGATTGTTATCAGATCTGGGCTCCTCCTACAAATGAGGTGAAGGCCTCTTTTTATAGGCCCAGGTCACTGCCGATCGGCATATACTTGGTCCTGCCTATCGGCACCTGCCGATAGGCAGGGTCTGGAACCTGCCGTTTGGTAGTGTGTTTCAGGCCTTTTCGGAAAATTGGTTGTCGAGGGCAAACCGTTGGTTAGAATCGTGCACGGGGCAGACCGTTAAAAAGGTAATTTAGAGACCTTTTAAAGTCCTTCAACTGCTCTCGGGTTCAGGAGTTGACTTTGGGTCAAATATGGCTCGAAAGCATTTGTCGATCCATTGAACGGGGAATCGTTCAGATGTAAACGAATCGTTCATCCGCATCATAAGTTCGAATCGCTCACGTGGTGAACTGTTGGAAAGGTTAGGAGATGTACTTCAACATTACAAAGAGTTTGAACCATTTTGGGGAGTTGACTTTGGTCAATCGTGCCCTGGAAGCATTCGGTGACCTCTTGGAGTCAAACGGATCGTTCGTCTGCATGGTAAGTCAGAATCGTGCACGGAGCAGACCATTGGAAAGGGGTTTCAGTGCCCTTAGAAGATTCATTTAGTTTCGATCGAGCTAAAGAGTTTAACTTTTGTTCAAACGTCTAGGTCAGTACTTGGGACATGACCTGGGTTTGTAGTGATGACGGGAGGTATTAGGGACCTACGGAGAGTCAGGGGGTAATAAAATGGGGTGTCTATAGAGCCACTCGACGAGTGAGTTTGGAACAAATGATGACCGTCGAATAGACACCATATGATGCTTTTGAGGGAGTATGACCGATTCAGAGGGTCAAGGCCGATTCTGAGGACCTGAGGGGTATGCTGGGGATGACCAATTTTATGCTTCAAAGCCAAATCTGCGGGCTTATGTGATGAGGGTGACCGATTCTGCGGGTCAAAGCCAATTTGGCGGGCTTAGGATGGAGATCTAATAATTGAGGTTAATTTTGACTTAAGAGTGGTGATGACCGAGGACCGAGGTCATTTTTAACCTAACTCAGGTGATGATCCAAGATCAAGGTCAATTCTGACCTAAGAGTGGTGACGACCGAGGTCATTTCTGACCTAACTCAGGTAATGATCCAAGACCGAGGTCAATTCTGACCTAAGAGTGGTGACGACCGAGGACCGAGGTCAATTTTGACCTAACTCAGGTGACGATCCAAGTACGAGGTCAATTCTAACCTAAGAGTGGTGATGGCCGAGGATCGAGGTCAATTCTGACCTAACTCAGGTGACGATCCAAGACCGAGGTCAATTATGACCTAACTCAGGTGATGATCCAAGACCGAGGTCAATTCTGACTTAAGAGTGGTGACGACTGAGGTTAATTTTGACCTAACTCCAGTGACGATCCCAGACCGAGGTCAATTATGACCTAAGAGGGGTGACGACCGAGGACCGAGGTTAATTTTGACTTAACTCAGGTGACGATCCAAGACCGAGGTCAATTCTGACCTAAGAGTGGTGACGATCATGGACCGAGGTCAATTCTGACCTAACTCAGGTGACGATCTAAGACCGAGGTCAATTATGACCTAAGAGTGGTGACGACCGAGGACCGAGGTCAATTTTTACCTAACTCGGGTGACGATCCAAGACCGAGATCAATTCTGACCTAAGAGTGGACAAAGATTGGATTTTGATTCTGTTGGAGAAAGTGCCTTGTGATTTTGATCTGAGCTGGGGAGATGATAGCTAGGGAAGATTTTATTTCCTTAGGAGGCCTTGCAGGGGGGAACAACCAATTTCGGTGCTGTAAAAACTCCACTGGGGAAGTGATCCGGCGATCCTTAGAGATCCTCTGAGGCTTTGCCGGGAGGAGATTCACTTGGTTTTTGAGGATTTCACTGGGAAAGAGGGGTTATGCTTAAGGGAATGCGATATTGTCCTGGAGAAAATGTTCTAAATCCTTCCAGGGATTTTTAGGAATTTTTTGAGGATTTTTCGAGATTTTCTGGTATTTTCTGTACGAAATTTAAGGGGGGTGCCGGTCGGCATGGTATGAGGGGTGCCATTCGGCAGTGGCTTAAACTTTTGGACTACCTCGAGAAGGTAAGGAGTCAGTGCCGATCGGTATGGTGGGGGTCAGTGTCGATCGGCATGGTGTTTGGCCTCCTATATAACGGGGGAGAATCCCTTCATTTTTTCACAGCTTTTTTGCTTTCTCTGTTTCTGCGAGTCCTCTGCAAGCATTCCGATCTTCAAGAAATGGCCATTTGTGTGAGCACTGCAGTCCACAGGGAGTGGTTGACCGTTGATGACTAGGCGAATTTGGAGTGGAGGGCCAGGGTGCCTCTTGCTTTGGGGAGTGAGAACTTCTTTGATGCATTTGAGCCTGTTGCGGCTGAGCGGACCTTGCTGCGGGAGCCATCGCGTCATCTCTCTTCGAAAGTGAATCCTAGCGGTTATGTAAGTAACCCAACCTTTGGCATTCCTCTCTTTTTGGTGATTTTTCTTTCTTTCTTGACTTCTGATGAGATTTTTTTCTTATTGCCAGTATGATATTTCTTTGAAGAACATGCGCGCTCGAGGGACGACGGAGCTCAGGGATGTGTGGGAGCATCTCCCACCTGCGATGCGTTGGGTGGTATCCTCAGCGGGTTTTGGGAGGCTGGCATCTGCGCTGGATGAGACGCCTCGTTCGACAGCGGTCCTGTGCGCTTTGGGAGAGAGGTGGTGGGATAATACCCACACCTTCTATTTTGGCTTCGAGGAGATGATTGTGACTCCCATAGACGTGTAGCAGCTGTTGGGGCTGGATTGTGATGGAGAGCAGATAGAGGTGGATCACTCTTTGCGGGTGAGACCGGAGGCAGTGCGTGCGGCACTTGGTGATATAGGGAGGATAGTTTCTGGGGATTCTATTCGGTTGTCCCTATTGAAGGATGTTATGTTGGGCAGGGTGATTGATGTGGAGGACGGTCTTCAAGTGAGGCAGACGACCCGATTATTTATTTTGCTAGTGTTGGGAGGTTTCATGGTGGCGTCGAGCGGCGACGTCGTCCGTTTGTGGTTTTTACCGTACTTGAGGATGTTTTCGAACATCCCTTTTTATGATTGGGGGAGTCTGACTTTGGCGACCCTTTACTCTTATCTGGATGCATTCAGCCGGTGTTGCCGGCAGACCTTTACTGGAGCCACGTACCTTTTTTAGGTATTCTTCAGTTTGCGCATTTCTTTTCATGCATTCGCATTTTTCTTATGCATCTCTTTTTGTTTGTGAATTCTTATCTTTGACCTACGTGGTTTTATGAGGTGATTGGGTACAATACCCCGTTGATCGCTCTAAAGGACGACACTGTTGGGCACTCCTGCCGATTGTATCGATGGCGTAAGGCCAACCGACAGTTCAAGGGATCTCTCTCAGGAGGCGGTGCGCCAGGTCTTAAATGACCTGACCAGTGGTAGGTTAAGACTCTTTCCATTTCAGTCTTAGTTTTTGCGCCTTCTGATCTTGTATTGATTTATGCCAGCTCGGAGATTTTCAGGTGATCTTTTATCCCTGGGGGACAGCCATTCAGGATGTGGGGACGACCGGGGTGAACGCGTAAATGAGGCATTTGTTGGCGCATGAGTTCGACCATTCCTGGTATCTCGGGGAGAGGGTGGTTTGCCAGATTGCTGGGGAGGAGGTGGTGGTGCCACCTGCGCAGCCTCCTACGTCTATGAGGCGGGAGCGACTGCTGTCAGAGGATGCGAGGATCACGGCAATGATCGACGAGTCCTACTTATTGTACACCGATACGGCTGCGCCGTATGACTATATGGACTTTGTGACGAGCTCGTTGATGGCGCCCAGCATATATGATGCCCTGCCTTTCCCTTTTGCGGGTTGGAGTCGAGCGGTGGGATCTTCCCATAGTGGCAGCGGTTCGACGGCATCTGTGGTGGCGGTGACATTGGAGGTTCTTTTTGTGCGGTTGCATACCCCTTCGTACAACATTCGGTGGGCTGATGGTGGGATGCTGCCTATGCTGCATCATCCTTATGCGATGGATCCGGAGGAGTTGGGTTTGACAGAGGAGGTCCTTCGACCTACGATATACCTTTCCGTTCTCATCTTTCTTTCTATTTTGTTTTGGTCATTTCTGCTTTTATACTAATTTTGACATTTCTTGCAGCAAGTCCGAGTGTTGACCACCTGGCTAAGAGACATCAGAGATTGGATATCTTCGGCGACTGCCCATATTCGGGATGCGGTTCCTGTTCCTTCTTGCTTGGTGATATCTGCTTCATCCGGAGAGGACTCTGACTCGGGTAGTGACGGTGCAGCATCTCGTCGTAGGGGAAAGAGAGCACGTTGCAGGGGTGGAAACTCTTAGAGAGAAAGGTAGGTGAGAGAGAAAGAGAGAGAGAGAGATAATGTGGGTTTGGGCTAAGTCCATTGTTTTTTGCTTTTTCGTTTTATTTCTTACAAAATTGATATAACACAGAAACAAATAGATGCAATGCAATGGAGTTTTTTATTATCTTTTATTAATGATGAATGAATGCATGCACATGCGCTTTTTACTTTGCTGCTGAGACCGTAAAAAGGAGTATTTTTGGAATTTTTTAAAGAAAAGTTTTAATTTAAAGGGTAAATTATATAAGGAAGAAAAGGGATTTTGAAATTCTGTTGAGAATATCAATTTATTTTTATTGAGTTTTCTGATTTGACAAAAGAGGAATAAAGGGAAATTTCTAAAAATAGGGGGTTGTCGATCGGCAAGCACCCTGTCATGCCTATCGGCAGTTCAGTTTAGTCCCATCACTTCAAAGCTTTGATTGGTACCCTCTTCAGCCTTTTGTATTTTGTGGGGTAGGATTCCCTTCGATTTCTGCAGGGATTATATCCCTTGTGAGGGTTCTCAAGTATAAAAAAGGGTAAGGGTGGAGTGTTTTCATCACACCTTTGCAATCTTACCTACTTGCCCACTATCTCTTTGCTTTGCAAGATGGCTCTCCCTAGTAGCATTGAGTTTGCTAACTACCTCGAAGCCTTGGAAGTAATGTGCTCTTATAATGTCGACTATGATGCTTTCAACATGCGTCGAGTCTCCTTGTGTCGCAATCGACCTATTAAATGGAACATGCTGATAGTGGCGGTACAATTTTGGTACCCCAAAGACCATGTATTCCGCTTTGGGTTGGATGAAGTTTGTCCTACCTATGAGGAATTTTCTGCCATGCTGGGTATAAATCCCAGTGTTGGTGTGGCTTTGCCCCAATTTTCCCGTTCTCCCAGGGATTTGTTGGTCGGGCTTCTTCATATTTCGCCTTCGATGGGCAGATCACTGGTTGCTGGAGGAATAATCTCCCTCCCAGCGGTGCTGTAGTCCATACATTTGCGGGAATTAGGTGATGTTGGCTATGCTGGAGCCGTTGCTCTGGGCTTGGTTTCAAAATTGATGTTGGTGACTAGGGAAGTGCTGGGGGACCCGCAACTTGCAGCCATTACTTCGTGGATGTCATACCATCGCAATCCTGCGGCGGTGATACCGGCAGAGACCCTGAATGGTCTGGATGCCTGGCGAGAAAGTCGTTCTGAATTTTTGAGGGGTAGCCCTGTGATGTTGTTCATGTGGTTGTCTATAAAACTCCGCTTGGTGACTCCTCCAGAATATCCTTTATCGATTGTGCCCAACTTCTTTTCGCGTCACTTCTTCTATGTTGGCCTGGATATTGCGAGTTGGGAGAATTGGTTTGTGGAGCATGGGGCTTGGAGTTTGTACTAGTCAGTGCCTTGGTGGGGTCA
The DNA here is from genome assembly GCA_949130495.1 of Sambucus nigra. Classification (NCBI taxonomy): domain Eukaryota; kingdom Viridiplantae; phylum Streptophyta; class Magnoliopsida; order Dipsacales; family Adoxaceae; genus Sambucus; species Sambucus nigra. Next base: position 686,129,713 of record OX422208.1, read on the forward strand.
GTTGCAACCTGTTCTGTAGCTAGGACAGTACTCATATGTGCGGCTGGTTGGTCTCATACAGACCTCTTTTTATTTCCCTTGGCGCATTCTGCGCCAATTTGGCTGGGCAAAGGTCGTGCCACCTCAGACACTAAATTTCTTTTCGGTAGATGTTTTGACCGAGCGCCTGCGTCTGTTGCTTGGATCTCTGTGGGAGAATCGATGTCCGTCGACCCGTCCCTCTCAGTCTATTGGGAGATTTTGGCATATCCCTGGGGATTACATGAAATGGTTGTGGAGGAGAGTAGTCAGCAAGATGTTCGCAGTGGAGACTGGACAAAGGTGGTTTGTTTTATTTAACACCATGGAAGGGGGTGTTGTGGTTTTTTCGAAGCTGATTCAGGCTTATCGGTCCATGGAGTGTTTACGGCACTCTATTCAGGTAGGGGAAATTTGGGGACCCCAGGATGTAGATGATGAGGGTGCAGGCTCCTCTGGTAGCTGTGGGTAAGACTCTTGAAAAGTTATTTGTGTAATAGGGAATAGGTGTGGGGATTTTATTTGGATTTCTATGACAGTAGGGGGAAGGGAGTTATCCGTTCCTTTTCTTATGTAATCCATGTTGTAATTTCTTATTAATGAAATAAGCAAGTTTCTGATAATCCAGCTGTGCCTTTCAATGAATTTTATAATTTTGAATTATCTATACCGATCGCTAAGGCATACATAATCCTTTTGTTCAAGTATTTGTTAGAATGAACTGCTATTTTCGGAGATAAGAAAAGAATAGTATTTTGTGCAAAAGAAAGGGTCGTGCTCCTGTAAATGTATGAGCTGCTACCTCTGGGGGTTTTGAATTTTTTTTATTTTTCTTGAAAAATGTTTTTTTTGCAAAGGATCAGGCTCACGTAATTCTAGGTAGAGGGAAATGAAGAGAGTTTTTTTTAGAATAAAAGGGAGATGAGAAGAGTCGTAGTGCGCCGAGATTTCAGACTAGGGGTAGAGTTTCTTCAGACAGTCTAGGTTGACTGGACGAGCCATCTCTTCCCCATCTAGGTTAGTGAGCATGGCAGCACCGCCGGATAAAATTTTATTCACAATGTAGGGGCCGCTCCAATTGGGCTTGAATTTCCCTCTGGCGTCCCAGATGGGTTCTATTATCTCCTTGAGGGCTAAATCACCTTCCCGAGAATCGCGGTCATTGACTCTCTTATTGAATGATTGCGCTATTCGACGACGATACCCCTATATGTGTTAAAGAGCTTTCAATCTCCTTTCATCTAGGAGGGTCAGCTCGTCGAGACGGCTTTGGCACCAGTCTTTTTCACTAATTTTTCTTTCGAGCATGATGCGTAGCGAGGGTATTTCCAACTCCACAAGTAGGAATGCTTCCATGTCGTAGACCAGAGAGTAAGGGGTAGCCCCAGTAGAGGTTCGAATTGAGGTTCGATAGCCCAGAGGGCGTACGAGATCCAATCGGCCCAATCCCTACAGCTTTCGGTCATCTTGCTGATGATGGCTTTGAGGTTCTTGTTGGCGGCTTAAACTGCACCATTGGTCTGAGGTCGATAGGGAGAAGATTTGTGTCTTTAAATCCCATACTCGTTGACTACTTCTATGACTTCTGCTTCGAAGTGTAACCCGTTATCTGACACTAACTCGTGTGGGACCCCATATCGGCAGATTATATTTTTGTTGAGGAATTTGGCCATTTTCTTAGCATTTAGTACTACGTATGACTCAACTTCGACCCATTTGGTGAAGTAATCAATGGCAACTAGGATGAACTCATGTCCGTTTGAAGCCTTTGGTGTAGCCTTCCTAATGACGTCGACACCCCAGGTGGAGAACGACCAGGGAGAGGTCATGTTATATAATTCTCGCGGAGGAAGGTGTTGAAGATTGGAGAACTGTTGGCATTTGAGTCATCTTTGGACATAGGCGGTGCAATCTTGGGCCATGGTGGTCTAGTAGTAGCCCTGTCGAATGATCTTCTTGGAAAGCATGTGACCGTTCATGTGGGGTCCGCATTCCCCGTTGTGGATCTTCTGCATTTTCTTCGCAATCTTAGCCCCTGCGATACAGTGCAGATAAGTTCCATCGAACTTCCTATTGAGTAGATCTTTATGACAGATAATGTACTAGGCGTCCAGTCTTCGGAGGGTCATTCGGTCTTTCTTGTTGGAACCCTCAGGATACCTACCATGTTTGAGGAGGCACCAGATATTATAGTACCAGCAATCGGCTAGTTCGGGATCTTCGGTGGAGACAAGCTCAATATGGTAGCAGTGGGTTGGTTTGTCATGCTTTTGAACTAGGAAGGGAGTCATTATTATTCCTTCGGGCATGTCGACCATGGAGGCCAGGGTAGCGAGAGCATCGGCTAGATTATTCTTTGCTTGAGGTAGGTAATGGAATGTGATATCTCAGAATTAGGAGGCTAACTCTTCTAAGTGGGCATGGAAGGGTTGGAGCTTTTCGTCCTTGACTTTCCACTTTTTGAGCACTTGATCGAAGATGAGGGAAGAATCCCCGTAGATATCAAGGTATTGAATACCTTTCTTAAGAGCAACTTTGAGGCCTACTGTGCATGCCTCGTATTCCGTCATGTTGTTGGTGCAAGGGAAATCCAATTTGATGGCGATGGGAGTGTGGGAGTCATCTGGGGCGATCATAAGTATCCCAACGCCATATCCCTTTTTGTTGGCAATGCCGTCAAAGAACATTTTCCATCGAAGGTTGTCTTGAGCGGTGCAGAGAATATTTTTATCTGGGAATTCGGAGATCCGGACATCTGCTTCTTCTACGGGGTAATCAATGAGGTAGTCAGAGATGTCTCTTCCTTTAACGACTTTCTGCGTGACGTGCACGATATCGAACTCGGTTAGGAGCATCAACCATCGGGCCATTCGACTGGATAAGGCAGGTTTCTCAAGCAGGTATTTGATGGGATCCATTCGGGATACAAGTTTGATGGGGAAGGCGAGCATGTAGTGTCGCAACTTTTGGGTGACCCCTTACTCGATAGATGACCCGGGTTTGTAGTGATGACGGGAGGTACTATGGACCTACAGAGAGTTAGGGGGTAACAGAATGGGGTGTCTACAGTACTTATTCGAGTAACCCTCGAGATCAGTTAATTTGTTCGAATTCTCGCAGTTTAAATAACAAAGTGTAGTACATTGTTAACATGTGTACAAATGTGCTTACATTAATTAAAAAGATTCTACTTGACATAAAAGTATAAATTACTTTCTTAATAATATCAACAGAATATATATTTTTTATTTTGGGAATTTTTCAAGTTGTATATTCGGTGTAATTAAATTGTGCCCACCATTATTTAATCTGGTTTAAAAATGGACATAAATTAATATTTGTCCCAGTATACACTTCATATTTTTGTATAAAGTTACTCAAAGAACATGAGTGCCCTTTTATAAGAGAGTGCCCTAAACACAAGAATAGGGTTGCTCGAGTTTACAACCCACGTGTTTATGGTTTTTTTATGTTCACAATATAGGATTGCTCGAAATTATAACTCGCATGTTTGCGTGTTCTAACAAAGTTACTTTCAAAAATACCCAAGTAAGTCGATTGATAATCTTAAGATCCTCATATTTATTTACTCAGAATAGTGATGTGATTAATTTCACATTTCATTAATGTTATATATATAACTTTGAATAAGAGTAATTCATTATGTGAAGAGAGATAATATCTCTTAATCCTTCACTCGAACATGTTTGACCCATTTGTTCAAAGTATAAATGACTTTGGAAGTTATTAATTACTATACCACGGGCATTATTTTCTTTTTTAGTCCAATTAGTTGTTTTGAAGACATTCACTCTATTGATATGCATTTCAAAAGTCATGTTATGCAGCTTAAAAATTATACTTGCTTTAGTGAAAAATTTATTCGCTCGCATGCTTGGATTTGAGCAGCGGGGCTAATAAACAAGTATACGAATCTTTGATAAAAAAAATTCACGTATCAAGTTGACTTTGTTAAAGTATGCTCGACTCCAACGAGTTTCATGGGCATTCTTTCTTAGATTGAAAGACAAAATCTAGTAATAACAAGTATGAGGTATCAACTATACTTTCTCATCAAGTTTAATGCTAAGTAATTTTATATAGTCTATGAGGTTCCTCCACGTGCATTTTTTACTTTCTAGTATATTTTAACCTAATAAAATAAGGCAATAGGTGTGAGAACATAATAAGTATTTTTAGTAGTATATAAAAGGGTACACCAGTTTAGTACCTAAGGCTCCAAGGGCACAAGAGCGTTATAGTATTAATATGAGAACAAAGAAACAGGTTGAGTAGACGAGAAAGTACTAAGTATGAATAAAATAGTAAAAAAGGTATGACGGTTTAGTACCTAAGGATCCAAGGGCACCGGAGCATTCATAGTATCAACCTTAGAACAAAGAAATAAGTTGAGTAGACGAGCAAGTGCCAAGTATGAATAAAATAGTAAAAAATGTATGGAAATTTAGTACCTCAGGCTCCAAGGGCATAGGAGCGCTCACAGTCTTGAGCAAGTGTCAAGTATAAATATAAGGTATGAAAATTTAGTACCTGAGTCTCCAAGGGCATAGGAGCGCTCACAGTATTGATAAAGTGCCAAGTATAAATAAAAGGTACGACAATTTAGTACCTCAGTCTTCAAAGGCATAGGAGCGCTCACAGTATTGAGCAATTGCTAAGTATAAATGGGAGGTACGACAGTTTAGCACCTCAGGCTCCAAGGGAATAGGACCGCTCACAGTATTAACCTAAAAACAAATAAACAGGTTAAGTAGACGAACAAATGCCAATGATAAATAAAAGGTACACTGGACTAATGTTTTCTCTTTCTTAAGAGAACAATATAACGTCTACTAGATTAGAAGAGGATTCATGACATGAAGGTCTTTCCTCATTATACTTGGGGGAATATCCATCCCAAGAGAGAGGTATATTGAGAAAAGTCCTTCTAGACATATGAGAAAAATGATTTTTATCCTTATCACCAGGACAGTAGGAGGACATCCTCCAAGTAATAATAATAATAAAATATACAAATATTTATTTTTATTACAAGATTCATAGCCTAGAGAACGAGTGCTAACCTCTGCTCTCAAAGAAATGCTTTACTCGACCAGTTCTCAGAAATTGTAGAGAAAAAGGGTCTATATCTCCATGCTCTAAATTTGTTTTTCCAATAAGCTATTTGAAACAAAGACCCCGCAGACCAGGGGCAAGGTTTTTAAAAAATAGTCATTTTCTATTCAAAATTTATGGGAAGGAGAAACGCTAACCCCTTCCTCCTAGTTATTCCCTAAGAAATGAATGTGCATAGCAAAATACCCCATAGATTAGAGGGGGCAACTCTAAAATATTAACTTGCTTAAAAATTATGCAAGTACCCCATAGTTAGAAGGGGCAGCTCTAAAATATTAACTTGCTCAAAAATTATGCAAGTACCCCACTGTTGATGTAAAAAATTAGATTATATATAATTATTTAATCACAGATAAAATAAAATGATCTAATTATTTAATCACAGATAAAATAAAATGAGACAAAGAAATTTTAAAGTGGTTCAGCCTTATAAGAATGACCTACGTCCACTATTTCTGTTATTGCTGACTGTTTGGGAATTCTCGATTATAAGTTTTATCAAGAAATTTCTGTCCCCTTACAATGAGGATGATACAATGTATTTATAGCCCTCAGACTGTTCATGTGAGAGGGTAGTACATAGTTGTTCATTAGGCGTATACATCTGTATGATAATAATGAGCATTTAATGCGCAGTTAATCTGTTGGTTATCCTGCAATTAATGCTCTGTTCGAGGTGCAGCTCGGACCGCCTAAGCTGTTCGGACCGCCTAAGTAGCTCGGTACTCATAAGTTGCTCGGTGTATTAAAGTTCCTCGGAGAACTCTTGTTGGTCGGAGCGTCTGAGTTGATCGGGGAAGTAGAGTTCGTCGTCGCATTATGGCTCCTCGGATGGTATCTATTGCTCGGAGTATCTGAGTGGGTCAAGGTGTTGCTCGGAAGTGTTTGTTATTGTCACGCAGATTGCCACGTGTCTTCACTCAATTGGGCCATGTCAGCAGACTAAATTTGGTATCAACAAAATCCCCCAATGTTTCACAGTTCGAAATTTGAGGAGTGTGGAACATTCTTTCTCGAAATATGGCGGTTTTAAATTATCATCCTGAAATTTAGGAGTATTTTCTTTTGTATTTATTTCTCCTTCCAAATTCATAGAATCGAACTTTTTGAATTTTTATGACAGCTTCGATTCCCGCGCCCTTTTTATCTTTTTAGCCGTCGATAACGTAACCGTCTCTTTTTGTAATCATTATCTTTACCCATTCCCAAGACAGGGTATTTAAGTGTTGCAGAAAATCCCCTCGTCTTCTACTTTTTCAAATTCGTCTCTTTGAGTTTTTCATTATTTCTCTCTCCTGTGCGTTCATCTCTTTCATCATTTGTTGTCAACAAACTCATCCCTTTCTTGTAAGTTTTTCTTCTTTCTCTTTGATTTCCTTCTTTCATCATGGTTTATCCTGTAGAATCGATTGATAAGTTTCGCTCAGATTTCTCTATTCCCTCATGGGTTATTTTGGAAGAGCTTTCTGAGCCTTCAGACTATTTTCGTTTGGCTGAGGGACATTGGTTCCCCAGTCTCTTTGTCGCTGAATGTGTCTTTTCTTTTCCCCCAAACCCTTTATGTCTGGAATTCTGTCAATACTTTGACGTGGTTCCTGCAAGAATAGACCCCAATACATGGAGAATAGTTAATGGAGTTTATAGATTAAATCAAATTCATGGAACTCGTATAGGAATTCCTGAAATTATGTTTTGTTATAGATGGGCTGTGGGTGATAATACTTTTTATTTAAAAACTAGGTTTTTAAATAGAGCTTTAGTGGTCAATCTCCCAGATGCCAATAGGAACTACTTTGAGCACGGGGTTGTTATGAAAAATTGGCAACACCCTCCATTAATTGGAGCTGATGTTTACCAGGGTCCCAGATGTCCTCCCTATGGCAATGGGATAGGTTGTTTTTATTTTATTTTCAAAATTATGCTTCTTTTGTGTTTGATAAAATGTGTCACTGATATTTTAATTTTTATTTATTTGCAGTTGACAGCAAAAGAAAATCTCCAAAAGAGACAGACGTTAACATAAGGCATTTAAAACTTATCTGGAGTTTGCATCAGACTGTTGCCGACAAGCATATTAGGTCAGCTTCATATTTGCTGCAGTACAAGAGTTACACCTCCTCTTTTACTGCTCGTCCGGTGATAAGTGACGCAAAACCAATACCAGCCTCTACAAGTTCTTCACCTGAGTCACATATTCCCTTGAGTGAAAGGATGGAGAAAAGAAGACCTCCTACCCTTTTTGAGAAATCTGCCTCTGGTGCTGGAGAGGCAAAGAAAAGTAAGCTTGATGTCCCAGGAGAGGGGACAAAGAAAATTGATGCACCTCCTTCGGCTGCTCCTGTGAAGGTTATCGAGAATCCCCCAGTGGCCCCGAGCAAGGCTGCTGCTCCAAGCGAGGTGATTGTCATTTCTCCGACTAAGACTACATCGTTAGTCGAGAACGTTGATGCTCCTCTGAGGAGGCTGAAGAAAAGCTCCTCTATCAATTTCGCTGAATCCATCTCTCAACCCCCGACTAGTGGTGTTCCCACTTTTGTTGCCCCGAGCTCTGCTATGAACTCGGTGAAGACTTAGATCATTCCCGAGATCCAAGGTATTGCTTCTGTAAGTCCTATAGTCTTAAATTTTCATTCCTTCCTTTTTGTATCTGTGCACTGACTTGCCTTTATTTTCCCCGTTGGTGACCTATTTTAATACAATTCTGAAGAAATATGAAGCTATTAAAGCTTCAAACTCCTCATCAGGTGTAGAGGAAGCCTTGGTAGGTCTGACGCAATCCCTGAAGGATTCTCGTCAGAAGTATGCTGATGACAAGATGATTTGGGAGAAGAGGCTCACTTCGTCCGAGAAGGAGAAGGCTCGGGTTATTGAGGTCTCCAAGGAGTTGGAGAAAAAAATAAATGATTTGGAGGAAAAGAATAAAGAGCTCGAAGGGAAGCTCAAAAATGTTGGGGAGCTTGAAAATAAGCTCAAGACTGCTGAGGAGGAGTTGGGTCAACTTCGAGAAGTAAGTCGTCAGAAGGAGGAAGTTGAGAATAAATTGAAGGTTACTGATGATCTTCTTTTCGAGAAGCTTTCCTTAGAGAAGACAAAAAGTAAATTGGCTGTCAAAAAATCCTTCAGCGCCGACTGGGATAAAGGGTGGAATAAAGGTTTGGCTGCCATGATGTCGCAAGTGGAATATGGCAGCCTCAAATACTTTAGAGATGGATGGGTCGCTGCTCTGCAAGAGATGAAAGTTAATGAAAATTCTTAACTATTTCAGCGACACATCCCGGGCCCCCCTCCAACTCCTGAAAATAAGAAGAGGACGAAGCTGCCTCTGAGCAATCTTCCATGGTGATGGGAGATCAAATTTCTCATTCCCCAGCTATCCAGCCCACTGGCGAGGAACTTAAACTACCCGTTACTTCATTCGAGCAACCTCCAGCACTTCCCGAGCAAACCTTTGTTCCATCCGAGCAACCTACCTCCTCGTCCCAGCCTCCAGAGAAAGTTTTGGGAGACAAGGAAAAGGTGTAGAGTTGTTCGGATTTCTCTCTATTTTATTTTTTCTTTGTCAAATGTAACTCTGAACTTTGTACTTCTCCTTTATGTTGTAATAAAATTTGAACTTTTGCTTATGCATACTGTTGATTCTCTTCTTCATGCTCTGTTTGTACTCTTATTGATTCTTGCTTTTTCTTCCTTTACTAGTTTCTGGCCAGGATGGATTTATTATCTGCTCACGATACAAAACTGTTAAGGCAATGCAATGAGTATTTTAAAGCTGGTCATTCAGATATGAGTGCAGCTTAAATTATTGACATCCTCAGTCAAGGTGCTTCAAAGCAAGCAATTGAAGCCTATCAGTATTTGAAGTGCCTTCTCAACCGTGGAGTGGATAACAACGTAGCATACTATGATATGATTGAAGATCTCCAGGGCACTCTTGAATAACTTCAGCAACAATATAAGGAATCTACAGCCCTTTTGCACGAAGGATACGAGAAGAAGTATCAGCAACTCAATGCTGATAAGGGATACGATAAACTGTTTGCTACTTTTGATGTGAGGGAGAGAACTTTGAAGGCTGAGGTAGAAGAGCACAGACAGATAGCTGAGTTGTTAGAGCAGAAAAACAATGACCTGCAAAGAGAGGTGTCTTAGTTGAAGTCTGCAGCTTCCACCTCAAACGCTTTGGTCCCTGTGAGCGACGAGGGATTCTCTTTCTTGGAGGTCGAAAATGCCAACCTAAGGGATGAATTAGAAACCTTGAAGAGAGCTGGCCCTTCTACATCTACTCGGGGTCGAGCAAGAGCTCCTCGGGGATGAGCAAGAGCAGCTCGGATTACTATCGAGGAACAGAGAACTCAATCTGCTTTGGAGAACCAGGCCTTCCAACAGATGGCAAAGAACCAGGCATTGGCTGAAATGTCTAAGAGGATCAGGAATCTGGACGAGCAGCTTTCTGCGCAGAAGTCTGCCTTGGAGAATAAATAACTCTTTATAAAAAGTCTCCACGAGCAACTGGAAAGATTGACATATCAATTCCACAAGCAGCCCAGAGAATTCTGGATGGCTAGCTACAATGAGGCTCTCTACCATTTGGATGATCGTATCCAAAATGCAAATAATGAGGGTTACAAACAGGGATGGTTGAATGCCTTAGGTGTAATGCAACTGGAACAGGGTCATTACCTGTGGGATTACCATAATCCTGGGTTGCTCGACCTACCAGTGCCACCATTCAAGCTTGACATGAGTTGGATCCCTGCTCGGGCCATCCCTCGGTGTTTGATTTCCAAATACCTTAGCGATTATAATCTCCATTACAATGTTGAGATATCTCGTCCCGAGCACCTACTCGATCGACCATCTGTGATGAACATCAGGATGCTTAAAGATCTTAACTTCATAAATTCCCCTTTTGCTTTGAATGATCCTCCTGCTGGAGAGGAACCTGTTTCAAAAGCAGAGGGGAATAAACCAATAGAATAGGAATCTTGATGTAATAAATTTGTATTTCATTCTTGATGTATTTTATTCTACATTTAATGAAATAATTTTATTTGTAAATCTTGACTGCCATTGTCTTGTAATCACAAAACACTTTACATCTGTGCATGTATATCTGTTAACAACATTATGTTATTTGTCAATCAACTGGAGTTTGTTAAAACTTATTGTCGACTAGTTTGGATTTGTGGTAATCATTTGTCAACTAACCAAACTTAATGATGTTTTGTTTCCCGACCAACTTGGTAGTAATTTAAAAAGTCACGAGTATTGAAAATTTTGCTCGATCACTTTCTCGTATTCATAAAATGTTTCCGACCAACCAAGGTCGATAAATTTTCCTTCTCGACCAACTACAGTTAGTGGGTTTTTATTCCCTATCAACCATAGTTAGTGGATTTTTCTTACCGACCAACTTTGGCACTTTTTGGAATAGTTTTTCTTCCTAACCAACCTTAGTTGGCATTTTTAGGAATAGATTTACTTCCTAACCAACCTTAGTTGGCATTTTTAGGAATTGATTTACTTCCCGACCAACCTTAGTTGGCATTTTTGGGAATAGATTTACTTCCTAACCAACCTTAGTTGGCATTTTTAGGAATAGATTTACTTCCTAACCAACCTTAGTTGGCATTTTTAGGAATAGAATTACTTCCCGACCAACCTTAGTTGGCGTTTTCGGGAATAGATTTACTTCCTAACCAACCTTAGTTGGCATTTTTAGGAATAGATTTACTTCCTAACCAACCTTAGTTGGCATTTTTAGGAATAGATTTACTTCCTAACCAACCTTAGTTGACATTTTTAGGAATAGATTTACTTCCCGACCAACCTTAGTTGGCATTTTCGGGAATAGATTTCTGAGCAGTCTGAGTTTTGCTGAGTAGTGTGTAGCACTAGTATTTCGCAAAAAATTTCCAACAAAAGGAGAGAACTGGGCAGAACACTGTCACTTTATTCATACTGACGAAAATGTATTGCATGAGAGCTTACATCACTGATAATACTTGCGCAAGTGTTCTGCATTCCATGCATTCTTAAACTCCTGCCCTTTTAAAGTTGCTATTCTATAGGTTCCTGGTCGAACAACTTCTGTAACTCGGTAAGGTCCATGCCAGTTTGCTTCCAATTTGTTGTGCTTTTGAATCACTTTCTTTAGAACATAGTCTCCTTCTTTCAGGTCGCACTTCTTTACTCTCTTGTTGTAGAACAAAGTTGTTCGTTGTTGGTAAGCAGCATTCCTGATGGCTGCTTCTTCTCTAACTTCCTCGAGCATGTCTAAATACAATCTTCTCATTAAGTCACTGACAGGGGAATTGAAATTCAGTACTCTGTGTGTTGGGAGACCCAACTCGGCAGGTATAACGGCTTTGCTTCCAAATGCCAGCATATATGGAGATTCCCCTGTTGCTGCTCGGGGAGTAGTTCAGTAAGCCTATAGTACTGATTGTAGCTCGTTGATCCAATTTGCTTTCACGTCATTCAGTCTTTTCTTCAAGCCATTCAGTAGCATTCTGTTTGTTACTTCAGTTTGTCCATTGCTTTGGGGATTGCCTGGTGCCGAGTGGATCTTCAAGATATTTGACTGATGACAATAGGCAGCTAACTCCTCATTGTCAAATTGTGTTCCATGGTTGGTATGAATGCATGGGGAAGACCATATCTACAGGTAATATTTTTTCAAATAAATTGATACACCTTCTCGTACGTCATGTCGACAAGAGGCTCAGCTTCTACCCACTTAGTAAAATAATCCACTGTGACGACGAGATATTTAAATCTTCCTCTGGTCGTTGGAAGTGGTCCGACCAAGTCAATTCCCCACATAGCAAATGGCCAAGGGGAAGTAATGCGTGTCAACAACGCTTGGATAGTTCTTCGGATAGTGGAGAAGCGTTGACACTTGTCATATTTCTTGGCGTAGGCTATACAATCAGCCCTCATCGTTGGCCAGTAGTATCCTTGCGTCATAACTCTTTGTAAAAGCGTCCGACCTGCTACATAGGCTCCACAGGACCCTTCATAGATCTCTTCAATCAAGTCTTTCACCTCGGTGGGATGCACACATCTTTGTAAACCTGCTATAATTCCTCATCTGTACAGAATACCATTATTCAGTACATAACGAGCAGCTTTAAACTTCAATTTTTTGGATGCAAGTTTGTCAGTTGGTAATTCCCCCTCTTCAATATATGCCCTAATGGAATCCATCCAAGATGGTCCTAAATTATGGGTAATAAAATTCATCGTCAAATCTTCATCTATACTCCGACCAGCTAAAAATTCAATTGGGATTGCTCTTCGTAGCTCGGTACGAGTAGCTGATGCTTATCGAGCTAAGGCATCGACCCTTGCATTCTCCATTCTTGGTATTCTGACCAGCTGAATAGCAGCAAATTCTGATACCAATTCCCTTGCCTTTGCATGATACCTGATCATTAATTCTCCTTTGGCTGCATATACTCCCATCATTTGATTTATGATCAATTACGAGTCACTGAAGACAATAACCTGTTCTGCCCCCATGGTTTTTGCCAAACTAAGACCTGCAATCATAGCTTCATATTCCGCTTCATTATTCGTAGCTTTGAATTGGAAGCGTAGGGCATATTCCATGTCGACCTCGTCTGGACTATTAAGAACAATCCTTGCGCCACAGCCTGTTGCGCAAGATGAGCCATCCACATATAAACTCCATATAGGTAACTCGTCTTCAAATTTTTGATCTGACAGAGTTCCTCGGTGGAAAATTTGTTGCTTCCTTTCACCCTCTCCTAATATTTCTTGCTGTTCGTCGATCATCACTTCTTGCCCTTTTAACAACCTAAGTTGGTCTGGGCTTGAGTTTGGTGATTCTGTAACATCCACAGGTTGATCGGTGAGCAGCTTTTGCTCCTCGGTGGTATCAGGATAGGTGAACTCTGCTATAAAATTTGCTACTGCTTGCCCTTTGAGCGATGATCTGGGCTCATAAAGTATGTCATATTCACCGAGCTCTATTTCCCAATACATCAATCTTCCTGATTTTTTTTGTTTATGAAGAGCTTGCCTCAATGGCATATCGGTATATACGACTATAGTATGAACCTGGAAGTATGGCCTCATTCTTCTACTTGCCTCGATCAATGCTAGTGCCAATTTTTCCAGCTTTGGATATCTGATTTCTGCTCCTCGAAAGGCTTTGCTAGTGTAATAAATTGGTTTTTGCACTCCATTCTCCACTCTTATTAATGTCGAGCTAACTTCATTCTCTGACATGGCCAGATACAAGTACAATTTTTCTCCCATCACTGGCCTGGACAATAGTGGAGGTGCTCCCAGATATTTCTTCAAGTCTTGAAAAGCCTTCTCACATTCATCATTCCACTCAAAAGTCTTTCGCAGTGTTTTGACGAATGGGAGACATCTATCAGTTGCTCGCGATATAAATCTGTTGAGTGCTGCTACTCGTCCTGTAAGACTTTGCACTTCTTTCTTCGTCGTTGGGGATCGCAGCCCTAACAAAGCTTTGATCTTTTCAGGGTTAGCTTCAATGCCTCGCTGACTGACAATGTACCCGAGAAACATGCCTTCTCGTACTCCAAATATGCACTTCGTCGGGTTCAACTTCATTTGATAATTATCTAGTTGATCAAAGGTCTGGCCTAAGTCAACTAGATGATCAGCAACTTTCTTGCTCTTTGTCAGCATATAGTCAACATAGACTTCCATATTGCAACTGATTTGTTCTGCAAACACTTTGTTCATCAGCCGCTGATATGTTGCACCTGCATTTTTCAAACCAAAAGGCATAACATTATAACAATAAGTTCCCTTAGGGGTAATGGAAGAAGTACTCTTCCTGTCTTCAGGTTTCATTTTAATCTGATTGTAACCAGAATAAGCATCCATGAAGCTCAGCAGCTCGTGTCCCGAGGTAGCATCCACTAGTTGATCAATTCAGGGCAGCGAAAAGTGATCCTTTGGGCATGCTTTGTTGAGGTCGGTGAAGTCTACACATATCCTCCATTTGTTGTTCTTCTTTTTCACCATTACCACATTTGCTAACTAGTCTGGATATTTAACATCTTCAATAAATCAAGCTTTCTGGAGCTTCTCGACTTCCTCCTGTATAGCTTGATTCTTCTCGGGACTGAATACTCTTCATCTCTGCTACACAGGCTTAATCTCCTTATTCACATTGAGCTCGTGACATAAGAAATTTGGGTCTATCCCGGGTATATCCTCATGACTCCACGCAAAAGTTTGCTTTCTGCTTCTTAAGAAAGTTATCAATTTTTGCTTTAGTGAGGCTTCCAACGACGAACCTACTTGAGTAGTTCGTTCAGGGTGCTCGTCGTCCAGAATGATGTTTTCAGTAGCTTCCACCACTTGACCCTTCATGAGTTGCGACTCATCTCTAGGATCCAATGTTTTAATTTCTGCACCTTCATCCACTTGATAGGTAGTAGTCTTTTTCCTTGATTCCTCCAGTTCCTCTTGCTCGATGGATGAATAATAGCATTCCCGAGCTACTTTCTGATCACCTTTCACAACTCCTACTCCAAAATTTATTAGAAATTTTAGGCATTGATGTACCATAGATGGTACAGCCTCTAACTTCTTCAATCCTACTCTTTCCATGATGATATTGTATGCTGATTGAACATTCTTATCCATCACGAAGAAACGTATTCTTTCTGTTCGACAAGCAGGACATGTACCAACGAATATATCCAACTTGATCATCCCAAGTGGAAAAACTTTCTCACCAGAAAAACCCAGGAGAGGTCTGTGATAAGGCTCCAGTTGAGATAGTTTTAGATTTAAACTGTCGAAGCACGAGTAGAACATGATGTCTGCCGAGCTACCATTATCTACCAGTACTCTTGAAATCATCACTTCCTTCATCCTTATTTTGATCACCAATGGGTCATCATGAGGATATAGAACACCTGCGAGGTAGTTCTTTGAGAAACCAATGACCAATTTATCTTTTTTTACCTTTTTAGGCCGATCCTCCTCAGCTAAATTTATTCGTTGAATGTATGAGAAAGCTTGAGCCTCACATAGGTAAGCTTTTCTCTCTGTAGTAAGGTCTCCTCCTCCTGCATCTCCACCTGTAATAACATTACAATCAAATGACCCAAAGCGTATCAAAAATACCTCACGTTCTGGCTGCCTTGGTCTCTTGGGAAGATCGGGGTCGTCTTCTGGATTAACTTCATGGTCTCTTTTCTTGTTCTCCTCTGCTCGACGAGGAGATCTAGACCTCTCTCTTGTTCGGTCGCTGTTTTTTCTTTCATTTTTACGATCAACATACTTTGCCAATTTTCCTCGTCTGATGAGTGTTTCAATCTCATTTTGAAGAGCTATGCAATTTTTGGTCATATGGCCATGATCTTTGTGAAACTCACAATATTTTGCCTTATTCCTCCTATCAGGGTCTGCCTTCATTTTCTATGGCCAGTTTAATTCCTCGTTGTTCTTGATTTCTTCTAGAACATGGTTGATGTCCTTATTCAAAGGAGTATAATTATCAAATTTCTTCAATACTTCCCATGACGACCTTGTTTTTGAGTGTTTGTCACTACCATTGTTCTTGTGCTCTTTCTTCTTAGGTTTATCACTTTCCACCTTGGTTTCTTTGGTATCCATATTCTTCTTCGCAGCCATAGCCTCCTCGGCATTCATAATCTTGGCCGCTTTTCCCATCAGTTCTGACATGGTTCTAGGTGGATCTTTGGCCAAAGTGTAGTATAACTTGTTGGGAAGTAGTCCACTCATCAAGGCGGTACTCGCTGTCTTTTCCTCATAATCAATGACTTCAAGCTTCTCGTTATTCAAACGAGTTATATAATCTCTGGTACTCTCACCAGCTTTTTGTCTAACACTTAACAAGTGCACTACTCGATTAACTGGCTTTGCCCCAAAACATAAATTCCCAATGAATAACTCGACCAGTTGAAAGAAAGTTGAGATCTTTCCCCGAGGAAGATTATTATACCATATTTCACTACACCAAAAATGCTAATCTGGCACGCTGTGGCAAGGAGATTCTGGAACGGTTTTAAGCTGTGCCAGATTCTGGCACGGTTTAATGACAATCAGGCACACTTTAAAACAGTGCCAAAATTTGGCATTGCTTTAAAGTGTGCCAAATTTAAGTACACTTCACTAAAATATAAATAACCAAAAAAAATTTATCCCCCTTAATTTTTTAGCCTCCCGCTCTCTCCCTCTCTCGATCGCTCAGCCCCCACTCTCTCTATCTCTCTCTCCCTCTCACACGCTCAACAATCGTCGCCGACCTTCGCCATCCACCATCGTCACCGACCTTCGCCATCCTCCACCATCGTCGACCGTCGCCATTCTCGCCATCCACCGTCCTCTACCGCCGCCGTCCTCGCCATCCACCATCCTCGACCATCGCCATCCTCGCTCAGTCCCGATCCGTTGACATCCTCTCCATCCTCCACCATCCACACATCTCCATCTCCATCCTCCACATCCTCCACCATCCACCCACCTGAGCGGAAAAATACAGATTGCTGATATTGAACCAACGTGCCCTAGCCAGCCCAGGTAAATCCTCCCATTTTTTTTATTAATATATATATGTACACATTACTGATATTGAACCAACGAGCAGTCAACACACACACACACATATATATATATATATATATATATATATATATATATATATATATATATATATATATATATATATATATATATATATATATAACACACACACATATATATATATATATATATATATATATATATATATATATATATATATATATATATATATATATATATATATATATTCCATTTATTAGAAAAACAATATACAGAGAAAACAAAAAGAATTTGAGCAGTGATGAATGATTGCACAAAAAATATTAAAAACATAATACCAATAATAAAATATATGGAATGAAGCCCAAAATAAGCATGATGGTTAAAAAAATAGATTATGTAATTTTAGTACTTAAAATAATATTGATTATGGATACAGGACAACAAACATTTTGTTTCCATTTTTAGTCCCTATTTTCAAATGAAAGGGACACGTGGCATGTTGTGATTGAATATAGGTTCGCACCAGCGAATTTATTAAAAAATAGGGACTAAAACTATAAATAAAATATTTATTGTCCTATTTTCAGAATACATATTACAATATTTTACATATTTATACAGCTTTAGTGGAACAATTGTGGTTGGAGATAATAATACACCATCAAGATGACTTGATTCTGAATGGATATATTGACAGCTCTGCAGTGGGATCGTCCATCTCGGCTTTCATTTTCTTATGTCGAAATTAACATAATTCCACGTATTCAAGGCATTTTATGCTCATTTTATAAGCGTATTTATCACATGATCTTGAATTTCTTGTGACAGGCTTAATATAATATCCACCTTGTTTTTGGCATAAACTACATAGTTTTGTGATCATTTATTCTTACTTTTTTATAAGTTATTTCACATCTGAAGTTGTGCCTCTGTTGTCATCCATGTTCAGGTTCAATGGGATGTTCAGGTTCATTGGGATGAACCTTCATTAATTTTGCATCCATAGAGAGTTTCGCCATGGTAATTAGATCCACTTGTAACATAAAATCCTTCAAACACACAAGCATCACAAAGGAATTAGCGAGCACGTTCTCCAGTTCTACCTTCACCATTTCGTAATACCTTAATCAGGTATTACGAAACACTAATATCTGATTTATTATTTGTGTTGAAAGATCGATATTCACGGATCTGAGTTAGTGTACCTATATAGGTTATTTTGACATTTATTTGCTTTATTTGCAGTTACCAATCTTATGCACCCTTTTTTGCACTTCAAAAGCCTAACAATGGTGCCCGGGGTTCTAGAGCTACTAATATTCCATTTTATCTTTTAGTTTTTGCCCCATGATAAGTAATTTCTAACTAATTTGACATGTATTTTATTCTTTCACTTGTTATTAACCTACAAGATGTTCTGTAATTTAACATGTATTTTGTTGGGACAATATTGTGTTATGCATACTAGACGGACAGTAAAAAACATTCCCAAGTATGCTCCATCACAGTTCTACATTGCAATGTGTTTCCTCGGATCAAGGAGAAAAAGATAATGTCCCTAAAACCTTTTGTTGAACGCCTTCGGTAAGTTTAAGGATGTTATTCAGAATGTTATGTTTTCAATTTAGTACATTTTTTAAAAGTTCAAGTTTGTGTTAGTTTTTTAATCTATTTTTCATCTTATGGCTTGAAATCATCGTAACTGCAATTGTATATCATAATGTGCCCATACATTTTTCAGATTCTTAGCTCTGGAGTGGAAATGAGAGAAGGAATAAGGTTTGTAGTTACACTACTAAAGATGGTAGTTTGGTCTTCTGTAAGTTGTTTCTTAAATAATCCCACAATATGATTAATAACGTCTTGATTATTCTCCCAAGTATTACCCTCTTCATCTTTAATGGAGTGAATCCTAAGCTTTTAGTGCTTGGTTTTAACACTAGCCTGGCCATTACCAAACTTACCTCATCTCTGTTGTTACATCAAGTTTATATTGTCCCCTATAGCCTGGCCATTACCAAACTTACCTCATCTTTGGTTTGGTTTATTTGTATTTCAATATGAGTTGAAATTGATAGATTATGTATATGAATTGACTTCTACTATGAATCGTTCATAAACCACTTGAATATATGCGTAAATATTTAGAGAATGGGATCAAATTGATTAAGATTGAATTTTTAGGGTTCGTGATACAGAATTGGGTTTTATCATTAAATCTTGAATTAATATTGTGTTTTTGATGTTTTAAGCATGTTTAAATCATAGTTACTTTATTTAGATGCTATACCAATTTAAGTAAGATCCTACTTCTATGGTAACATTATAGTTCATGCTTATAGACTTTATGACCGTCTTATTTATTTTGTACACTCGCAATTATTTAGTATAATGAATAGGACCCATGGTGAGGACAATACTCAATATTTCACAATAGGACTCGGAATAAATCGACAAATCGATAGGAGCCACATCGAACACATGTGCTTGGTTTGTGGCCTTTCTCAATTACTTACTCATTTTCACTAATTCTTCATGTATGCCAAAATTGAAAAACTGGTAAATAAAACAAAAAACCAAGAACATTTCACAAGTCAGAAAATTAAGTCACATGTTGTAAAATGACTACTTTCCCTACATAATGGTTAATATATCTTTTTAAAATATAATTTTGGTATTGCAGGACCTCTTTGTGTCGGGACTGATACAACATCAGCACACTGGTGAAAGCTAAAGCGGAACTCGAAGAAGTGATTGGAAAAGGGAAGATCTCAAGTTGTTTGCACAAATACGCAAGGATCAAGAATGAGGGAGCTTATTCGGAGGATCTTAAGTTGCGAATAAATTTCGTAAGTATTTTATATTGATGATAGAAGATTTTATAATGTAGTGCACCTTTACCAAAGTAAATTCTTCATTTAATTGTGTGCGCGTGTGTGTGTTGTGTAAGATGTGTGTGTTAAGGCCTTAATAAGTGGTTGACATGGAGGAAGGGTCTATATGGATTTATATCCTATTTTTAGATGTTAAATCGGTGGAAGGGATTTATTGGTGGTTTAGCTGCGGCTTTTGTGCTTGTTGTTGTTGTTGGGCTTATGTTATATTAAAATAAGTTGGATTTCATGAATAAACAAAGGAAACTCTGTCGAAATTTTATGAAATAAGTAAGTGTTCTAAATTGATTAAGGCTAGCATACAACATTTGAAAATTGAACATTGGTGAATGAAAACGTAAAACAACTAATAAACATACCAGAATGAGACACGCGTAGTCACGAACACCTCGCACGGGACCAATGTAACTTGTAGGAACTGACCGCGTAGTCCCGGGTCTCCCGGTTTGTGAGTATGACGATAATTTGCAAAAATCAGCACTTAAACTTGAAAACAGGCCGTTAAAAGGTGAAAACCCAAACCACCCCCCAAACGACCCCGTAGGAGGCACGAACACCTCGCACGGGACCAATGTAACTCGTAGGAACTGATCGCGTAGTCGTATATGCACTTTTTCTTCTTGTATATGCAATTTTTTTGCTTGAATATTTTTTTAAAAATGACTTGGTTACTAATATTGTATCTTTTTTGTGTCTTATTTTTTTTGTAGGATGACATTCAATCGTTAGCTTTTATCCACTTGGAACGCACGAAGAAGTCAATGCTTTACAACAGGGGGATTGTGTATTTAGTGTCGTTAATATTCAGGATTCTATTTTTTGTGTTATGGCCGAGCAGGCTTCCGTAGTTTTATGGTTTATTTTTATGGTCGTGCTGGCTATAGTAGTTTTATTGTTGACTTTTATGGCCGTGCGGGCTTTATATGGGTAGATTTTATGTTAGCAGGTTTTGGAATGCTCAAAAAATAGAGGAAACTCTGCCCAATTTTTTTTTGATATGAGAACTATTAACTCTTGTAATTTTTTGAAGTTATTGTCAACTTTTATGGTCATGTGTTGGTTTATATTGGTATTATCTCTTGTAATTTTTTGAAGTTTGTATGCACATTAGTTTATCAACAACCTGCGATATTCATAATTTGTGAATTTTCTTGATTTTGTTTTTGCAAATAATAAATATTTTTCCTACTGAATTTGGAATTTGCAGATTTTCCAGATTTGGTTCCTATTATTATTTTTTTAATCAACTGAAAAATCTGGCACGGTTTTAAACCGTGCCAAAACCGTGCCAATGCATAAAAATGAGAACGCTTATAAAACAATCTGGCACGCTTTATAACCGTGCCAAAAGTGTTCCAGAAAATAGATAATTTGGCACGGTTTTGGCGTGTGCCAAAAGCGTGCCAGATTTAACATCTGGCACTGTTTAAAAGCGTGCCAAAAGCGTGCCAGATTAAAAAACTGGCACAGTTTAAAAGCGTGCCAAAAGCGTGCCAGATTGGAAAATCTGGCACGGTTTTAAATCGCGCCAGAAAATCTGGCACGCCTGATTCTGGCACGGTTTTGAACCGTGCCGGATTGCGACTGGCACGGTTTTAAACCGTGCCAGTTTCCTGTTTTTGGTGTAGTGTTTGAGCAGATCCGGTAAGAGTTTCCTAGAATGCTCTGCATCTCATCTCATCTAGAACAGTATAGATGTCGACTGCAGCTTGGTATTGTTCTATATGAAGGACAAGGTCGGTCTTTCCATCATATTTGGGGGTCACAACAGGTGCTTTGAACTTTGATGGTGTGAGAAAATCTACAATGGCCTGGATAAAAGGTGTTTCTTGAACAAAAGTTCGTTGTAGAGGGTTCTTGGCTTTAACCATTTCCCCTAATCTATCCTCCAGTCTCTGAATAGAGCCTTTCCACGCATCGTTTCCTTCCTCGGGCCTATTAGTTCGAGCAACTGATCGCGTTGATGTGGCTTCCTGGGATCTATCTTGACGAGCAGCTGGTTGCGATTGGGCAGATCCTTCCCTTAAGTCTGATGGTCGTCGAAAGCTCCTCGACGCAGCATTAGGAGGACTTTTGTTCCTCCTAGGACATAATTGATTAAAAGGAGATACCCTGCTTAACCTTTCTAGCGCACTAGTCCTTTCTGGAGAGAGAGTGATACGTTGTTCATTATCCGTGGCTCGTACTGACGAAGTTCATCCAGGTTGATAAGAAAAATCTTCAGACTCCTCAATACGATATGAATC
Source organism: Sambucus nigra (assembly GCA_949130495.1). Taxonomy (NCBI): domain Eukaryota; kingdom Viridiplantae; phylum Streptophyta; class Magnoliopsida; order Dipsacales; family Adoxaceae; genus Sambucus; species Sambucus nigra. Next base: position 686,151,575 of record OX422208.1, read on the forward strand.
GGTACGCCTAGTACGCGAAGAAAGTAAACGGGTATTTCTTTGAACACTTCGATGTCCTGAATGGGTCGATACTCCGCCATGAAGGGTTTGTATGAGTTGTCGCATAGTTTCTTGCATGGCTGTCTGGCCCTGGGCCAGATTTGTCATTATTCCAGCCAGATTTGGAACGTTTGGCGGAGCAGATGGATTTGGAGGGCTTCCAGCGTTTCGATTGCTGGGTTATGGATTATCAACCATTTGTAATGAATTGTTTTTTATGAAAAACGATATTACCAGTCGTTTCCCACAGACGGCGCCAATCTGTTGATGTAAAAATATAGATTATATCTAATTATTTAATCACAGATAAAATAAAATGATCTAATTGTTTAATCACAGATAAAATAAAATGAGACAAATAAATTTTAAAGTGGTTCAGCTTTATAAGAATGGCCTACGTCCACTGTTTCTGTTATTGCTGACTGTTTGGGAATTATCGATTACAAGTTTTATCAAGAAATTTCGATCCCATTACAATGAGGATGATTCAATGTATTTATAGCCCTCAGGCTGTTCATGTGAAAGGGTAGTACATAGTTGTTCATTAGGCGTATACATCTGTATGATAATAATGAGCATTTAATGCGTAGTTAATCTGTTGGTTATCCTGCAATTAATGCTCTGTTCGAGGTGCAGCTCGGACCGCCTAAGCTGCTCGAACCGCCTAAGTAGCTCGGTACTCATAAGTTTCTCGGTGTATTAAAGTTCCTCGGAGAACTCTTGTTGGTTGGAGCGTCTGAGTTGATCGGGGAAGCAGAGTTCCTCGTCGCAGTATGGCTCCTCGGATGGTATCTATTGCTCGGAGTATATGAGTGGGTCAAGGTGTTGATCGAAAGTGTTTGTTATTGCCACGCAGATTGCCACGTGTCTTCACTCAATTGGGCCATGTTAGCAGACTAAATTTGGTATCAACACCCGCAGTTAGAGGGGGCAGCTCAAAAATATGAACTAGCCCAGAAAATATGCAAGTACCTCGCAGTTAACTAGAGGGGGAAGCTCTAAAATATTCACTTGCCCAGAAATTATGCAAGTACCCCACAGTTAGAGGGGGAAACTCTAAAATATTAACTTGCTCAAAAAATATGCAAGTAACCCACTTGCCCAAAAATTATGCAAGTACCCCGCAATTAGAGGGGGCAACACTAAAATATTAACTTGCTCAGAAAATATGCAAATACCCTACAGTTAGAGGGGGCAGCTCTGAAATGATAGCTTGCTCTGTTCATATGCAAGTACCCCACAGTTAGAGGGGGCAAGTCTGAAATGATAACTTTCTCAGCTCATATGCAAGTACCCCATAGTTAGAGGGGGAAGCTCTGAAACAATAGCTTGCTCAGCTCATATGCAAGCACCCCACGATTAGAGGGGGCAACTCTGAAATGATAACTTGCGCAGCTCATCTATAACTACCCCACAGTTAGAGGGGGGAAACTCTAAAATAATAACTTTCTTAGCTCATAGGCAAGTAGTACCCCACAGAGTACGAAGCAGTTCAACCTTGAAGTTCTCACAAAAAATAGAGCAACTCACAGTAAACAAATGTCAAAGATAAATAAAAGGTACGACAGTTTAGTACCTCAGGCTCCAAGGGCACAGTAACGCTCATAGTATTGACCTGTATTCTACATGAGGGGGCTAATGTTGAGAAGTCCTCAAGCAAGTGAACAAAGAGTGAAATTGTGATTATTGTGGTAATAAAGTAATCGATATTTCGTGCTCAAGTCTCTCGACACTACAAGACACTTCTGCACGAGGAGGCTAATGTAGAAGGATACATGAACAATCCCACAATTACCCAAAGGTATAGTGAAAAATGATAAAAAGGCAGGGAGGTTTCACGAGCAACCCCTCGAGATACCCGACGTAGTGGGTGCCAATGAGTGGCTCTACCTGCTCAAGAGTGTAAGATTGACAAAAATTATCCTAGAGCGAGGGAATCCACTTGGAGTGGCTCCACATACCCAAGAATGCATGACTGATAGAAAATAGCCTAAAGTGAGGGGAGCCACCATGATTGGCACCTCTTTCCAAGTTTAATGCTACATAAAATGACTCAAGGCTGGGGGGTCCGCTTCGAGTGGCCCCTCTACCAAGACCAACACAAGTAACCGTTTAAGGATGAGGGAGTCCACCACAAGTGTCCCCTCAACCAAGATTACAATAAGAAATAGTTTATAGTATGGGAGTCCACTACGAGTGGCCCCTCGACTAAGACCAATGTTACAAAATAGCTGGTGGTGAGGGGGTCCACCACGAGTGGCCCCTCAACTACAATCGAGTGACCCCTTTACCAAAGACAAATACAAAGAAGAAAATCCAGGGCAAGGGAGTCCAAGATAAGTGACCCTTTTGCAAAAGACAGACATAGAAACGAAGGGGTCAACTCCAATGCCCCCCCTCTCTCACTGCATAAATTGGAAATAATGTGAAATGATTTAGGGCAAGGGGACTCACCTAGAGTGACACCTTCGCCCAAAATCAATGCCATAAACAAAAATGATTTAGGACGAGGAATTCCACCATGAGGGACCCCTCTGCCAAGATCACAACAAATTGTTATTTTATGGCGAGGGAGTCCACCACGAGAAATCCCTTAGCCATTCCAAATCAAACAGTGTAATAATGTAATGGCATGAAACTTTCATATTCCAAGATGAAGTGACTATTTCATACAAAACCCGTTGGTCTACCCAACACAAAGATTTTTGTACGAGGGGGTAGATGAGTGTCCATCTGCTATTATAGAATAACCTGGGGCGAGTGATCCCACCCTTAGAAAATAAAAGTTTAGAGCGAAGGGGTCTATCTTGGTGAACAAGCCCATATTGCAATGGGGGATTATCATGAGCAGCCCCTCCAAAGAGTGCTCTGGTAAAGACAAAAAACTTAATTGGACGAGGAGGCCCGTGATGAGGAGACTCTCATCCTCAAAACTTAAGAAATCACAGAAAGAGAGTTAGGATGAGTAGGTCCACCAGAAGGAGCCCCTCGTCCCCAAAACACAAGAAATCACAAAAATGGAGTTAAAATGAGGAGGTCCACCAGAAGGAGCCCCTCGTCCCTAAAACTCAAGAAATCACAGAAAGAGAGTTAGGACGAGGAGGTCCATCAGAAGGAGCCCCTCGTCCCCCAAACTCAAGAAATCACAGAAAGAGAATTAGGACGAGGAGGTCCACCAGAAGGAGTTCACTGTCCCCAAAACTCAAGAAATCAAAGAACGAGAATTAGGACGAGGAGGTCCACTAGAAGGAGATCGTGTCCCCAAAACTCAAGAAATCACAGAAAGGAAGTTTGGGCGAGGAGGCCCTCCATAAGGAGCTCCTCATCCCCAAATATCCAAAGAACCAGAAAGGAAGTTTGGGCGAGGAGGCCCTATACAAGGAGCTCCTTGCCCCCAAATACAAATCACAGAAAGGAAGTCTGATGGAGTAGGCCCTCCGCAAGGAGTTCCTTCTCCCCAAATGTTCAAAGAACACAAAAAGGAAGTTTGGGGGAGGAGGCCCTCCACAAGGATCTCCTCGTCCCCAAATGTCCAAAGATCATAGAAAATGAGTTTGGGTGAGGAGGTCCTTGTCCCCCAAAGTCCAAAGATCACAAAAAATGAGTTTGGGTGAGGAGCCCCACCTTGAGGAGCTCCTCGTCCTCAAAAGTCCAAAAATCACAGAAAATGAGCTTGGGCGAGGAGCCCCACCTTGAGGAACTCCTCATCCCCAAAAGTCCAGAGATCACATAAAAGGATTTTGGGCGAGGAGGCCCACCTGGAAGAGCTTCTCGTCCCCAATAGACTAAAAATCACATAAATGTATCTTGAATGAAAAGGCTTACTCAAAATGATTCCTCTACTCCCAAATGACTTACTAAAAAATAACTAGTGGGCGAGGAGGTCCACCTAGAGTGACCTCCTCATCAAGACTTGCTACTCAGAAATATATTAAAGTACTGATATTTTACTTTCTTGTACATGCCCATCAAGATTTATGATTTTAGAGGAGAGGGTCTTCGAAGCCCCTCTCAAGTAAAAATAATTTTAGAGGAGGTGGTCCTTGAGACCCCCTCAAGTTTACAAAAGATTTTAGAGGAGGTGGTCTTTGATAGCCCCCTCAAGTTCACAAAGATTTTAGAGGAGGTGTTCCTTGAGACCCCCCTCAAGTTTATACAACAAGTTACCGTTTCAAAAGATATTTACCAAATCAGATATTTTGTCATTTAGCGTAGACATATTTGCTTTTTGACTTTGATTTACACCAGGTGTCGTCTATCAGAGGGAACAAACAACTACAGGCCTAGTAGGGACAAAAATATACATTGCAGACCTTGTCCCTCTAAGTTTTTTCTCTTGATTTTGGCGCCCAATAGGCCCAAACCCACCCCAGGTTCACCTATAAATAGGACCCTTTAGTAAGGTCAAGACAACAATATAAAAGACTCAGTTGCAAAGTTTCTCTGTTAACATTCACACCAGACCACCTAGTATTCTCACATGCTCTCTCTCTAAGTGCTGAATGCTTGTTTCTTCACTCCTATCTTGACAGCCATCATTCTGAGGAGATCATTCTTCTCCAAGTTGATATTATTATTTGTGAGGTTTCATATTTGCAGGAGGAGGTTTATAGATATTATTCCATTTTTACCAAAAGTGGAAGGTTTTCACACCAAGGTGCTCTGAGGAATTTTGAAGACCTTGAAGACAGAGTCCATTGGAGTGGGTCACGCCTCACCCTTTACAGTTATTCGTAGACCCCAGTACAACTACCCTCCTATAGTTGTGTTGAATCTGAAGTAATAAAAATATAATAGAGTTATTTTTTCAATATATATATATATATATATATTGTCATGACTAGTTTTTTTTTGTGAGAAAGAGTGTGTATGTGGGTGCATTCACGTGGGTAGATTTGAGAGAGAGAGATGTTGGTGGTATTGGTTGTGGAGATGGTGTGGTGTGGTGGTAGATAACATTGTTGGGAGAAAAGTCAAGTTTAAACGGTTTGGAGGTGACCATGAATGAAGTGAGACTCAATAAAAAATAAACCTCTTCTATTTATGTGTTGTGAGTGCCCTTAGCAATATCATCATTTTTGGAAGCTTGACAATTAAGTCTTTTTTACATAAGACATTTTCTCATTCGTCTTATCTAAACAAATTTTCCTCAATAGGTCTTATTCATACATGTATTAAATATTTACTACATGTTTTCAAATAGATCGTATTGGAGGAAAAATATTTTTTTTTTGAGAGTTGGACTAAAAAAAAGACCGTATGACCAATTTGACTATATACCTAATAAACAAGACTAATTGGTAAAAGTCTCAATTTTTTAAGTATGGTATTATGAAACATCGTTATGGATGCCCTTAGTAGCCATTTTTCCTTAACAATAAACTTAAACTTTCAATGTAGTGGATTAAATTTCATTTTAGTTTTCTTTTTAAAAATATGTTAAAATCCTAAAAGGGGATTACGACATATGAAGGGTTGCTAAAAATGTATAAGATTTGAGAAGAATATACACCAAAATTATTTGCAATTACTAGGGGTGACAATTCGTATTTTTGGATCGGGTCACAGTCCGACACACCTCGACACGACTAATTTTAAGGCACGAACACAACACGCATAGAATACGACACGACTGACACGATTTTATAAATTTTACTCTATATTAAATATAAATAGACTCAAAAACCCTAATAAAAACATGATTAACACAAACACGACATGATAACTCGATTTATAATTTTGACATAAACACGATATTATTTCAAGTCAAAAAAATCCGACACAAACACAACACAATACAATACAACAAATATAAAATATCGTGTCAGTTTCGATTTAATTTCATATTGTTTCGTTTAGGTTCCAAAGTTGTCACCCTACAATCACCTAATTGCTTGCAAAAACTTTATGGGCATATGTTTATTCAATTTTTCGCCAAATGTATTGGAATCGCATGCAGAAATTTTAAATTCATTCAAATCCAAAAACAATTTTACTCTGTTTTCCACGTGTTTAGGCAAGGTTTCGCACAATCACAATTGACATAATTTTTATTCCTACTTGTTGTCGGATCAAGATATAACCATGGTTTACTAGATCCAGATAATTTCACAAACATCAACTCCAATATGGACGATATTAGCCATGATGTATTTCAAGTTTAAATTTTACGAACGTAATTATGGAATTGTGTTCACTAAAACTGATGTAAAAGCTCATTATTTGCAAAACTCAATGACGAGAGTTTTTTTTTTTTTCCTGATAAGTTCAATGACGAGAGTTTTTAAGAATCCTAAAAGACCCGATCCAGATTTGGGACCACACGTCAATACGTTTTTGCTAAAAATAATCAGATCTACTTTACGCGGGTTGGCTTATTTGAGTAATGAGTAAGTCATGTCCGGAACCAATTCATTGCTAGTTTTATTTATACCATACCAAATTGCTAGGTAGTTTCTATCTATCTAGCTTAGGGATTAAGCGTGTTCATTTTCACTTTTGACCTTAAAAAATGGGAGAAAAGGGAAGGTCAACTTAATATTTGGTTGAACTGCAAACTTCACCCTTTATATTACAAATGAACATTGGTACGCCATCCTTGTAGCCGGAAATATATAAAAGAATTCGAAAAATCAACACATATTCTCAGAAATTACATTTAAACAGGATGCGTAAATAAAACACCTCCTACCCAATTTGAAAAGATCATCTAAATGAGTTTACCTAACCCTATGTTGGAATATACTAGTTATTGCACGCGTGCTCGTGTGACTCTTGGATAATAGGTATAACTTGGGTATAGCTATTAGCGCTCCATTCTTTTCTTCTAACACTCCAAAATTTTGTATAGTTACAAATCTACCCTCATCTCTCTCATGCTCTCCAAATAAAATACAAACCTCCATCTCCTTCCTAATTCAATCATTATTTTTTTTTCTACAAATATTACTAAAAATCTGTATAAATATCAACATTTGAACAAAAATATTTCAGAAATAATTTATAAAATTAAATATTTCCACGAAAAGTATAAAAAAGCAGCAAAAGTAAAAGACAATTATGAACAAATGATCCCAACAAATAAAAAAGGCGACAAAAGTAAAAAAGAATCTCAAAAAATAAAAAAAAACAGAAACATGATATGACACGGAATATTATTTTAATTCATTTACAAAAACAGAAACACGACCGAATAAAAAAAGATTTGGTCGTATTGTGTGGGATTTTAATTTGATCGTATTGTGTTGGAATTTGATTTGGTCGTATTGTGTGGAATTTTAATTTGATCGTGTTTCTGTTAAAAAAAAACAGATTTCACAACACATTGATAAGAGATTAAGTATTTTTGGTGTCACTAATGTAACTGAATGAGTGGTTGGTGTAATCGTTATAGGATGATTTTGTATGCGATGAGGGTCGTGTTCGTGTTTTGTAAACCCGTTGCTACAGTGATTTTTTTTTAATAAGCACGCGTCATATAAAATGCGACACGACAAATAATTATATTTGTTACCTAACATGAGCACAAACCAATTAAAACGGTACTAAAAGATTTATTTTTTTGTTAACTTAACAAGAACACACGCAAATATATCACGACATGACTTGATTCAAGAACGCGACATGACACGAAATCTTTTTTTTTTTATCTAACATGAACGCGGCCAAATTAAAATACGACACAATACGAAATCTTTTTTTTTACGAAACACAAATATGGTCAACTAAAAGCGACACAACATGATTTTTTTTTCAAACACAAATAACTTTTTTTTTACCAAATACAAACACAATTTTTTTTACCGAGGACAAACACAAAATATGTTGTGTTGCTTTTACTTGGCCATATTGATAAAAAAAAGATTTCGTATTTTAACTATGTTTGTATTTGGTAAAAAGAATTATTATTTGTGTTTGGAAAAAAAAATCATGTTGTATCACTTTTACTTGGCCATATTTGTGTTTTGTAAAAAAAAATATTTCATATCATATTGCATTTTTATTCAGTCGTGTTTCCGTTTTCGTAAATAAATTAAAATAATATTACGTGTCATTTCGTGTCTCTTTGACTTGGATTGTGTTCGTGTTAGGTTAAAAAAATATTTTGTGTTCGTTTAAGATAAAAAAAAAAAAACAAGATTTCGTATCGTGTCACTTTTATTTGAGTTGTGTTTTTGTTAGATAAAAAATAAGATTTCGTGTTGTGTTGTATTTTAGCTGGACCGTGTTCATATTTAGTAAAAAAAAAAAATAAGTAGGCACTAAAGTGAGTTTACGACACAAGTACACAAATACAATACGAAATATTAGTATAAAAAGATTTTGTATTGTACTTGTGTCGTGTTTCGTAAAAAAAAGATTTCGTATTGTAGAAAAAAGAAATATTTTTTTTACAAAACACAAATATGTTCAAGTAAAAGCTATAAAACATGATTTTTTTTCCAAACACAAATAATAATTATTTTTACCAAATACAAACACAATTAAAATGCGACACAATACGAAATCTTTTTTTAATCAATATGGCAAGTAAAAGCGACACGACACAAGTACAATTTTTTTAAGTCACATACATTGTTTATTAATGTGAAATTGTAATAAAAAAAATATTTTTTAATATCAAGATGGCTATTTTATTGAAAACATCTTTTTATAACGTAAATGCATTTTGACCTATTTTACTTATTTGAATTTATAATATTCCCACTTTTTAATAGATGTCAATTAGAAAGTTTTCATTTTTTATTTTTTTTCAATTTTATTTTTTGGATGGAAAGTTATAACGAAGGAGAGTGTATTGCAAATTTTTAAAAAAGTGGGGTATATTGCAAAACTGGTCACGAAAGTGAAGGAAAAACTCAAAATAACCCATCGTAAAAATAAAGTGAATTAAACATTAAATATTATAATTGTAATTTATTCTAAAATAAATAAATAAATAGTTTTTCTAAGAACAAAATAAAAGTTATCTAAAAGATTTTTTATTAAAATTATTATTTAAAAATAAAAATGAGTAAACTTATTTTAGGTATAAAGGAAAATCACTAATTTAAAGAGAGAGAAATAATAAATGATAAATAATAAGGTAAGGGTTTATTTGTCATATTCAAAAATTAAAAATCAGAAGTGGAGTGCATCCAGAATTTTTGGAGCGCCGATAGCGGATCCGTATAACTTTTGAGTTTGTTAATAAAACTATCAATGTTATCAACTTTTCGAATTCATTCTATGTTTAACGGGGCATAAACTAAATAAAAATTGTTTTCTCGTTAAACATTCTAGTTTCTTTTTACCTCAAGAGATTGTCAATTCAATAAAAGACAAGAGAAAAAAACGTGAAGTTATAAGATATGTAAATATTAAGGGAAAATATGAGAAACGATGCGAAATTAATTGAACACTCCATGTCGTGTCTTTTAGACACCAAATTGTGGCTTGGCGTGTTCGTGTCAAAATGATGAGTCATGTTTGTCATTTTTTTGTGTCGTGTTATTACTCGTATAATAAGCGTATTTTATTTTTAGTTAAATGTAAAATTTATTATTTATGTTCAATGGATGATATTCATGTCAAGTAATGGAGCCATAAATGTAATTTACTTTCTCAATTAGTTCTATTTTTAGCATGGAATACACTAAATAAACGATCTTACATATAAGAGTGATATTTGTTTTTCTCGGAAAAATTCAATTCCTGTAGATTTTCAATTGAATTGGGCATGCAACCAAAATCCTAAATGACAACAATTATCTTTAGAACTTTTATTATATTTTCTTTTTAGGTATTTAATATTTATGTCCTTCATGAAAAATTAAAAAAATAGAATTCGAGGCTAAGGTTATGAGAAATAGACGAACACTTGGCCGATCCTTGGTATTAAAAATAAAATAAAATGCGAATGGGATTGAGCTAAAACACAAAAGAAAATGTATATAGTAAAATCTTGATAAGAATATTCACTTTTTTTGTCTAGTGTTTGGATTAAAATTATGAGTTGTATTAATCGTGTTATCATGCAAATTTATATTAATTACCTTGTAAAATTATTAATCGTGCCATGTCGTATTTTTAATGAGACCTTTAATTTCCAAACTCTAAAAATGGGGCATTCACTTTTTGGTTCCATTAATAACATATGACTTAAAAAGTTGTGTGGTGTTTGGAAACATTGTTCGAGGTACCTTTAACAACACCTAATTTTAAATCAACTTACTTTAATTGTCATAAACCAAATCCAACTTCAAGACCTCTTTTATACTGACTAATCTCACGTTACCTATTATCCAAAAATAGGGGTGTTCGCGGTACGGTAAAAACCACTACCGTACCGTTTTGTACCGCAAATTAGTGGTAATGGTTTACATATTTTATTTTCCGAAACCGAAACTACCGAAACCGAAATTACCGAATTTTTTATGGTTGGTTTTGGTTTTAACATTTTAAAACCCGATTTACCGATTGTACCGTACCGAAATAAAATACCGAAATACCGTATCATAATTTTTTGTATATTACCGTACCACACACATATTACCAAATTAATTAATACCCTTTATTTTTTTAAATAATGATTATCGTTTTTTTAAATAATGAATACTGTTATTTTAAAATTATATTCAAAATAATATATACAATAAATGAATCATGACCCTTAATTTTTCAAGCTAATCTCCTCCGTTCATTTTTTTTAGTATAAAGCAAAGAAACCCTACATCCTTTTCATTCTACTCTTCACTTCTCTCATCACCCTCATCTGCCACAATCGTCCGCCGCTCATCACAACTGAAGGTAAGTTCTTTATTTTTTTTTCTACCTGTTTTCGGCTATTTTTATGTTTAATGGTAATGGCTATTTTCATCACAATCGTCCGCCGCTCAGCTGTGAGTTGGTTTTAGGTTTAGGTTTAACAGGTATAGTAATGTATTGTGTATGTAGTGTGTGCGTGCAGCGTGTGTTTGTGTTTTTCTTTTGTGGTTTTGCAAAGCAGGGAAGATGACAAATATTTTGAATGGTTTGGGAACAATTATGTTAACAATTCATATATGATTGGCCATGTAATCGTGGTTACATAGATGTTTTCTTGCAGCATCCTTAAACAGAGGGGGGGATAAGTGGATTGATGGAATCGAGTTAGGGTTTTTGATTTGGGAAGAACATGAAACAGAGAAAATAAGAGGGCATTTTCTCCATAAACTAGTGGAGGTGGTGGTTTTTGTGGTGGGGGGTGGGGGGGATGATCAAAACACAGGTTATTGGGCCTTTTTTAAAGGTGATTAAAGAAGGGTATAATTTTTTAACATTGAGGGGGTTATGTCTAAATATGGCCCTATCTCAGGAGGATTAGTAAAACTTTCCCTTTTACTCTCCCAAACAAATGACAGACTAGGTTTTTTTCTACCTTATCTTATCACTAGGTTTTGTTGTTGAAATTAGGGGTGGCCATGGGCCGGGCCTGGGCAGGCCCGGTCGGGCTCGGGCCGGGCTTGAAAAATTAAGTGTTATCCCAAGCCCGCTCGGGCCTAGATCGGGCCTTATTATGTAATCCCAAGCCCGCCCAGATTTGAAAGCTCTTTACCCAGGCCCGCCCGATCGGGCCCTATTATGTTAATTAAAAGATTTTTTTTAAAATTAAAATACCTATTTTTTTATTTAAAGACCAATTTTTTTAATTAAAAATCTGTTTTAAACTCTATATATTACAAAGTCCATATATAAAGTTTCTCACTTTACATGAAAAGACTTGGTATACGTTTTTATATTTATAGAAATCCCCCCCCCCCCCCCCCCCCACACACACACATATATATATATATATATATATATATATATATATATATATATATATATATATATATATATATATATATATATATATATATATATATATATATATATATATATATATATATATATATATATATATATATATATCGGGCATCGGGCCGGGCCGGGCCTCATCGGGCTTAAGAACTCATGCCCAAGCCCGCCCGAAAAAAAATCGGGCCTATAAAATTTTGCCAAGCCCGCTTTGCAGGCCAATTTACCTTACCCAAGCCCTATTTTTTTATTGGGCGGGTTGGGCGGGCTTGGCGGGCCTCGGGCCTATGGCCACCCCTAGTTGAAATATAGAAATAGTAATTATTTTAAAGTCATTTGTAGTTTTAAGTGATTTGTATTAAATGTTACTGTTGAATATATAGAAATAATAATTTTTAATGTTTTAGTCAAAATATAGAAAATGCAATTTTTATGTTAAATGTTATATTAAATATAGTTGATATGATTTTTTTAATGTGATTTGTTATTATATAGAATCGTTTACACAAGTTATAATTATGAAACTTAAAATTGGTAATCTACAAAGGTGTAATATTAAAATACATCCTTTTAACTTTGTAGGTTTGAGTTCTTTGACGAACAATGGTATTGAAAGGAAATATCTGCAAGCTTTTAGGCAATTCGGAGGTGAATGGGAAGAGAAAGTGGTACACAGAGTTTAATGATGAGTATCGCAATGATACCTTTTTAGAGAATTACCATAAACGTAAAGAACAAGGACAATTCGAGTGTCTCTTTTGTAAGAAACGTTTTCCAGAAGTTGAAAATCTCTATAAGCTTAAGGCACACAAAGGTATGTGTTCAATGTGGTTGAATCCAAAGTTATGGTTGGTAAACAAAAAAAAAATATGACTTGCACCAACTTGATAGGATGACAGTCAAAGACCTTTACCCGGTAGAGCATGAAGAGTATGAGGCAATGCTTGAGAGGTGGACAAGGGGCCTTCTTGACTTCTAGATGTCTATTTGTTAGAGGGATGGTGGCGGCATAACTTTTGTTATAGGGATGCATATATCATATATTTGACATTATCATGTTTGTCTCTTTTGTTATAGTATTAAAATATGTTATTCTAGACAACACACTTAGTCTCTTTTGTTGTATCCCTTTCCAAGCTCTCTTGAAATATATAACATTTGAAATGGAAAATATTATGAATGATATTTTTGGTAAATGATTTACTTATGATTATGATTATGATATTGTACTTATGATTATGATTATGATATTGTACTTATGATTATAATATTTTTGGTATATTGGACTAATGTTCACTATTTTGGTATTGCTAATTCATAGATGTCAGGGATGGATGAGAACACTACTAATAATGCAACTATGAGCAACAATCCCGCTTGCACTGAAGTGAGCCAAAAACGCCACAAAGTAGGTACAAAACAAATAAAAAACCAAGGTAGTTCTGAAGTTTGGACTCATATGAATAGACATATGCTAGATGGAATATTTATTGGCACTTGTGATTGTGTGTATTGTGGTGCAAAATTTAATTGCCCTTCTAAAAGTGGGACTACTTTATTGTGGAATCATCTTAGAAGAAAATATAAAAAATTTCCTCAAAATGAAGTTGATCAGAAACAAGGAGTATTAACTTTTTTGGGTCAACAACCTACTAATTGGACATTTGACCAAGCATTATGTCGCAAGGTTCTTGCAAAGATGATTATTCTTTGTGAACTTCCTTTTAGTTTCGTTGAAAAGATTGGTTTTAAGATGTTTTGTAGAGAGTTGAATCCTAAATTTCATGTAGTTTCTAGATCCACCATCACAAAAGATTGTTGGCTTATATTTCTTCACGAAGGTGAGATTTTGAAAGATTATTTTAAGAAATACGCTACACGAGTATCCCTCACAACCGATTTGTGGACTTCTATCCAAAATTTAGGGTATATGTGCCTCACGGCTCACTTTGTTGACAATGATTGGAAGCTACAAAAAAGAATAATTAGTTTTCGTGTCCTACCACACCCTCACAAGGGTGAGGCTATTGCAAAAGCCATCGAGACATGCTTGTTAGAGTGGGGTTTAGAAAAGTTGACTACCATTACGCTTGATAATGCGAAAAATAATGACAAGTGTGTTGAGGATTTGAAAAAACGATTTAACAAAAGAGGTGGTTTGTTGATGTTAGGTGAGCTTTTTCATGTGAGATGCTTTGCACATATCATTAATCTTGTTGTGAGAGATGGCATTGTTGAAATGAAGGATATTATTAAACGTCTTCGAAGAAGTGTTAAATATGTGAGAAGTTCTCCGTCGAGGTTACAAATGTTCAAAAAATGTGCATTGGAAGAGAGAATAACATCAAAGAAGAGTGTATGCCTTGACGTCAAAACTAGGTGGAATTCAACCTACCTTATGATAGGTGCGGCCATGCAATATCAAAAGGCATTTGAACGTCTAGATGAACAAGATTTAAGCTACAACGTGGAAGTTAGTGCCAATGGGGTGGGTATGATAACGGAAAATGATTGGAAAAATTTAAAGGCATTGCACACGTTTTTAGAAGATTTCTTTCTTCTTACAAAACGTATCTCCGGTTCTCATTACATCACTTCTAATTCTTATTTTGATGAAGTAAGCTCAACAAAAGAGCTTATTTTAGATTATATGAATAGTGATGATCCTTTTTTCCGTGATATGGCTTGCAAAATGAATGAAAAATTTGACAAGTATTCTGAGATTTCGTCGATAAACTTAATTCTAGTTGTTGCACTCGTCTTAGATCCCCGCCATAAATTGCAATTTGTTGAGTACTGGTATGCTGAATTTTATGCCAAAGTTCGCACACTTTCACACATGGAAAAGAAAGATAAATTATTTGATTTTCTTGATAATTTGAAAAAAGTGATGTCACAACTATATTATCATTACAAACTTCAATATGAGAATTTTGTGGATCTTGATGGAAGTAAGAGTACCTTTAGAGATGAGGAGGTTGGGGCCAGTCCAGTTGGGAATGTTGAAAAGTGTGCCTTGAAAAAAAAAGAATTTTCTAAGTATTTGAAGCGCAAGGAAAATGTGGAATTGATGAATGATTTGGATAGGTATCTACAAGATGGTGTAGAGTGTCTTGATGATTCTAGTTTTGATGTTTTAGCATGGTGGAAAGGAAAAGTTCCAACTTATCGTGCCCTCGCAATGATGGCACGTGACATATTAGCTATTCCTTTAACATCGGTAGCTTCCGAGTGTGCATTTAGTACAAGTAAAAGAGTACTTGATCAATTTCGAAGCTCTTTGACACCAAGAACTGTGGAGTGTTTAGTTTGTGCTCAAGATTGGTTAAAAAGTTCTCCAAACATCGATATTGAAGATTCATATGAGAGGCTTGAGGAGATTGAGGAATGTAAGTTTATATTTATTTGTTTTCAATTCATATATATTTTTTTCCATTTTCTTCATTATTATAAAAAATATGAATTACTTCTCTATTTTTCATTGGTGTTATTAATGAGTTTGCTAATATGAAGATTCAACCAAGTGCTCAATGAATGAAGTAGGCCTTAATTTCTGTTAATACTGTGTTAATTTCTTGACAATGTAGTTCTTGCGATACTCATTACAATGTAGTTCTTGCGATACTCATTACAAGTTAATTACTAATGTAGGAGCCTTGTAGTTCTTGACAGTGTAGCAGCCTTGTAGTTCTTGTAGAGGTGTTGTAGAGGCCATTGTAGTAGCCTTAGTGTAGCAGCCTTGGCAGTGTATCAAATTCAATCTAAACACCAGCCTTGGCAGCCTTAGTGTAGCAGCCGTATGCAAATAAAGAATTTATGGGCTGCATTTGTATTCTGATGCATTCGTGTATCAAATTCAATCCAAATGCAAATAAAGAATTCTGGGCTGCATTCGAATTTCTGATGCATTTGTTACGAATGAATTTCTGATGCATTTGTATTTCTGATGCATTTGTATTTCTGATGCAAATAAAGAATTATGGGCTGCATTCGTATTTCTGATGCAAATAAAGAATTCTGGGCTGCATTTGTTACGAATGAATTTCTGATGCTAAATTTCGTATTTCTGATGCATAAATAGTCATGTTCGGGCTAAATTCTTTATTTGAATTTCGTATTTCTGAGCTAAAGGCCGGATTCTTTATTTGAATTTCTGATGCAAATAAAGTATAGTCAGTGCTCGACTATGGAAACTGATGGAAACTGATGCAAATAAAGGCTCTGTCAGAGCTCGAAATAAAGGCTCGACTATGCAAATAAACTGATGCAAATAAAGGCTCGACTATGCAAATAAACTGATGCAGCTCTGTCAGAGCTCGAAATTTCAGAAATTCAACAAACTGATCCAAATTCACTCGTTCTGTCAGGGCTGCATTTGTTGAACAAAGATATATTCCTATACATCACATGTTTTATATACTAATCCTCGGTTTCCATATCATGCTTGGAGTAGATTTAAGATTATGAGGTTAGTGTTGTTATGACTGATCAAGTAGTAGTGGCTCTAATCATAGACCAAGCAGCCTTGGTGTAGCAGTTGTAGACCAAACAACCTTGGTGTAGCAGATATAGCAAGGTATAGCATTGGTGTAGCAGATATAGCATTGTTATAGACCAAACATCAGGTCAATTATAGACCAAGCAGCCTTGGTGTAGCAGTTGTTCCAAATTTAAGTTCAATGTGGTAATGAATCAATATTGGGTATATACATGTGCTTGTATAGCAGATATAGCAGTTGGCACAAATCAATATTGGGTATATACTTGTACATGTTTAATAGTTTTAATTCTATATTTTGTTTTCACCCTTTTGCAGATTACACGAGGCAAAAAAAATCACCACTGCAGTTGCTTATATTGTGACAGGATCCTTACCTTAGAAGGCTATAACATAACAAGTGTTACCTTTTGTTCTTCTTTCATCAAATTTCTATGTGATGTTGTAGTTCTTCAATTTCCAATTAGTAATTATATTTTTGCGCCCCTATCCTCACTTTGGAGGGAAGAATGATGTGATAACAATGCAATGGAATATAATTTAATGTGACGACTTCGGTTAAAATTTATTTGAGTTGTAATTTAACTATGATATTTATTTTGGGGTATAATGTTTATATGTAGTTTTTTTTATTATTATTTTAAATACAATTATGCAAGTGGTACAAAAAAAATACAATTATGTACCGAGTACCTACCAAAATTACCGCAAAGAGAAATTTATCGAAATTACCGTATTTTTCGAAAAACCGATTTTACCGATGTACCGCGCGGGTTGGTTTTGGTTTATGGGTTGGTGGACCGACTGGTAAAACTGGTAACTTTGGTTTGATGTTTTCAAAGTTGGTATGGTATTGGTATGGTCCATTTACCGACCAAACCGACCGAAAACCAGCCCTATCCAAAAACATGCCACCGTGAAATTATAACTTCGTGAGCAAATAATTATGTGAGCAAGTAATTATAATCAATTAAGAATCCAATACCAGTTAAATTATACAAGGAACAACTTAAATTTAATCTTAACCATTCATACTCGAAGTTCAATCCCTTTACTTTGTAAAGACATGTAAACATTTAGTCAATGACTTAAATTTTATTGAAATGGCAAAAGTTGGAGGTTCGGTGTTGTAGAAAGAACCCAAAAGTCAAACACAAGATGAGAGTGAAAAAAATGGTCCAATAATGAATAAATAAGAGAGAAGTAGGTTTATGAAGGGCTATTAAATATACTAGTTTTTAATCCCGCGCGATGCGCGGGTGCTTTGCATTTATTGTTAAAAAATACAACGCGGATATACTTACAAAAACATAGAAAAAATCTACAACGTTAAAAAGACCTATTTTATATTTTTATGATATATGTCGTTAATGCAGAAAAATTATAAAAGGATAACGAATATATGTATTTAATTTATAGAATATATGATGCCAACTAAATACTTGCATGTAAAATTGAAATGCAGAAAGGGAAACATTTAATGATGAAGTAAGTAAAATTAAAAAAAAAACAAAAAGAATAGAACACACACACACACACACACACACACACTATATATATATATATATATATATATATATATATATATATATATATATATATATATATATATATATATATATATATATATAGAGAGAGAGAGAGAGAGAGAGAGAGAGAGAGAGAGAGAGAGGCAGGTTCCTGTGCACACTAAGTTTGCACACTAAGTTTGCACATTACCTTTTAAAAGTAGTAAAAAAATTATTTTTGAGTTGATTTTTTTTGTGTGATATTTAAACATTTCAAGGAACCCATATAAAAAAAATCAGCTCAAAAAAACTTTTTTTGCTATTTTTAAAAAATCGGTCAAACTTTCACAGTTTTTAAGCCCTTTAAAAACTGCGAAAGTTTGACCGATTTTTTAAAAATAGTAAAAAAAGTTTTTTTGAGCTAATTTTTTTTATGTGAGTCCGTTGAAATGTTAAAATATCACATAAAAAAATTGGTGTGCGCCAGCACTAAGTTTGCACACTTTTAAAAGGTAATGTGCAAACTTAGTGTGCACAGGAGTCTGCCTATATATATATATATATATATATATATATATATATATTAAAAAACTGTTTTATAAGTAAAAATTATTTTTTTAAACAATACTATTTTTACAAAAATATAAATATATTATCATTTTTTTAATAACACTACGGTGTTAAAACTTTTTTATAATTTTTTTTGCAAAACTTGATTTTATAAAGATAAGTATAAATATTTTATTATAAAAATTGTATTTTTATAAAGTAATTTTCTAAAAATATAGTTTTTAACTTCATTTCTTCATACAAATTGTGCTTTAAAAAACAGTTTTATAAATATAAATATAATATTTTTTTTATAATCTAATGTTATTGTTCAGAATTTATAAACTGTATTAGTAAAATTTACATTTTTTATTTAAAAAACATTTTTTAGTTAAAAAAACTATTTGTTATATAAATATTAGTATTTACTAATTAAAGAAAAAGATATTTCACATAAAATACTTTCATATGTATAAAAAAAGTTTATATTATACGAAACATTTTTTCTTCAATGAATAAATTCTAATATTTATATAATAAAAAGTTTTTTTATGTATAACTCAAAAAAAATGTTTTTTATAAAAAAAAATGGATACTTTTGTAAAACAGTCTATAAAATTTTCATGTTAACATTACTTTATAAAAATAATTTTTCCTTAAAGAATATAGTATTTAAATTTTAAGAACATTCTCTTAAAACACAATATATGTAAAGACACGAAATTAAAAACTCCACTTTTTAGAAATTTACTTTATAAAAAATAATTTTTAATAGAAAAAAAGAGTTAAAACTATAAGGTTGGACTTTAATCTTAAAATCATTCTAACCCCTATTTTTAAATCATTGAATCTAAGTTAGAATATCTAATGATAGAAATGTCAATATATCTCAACCCTTATTGTGCTTAGACATTTTGAGAATTCAAAATCCATGCTATCTTATTATATGGAGATATATATATATATATATAAAATTATTAGGGACAAAAAAGAAATAAACTTACATTAGAGAGAACCATTTTTTACACGTTGGTTAAGATATATATGGGGAGATACACGTTGATTAAGATATATATGGGGAGAGAGGAGAATGAGAACATCATGTATGTATTTAATAATGGCCATTGGAAGGATTGAGAAATGAAGAGATGTATTTAATAATGGCCATTGTAAGGATTGGGAAATGAAGAGAATTGAGGATTTTAAGAGAAGATATTATAAATGAGGAAAAATTAATTATTGCCATGTGTCTAATACCTATGCAAAGACTAAGATGCGCAATTAATGGTGTTGCCACGTGTCAATTCTCTATAAAGAGACATCAAAATTATAGTGAAGTGATGTGCCACGTGGATAGGCTAATTGCAAATCATAATAAATGCCTTGTTTTACATTTTATAGTATTAAGAGATGAGTGAATTAATAATGGTTGCTTGGAAATTATTTTAATTTTAAATAGTATAAAGGTCCAAATTGACACATTTCTCTTAAGGCAACTTTTAAGTTAATACACACACACACACACACACACACACACACACACACACACACACACACACACACATATATATATATATATATATATATATATATACGTATCAAACTAAATGACCAAAAAAGGGGCTAATCTTTTAAAATACTAAAAAAAATTAAAATCCTAACTAAACTTGGTGATGATGATTTCATAACGAGGAGATCATCTATTAAAAAAACAATTGACCTACTATACCAAAAAAATATTAAAATTAAAGAAGTGACCTAGAAGTGGGTGAGATGATCATCAAAATTTTCTTTAGCAAAAAATGCATATATTCATAATTTTGCATTTGACCTATCTACAAGTTAAATTTTGTAATGATTTTTTCAAAATAATATCTTCTTTATTGAGATCATCTCTAGTAAGTGTGGTAAAAATTCATATATTCATAAATTGATTCATTGTGTACCATAGCTCTATATTATTGTGTACCATGGCTAAAATAAGAAGACCCGAAAATAGTACATAGAATGTTGGCGAAATTGGTTAGTTAACATATCGCCACCCCAAAGAAAATGTAACACCCCGTATTTTTGTGCATTTAATATTTAATTAATTCAGAATTTTAAATTACTGGTGTGTTGTAATTTTAATTGAATTAATTATGGCAATATATATATTTAAATATTAATCGGGGAGTGAATGATTAATGTTTAGGAAAATTTATTTACTAAGTGAATAATATTAACTTAATTACGTCATTCCGAGTATTAATGACGAGGTATACACTTATTCCAGCCAGGAGTCGGTATAGACTTAATGGGGTGTGAGATAAGGATTTTTATAAATTAATTCGGATGAAAATTCTGAGTGCGCGGTTGAGTCCGGATGGGTCGAGATAGTCAGAAAAGAGTACCCGGGGGTAGTAATTGGGTCTCGGGGTATTTTTTGGGCATAGCCGCACCCACACGGGGTGAGTTGAGCCACTTTAATTAAGCCCATTAGGTGAAAAACGGGATTAAGGGTTTTTAACCTAATGGGAGATTAGGAAATCAGCAACCAACACAACTCCAAACCTAGGGTTTGAGAGGGGATTTGGGGGAAAGCAAATCAAGAACAAATTGGGAGCTTTTGGAGCCAAATTGAGGGACTCCGCCAACGGAATCAGACACTACGAACACTTTCAGGCAAGTGGTTAACTGTTTTTGATTCTTAAAGCATGATAATCAATTTATATTATAGTGATGTGGGTATGAAAATCCGTTTTAGGGTGTAAATCCGTTTTTGGGTGTAAATGGGTACAAAATGGGTTTTTGTTTTTGAAATACTTGAATGAGATTCAAAGTAAGATTTAGATGGGTGATTGAAATCTGAATATGTATTTATGATTTGAATGAGAAATTCAGAATATAAAAGAGTGGAAATCGAATCTGGAAATTGGGATTTAAAAACAGATAATTAAATTTTAGTGAGAAAGACCCATTTCGAAAATTAAGAGATAATTAGAGGGGTTGATTAGCTTAATGATCTCTATGATGAGTAGGATGTAGATTGACCATGTGTAGAGGATGGGATGATGTGATTAGAGGTAAATTGTGGTTTAAAAAACCTTGAAATTCGTTAATGGTGGAAAACAGGGGGGAAGAAGAGCTGTAACGAAGGGGTCGATCGATCGATCGGGGGCATCGATCGATCGATGATAGGAAATTCTGGGTAGTTCGGCCAGATTATTATATAAGAGAAAAATTATTAAAAGTTAAGTTTCATACATTAATAAGTGATAGATAATTGTGAAACAAATATTCCTAGCAATTATGGGAGAAAGTAATTGGGATTAGGATGAATTTATGTGGGACATTAAATGGATGAAATTTGAGAAATTTTATTCCAAAATAGTGAGGTACGGATCAAGTGAGTGAATCCGGGTATATTGGTCAAGCGACCCTAAGGTAGTGAATTAAGTTTGGAGATAAACTAAATAATTTTGAGTCGGAATATAGACTCGGGTGAATATTGAATTATGGACCAAGTGGGCGAGTCCGGGTATGTTGGTTATGTGACACCAAAGTATTAAATTAATTATTAAGAGAGAGTAATTAATTTGGAGTCGGAACATAGACTCGGGAAAATATTAAAATAATAAGAGTGTATTAATTAATTTGATTAGAGTCGGTTTGTAGACTCGGGTAGGATTAAACTAATGGATGGGATAATTAGTTTTATCAGAATCGGATTGTAGACTAGTGAAGGGGTACTTATTAATTAATGTGATAATTAATTATATTAGAGTCGGACCACAGACTCAGAATTTGGGTTAATTAATTTAAGTATAAATTAATTGCATTAGAGTCGAACCACAGACTCGGATTGGTATTAAATTAATATGAGTGTTAATTAATTTAATTAGAGTCGGGCGATAGACTCGGGGAAAGTATTATATTAATTGAGGTGTGAATTAATTATATTAGAGTCGGACCATAGACTCGGGAAGAGGATAAATTATTAAGTGAGAAAATTAATTACATTGAGTCGGACCATAGACTCGGGAAATTACAGGCAGTGTACGGAATTTTGAGTATATGGTAAAGCCGGAGTTTATATTATATATATACGGTGTCGTGATAGTATATATATACGTGTATTTATTTTGCGTGATACTAAATATCAGTGACTAGATATTCATTAAATTTATATACTCTAATGCTATCAAGGGAGGTTGCGCGATGTGGGTGAATCCCCTAGCTTGAGGAGTAGGGCGAATATATCCCCAGGTCATAGCGTCCGGTATATATGGGTGAGGGATTTATCTCACTTTCAGGGAAGGAATATGACCCCCTCCATTTCGTATATTTTGGTCCAAGTTGGTGAGCGATTCTAACTTGGGGAAAACTAGGTTTTGTGAGCACACCTAGTGAGATAGCATTCTAGAGGGAATCATCCGGTGAGGGTATACTCGGAAGGATGGATACGCGTATGATATATGTGTGGATGTTAGTAAAGGTACGTATAATATGGTAGTAAATATTATATGTAGGTGATAATACAGTGCGTGATGTATTTACCTTATATAACTCGGGTTACAGTTATATGTTGTTAATTAATGAGAAATTAATTAAGTTAATCATTTGTGGGAATAATACAGTGTGTGATGTAATTACTTTATATAACTTGTGACACGGTTATATGCTGCTATTTAAGAGGAATTAATTAAGTCAATTGTGAAATAACTTATAATTCAATAATCATTATACTCGGGTTAGAGTGGTATGGCAAGGGAAGGTTACCAGGACTAGTTGTACGGGGTAGTACAACTAGGTGGGGTTAAGGTAACCGGTAGGTGTGCACAATAGTGGAGGGGTGAGAATGTCCGCAAGGGAGTGCGACACTAACTTAAATATGAAGCGCATTCATGCATTTTAAATTACTGCAGTTAATTCACTTGCTAAATATTTTCAAAATGTTTTGGGTTCTAACCCTTTCTATAAAACTATTTTCAAAACCTTTTAGGTGTCCAACCACAGGGACGCCAGGATTGATATTCTATTCCAGGGACACGGAGCTGCGACATATGTGGATGCTAGCAGGAGTTTGGATTAGACGCATCATTCATTCATTCCTAGAGTAGGAATCTTGTATCAGTTTCAGTTTTATTTAGGGCTTGTCGCCCAGACTTCTCGGTACAGTTTTCAGATGTTGAATATTTTTATTTGGATTATTTCTTTGGTGGCCGGTGATTTATTCGGCATGTTGTGTAATTATGATTCAGTTCTTTTTCATTCAGTTGTGTGAATGGTTTATATTTTTCTACATGTATTGTTTTGTTTAATTAAAAAGTTAAAATTGGCACCAGTTTTTGGAATACTAGGTGGTTAGTAAGTTTTTAAAAAAGTTTTCGCCAGTGATGCTAAGGATGATTTTAATTTGGTATAGGACTGATCACCCGGTAATTTATTAGGCGGGGTGTCACAGATGGTATCAGAGCATCAGGTTCTAGTGTCCTTAGGATCTGTGCGGATTTTCACGTTTCAGCTTAGCAATCTTTGATATAGAGCCCTATCATAGGATTATTGTATTCTCATACGTATGTGCATATACGTTCTTCTGCAAAATTTTTATTTGAGAGTGAACTCATACCAATTCGGTTCTCATTCCAAACGACGCCGAGGAGAGAGCAGCTAGGGCAACAGGGGGGATGAGACGGGGGAGGCTCGTTAGGAGCAAGAGCTACCACAGCAACGGCCATAGATGATTGGGGCAGCATAGGTCACTGAAATAGTGGCACGGGCAGTTGGAGCAACGGTGGTCACAACGGCAAGGTACTTGACACGGGATCAGCCACAAGTGTTAGTGGCGCCGAATGTTCAGACTCACGCAGAGTCGTCAGGGTGGAAGTAAGAAAGAGAGGTTATTTTAGCAGGAACCCACCAGAGTTGCGAGGGGGTTCAGGTGTAGTACTAGCGTGTCAAGGAAGGGAGGTATCCAGCATCACCTACGCATAGGAGGTTGCGATGGGGTGCGAAAGTAAATGCTAACCACTTGTAGTTAGTGTGAACGATGCTACAGTGGTGGGAGTCGATCACCACAAGTTGAGGAAAGGGACACACTATCTACTGCAGAGTTTTGGGTGCAATTCGACCGCAAGTATTTTCCTTCAACGGTCGAGATCGAAATGAGGAGAAAATTTTATGAGGAGACTCAAAGGGAGACCATTCAGTGGTCGATTACGAGGAAGATTTCACACATTGGCAAAATTTTTACCGGATGAGGTAAGCAAGGAAAAGAGAAAGGAAGCAAAGTTTATGGATGAGTTAATCTGGAGAATCAGACAACGTTTAATTGATAAATTCCGCATTAGTAGGTTATACTGATGTCATTAACGCAACACTCCGGCACTGTTGGGAATATCGCTTCCACACGAAAGGAAACGGGAAGGGAGTGGGGATTAGGCAGTCAAATGAGGCAGAAGGGAACAATACTAGCGGGGTATCCCAGCAGCAGACTGGGAGAGATCAGGGGCAGGATTTCCAACAGGGAAATCATGCAAAATGATCTAGATTTGGAGGCTATTGGCGGGATGGCCAGGAATTCCAACAAGGTTGGCATGAAAAGGATCAGTGGCAGGGTGAACATGTTAGAAAATGTTTCGTTTGTGGGAAAAGCGAGACACATGAAGAGATATTGCCTTAAGCGAGGCAGGGGTCAACTATAGGACGAGGTCCTAGATGTACAGCCACTAAAGAAAAATCACGGGTGCATTCGGGCAGGGAGAAGCTGCTCCGGAAATCGAGAACCAGCCGTTGAAGCTGGAATATAAAAGTAATTATTTTACCCTAGGGGCATGGGGTATATTGTTGAGTGACAAAGAGGATGTCACAGTATAAGACTTATATTTCACTAGAGTTCGCAGGTGAGTCGAACTTAGTGGGTGCATTGGCGGTAACAGCCATAGCATATGGGTAAACTTTTCGTAGGGTAGCGGAGTTCCTTAGTGTTCCTCATGGGAGAGTGGAGGCGTACATTAAGTGATTGGTTGAATTATGCGAGGAATTACTACTTTCGAGAATTATGGGAGTAGGACTGATAATACTTTTTAAACATCGGCTGGATAGCGATGGAACTTAAATATTGTGGATAATGGAGTTAAATTTTGGTGCCTGTGACACCAGGGTATGGTTGGTACTAGGTATCACCGGAGAGGGCGTATAACCTATATATAGGTGGGTATATATATTGTATTACGTGGTGCAATAGCACGTAGTGAGGTTTTTTGTTCTCACATTTTATCCCAGTAAGTGGGGATGTTTACTGAAGTGAATCAGGGTGGTTAACTTAATTTTTGAGCAGAGAGAGATAGCTAAGGGTTTATTTTGCGCAAGGACTAGTAATAGTAAGGGCGCGGTATTATGTTGTGTTTGGTAACATAAGGGTAAGGGCGTATATACTTTTGTGTTGAGAGATAAATATTTATGGGGAGATGTTTGGACGTTGCACATGGGTTGAGTACCCGGGCAGTAAATATATATGTATAAATATATGTAATATGACTATGGGTTCGAAGTTATATTATGGGTTACGACTAGCACAGTCGGGTAACTTTCGTGCGGTAGAGTGCGCGGATAGGGTGTATGGGCACCCGGGGTAATTAAGGAAAATTTTGTGCAGTTAAGCACGGGTATAAGGTATATGGGCGCCCTGGTAAAGTTAAATGCATACTTGTGTAACGTATGGTTAGAATCGAATGGGATAGATATAGCGGGCTTGGAGGCATTTGACTAGTGAGTAATATGTGAATACTGGAACACTAGGTTTATCTTAATTTCGAGGACGAAATTCCTTTGTAAGGGGGGAAGTATGTAACACCCCGTATTTTTGTGCATTTAATATTTAATTAATTCAGAATTTTAAATTACTGGTGTGTTGTAATTCTAATTGAATTAATTATGGCAATATATATATTTAAATATTAATCGGGGAGTGAATGGTTAATGTTTAGGAAAATTTATTTACTAAGTGAATAATATTAACTTAATTACGTTATTCCGAGTATTAATGACGAGGTATACACTTATTCCAGCCAGGTGTCGGTATAGACTTAATGGGGTGTGAGATAAGGATTTTTATAAAGTAATTCGGATGCCAATTCTGAGTGCGCGGTTGAGTCCGGATGGGTCGAGATAGTCAAAAAGAGTACCCGGGGGTAGTAATTGGGTCTCGGGGTATTTTTTGGGCATAGTCGGGCCCACACGGGGTGAGTTGAGCCACTTTAATTAAGCCCATTAGGTAAAAAACGGGATTAAGGGTTTTTAACCTAATGGGAGATTAGGAAATCAGCAACCAACAAAACTCCAAACCTAGGGTTTGAGAGGGGATTTGGGGGAAAGCAAATCAAGAACAAATTGGGAGCTTTTGGAGCCAAATTGTGGGACTCCGCCAACGGAATCAGACACTACGAACACTTTAGGCAAGTGGTTAACTGTTTTTGATTCTTAAAGCATGATAATCAATTTATATTATAGTGATGTGGGTATGAAAATCCGTTTTTGGGCGTAAATCCGTTTTTGGGTGTAAATGGGTACAAAATGGTTTTTTTTTTTTTAAATACTTGAATGAGATTCAAAGTAAGATTTAGATGGGTGATTGAAATCTGAATATGTATTTATGATTTGAATGAGAAATTCAGAATATAAAAGAGTGTAAATCGAATCTGGAAATTGGGATTTAAAAACAGATAATTAAATTTTAGTGAGAAAGACCCATTTCGAAAATTAAGAGATAATTAGAGGGGTTGATTAGCTTAATGATCTCTATGATGAGTAGGATGTAGATTGACCATGTGTAGAGGATGGGATGATGTGAATAGAGGTAAATTGTGGTTTAAAAAACCTTGAAATTCGTTAATGGTGGAAAACAGGGGGAAGAAGAGCTGTAACGAAGGGGTCGATCGATCGATCGGGGGCATCGATCGATCGATGATAGGAAATTCTGGGCAGTTCGGCCAGATTATTATATAAGAGGAAAATTATTAAAAGTTAGGTTTCATACATTAATAAGTGATAGATAATTGTGAAACAAATATTCCTAGCAATTATGGGAGAAAGTAATTGGGATTAGGATGAATTTATGCGGGACATTAAATGGATGAAATTTGAGAAATTTTATTCCAAATAGTGAGGTACGGATCAAGTGAGTGAATCCGGGTATATTGGTCAAGCGACCCTAAGGTAGTGAATTAAGTTTGGAGATAAACTAAATAATTTTGAGTCAAAATATAGACTCGGGTGAATATTGAATTATGGACCAAGTGGGCGAGTCCGGGTATGTTGGTTATGTGACACCAAAGTATTAAATTAATTATTAAGAGAGAGTAATTAATTTGGAGTCGGAACATAGACTCGGGAAAATATTAAAATAATAAGAGTGCATTAATTAATTTGATTAGAGTCGGTTTGTAGACTCAGGTAGGATTAAACTAATGGATGGGATAATTAGTTTTATCAGAATCGGATTGTAGACTAGTGAAGGGGTACTTATTAATTAATGTGATAATTAATTATATTAGAGTCGAACCACAGACTCAGAATTTGGGTTAATTAATTTAAGTGTAAATTAATTGCATTAGAGTCGAACCACAGACTCGGATTGGTATTAAATTAATATGAGTGTTAATTAATTTAATTAGAGTCGGGCGATAGACTCGGGGAAAGTATTATATTAATTGAGGTGTGAATTAATTATATTAGAGTCAGACCATAGACTCGGGAAGAGGATAAATTATTAAGGGAGAAAATTAATTACATTGAGTCGGACCATAGACTCAGGAAATTACAGGCAGTGTACGGAATTTTGAGTATACGGTAAAGCCGGAGTTTATATTATATATATACGGTGTCGTGATAGTATATATATACGTGTATTTATTTTGCGTGATACTAAATATCAGTGACTAGATATTCATTAAATTTATATACTCTAATGCTATCAAGGGAGGTTGCGCGATGTGGGTGAATCCCCTAGATTGAGGAGTAGGGCGGCTATATTCCCAGGTCATAGCGTCCGGTATTTATGGGTGAGGGATTTATCTCACTTTCAGGGAAGGAATATGACCCCCTCCATTTCGTATATTTTGGTCCAAGTTGGTGAGCGATTCTAACTTGGGGAAAACTAGGTTTTGTGAGCACACCTAGTGAGATAGCATTCTAGAGGGAATCATCCGGTGAGGGTATACTCGGAAGGATGGATACGCATATGATAAATGTGTGGATGTTAGTAAAGGTACGTATAATATGGTAGTAAATATTATATGTAGGTGATAATACTATGCGTGATGTATTTACCTTATATAACTCGGGTTACAGTTATATGTTGTTAATTAATGAGAAATTAATTAAGTTAATCATTTGTGGGAATAATACAGTGTGTGATGTAATTACTTTATATAACTTGTGACACAGTTATATGCTGCTATTTAAGAGGAATTAATTAAGTTAATTGTGAAATTACTTATAATTCAATAATCATTATACTCGGGTTAGAGTGGTATGGCAAGGGAAGGTTACCAGGACTAGTTGGATGGGGTAGTACAACTAGGTGGGGTTCAGGTAACCGGGAGGTGTGCACAATAGTGGAGGGGTGAGAATCTCCACAAGGGAGTGCGACACTAACTTAAATATGAAGCGCATTCATGCATTTTAAATTACTGCAGTTAATTCACTTGCTAAATATTTTCAAAATGTTTTGGGTTCTAACCCTTTCTATAAAACTATTTTCAAAACCTTTTAGGTGTCCAGCCACAGGGACGCCAGGATTGATATTTTATTCCAGGGACATGGAGCTGCGGCATATGTGGATGCTAGCAGGAGTTTGGATTAGACGCATCATTCATTCATTCCTAGAGTAGGAATCTTGTATCAGTTTCAGTTTTATTTAGGGCTTGTCGCCCAGACTTCTCGGTACAGTGTTCAGATGTTGAATATTTGTATTTGGATTATTTCTTTGGTGGCCGGTGATTTATTCGACATGTTGTGTAATTATGATTCAGTTCTTTTTCATTCAGTTGTGTGAATGGTTTATATTTTTCCGCATGTATTGTTTTGTTTAATTAAAAAGTTAAAATTAGCACCAGTTTTTGGAATACTAGGTGGTTAGTAAGTTTTTAAAAAAGTTTTCGGCAGTGATGCTAAGGATGATCCAACTGGGATTCCTGTTTTAATTTGGTATAGGACTGATCACCCGGTATTTTATTAGGCGGGGTGTCACGGAAAACACTCGTGAAATCAGTCAAGAGTTAAGGCCAATTACTCAAAACTAAGAGTTGAATGTGATTACGGCTCTAAGAGTCCAAAATCCAAGTGTAACAACTGCTATAGGCGTATCTTCAAACTCCCAAGATTAATTAATACATCAATTAAACCCGTTACTTGACCATATTGGGAATATAACGCAAAATATTAGTACAATGATCACAACAGTAACTAGTAGGTTGTCTCCGCCTACTATTACAGTATCTAATGGCCAATGGTACGCACTATAAATTTGTGTAAATACGACCACTAAGCCCAATTCTTTTCACTCTGTGTATTATAGGCCCAATAACGGGGAAACTAATTTTGGGATATATTTAAGGATGGAAAACTACATTACTAGTTTAGGTGTGAATAGCCCACTGGATATTTTAAGAACATCTAACACTTACAAATAAAAGTCTTGTAACAATCTAATTGGGAGAATGCTGTCCCAAAAGTCAAAAGGACTATGCCATATGACAATGAGCCCAATCAAGGTTTTTCAAAGACTTCGAACTATGGAGTAGTCATCAATCCTATGTTTGAATATGAACCCATTGGGTTGGGGAACAACATGAGATTTGGTAATGAGCCCCTCCAAAGCGAAGATAACCAAGTTCCTCAGGCATCTCAACCAATGCCTTTCCAAATGCAGAAAATTGCTCCTCCACAGATCCCGCCTCCATTAGTACAACTAATGCCAAGGATAAACCATGCACTTGTCTAACCAAACAGGCAGTTACCTTGGGAATTTGGGACGAATGACATACTGAATCTCATAGATGAAATTTATGGAACAATGGATCGAGGGTTGCATACTCCAATCTATAAAAAGTCATACCCTGAATGGGTATATAGGATTGAACTTCCACTGGGCTTTAAGTTTCTAACTTTCTCTTTTTTCTTAAGGGATGGGAGTCAATCCATGTAACACCCCAAGATTTTGGGACCGAGAAATTTAAATTTTTGGGAGAAATAAAATTTATTTAAATTGGAGAATTTTAAAATTTGAAAATTGAAGTTCAAAAATTGAGGACGTTACAAAGTACTCCGGATGATAATTTTGAGTGTACCATTGGTTCTGGATGGGTCGAGATAGTCAAAATGACTGTCATTGGGTTTTATTTCGGTTCTGAAATATTTTTGAGTATGTTTGACTCGAATTGGAGAAAACGAGTCATTCAAAGTGTGTATTAACATTTAAAATTGGGACTTATGTTTTAAGGGATTTAAGGGCTTACGATTTTAGCCCTTCTCATTTGAGAGAAAGAGAGAAAGAGAAAGAAGAAGGAAAGAAGAAGAAAGGAAGAGAGAGAGGATAAAAAGCTTGGAGATTCCGGCCCAAACGCGATCTCGAGGATGATTCAACCTGTACAATTTTGAGGCAAGTGTTTAATCTTTCTAAATAATTCATTTGTGTATTTCATTTCATAGTTTGTGGATAGAAGAATTAGATTTTGGGTATTAATATCAAAACCTAGATTTTGTGGTTTAAATCTTGAAATATATGTTTATATATGAGTTGGTTGGTGTAGAGATGGTTGGGATCAGATTTGGGTCGATTTATTGGCTTAGAATCATGATTTGATGAAGGTTTAGAGGTTAGAAGTGATAATTTAAGGGTTTAAAATTCGTGAGTTTTATGAAGAAGAAGAGACCTTTTAAGTTCTGCAGACCCGAATCGATTCTCCCCCTAAGCGAATCGATTCGGTTTAGGAAAAAGTGTCAGGTCTGCATGACCGAATCGATTCGGACCCACGGCGAATCGATTCAGCTTGAGACAGACTCTTAGGTCCTTTGGACCGAATCGATTCGCAGATGGGCGCATCGATTCGACCTTGAGACCGAATCGATTCGGGCCAGGTCGAATCGATTCGAAAACAGGGTTGTTTTCCTAGATTTTTCTAAAACGGGTTTTAATCCATTTCGACCAGGTTTCTCAATTTGGAACATCCTATTATGGTACGAGAAGTATGTTTTGGAGATTCATTGGGAGTTTCTCACATGTTTTGTTAGCGGAGGAAATATCGAGCTAGTTTGGGAAAACATATATTCGTATGCATTGGAGATTGTCGCATCGATGTAGTGGGAAATTATTAAGGACGGGAGTCCCATTTAGAGTTTATAAAGTGAGTTAACATAGGGTGCATGATGAGGGACTTTTCGAGGAAATTGTGAAGATGTGGCGAGAGATTTTTAGGCTGACTTTTATATTGAATCCTTTAAGTGATAGGATTTTATTTAGATAGTACGGGTAGACCACGAGAGATAGGTCAATTATTCTTAGTGACAATGAGTTTGTAGATTAAATCGTAAATGTGGTAATGTTAAGGGTTCATAGGAGCAATTGAACCGTAGGCGAATTTAAGAACAATTGGATTGTGCTATCAACTAGAATAGGTTGTGTTTTAATGTTGGTTGAGAGAGTGATTATATGCCTATGTGTGATTAATAATGGAGATTCCCATACTTGATGGGATCATGAAATGAATTTAGGACTGAGATTGAGGCTTATCGATTATTAATTAGGTGAGTACCTACGACCGAGATAAGTATCATGGGTTGAGGTACTTTCAGATATAGATGGAATGTATAGTGATTGTTATACACATTAAACTTTGGGGTGATAACCTTAATGTTGAATATATTGGACGAAAATTCATATCATAGGGATAATGGATGAATATACTTCAAGTGAGGGATCGTATTTATATAAGAAATTAAATTAAATACGTTCGGGACGACGGTTAGTATAAAGAGGATTATATGCACGTATAGCCGAGTTTATAAATTTCATACATACGCATGAGAGATGGTATGTATATATATATATATATATAGGTATGAATATGTATATATGTATGTACTCATGGCGTGAATATCTAAATCGTATGTCATGGTTTAATTATATGATGTAATCATATGGATGTATATATATTGTGTATGTGAATGATATATATACACTTGTTTTGTGAAGCATACCCCGCACATGCTATCATTGGGAAGTTGTGCGATGAGCGTGAGCACCCTGGCTCAAGGAACAGAGTGTGGATATTCCCCAGGTCATAGCGTCCATTGTGTTATTATGTGATATACATTTTTTTGGGGATGAGACGTGGTGGGTATGTTTCGTCTCATTTCTGTTTAGGAACTATGATCGCTTCTCGGACGTCGTGCGTGTGTGTTCGCCGCGATGTCGGTGATATTGAGTCCGATCGTGGTCCCCAGGATGGTATATGAGTAATGCCCTGGAAGATGATAGCATGGTGCAGTATATTGGCATTCTATAGTCGGTTATATTATGTGTATGGCCATTGTACATTAAATGTGTTATTTACACGTGGCTATGAGAATGAATGGTTGTATATATATATATATTTATTATATCCTATAGGTGAAAGGGATATGAAATTTCTATGGTGTACATCTTGGGTGATTATGGTGTACTAGATTGTTGGGGGTTGATGTATCACACTTAAGGAACATTTCGATAATTTCAACCCAAGAATATTAGGGGAGACTTTTAGGTTGTTCTCAGATAGTAATCTAGATTATAGTAATAATTGTGTAGATGACATAATGGATCCCTATAATCGACATTGTCAAGGAGTAGTGTATCGGGGGGTTCCTTGTTTGGATTTCGCTTTGCGAGATGCCCCACGCACGAAACGTAGTGCAATGTTGAGAGTAGAGAGAAGTTTTGTCCTTTGTACTTGTATGTAGTTGTAGAAATAGATTTGTGTGGATGACACAATGGATCTCTATGATCGACATTGTCAAGGAGTAGTGTATCGGGGGGTTCTTTGTTTGGATTTCGCTTTGCGAGACGCCCCACGCACGAACCGCAGTGCAATGTTGAGAGTAGAGAGAAGTTTTGTCCTTTGTACTTGTAAGTATCAGTAGTATTATTTATGTAGATGACATAATGGATCCCTACAATCGATATTGTCAAGGAGTAGTGTAACGGGGGGGGGGGGGGTGTTCCTTGTTTGGATTTCGCTTTGCGAGACGCCCCACGCACGAAACGCAGTGCAATGTTGAGAGTAGAGAGAAGTTTTGTCCTTATTAAATTATATGCATGTTATTTAGAGAATAAATTATTATATTGAAGCCTAATGTTAATGCGTAACGTATTATGACTTATAACTGGTGTAAGCTAATAAATTGAAA
The DNA here is from genome assembly GCA_949130495.1 of Sambucus nigra. Lineage (NCBI taxonomy): Eukaryota > Viridiplantae > Streptophyta > Magnoliopsida > Dipsacales > Adoxaceae > Sambucus > Sambucus nigra. The sequence goes on from OX422208.1 coordinate 686,185,415, forward strand.
TCTAGCCTAGTAGAGCATATATGTGTATATACATTTAAGTGTGATTAGAAAGGGAAGGATTCTTCTGTTATTTTAGAATGGAACCTATTGTATGGTAGGTTGTCCTTATGGGTGGGGTAACTTAATTAAGATTCCTGGACTCGAATAGGTGCGCACTGTTAGATGAGAGGTGAGTTTGGGGTTTCACGAAAGTGCGACTCCACTTTAATTATGAAATAGTGCATTGATATTTATTATACACGGTTAACACACTTGCTAAATATTTTTACACCTCGGGCTCTAACCCATTTATATTTCTCTTTCGCTATATATATATATATATATATATATATATATATATTGTACTAAAGGTGTCCTACCGCATGGATACTGGATGCCTTTCTATCCAGAGTCTTGGGAGCCGTAACAGGTGCGGACTGTTTCGGGATTTAGATTGTAGTCGCTTCCTATTTCTTTGTGAATCTAGATAGGATTCATTTTGTACATTGGGTTTTCACCCAAGAGTTATTTATAGGTGTTTATATTTCTTCCTTATGATTGTTGTACTGTCTGTGACCCGACAGCTTATTCGGGTATATTTCCTTGTATGTACTCAGTTCACTTTATCTAGCACTTCTTTTATCATGGTACTTGTGTTCATGTTACCTTTGCTAGATATCTATATTATTGGCTTGTTGTCTGTTGCATATTTTATTTAAATTTTGGCATCTTGATTATATGATTCCGGGTAGTTAGCCTTATATGTTATTGTTTAGTTTGTTGGTGCTGAGATTGAGACATCTGAGTTTCCTCATTTAAGGTAGTATAGGGCTGGCCACCCATTATTATTTTAAGCGGGTTGTTACAGATTGTATCATAGCATCAGGTTCTAGTGTCTTTAGGATCTGTGCGGGTTTTATGCGTTCTTCCGTTAAGGTTCTTGAGGTAGATCCCTACTAGTAGGATTATTGTATTCACTACATTTTTCTTCTTTTGTGAGATGTACTCATTTGAACGACGTCCTGACACAGTTGCTTTCGTCTCGGACGTCACTAAAAACAAGCCGTTCAGGAAAGGGCAAGATGAGAGATGTAATACCCATAACAGATTTTGGGTATGCTTTGATTTGAGGTATTTCTTTTCGTGATTCAGGTAGAGATAAAAAGGCTAATTTCATGATCGATAAGGTAAGTGATGATGAGGAGAGAATAGGAAGCCCTTGGGAGGTTTAGATTGATAAATTCGTCAACATTTGTTAGGAAACCTGGTGTTGGTGACTTTTACCGATGTGAGGGTGTGGAGTTGTCCCAATGTCGGGAGTATTACCTTCTGGGAAGAGGGAGTAAGAAATTTAGAGTTTTGGGTCCATTGAGTAGGATTGAGGGAGTTATCTGTAGTCGCAATAGCGTCTTGTCCTTCGGGATGGTTATGAAGGATTTATGAGGAGGATATTTCTTTGAGGAGAATTAGGCCTTGGGAAGGAGTGAGCAAGTGTGGTCTTTGTACAACATCTTTTGGGATATTAGACCGACTTGTGATGAGCTAGTAGAGAGTTTCTCTATTAATTTTCGGGAATGTGAATTGTTAAGGTTATTGTCTTTCTACTTAGGCTAGGACAAGAAATTTTAGTGTTCCAGTGAGGGAAGAACTTATCTTATGGAAATGGGTTGATGTAATGTAAAGGAATTGTATAACTGAGAGGTTCAGGGTTTAGTAGATTCATTATCGAGCAAAGAATTTACCTCATGGTTGTGCAAGTTTTGAGAACTAGGTATTGGTTAGAGTATTGTATTTGTTGAGGCCTTGTGTCTTGGACATAAGGAATTTGATTGGCGTGTCGAAAGACACGAAATTATTTTATATTGTATTTCTATATAGGCCTTCGGGAAATATCAAATGCGAATTCTTTTTTTTATATAAAACCTTAACCCTCGTTCAACTGATCTCAATCCCGACATAGCTACGCAGAAGTGTATTGTGAGGGTTCCTTGTTTGGATTTCGCTTGCGAGACCTCCCCCGCACGAAGGTATCTTGTGTCAGGAATTGAGAAGAGTTCAACCATTGGGAATTTTAAACTTTCATATATACTTAATATGCTATTATAGATATTTGTAGACAGTACATTACGATTTGAGGCTAGTGGAGCCGGGTTATTATTTTACGAGTTAAGCTCGAGTACGGGGTGTATGGGCGCCCTAGATAGTTGGTTCGATTTTTAAAATCTGTATGGTTCGATGTGAGAACTGGAAAGGATAGGTATAGTGATCTTGAGGATAGATGTAAGGACTAGATGAGATTCAAAGTTCTAGGCATAACTTAAATTTTGCGGGCAAAATTCTTATAAGGGGGGAGAGTGTAACACCCCAAGATTTTGGGACTTAGAAATTTAAATTTTTGGGAGAAATAAAATTTATTTAAATTGGAGAATTTTAAAATTTGGAAATTGAAGTCCAAAAATTGAGGACGTTACAAAGTACTCCCGATGATAATTTTGAGTGTACCATTGGTTCCGGATGGGTCGAGATAGTCAAAATGACTGTCATTGGGTTTTATTTCGGTTCCGAAATATTTTTGAGTATGTTTGACTCGAATTGGAGAAAACGAGTCATTTAAAGTGTGTATTAACATTTAAAACTGGGACTTATGTTTTAAAGGATTTAAGGGCTTATGATTTCAGCCCTTCTTATTTGAGATTAAGAGAGAGAGAAAGAAGAAGGAAAGAAGAAGAAAGGAAGAGAGAGAAAGAGGAGAAAAAGCTTAGAGATTCTGGCCCAAACGCGATCTCGAGGATGATTCAACCTCTATAATTTCGAGGCAAGTGTTTAATTTTGCTAAATAATTCATTTGTGTATTTTATTTTATAATTTATGGATAGAAGAATTGGATTTTGGGTATTAATATCAAAACCTAGATTTTGGGGTTTAAATCTTGAAATTTATGTTTATATATGGATTGGTTGGTGTAGAGATGGTTGGGATCAGTTTTGGGTCAATTTATTGGCTTAGAATCATGATTTGATGAAGTTTTAGGGATTATAAATGATAATTTTAGGGTTTAAAATTCGTGGCTTTTATGAACAAGAAGAGACCTTTTAGGTTTTGCAGACCCGAATCGATTCGCCCTTCGGTTTAGGAAAAAGTGTCAGGTCTGTATGACCGAATCGATTCGAACCCAAGGCGAATCGATTCGGCTTGAGACAGACTCCCAGGTCCTTTGGACCGAATCAATTCGCAGATGGGTGAATCGATTTGTCCTTGAGACCGAATCGATTCGAAAACAGGGCTATTTTTCTAGAACGGGTTTTAATCCATTTCGACCGGGTTTCTCAATTTGGAACATCCTATTATGGTACGAGAAGTATGTTTTGGAGATTCATTGGGAGTTTCTCACATGTTTTGTTAGCGGAGGAAATATCGAGCTAGTTTGGGAAAACATATATTCGTATGCATTGGAGATTGTCGCATCGATGTAGTGGGGAATTATTAAGGACGGGAGTCCCATTTAGAGTTTATAAAGTGAGTTAACATAGGGTGCATGATGAGGGACTTTTCGAGGAAATTGTGAAGATATGGCGAGAGATTTTTAGGCTGACTTTTATATTGAATCCTTTAAGCGATAGGATTTTATTTAGATAGTACGGGTAGACCACGAGAGATAGGTCAATTATTCTTAGTGACAATGAGTTTGTAGATTAAATCGTAAATGTGGTAATGTTAAGGGTTCATAGGAGCAATTGAACCGTAGGCGAATTTAAGAACAATTGGATTGTGCTATCAACTAGAATAGGTTGTGTTTTAATGTTGGTTGAGAGAGTGATTATATGCCTATGTGTGATTAATAATGGAGATTCCCATACTTGATGGGATTATGAAATGAATTTAGGACTGAGATTGAGGCTTATCGATTATTAATTAGGTGAGTACCTACGACCGAGATAAGTATCATGGGTTGAGGTACTTTCAGATATAGATGGAATGTATAGTGATTGTTATACACATTAAACTTTGGGGTGATAACCTTAATGTTGAATATATTGGAAGAATATTCATATCATAGGGATAATGGATGAATATACTTCAAGTGAGGGATCGTATTTATATAAGAAATTAAATTAAATACGTTCGCGACGACGGCTAGTATAAAGAGGATTATATGCACGTATAGCCGAGTTTATAAGTTTCAAACATACGCATGAGAGATGGTATGTATATATGTATGTATATATATATATATATATATATATATATATATATATAGGTATGAATATGTATATATGTATGTACTCATGGCGTGAATATCTAAACCGTATGTCATGGTTTAATTATATGATGTAATCATATGGATGTATATATATTGTGTATGTGAATGACATATATACTTATTTTGTGAAGCATACCCTGCACATGCTATCATTGGGAAGTTGCGCGATGAGGGTGAGCGTCCTGGCTCGAGGAGCAGAGTGTGGATATTCCCCAGGTCATAACGTCCATTGTGTTATTATGAGATATACATTTTTTTGGGGATGAGACATGGTGGGTATGTTTCGTCTCATTATTGGTTATGAGCTATGACTGCTTTCCGAACGTCGTGTGTGTGTGTTGGCCGCGATGTTGGTGATATTGAGTCCGACCATGGTCCCCAGGATGGTATATGAGTAATGCCCTGGAAGATGATATCATGGTGCAATATATTGGCATTCTATAGCCGGTTATATTATGTGTATGGCCATTGTACATTAAATGTGTTATGTACACGTGGCTATGAGAATGAATGGTTGTATGTATGTATATGTATGTATATATATATATATATATATATATTATATCATATAGCTGAAAGGGATATGAAATTTCTATGATGTACATCTTGGGTGATTATGGTGTACTAGATTGTTAGGGGTTGATGTATCGCACTTAAGGAACATTTCGGTTATATCAACCCAAGAATATTAGGGGAGACTTTTAGGTTGTTCTCAGATAGTAATCTAGATTATAGTAATAATTGTGTAGATGACAAAATGGATCCCTATAATCGACATTGTCAAGGAGTAGTGCATCGGGGGGGGGTTCCTTGTTTGTATTTCGCTTTGCTAGATGCCCCACGCACGAAACGCAGTGTAATGATGAGAGTAGAGAGAAGTTTTGTCCTTTGTACTTGTATGTAGTTGCAAAAATAGATTTGTGTGGATGACATAATGGATCTCTACGATCGACATTGTCAAGGAATAGTGTATCGGGGGGTTCCTTATTTGGATTTCGCTTTGCGAGACACCTCATGCACGAAACGCAGTGCAATATTGAGAGTAGAGAGAAGTTTTATCCTTTGTACTTGTAGGTATCAGTAGTATGATTTATGTAGATGACATAATGGATCCCTACAATCGACATTGTCAAGGAGTAGTGTAACGGGGGTGTTCCTTGTTTGGATTTCGCTTTGCGAGACGCCCCACGCACGAAACGCAGTGCAATGTTGAGAGTAGAGAGAAGTTTTTCCTTATTAAATTACATGCATGCTATTTAGAGAATAAATTATTATATTGAAGCCTAATGTTAATGTGTAAGGTATTATGACTTATAACTGGTGTAAGCTAATAAATTGGAATCTAGCCTAGTATGGCATATATGTGTATATACATTTAAGTGTGATTAGAATGGGAAGGATTCTTGGGTTTTGTTAGAATGGCATGTCTTATGGTTATAGGCCGTGCTTATTGTATGGTAGGTTGTCCTTATGGGTGGGGTAACTTAATTAAAACTCCAGGACTCGAATAGGTGCGCGCTGTTAGATGAGAGATGAGTTTGGGGTTTCACGAGAGTTCGACTCCACTTTAATTATGAAATAGTGCATTAATATTTATTATGCACGGTTAACACACTTGCTAAAAATTTTTACACCTCGGGCTCTGACCCGTTTATATTTCTCTTTTACTATATATATTTATATATATATATATATATATATATTGTACTACAGGTGTCCTATTGCATGGATACTGGATGCCTTTCTATCCAGTGTCTTGGGAGTCGTAACAGGTGCGGACTGTTTCGGGATTTAGATTGTAGTCGCTTCCTATTTCTTTGTGAATCTAGATAGGATTCATTTTGTACATTGAGTTTTCATCCAAGAGTTATTTATAGTTGTTTATATTTCTTCCTTATGATTGTTGTACTGTGACCCGACAGCTTATTCGGGTATATTTCCTTGTATGTACTCGGTTCACTTTATTCTAGCACTTCTTTTATCATGGTACTTGTGTTCATGTTACCTTTGCTAGATATATATATTATTGGTTTGTTGTCTGTTGCATATTTTATTTAAATTTTGGCATCTCGCTTATATGATTCTGGGTAGTTATCCTTATATGTTATTGTTTAGTTTGTTGGTGCTGAGACTGAGCCATTTGAGATTCCTAATTTAAGGTAGTATAGGGCTGGCCACCCGTTATTATTTTAAACAGGTTGTTACAATCCACAACGGAGCATATGACAAGGTTCATTAGTTAGTGTGTTGATGCAGGAACTATTGAATACCTCAATCTACATTTGTTTTCTAGTTCCCTCACTGATGAAGCCTTCTCTTGGTTTATGAGTATGTCGCCTAATACTATTCAAACTTGACAACAAACGGAAGATATGTTTCACGCACAGTTCTTCCAAACTGAACTAGAACTGTATATGGATGATTTGGCGAGACAAAGCCAAAGACTAAATGAAAAAATAATTATCTTCATAAATAGGTTTAAACGAGCTAGGAATAAATACAAGATAGTGTTACCTGATTCTTTGTTTTCAAAATTGGCCTAAAATGGGCTGGAATTTAAGCTTTGAAAGAATTTTGACGCTACTGAATTCAGAGATCTAATGGAATTATCTGCTAAGATGTCCAGATATGAGGCTCTTTTAGAGGAAGAGCATTATAAAAACACTTATACTTTCAAAATATATTATAAAGATACAAATCTAAATGTAGATATTGTTGAAATAATTTAAACTGAATCTACAGTTTGTTAACTCTTGGTTCGAAAGAATACAACAGTAAAGTCCTACACACCAAAATAAAAAAGGATGATTACAAAATATTCCTTTATTGTGGAAAAAATCGTTGATTATCTTCTAAGAGTTAAAATGATAAAACATCCTAATGATGTAAAAATGCTAAGAATATATGAAATAAAATGGAAAGATTATTGTAAATGACATAATGTTTATTCCCGCACAACTAATATTTGTTCTATTTTTTGTGATAGGGTGCAAGAATTGGTCAAGAAAGGGAAAATCAAATTCCTTGGGAAAGAGGGAAATACTATGGGGTTGATGAATACCTATTTCCTAGTGTAAAAGAAATGGGAACCAATATGCAGTCTATATAGTTTCCAAGGGATTAAGGGCATGTTGAGTTCAAAATGAAGACAAAGGCTGATTTCAAGGCTTCAAAGACTGAATTGGTTACTCATATAGATCAGAAGATCTTCAACCCTTGTGTATTAGGCGCAGGGAGCAATACGTCGATATGCGTTAAATTATGGCTACAAAAAATAATAACAAAAGCCCAAGAAAATGAAAATGATGGTTATTTTGCAAAGACCTAGGAGTTACTGAACCAAGAGGGTTTTTAAGTAATTGGTCTAAGGGAAATGAGGCTATTCAATGTCCCTTATCACCCTCGAAGAAACACAAAGACACCCAAGAAGTACTAGTATATTAGACCAGGCTTTAACGAAGCAAAATCTTGCCAGTACTTGGGAGCTCCAAGTCCCATGAGGATTGCAAAATTAGTTCCTATGGTGAAAGGAGTGTCAGATTGGTTCGTGGCTCGAGTTCCAAAGGTTGTCTAATAATTACATGAGATACCTATGAGACCAAAGGCTGTAAAGCCTCAATAGGTAGCCCTAGGGATGTGGCATCTTGTGCAGCTACCAAAATTAAAGAAAAAGGAGAAAAAATTATGACCTCTCGCACTCAATAAATGCGAATTCAAAGAAAATATAGGGTCTAGCAAGAGACCACATATATTTTGCATCCAAGTGGCTCTGAAGGTGTCACGTCTTTATCTTTGAATCCAGTTCTAAGATTACACAAAAAGTAAGAAGGACGTCAATCTTCTTCAGACATGTTGGTTAATAAGATTAAAAAGTTGGAAAAACCTATAAGTGTGGATGAAGATAGCACATCTGAAAATATTTCCTTTGTTGAAGAAGAGAGAGGAGGAAATGATGGGTGTGGATGCAACAAGACCTACTCCAGGAACTGCTCAATAACAATTCATCAAATTTGGGTCTCTGCCACAACAAGTATCAATCAATATGGAAGTGATCCTCCTAAAGAGGTTCGAAACTAGATTTTAGAAGGAAGTACCAGACATATATATTAATGAAGATGAACATCCAGAGGTAGACAAATTTAATCTATTTGTGTCTGCTTTGGATCTTATATATGGGCTTGAAGAGCCAACCGAAGATATGACCAATCACATTAAGACTTTGTTTGAAAATTCTTGGGTGTATGGGGTATTAATAAATAATGTTTTGGTAGATAACGACGTTAGTGTAAAAATAATGTCAAACTCCATGCTTTCTATAATAAATAAACACAATGCTAAATTAGTTCAAACTCAAATCATAATCCCTGATTTTACTTGAGATAAAAATTCCACCAAAGGTATACTACATATCGAAGTAGGCACAAAAAGTCTAAATTGTTTTTTTATCAGAAATAGTAAACCAAACATTAATGCTTTGCTTGGTATAGATTGGATCCATTCTGTACCATATAACAGAAATGGTCACGGACCTGAACTGTGACCAAGGTCACAGACCTCGGCCGTGACCCTTTTTGTCATGACCAAAAATAGTGGTCACAGACTTCATTTGTGAACCTAAATGGGGGTCACGTTCTATTCTGTGACATAATATTGGCTCTATGGTCAAGTACTTAATTCGTGATTCCGTTGTCACGACCTAAATCCAACATGGGATATTATTGACTCCATTATCACGGACATAATCTGTAAGCCCATGGTCATGGCCCAGATCCGTGCCCAACGTGGGACAATGTTCAAATTTGGTCACGACCCTAATCCGTGACTCCTAAATTTAAAAAAAAATAACTGCTCACGGTCATGGATCATGAAAAGTTATTTATTTATTTTGTAAAAACTTTGGGGGCCACAGATTAGGGTCATGACCATATTCATTTGATAAAAAAACAAAATTTATGTTTATGCATACCCCTCAAAAACTATATTCAGCAACCAATTCATATACAATTTAATAATATTGTAATAACTTTATAATAATTACATCATATTGATTTGTTATCTGAGAATATTATTTTAAAACAATGAAAAATATAATCAACATTGTCTACTTCACAAATTGTCTTAGAAGTAAGGATGGCTTGTGATTAATTGATCTAAACTAGAATACCATGCACATATGGGGACCAACCACAGTTGCCTTACTTGCAAACCAATAAAATTTGCAAAATTAATGTAGAGATGTGGATACCAGTTATTTATAACGTTTATTAAGGAGTAGACAAATATAGTCTAACCAATTTGATGCCGTGGAGTTGACAATTTAAAGTGAAGAACCATGCCATCCTAGTTAATTCATAATTCGAACTAAACATTCATATATCAAACTAAAGTGCCAACATAGCGCCAATATCATAATAGGATACAATTTGGATATAAATAGTATTGTTAAGGGCAAATATAATAATAAGATATAAATAGGATTGTTAAGCGTAAAATAATATTTTGATACTCAATCTTCCTCTAAATCAACTAAAAGATCCTTAAAATTAGGTTTGCCATCAAGAGAAGACTAGAACTCTTTAGGAGACTATAATGCGTATGCTTGAGTAGTCATACCCTTTGGTGCATGTACAACAATAAACCAATTGTCATCGTTTATACACTTTGAGTAGAATATCTTCTTTACATTCTGAAAGGAACAAATAAAAGGCTCTTCGACTATGCGATATTTACTCTTCATCTTAGATAAATCTACCATGATAATTTTTAAGTCAAAACCATCTTTACAAGCATTCGTAGTGTCCTCTACCTTCACCACGCATTTTCACTTCAAACCCATACCCTTCAATCTCTTCTTCGTGTTAAATTATCCTCACACATCCAAAAAATTCAATGGTTACTAGGTTATTCTTTAGCATCATAACAAAGTTCTTTTCCACTTTAAATGCATATTTTTATGGTGCAAGACTTGAAGACATTGGACAAGTCTAAAACCGATCACGGTTGTGTAGTGTTTTCCAACTGTTGGCTCTCTCCCCGTAGGATATGGTGAGAAAGATTTTATAGTAGGTCAATTTATTGTTTGATTGCAAGTCAATGTCTTCTATTTTCAATACTCTACCATAGTACATTTTTTGTTCCTTTTGGCCCGAGGCTTTTTCTCGTTAATGGGTTTTTCTTAGTACATCCAACGTCGTGTGAATTATTTTATTTTCTTGAATATTAGAATTACTTATCTTAACTTGAAGATAAATAATGATTATATTTTAATATTGATGAAACATTTGTATCACATAGACCTTTTGGATGCTTCTTACCAACTGATTAATTTTGAAGTATAGTTATCCCTCAATAGTTAATTTAATTTTAATAGTGTATCTATCGACAATATATCTCACTCTCATCTAATATCAAAGCGGGTATCATTTTTTAGGTTTATTACCCTAGGGTAGATCCTTTTATGTGCGAGATGGAGGGTGGTTCGTCTCTCCGACCTCTTCGTTTTGATGTTAGAAACTATTCTTATTGGGAAATATGTATGGTGTCAAACGTGATGTTAATGGATGATTTAAAAGTGCTAAATGATACGCAACACTCCATATCTTGTTAGTAATCATAAAAAGTTCAATATAATGTGGATTCAGATTCCCTTTCTTCCCAAAGCATATTACTATTTTCATAGGGGGAAACTCGAAGTGGTACATACTTTCCCACCTCAAACTGTGTAAGTTTATGCTTTAAATCTCCGTGACTTTTCCATCGGTCTTGGGCGATGTTAATTCGTTACCTAATTGGTTTAATCTTCTGAGTCTTCTACAAAACGAACTCTGATCGCGTAACTAACATACTAGTGATCGGCACGACTGCCCATACAACGCCTCATAAGGTGCTATGTTGATCAGTTTTTGATTTCCACTCATGGTAAGTGTACTTCCCAACTCCCCTTAGAATCCATCGTGCATGCTCTTTGCATATCCTTTTAAGATTTGATTTACTCTTTCTGTTTGTCCATCAAACTATGGATGGTAACTCATATTAAGGTGTAGCGTAGTTCCCCTTCGCCTTCTACAAAAAATCCCAAAAGCGTGCCACAAATGTAGGGTCCCGATCTGAAATGATCGATAAAGTAACTCCATGTAATCGTGAAATCTCATAGGCATACAATCTCGCTAACTACTGAGTTAGAAAAATATACATGCGGAGAAAAAGTGAGCCACCTTAGTAAGATGATAGACTATCACCCAAGTAGAATCATGTTAGCAGGGCATCAAAGGTAGCCCTGTAATGAAATCCATCGAGATTCTATCCCACTTTCACTCGGAAATAGGTAGAGGATAATGGTCCACCTTCACCATTTGACATTTGGTGCATCTGGATACAAATTTTTCCACATCTCTCTTCATACCGGCCCACCAATACAGTGCCTCATTTTTCTTGAGAAAAGTATATAAGGGTGTGAATACGAGTCCTACAAGTAATTGATCCAATTAGTCATTAACTAGTTATTATTTTTCAACCGATCCAATTTAAGTTTATCTTATTTTATTAATCATAACATTTTTATGCATCCTTCTGCCTTTTTTCATACACTCTACCAATATTAGAAAGTCCAAATTAAGTTTATATTATTTGAATTAATCCTAAAATTACTATATGCCCATCAAATGTTCAGCCTTTTCCACTAATTTGTGTTCACCCAAACAACAACCACTTAAGGAGAGGGCGGACATGACCACAATAATCAACCAAACAATATTATCCATATTATTCACCTGCGCAATATCAACAAGTCAAAATTAAGTATATTTTATATAAATTAATCCTAAAATTACTATATGTCCACCAAATGTGTGCATTAAACATGAGTGCTTGTGTTACGTTATAGAAAATATCTAGAAAGCATGTATGTTATAAAGGTTAGCTAAAGATATGTACAAGTTGAACTATACGTGTTATACATGTATATGTAGTTATAACAGTTAACTAAAGATATGTACAAGTGAATTATATGCGTTATACACGTATACGTAGTTGTAACAGTCAACCAAACAGTAATAAAGCTATGGTACGTAAAAGAAAAGATAAGTAAAGTTACATGAATAAAGATCGCACCTGTAATAAGTTAAACTTAAGTTATTGTTCTCCAATTACACGCGCATAAAAAATGAGGAGAAAACACATGTAAGTATATGTGTGTGTGTGTGTGTGCGTGTGTGCATGCGTGTATGTGTTATACGTGTGTGTATACATATATATGTGTTATACGTGTGCATATATGTGTATGTGTTTTACATGTGCTCATATGTGTATGCGTTATACATGTCTTTAGTGCGTGTATGTGTTATGCATGTTCACGTGTTTTGCATGTGTGTAATTTTATTATACATGTGAGCACGTGAGTGTGTTATACATATGCACGTGTGTGTGTCTGTATTACACATGAGCGCGCATGTGTGTTATACATGTGCTTGTGTGTGCATGTTATACACGTGCGCGCATGTGTATATGTTATACGTGTTTGTAATGTGCATGTGTTATACATGTACAAGTGTATTATTTAGTTATACATGTGCGAGCGTGTGTGTGTTATACATAGCAGGTGTGTGTAGTCCATTTCCACCCTCTCTCTAACCCAATAATTCATACTCACAACATAAATACAATGGAAAAACAATGATAAAAACACCTTGATAACACAAATTCATATACGTACATACCTTTATTTACAACCCCAGATCAAATAAACCAAATTCCATGTTTTCAAATAAATAATAAGGAAGTGCTCAAAAGCAAAAAAGACAAGAAAGCCAAAATGTTTTGGACTCGCGATTCAACTACAAGTCTATAATTGGAACCAGACATCTAAAATACCAAAACAACGATCTAAATCTATAGGAGAACGATATCTTGTAAACTTACTAAAATTTTCATAAATTGCTCAGATAATAAGATATTGTACCACATATAAAATCACTAACACCACCAATCAATGAATCGCATGTTCATTGTGTAAATACAAGTCTATAATTGAACCAGACATCTAAAATCCCTAAACAAATATCTAAATCTATGGGAGAACAATATCTTGTACACTCACTAAAATTTTCATAAATTGCTCAGACAATAAGATATTGTACCACATATAAAAATACTAACAATACCAATCAATGAATCACATGCTCATTGTGTAAATACATCGATCTAAACAAAATGACCAAACAAGCAAAAAATTTAATCAAATTTTCAAAAACAAAACATAAATACATTCTGTAACCATACAAACATCAAATAAGATTAAAAATTAATGTCATGTAATAAAACCCTATCTACAAACATACATATAATAAAAAAGCAATTTATTCAATGGATATAAACATTTCAGTCTCTCACACTCACATTGGGCTACAGCAAATTGCTTGAGAATTAATTGATTATGGCTTGAATTGTGGAACTCCATTTTTTAAGGTTTGATTGCAAATATATTTTCATGAAATCAATTATCTTAAATGTAAGGAATGATCCCCCTTTTCCTTAAATTTTATTTTTTTCCTACCCCTAAAAACTTGGATTCCTCATAAAATTGGGAAATTAAACAAACATATCTACTACAACATTCATCTCCTTTAATGGCCTAGATTATGAAATTGAAATTTCAGCCTCACACACACACATAAACATACACATTTGAGTCTCTCTCTCTCTCTCACACACATATACATATTCATATATATACACATATTTCAGTCTCACACACAAACATACACATACATACACATGCACATATATATAAAAATGATACATCTCAAACAAACACACACATACAAATCCATGTTTACATAATAAGATAGGAATAGTACCTGAGAGAGAGAGAGAGAGAGAGAGGTGGCCAAAGGAGAAGCAGCAGGGAGGGTTAAAGAGAGAGATCGTGAAATAAAAAAAGAGATTGGACGTGTTCATATGTAGAGGTGTGGCCATGGTCTTGGGCCACGATCCCATGACGTAACCATTTATTTTTTTACACGTCATGAACCTAGTCACGGTCTAGGACATGAACAGGGTAGTGACATGTGAAAAATAAATGGTCACATCCTGGGGTTACGACCCAGATCCGTGACCAACTCTATAAATGAGCTGTGTGATAAATATTTGAACAAATGCCCAAATTCCCAATTTAAACTTATTTAACTGAAGTCTATTTTAAACCAAATTCTTTAGTACCCATGGGTTATGAATATTATTCATATTAAAAGATTTCATAAAAATAGCCTGTAACACCCCGTATTTTTGTACATTTAATATTTAATTAATTCAGGAATTTTAAATTACTTGTGTGTTGTAATTTTAATTGAATTAATTATGGCAATATATATATTTAAATATTAATCGGGGAGTGAATGGTTAATGTTTAGGGAAATTTATTTACTAAGTGAATAGTAATAATTTAATTACGTCATTTCGAGTATTAATGACGCGGTATACACTTACTCCAGCTGGGAGTCGGTATAGACTAAATTGGGTGTGAGATAAGGATTTTTATAAATTAATTCGGATGCCAATTCTGAGTGCGCAGTTGAGGCCGAATGGGTCGAGATAGTCAGAAAAGAGTACCCGGGGGTAGTAATTGGGTCTCGGGGTATTTTTGGGCATAGCCGGGCCCACACGGGGTGAGTTGGGCCACTTTAATTAAGCCCATTAGGCTAAAAACGGGATGGAGGGTTTTTAACCTAAGTGAGGGATTAGGAAATCAGCAGCCAACACAACTCTAAACCTAGGGTTTGAGAGGGGATTTGGGGGAAAGCAAATCAAGAACAAATTGGAGGTTTTTGGAGCCAAATTAAGGGACGGCAACAACAGATCAGACACTACAAACACTTTGAGGCAAGTGGTTAACTGTTTTGATTCTTAAAGCATGATAATCAATTCATATCATAGTGATGTATAAACCAAAATTCATTTTTGGGTGTAAATGGGTACAAAATGGGGTTTTTGTTTTTGAAACACTTGAATGAGATTTAAAGTAAGATTTAGATGGGTGACTGATATCTGAATATGTATATATGATTTGAACGAGAAATCCAGAACATAAAAGAGTGGAAATCGAATCTGGAAATTGGGATTTAAAACAGATAATTGAATTTTATGGAGAAAGACCCATTTCGAAAATTATGAGATAATTAGAGAAGTTGATTATCTTAATGGTCTCTATGATGAATAGGATGTGGATTAACCATGTGTAGATGATGGGATGATGTAATTAGAGGTTTAAATTATGGTTTAAAAACCTTGAAGTTCGTTAATGGTGGAAAACAGGGGGGAAGAAGAGCTGTAACGAAGGGGTCGATCGATCGATCGGGGGCATCGATCGATCGATGATGGGAAATTCTGGCCAGTTCGGCCTGTGTGTGATATAAGGGGAAAATTAATTAAATTAATTTCCATACTATAAATTGTGGTAATTAATCTTGAAACACCTATTCCTAGTGATTATGGGAAAGAGTAATTGGGACTAGGATGAATTTATGTGGGACATTTAATGGATAAATTTGAGAGACTTTATTCCAAAATAGTGAGGTACGGATCAAGGGAGTGAATCCGGGTATATTGGTAAAGCAACCCAAGGTGGTGAATTAAGTTTGGAGATAAACTAAGTAATTTAGAGTCGGGATATAGACTCGGGAAATATTTAATTTCGGGCCAAGCAAATCGAGTCTGGGTATGTTATTAATTATAGGCAAATATAATTGGAAAAATTATAGAAATAAAGGTGTGACACATTGTAGGCGAAAATATGGGTATTATATTATGAGATGTAAATTGGACCAATTGAGCGAGTCCGGGTATGTTGGTTAAGTGACATTAAGGCATTAAATTAATTATTGAGAGAAAGTAATTTGTTTGGAGTCGGAACATGGACTCGGGAAATATTGAGGTACGGGCCAAGTGAGAGAGTTCGGGGATAATGGTTGGGTGACACCAAGTTATTAAATTGATAAATGAGATAATTAATTTAATTAGAGTCAGATTGTAAACTCGAATATGTGTTGATTAATTAATGTGTAAATTAATTAAATAAAAGTCGGATTGTAGACTCGGGTAAGTATTAAATTAATGGGTGTAATAATTAATTTAATTAGAGTTGGACGATAGACTCGGGGAGATATTAAATTAATATGTGTGTTAGTTAATTTAATTAGAGTTGGACGATAGACTCGGGAAGATATTAAATTAATATGTGTGTTAGTTAATTTAATTAGAGTTGGACGATAGACTCGGGAAGATATTAAATTAATATGTGTGTTAATTAATTTAATTAGAGTTGGGTGATAGACTCAGGGAGACGGTAAATTATTAAGTGAGAAAATTAATTACGTTGAGTCGAGCCACAGACTCAGGAAATTTCAGGCAGTATACGGGATATTTTGAGTACACGGTAAAGCCAGGTTTTATATTATATATATACGGTGTAGTGATAGTATATATATACGTGTATATATATTGTGTGTGATATTAAATATCAGTGACTAGATATTTATTCAAATTATATACTCTAATGCTATCAAGGGAGGTTGCACGATGTGGGTGAACCCCTTAGCTTGAGGAGTAGGGTGAGTATATCCCCAGGTCATAGCGTCCGGTACATGGGTGAGGAGATTATCTCACTTTCAGGGAGGAATATGACCGCCTCCAATTCGTTTATGTAGTAGACCAGGTTGGTGAGCGAATCCAACTTGGAAAACTAGGTTTTGTGAGCACACCTAGTGAGATGGCATTTTAGAGTGAATCATTCGGTGAGGGTATACTCGGAAGGATGGATACACGTATGATATATGTGTGGATGTTAGTAAAGGTACGTATAATATGGTATTAAATATTATATGTAGGTGATAATACAGTGTGTGATGTATTTACCTTATATAAATCGGGTTACAGTTATATGCTGTTAATTAATGAGAAATTAATTAAGTTATTCATTTGTGGGAATAATACAGTGTGTGATGTATTTACTTTATATAACTTGTGAGATGGTTATATGTTACTATTGAAGAGGAATTAATTAAGTTAATTGTGAGATAACTTATAATTCAAGAAATTATTATACTCGGGTTAGGGTAATATGGCAAGGGAAGGTTATACCAGGACTAGTTGGACGGGGTAGTACAACTAGGTGGGATTAAGGTAACCGGTAGGTGTGCACAATAGTGGAGGGGTGAGAATGTCCTCAAGGGAGTGCGACACTAACTTAAATATGAAGCGCATTCATGCATTTTAAATTACTGCAGTTAATTCACTTGCTAAATATTTTCAAAATGTTTTGGGTTCTAACCCTTGCTATAAAAACTATTTTCAAAACCTTTTAGGTGTCCAGCCACAGGGACGCCATGATTGATATTCTATTCCAGGGACACGGAGATGCTGCACATGTGGATGCTAGCAGGAGTTTGGATTAGACGCATCATTCATTCATTCCTAGAGTAGGAATCCTGTATCAGTCTCAGTTTTATTTAGGGCTTGTAGCCCAAATTTCTCGGTACAATTTTCAGGGGTAATTCATTCAGGTGTTGAATATTTGTATTGGATTATTTATTTGGTGGCCGGTGATTTATTCGGCAAGTTGTGTAATTATTATTCTATTTACTTTCATTCAGTTGTGTGAATGGTTTATATTTTAATTCCGCATGTATTGTTTTGTTCAATTAAAAAGTTAAAATTGGCACCAGTTTTTGGAATACTAGGTGGTTAGTAAGTTTTAAAAAGTTTTTGACAGTGATGCTAAGGATGATCCAACTGGGATTCCTGTTTTAATTTGGTATAGGACTGATCACCCGGTATTTTATTAGGCGGGGTGTCACATAGCCCCGATTTTTAGTGTCCACTTTCTCTAATTAGATTGCTAATTGATTTTAAGAAACACATGAAATTAAGGTTTAGCAACACTTAAAACGCATAATACTAAGGAAAAGGAATAGAGTATTCATGCCTGAAATTAGTTGGATAAAAATTCGAGTAGAAAGTTGAACTCCTTTTGATAAAACACTAATTGAATCTTCAAAACTTGTGAAAAGTAGGGGCTAGGGGTTGAAGATGAGAGAAATATATTTTGGAAAAGCTTTCTAGAGAAAGTGTGAGAGAAAAGTGATTTTCTAAGTACCATCCCCGTATCAATTTAGTATATAAAGTGTTTCAGAGTTGGAAAACAATTAGGAGTCTAACCAAGACACCGCCTCTGTCGTTTGAACGAGAACAGTTGTCATTCGAACGACATGCGACGTCGTTCAAACGACATCAGATGTCGTTTGAACGACCCCCACATCAAAAAATGAAATCTTTTAAAATCCAACTTTTTATACTGATAGATATAAATTAGCTGAACTAATACGGACCTGCCAGTTTAAACATTTAAAATAAAAACCTTATAACCTTTTTATAAAAGACCCAAATTAATTCCCAATTGAAAAAATTACTAAAAACCCAGTTAAATTATTAAAGGCCATTAACTCCAAGATTTTATTTTACTCTAAATTAATTAAAGTCAATTAATTAAAACACGGGGTGTTACATGAACATATTCAATAGGCAAATCAACGCAATCAAATATAACATATGTGCACGATGTATACGTGTACTCCTATCGAATGAATCTCAAAATCATCCTTTGGTGTTTAAAGTGTTGAATTTAAATGACATCGACTCAATCCATCAAGACATCAAAATCAAAAGTGATTCCCACACTAATAACGTCCAAAATTATGAATGCTTTTTCAAGACGTCGTCTGGACGTGCAAACCCATTTTTCATTTTTTTCCATCAAAACTCCCTCCTAACTAATTATGCATTATATTTTTCTTTTGAGGTGATGAAACTAAATTCTCTCTATAGAGAAATCCTATTGGCCCATTTTTGGCATATTTTTCTTTTTATCGCCTTAATTTTTTTTCCTTAGGCTCTTTTAAAAGGTGGCTTTCATGATGAGTTAATTTTGCACTCTCGCAGCCCTTTCCCGTGAATACTCGTCATATTTTGTTGCAATTAAATTCCCCAGGGTAAACGCTTTTTACATGCACTACTTCCATTATCAAGTTTTATCGCATCTGGTTCGTTTTAAAGACGGAATTGAGATGACAACACTCCGTCCAATATGTGATAAACAAGTACTAAGGAAATTATGAGTCAAACATGTATGTAGTAACAACTAAATTACATCTCAATGACTCCAAACATTGTAAAGCACAAAAATGAAATGATGACGCATATCAAAACTCTATCAAATCATCACATGGATATGAAATGAAATTGTGACGCGGTCATCCTAAATGTCCATCCATAGACGGTGTAAAAACAAACTACAAAACTCTTTTTAATTTTTTCAAAATATTTTTTTTTCAAAATTTTTATCAAAAACAAAAAACTAATACAAAAACTACACAAGTCATAACACCAGCAAACATATAACATGAAGCACAACTAGCGTATGATAAATATGCGGACACATCGAGAACCTCTAAAAGTGATTTCCTAACCCAAATAGGTGTGCAACGATGCATAGGAGTTTTGGAAACCAAGGGAACTCTAGACTTCAACTTCCTAGGACTTTTTTAAAGATCGAAACAAAAACGCCTAAGGTGACCTTTCCTACCACAATGTGAACATGTGTAAAAGGGTGGAACGACGCCTATGGGTTAACCTTTTCTAATGTACTTAGGATTGATTGACCATATAAAATAAATAATATTCTTGGCTTTAACACTCGAATCATTAGAACACGATGAACTACTACCATTGCTACCGATACTACTTGAGTCTGTCAAATAATTTTTAAACTCCGAATTTTTTTACTCAAGAAAAGAATTAGATTCTTCTAATTTTAGGGACTCCTTCTCTAAATTTTCAATAACTCCTAGAAGGTTGTCACGTTCGTTCTTAAAATATGCACACTTTTCCCTAAGAGTCTCTTCACGTACCATAAACTCATTGAGTAAAATATTCTTATCCACTTTGGCACAAACACAAATCCTAGAATTTTTAAAGTCCTCCAATTCTTTTTCTAAAAATAGGACTCTATAATCACTCTCCTTTTTGGGCAATTTTACACATTGAAGTCATGGTCCAAAGAAACAAATTTTTCACGATAAAAATCTCTTTGATTTTGAATCGTTTGCAAACGATTCATAGCGGATTTAAAACGAAAATTGTCTTTTTCCAAAAAATCAATTCGTTTCGCAAATGTCAAATTCAAACTATTTAAATCATCAAAACTTTATCTCGTTCCAACAAAAGGGGGCTTCTGATTACATAAGTGCTCCATCAAAAAAATTGTGATTTTTCACAAAACTGATTTTTCAAAAAAAATCAATATCACACAAATTTTACGAAAAATAAGGATCGCTCGATAACTTAGAGAAACCTGCTTTGATACCAATTTACAAATGAGTTGTGTGATAAATATTCGAACAAATGCGCAAATTCCCAATTCAAACTTATTTAACTAAAGTCAATTTTAAACCGAATTAAACCAGCCCCTAAACAAGCAAATACGTGTGTGTGTGTATGTCAAACCATCACAAATAAAATTACTAACTCGCAGATTTCAAGAAAAAATAATGAAATCGTAATTTACAATCACAATGAAATCTGCAATAAGTTTACCTCAGCAAACCTACATAGACACGCAGCCTAGAGTCAACTAAAACCATAGCTCCAATTCAGCAAAGGAGCACCCTCAATTAATTCTCAATGACACGCAGTCGTCTTCAGCCCAGTACTTCCCTCAAAAGCACCTAGATCAGAAGTAGAGATCCTCTTTACAAGAGAAACTTGACACAAGATGTGTTCTTAGGTTCCAAAACAATTCACACAAACTATTGGGATCTTGTGAATTGAAAACAAAAGGGATTAAAAACCTAAAAGTGAGAAGACAAAGAATTCTGCAAAAGCAGTTTCGCCTCTATTCAAAATCACAGGTGTTCTAATTAAAATTGAAGTTGGAAAAACCTTTTTATAAAAAATCTAAGGCGGCTCGTCGCTCGAACGAGGACACGAGTCGCTCGAACGAGCTTCGCGCGACATGGAAATGTCGCTTGAACGAAAGCCATTGTTGCTTTAACGACAATCATTGTCGCTCGAACGAGCCAGCATGAAAATAAAATCATTTTATATTTCTAAAAATTCGCCTTAGCATTTAGAAAAATACTTTTGATGAAAAACCTAAAAACTCCGCTCCAACACTTTGAAAATATTTGATGAAAAACATCCCAACACTCTAAGTGAATTATTAAGGACTTAAAACACAACCTTACCAAAGTTATTTTGCAGAGGCTTGAATGTTGAAGAACTTTTGATATTCGGATCCGTCTTTATGCATATGATCTTGAACAATTCTTCAACGGTTGAAGCGGTATACGCCATACACATTTAATAACGGACAATTATAAAATTATGTCCTTAGACACGCCCATGACAATTTTAAAATGGTCATGACCCATGACCATAACCCATCTCAACTAAAAATCTAAAAATTTTCACACTTATGGTCATGGTCTAGGGTCGTGACCCACTTTGGCAAGAGTTTTGGCACCTATTTGATCGCGGGTGTGGTCACAGACCAAGGCCGTAACCCTCGTGGTCATGGTCTATGGCCGTGAACATGGCCATTTAATATCACCCTTTTTCTTGGTGATGGACTTTGTTACGTGCTTTTGGCTCTAGTCACGGTCCTAAGTCCTAACTACCTCGTCACGATCTTGGGTCGTGACCCACTTGTCATGACCATTCTCGATTTGTGGTGTAATACAATAAATGTATCCCTTCTTCTATGCGTAAGAAATTGATGTTGATGAAGGAGGATATGAATGTGGAATAGATGGAAGAATATCCTTTACAATTCCATACCAACTCTAACTATGTTGAAGTTGAACTCTACCAAGAAAATGTAAGGGTTGTCAAGGTGTACGCATTAATACCCGAGACATCAGTAGGAGAAATCTTATATGAAGTTTAGGAAGAACTAGCCTTTGATCTGATGGGAACAAACAAAACAAATAGAATATTTGATTAATAAATATCACAACTACTGATTTAGAAAAGGCCAATGAAACTTTGGCCATTATGATGCATAAATTTAAAGAGTTAGACTTGAATACCAAAATCAGTGAAGCAAGGACAATAAATTGGGTCGATTATGTATTCGAAGAAAATAAAGAGGATGAAGCACATCAAGATAGTGGTGATCTACAAAGTTCACTAATAGAATATGCAGAACTCAATGAAGTTAACTTAGGAACCAAGCGAAACAAAAAGGTGATATACTTCAGTGCAAACTTGAGGAAAGAAGACCAACAAATGGTTGTGGACCTTTTAAATTAGTATAAGGACTATTTAAGTGTGAATATAATAATTTCCCTAGTTTAGGAAAGAAATTTATGTAGCATAGACTGCCAATCAAAGGAGTATATAATCCTTTTAAACAGAAGCTGTGCCAGATGACTCCGGAAGTCACAACAAAAATAAAAGAAGAAATTGAAAGGTTGTTGCAGGTTGGGTTCATTAGAACCGCCAAGTATGTTGAATGGCTCTATAACATAGTGAGAGTGAATAAGAAAAATAGAAAATTAATACTATGCATTGAATTCATGAACTTAAATGTATCAACTACAAAGGAAGAATACCCAATGTCAGTGATAGACCTATTAGTTGATAGATCTGCTGGTTACGTTATTATGTCTATGATGGATGGTCACTCAAGATATAGTCAAATATGCATAACTAAAGAATATGTAGATAAGATTACTTAGGTTCCCTGGTAATTTGGGGACCTTTTAATGGATTAAAATTTCATTTGAATAATGAATGTAGAAGCCACTTACCAAAGAGGAATGAATATCATTTTCCATGACATGGTTGGCACCTTTTTAAAGTGTTATATTGATGACATATTCATCAAATAAAAAGTTATTACTGATCATATAATACATCTACAAAAGTCCTTCGAAAGGGTGAGATTTTATAAACTTAAAATGAATCCTTTAAAATGTGCCTTTGGATACAATGAATTTTCTAGGGTATTTGGTACACCAAAAAGTGGATTCGGGTTAATATGAATAAGGCCAGGGGCATAATTGAAAGCACAACCACCAAGAACAAAAAATAATTATAAAGGGTTTTGTAAAAAGTTAATTTCCTTAATAGATTTATATCGAATGTTGTATGAAAAACTAAAGTATTTTCTCCTTTCTTGAAACTAAAGGATCAGTAAGAGCTGGATTGGAAGGAAGGGCACGAGATAAATCTCCAAACGCTCAAGAAGTATTTGGGTAAGCCACATGTGTTGGAACCTTTAAGAGATGATAGTCCATCGAAGCTCTTCATTTTTACTTCAGATCCCTTTATTGGAGTTTTATTTGCAAAAGATCGTGAGAAGCACAAAGAGCATGCTCTGTATTATCTAAGTAGATTTTTGAATTTTTGTGAATGTAGAAACTCTGTAATGGAAAAATTATGTTTAACCTTGTAATTCACAGTGATGAAATGAAGATTTCACTTATGCCTTCTTGAAGTTTTATTTGATTAAATACATGCTGACAAGGCCAATTCTGCATAATAGGATTTGTAAATGGATATCAACTCAATTTTATGTTTGGCTAAACTATGTGTGTCAAAGGGTTATAAAAGGCCAAGCACTGGTTGAATTTTTGGCTAATCATCCATGTGAGGATGAGCCAGAAGGTCAATATGAAATATGATACATATCATTAAGTCCTTGAAAGTTATGGTCTGATGGTTCGAAGATTGAAATAAGTTCAGGATTATGGGTAATTATTGAGTCCCCTGAACAAATTAGAACCAAACATGGATATATATTGGAAGAAAAAAAATGTTCTAGCAATCAAGTGGAATATCAAGTTGTCATAATATGCATGGAATCCTTCAAAGCAGTAAACCTTTTGTAATAGAAATCTACGGGGATTCTCAGTTGTTCATAAAACAGTTAACTGGTGAATATAGATGTATCAATGATGGTTTAACCTTATTTAACCAATGGCATTGAACTTACTATCCAAGTTTAATGAAGTCACATTAAACTATGTTCCCTGATTTTTAAATAAAGAGGCAAAAAAAATGGTTAAAAAAGATTCAGGTTTTAAGCCTGATGATAGCTTCAAAGAAAAGTTAAAATTAAGTTACATTATTGAACTCTTACCACTACTTCATAATACATGTCCTCCGGTTGAAATTGATAAATAAATTTTCATGAGGATTGGAGAAACCCATTAATTGAATATCTAAGTGACTCACATATAAAAACTAATAGGGCTATCAGATTAAGAGCAACCAAATATGTTATGTATGCTGGAAAGTTAGTCGAAAGAGGTGTTAATGGAATGATTCTAGATTTCCTAAGTAAGGAGGAAAGCTTAATATCCTTTACCCAAGTCTATAAAGGCATATGTTGGGCTGATCAAGTTAGTCACGAGATGAGATAGTTTCTAAGAAGGCATGGTTTTTATTGGCCTTCGATTTTAAAACATTACATAGACTTTGCTAAAGGACATAAAAAATGACAAGAGCATGGCCCTCTAAAGCAAGTGCCTACTATTGATTTGCAACATGTGGTGAAATCTTAGCCATTTAGAAGACGGGAAATTGATCTCATTGATAAAATATATCCTTCATCTTACAAGATGAACAGTTTCGTACTTGTGTTAAGGGATTAATTTACTAAATGGGTAGAAGCCAAGGCTTTGAAGTCAGTTACCCACAATAAATCAGAAAACTTCTTGTAAGATATTGTGTATATGTTTAGAATTCCAAAAACCATAAACTAAAACAAAGTAAGAATCTTTTAGTCAGAAATGGTGTTAGAATTGTACTCAAGGTTATAAATAATGTTGAGTAAGGCAGCACCCTATTATTCTCAATCAAATGGTCAAGCAGAGTCTACGAAAAAGGTAATTAAAAATAAGCTGAGCAAAGTGATTGAGAGAATCCAAGAGATTAGCACATCTTGATGCCAGAAGTATTAGAGACTTATAAGACCTCTAAAAGGTCAAGTATTCAATGCTCTAACTTATGGGCATGATGTTATTCTTCTAGTTTAAGTCACTTTAAATTTAGTAAAGTGATAGCTCAGGATGAACTAACTATAGAAGGCTATGATCAAGCTATGCACATGGAATTAGAATACATAGATGAAGATAGATTCATATCCTTAAATCACATATTGGTCCAAAAGAAAAAGATAACATATAGCTATAACAAAAAGGTGAAAAAGAGGACCATTAATAAATGGGATTTGGTTTGCAAACCCATTTTACCTATAGGATCAAAAGATCTTTCCTATGAAAAATGGTCCCAAAAGTGGGAAGGATCTTTCCAAATTTATCGATCATTCAAAGGTGGATCATACCATTTAAGGGAAATCAATGGCCATATACATATGAGGAAAAGAAATGCTAGATTATTAAAGGCATATTATCCAACCTTATGGGAAGTAAGACAGTAAAGGCACACAAGGAAAATGAAATATTTTGGTATCTATATGTTATTAATATGTATGAATACAAAGGACTTAAAATTGGTTCAGAAGCTTTAATACATGGCTATTTTGGTCTTAATTTGGATCAGATTTTTCTCAATTAAGTTGCATTGCTCACAGACACCTAGATCTCCCCTACTAATTAGTTTAACCTTGATTGGAAGTCAACCTCCTTAATGTCAGACACTTCTATCTCAACATTAACCTGAGCTAACCTCCTTTTCATATTATTTCTCTACAAAAACAACGACCCTCCAAGATGGAAAACCCTTAGCTCCTGTAAACCTTTAAATGCCTCAACGTTTTGCTAAAGAAATCGGCCTTGGTCAATAAATAAATCATTTTCTTTTGCAACCACTTGGGCCTTCATCCTAAGAAAGATTAAGAGATAAGATAAAATAGTTGTCAATTCTTGAGGAACATTCGCCTCAAGACCACCAAATTAGAAGAGACGAGAACAAGCTATTTTTAGCTTAGTAAAAAAGGGGAAGTCAGTCAAACCTTCAAAAGGTACTCTAAGAAAGCTTTGAAGTAGCTTTAAAGTTTGGTAAGTCTCTAATTACCAATAGTAAGGAGTTGGTTGATCTTGGAGATATCTGATGTTAGAACAAAGGCTTGATGCATAAATTGTTGAAGCTCTTCTTGGAAAGCATTAACTTCCCCAGGGGGCATCAACTCTTGAAATACCCATAATTAATGGGACAATATCAGATGATGGAGGAGTTTACCTCAAGGGCGAAACCCTTAGTTCTAAATAAATCTCAAGAGAATTAGGAATAACATGTGACTTAGGAATAGACTCAACAGGGTTATTCTCTTCATTGGGCTCCTCCGCCAAAAAACTTAGATTGCTAACAGCCTCATCTATAATGATGGGAATGGAATCAGGGGATTCAACATTTATTAGAGTTGGTTCCATTCTAAGAACTGTGTTCGAGGTTAGAGTAAATCCCTAAATAAGGATATCAACTGGCATGGTTATTGGGGATGCATGAGGAGGAGACTTAGGGTCATCAATTGGTAAAGTTTCTCTCACCTCAGCTGAAGTTTCAACTGGATCTACGAAAAAAGAAAAAATGATTCGAAATTAGAACTATAGATGTGATAATACCAAAGAATAAAATATTTCATCATCAGAAAATACATTGGTATACCTGCCACCTTGAACTTATGGAATGGTTTTCTAGCTATGAAATTCCATTTACTCCTCTTTGAGACATTGAACATAACTTTTAGAGGTGGTTCAGTAGGCTCATGAATGGTTTATGAAGTACTAATTGGAACCTCGAAGGGAGGTTTCTTCCTTAATAAAGTTGTAGAGTATGGAGGGAGGTCTAAACAAAAGTTAATTTTTTAATTTTTATAAATTAAATATAAAACTAAAATAATTTAACCCAAATAAAACTATGCACTAATTTTAAACCTATAAGAGCGTAGTGTGACTGGGGTTTTTTCATCATGCAGGCGTGCTTTCAATGGTGATCTTCAAGAACTGACTCAAAAATCTCTAGATAATGGACCTGTATGGTGCTAAGTTGGCATGCTTGAGGGCGAAATTACCATTAGCCGTTTCCACTGCCAAGTTGGAGTCCCCTCGTATACACAACACTCTAATGCCTCTTTTTAGTGCCACCAAAAATCCCAGAATAAGAGCTTCATACTCAGCCTCATTGTTCGAACATTTAAAATTAAGCTTAAAGTAGAGGGTGATCTTCTCCTTCCCGTTGGAGAGAATAATACATGATCCACCCGTCCCCTAGGCACAAGAGCCATCAAATTCCATCTTCTGTTCTTTTATTTCCTCCACGAGTCAGGCTTGAAAGTTTTCCCTTGGAAACCCCTCATTAGGAGGCTCATAATTCTAGCTTGGGAAGTGGGCTAGTAGATCTCCTACTGCGTGGTTCTTGACAACCTTTGGGACTATGAACTTCAAATAATACTCTGATAAGATGAAGAACCACCTTTTTGCTCTTCTGACCAAGACCATTCACGCCAGAAGGTACTTGATAGGATCATACTTGGTGACAATATGGACTGTGAACATGAACAAATAATGTTATAACTTCCTATCAATAAACACTAATGCTAGACAGTGCCTCTCTACATTAGTGTATCTAGATTCAGTAGTTGAGATCACGCACGATAAGTTGTAAATGGGTATCTCTACACTTGCTCTTTTTTGGGAAAGCAAGGCCCGTATGGACCTCTCCGTTGAATTTAGGTAGAGTAGCAGCGGTGCACCCACCTCTGGAGGTACCATAATTTAAGGTGATGTTAATATCTTTTTAATTTTCTTATCCTATCCGAGCAAGATAGAGTGAGGGTTTCCCCCTTGCACTTCGGACAATCGTCCATAGCATCATAATGAGGGCCTCCCTTTAGAGGTCTTAAAATACTTTTATTCACTATAAAAGAAAAACCGCTAGGAAATAGGAAAGCGAAAAAAGAAAGAAAGGAGAGGAGAGGCTAACACTTCGGAGTTTGAAAAGGAACTCCTTGTGCGCCCCAAAAGCGAGGGAAGACCCCTCAGTCGTCGGGGACTCATAACATGTTACAGGTGTCCCCTAAATCGTCGGGAAGGTCTTCTTCTGTGCATCTCCCCAAACCCATTTGTCTTTTTCCTTCATCAGTTGATCGAATGGGTGATTCACCTCTACTAGTGCTGGTATAAACCTTCTTAGGTAAAAAAACCTTTCCAATAAGCTTTAAAGACGCCTCTATCTCTTCGATGTTGGCATCAGTAGGATGGCCTTCTTCTATTCCTCAACTACTTGAACCCCTTGCTGATTCACTACAAACCACGGGAACATTCCAGTTGTTACTCCAAAAGCATATTTTGAAGGGTTCATTTTCATCTTATACCTGTGGTACCTTTCAAACACCCGCTTCAGGGCTTGAATGTGCTTTCTTTACTTCTTTGATTTCACCACTAGGTCATCCATGTAAAATTACAATAAGTCAAGAAACAAATCATGGAATATTTACATCACATTGCGCTGGGACATGGCGTTCGCATTCTTCAGCTCGAATACCATTGTCATGTAGTGAAAATTTCCTAATGGTGTGCAGAAGGTAGTCTTTTCCATATTGACTGGATCCATTTTGATCTGATTGTAGCCAACTTACCCATTCGTGAAACTATACTTTTCATGACCCACAGTAGCGTCTACTAAACTGTCAATATTGGGCAATGGGAATTTATCCTTTGGGCATACATGATTCAAATAACGAAAGTCCATACAAATCCATATTTGACTCTTATCTTTCTTTATCACTGGTACAATGCTGGAAATCCATATCATATGTTGGATGGGTTTGATGAACCTGTTGCTAGTAACTTTTCCACCCTTGCCTTGATCTTAAGGTCTAGCTCTGCTTTATACGTGCGGGTAGTTTACTTCACTAGTAGAGCATTAGGAAGAACATTAAGTTTGTGGGAGCTCACTTCCAGGTCTATCCCAGGCATATAAGTGTACTTTCAAGCAAACACATCAGTAAATTCTTTGAGAAGTACATTGATCTCCTATATTTATTTTGGGTCTAACCCGTTGGAAATTAGAATGAGTCTATTTTCTTCCCCTTCGAAACCCAGGCTTATCTCTTCCAACGCTTACAACTGCTCTCTTGGACCATCTTGCATGCATTCGAGCTCTTCCTCAGGTTCCTCTACATGCTCTATGATATGTTATTCATATACCACAAAACATTCTAGTATCGGGTCGATGATTTCATCCAAGAATTCCGCCTGTTCAAACCGTTATAAGTGGTATATAACTTTTTTATTCGAAAGTACGACCTTCTTACATATTCGAGGGGGCTTGGCTACCTCATCTACTTTCCTTTTTTCCTTTCACCATTTGGGCGATCGCTCTTTGGCCTAAGAGATCATGGACAGACATCATTGGCTGGGTATCTCCTCCAACCACTTACCTCCCCTCTAATTTTCTCATCGAGCTCTTTCTCTCTTCGTCAAGCTCAGTATAGAATGCCGAATCCACCAGATGGGCTTCATCAATAGAAAATGGTTTTTGAGTTTCTTTGATTACTATCTCTGTACCTCGAATATTGGCTTTGTCACATTGATGATATGTGGAGGGCACTATCCCGCGAGTGTGCATCCAAACTCACCCTATGAGAAGCTGGTAGCTTGTGTTAGCATTGATGACATAAAACTTAATATGGGAAGTTAAGTTCCCCAGCTTGATACTCACAATCATGTACCCAAGTGACTGCATGTCTACATTGTCAAACCCCGAAATCACCAATGGTACATTCACAATCTCTTCTTGAGAAATCCCTGTCTCATATAGCGTGATGATGGGCATGATGTTGATGGACGCCCCCCATCCATTAATGCCTCTAGGAAATAAATCTGATTAATCTAAATTGTCATAGAGGGGGCGGTTATGTCGCCTAATGGATCCCTACCAATTTAGCGAGGGATCCCCTTATTATTGCACCGATTCCAGAATCTTTCTTGTAATGATCACCCAGATGTCAGACTTCACCCCTATCTGGTCGAAAAACCATTTGAACTTGGGACTCGTTGATATGGCTTCACACTCAGAGTTCATGTCTACCTCATAAGTTTGAGCATTGTATATGTACTCTGCCTCAAATGTTCCTCCTTTATCTACAACGAGGATTACATCTATTGTTCCTTATGGGGGTTCAATTTCTCACCCCTCACTATTAACTTCTTCTTAATCGGGGATGAAAAACCATTTTTCATGCATCCTATTAGTTTAAACTTTCGATTCTCTATCAAGGTTCAAGCCCTTCATCTCTTTACATATCCTCTCATTGTCTGCTTATTCCTTCAGATCTTGATCTTATTCTTCATTATATACTACCACTATATTGGAAATGACATAATGATGTGCAGGGAATGAGTTCTCATTGACATTCATAGGCGATATCTACAGAGAACCATTGGCTACTTGCTCGCCAATGATCTTCTGCAGGTAGAAACAATATTTCGTAGCGTGCTACAGTCTCTTGTAATATTTGGCATTTTCTTTGTCTACTGTTGTTGGTATTTGCTCATTGAAGTGGGGTGGAACTGCTACCCCCTCTCGTACCAAAGTGTGATAAAATTCCATGGCCTTCGCCACACTATAAGGTAGCATTGGTGTGATGTCATCTCTAAACTTCCTCTTATTTATCGAGCTACTCCCTGTGAACCCTGAACCTCCTTTCTTGTCCTTTGAGTTCCCACATAGGTAGTTAACAGTTTGCCTCCTAGAGATTTGGAACCTCCCTGGGGTCAGAGGCACTTGCATCCTCCAATTTGCCGGTCTGGGATTAATGATCATGGCAATATTACTAGTTGTTCTAGTGAATTCTCTGAATGTTCCATATCTAGTCTCATTGACTAGATGAAGTTTGTATTCCTTTAGCATCCCCTCGACACATATCTACGATAACCTTGCTTTAGCCATGTCCTCGTGAACATCTAACGCCCTCTCACAGAAACGTTTGATGTACTTCATTAGTTCTTCACCGAATTTGTGCACTTCTTAGTAAAGGTACCTCAATTTGAACTCATCTTTCGCTATGAAAAAGTTTTGGAGGAACTTCCTGTGTGTTGATACCAAAATTAGTATGCTGATATAGACGAATAATAAGAAGACACGTGTCGATCTACGTGGCACAATAGCAACGAGGAAATTTATTTCCCCGACCAAGTCATACTCACTCCGATTAGCAAGTGTACTCTGAGGAACTCCAACACTCCGAGGAACTCCTGAACGACGAGCAACTAAGGCGGTCCGAGCTGCATCTCGACCACAGCATTGAT
Source organism: Sambucus nigra (assembly GCA_949130495.1). Classification (NCBI taxonomy): domain Eukaryota; kingdom Viridiplantae; phylum Streptophyta; class Magnoliopsida; order Dipsacales; family Adoxaceae; genus Sambucus; species Sambucus nigra. The sequence continues at coordinate 686,216,981 of OX422208.1, forward strand.
TGCCAGATAATCAACAGTTCAACTATTCATTGAATACTTATCATACAGACGTATACTCTTAAAGGGCATTAATTATTTACCCTTTCTCATGTACAGCCTAAGGGCTATAAATACATTGTATCACCCTCATTCAGGGGGACGGGATTTTCTTGATAGAATTACATATCGAGAACTCCAAAACACTTGGCAATAACAGAAAACAGTGGACGTAGGCCATTCTTATAAGGCTGAACCAATTTAAAATTCTTTGTCTCATTTATATTTATCTGTGATTAAATAATTAGAAGCAATCTAATTTTTTACATCAACAGATTGGCACCGTCTGTGGGAATCGACTGTTGTTATCGTTTTTCATCAAAAATCATTCATCATCAATGGCAGATAATCCGGAATCCAGCAATCGAAACGCTGGAAATGCTGGAAATCTTCCAAATCCCTCTGCACCTCCAGATCTAGCAGGAATTATGACGAATCTGGCTCAAGGACAAATCACCATGCAAGAAACAATGCGACAACTTATACAAACCCTTCATGGTGGTGCACCTGCACATTCAGGACAGCAAAGTGGTCAGAGGCAAACCTATTTACTTTCTTCACGATCCAGGCGTAAAGATGCGTATCGTAATGAGGAATCTGATGATTTCTCTTATCAACCTGGGCGAACTTCATCAATACGGGCCACAGATACTGAGCAACGTATTACTCTCTCTCCAGAGAGGACCAGTACCTTGGAAAGGCTGAGCAGGGTGTCTCCTTTCAGCCGATTAGGCCCTAGGAGGAATAGGAGTCCACCTAAAACCATGTCGAGGAGTTTTCAACAACCATCAGATCTAAGAGAACGATCAGCACAATCACGACCAGTTGCTCGTCAAGATAGATCTTAGAAGGCCACGTCAGATCAATCAATTGTTCGAACTAATAGGCCCGAGGAAGGAAATGATGCGTGGAAAAGTTCCATTCAGCGGTTGGAGGATAGATTGGGAGAAATGGCTAAGGCGAAGAACCCCCTACATCAAACTTTTATTCAAGGGACACCTTTTGTACAGGCCATTGTGGATTTTCCTACACCGTCGAAATTTAAAGCACCTGTGGTGACCCCTAAATATGATGGAAAGACAGATCCTGTTCTTCACATAGAGCAATATCAAGCTGCTGCCGACATCTATGTTGTCCCCGACGAGATGAGATGCAGAGCATTCTCAGGAACCCTTACTGGATCTGCCCAGATATGGTACAACAATCTTCCTCGGGGTAAGATTTTAACTTTCTTTCAGTTGGCCGAGTTGTTCATTAGCAATTTCTGTTTTGGAGAAAAGCCAGTAAAACGAGTAGCACACTTGTTAAGTGTTAGACAAAAATCTGGTGAGAGTACTAGAGATTACATATTTCGTTTCAATAACGAGAAGCTGGAAGTCATAGATTATGAAGAAAACACAACAATCACCGCCTTGATGAGTGGGTTGTTGCCTAACAAGATGTATTACACTTTGGCCAAAGATCCACCTACAACTATGTCAGAGTTAATGGCAAAAGCGGCCAAAATCATGAATGCCGAGGAGGTTATGGCTGCGAAGAAGAATATAGATAAAGAAACCAAGGTGGAAATCGACAAATCTAAGAAGAAAGAGCATAAGGACAATGGCGGTGACAAGCATTCCAAGAATAATAAGTCGTCATGAGAAGTCCTGAAGAAATTCGATAATTATACTCCTTTGAAAATGGGTATTAATCATGTCTTGGAAGAAATCAAGAATAACGAGGAAGTAAGGTGGCCAAAGAAACTGAGGCCGGACCCTGACAAAAGAAATAGAGATAAATATTGCGAGTTTCGTAAGGATCATGGTCATATGACTAAAAATTGCATAGCCCTTAAAAATGAGATTGAAACGCTCATTAGACGAGGAAAGTTGTCAAAGTATGTTGATCGTAGAAATGAAAGAGGAAATGAAAACCGAGCAAGAGAGAGGTCTAGATCTCCTCGTCGGGCAGAAGAAAATAGGAAAAGGGATCATTAAGATGATACAGAGGATGACCCCGATCTTCCCAAAAGGCCAAGGCAACTAGAACGCGAGGTATTTTCAATACGTTTTGGAACATTTGATTGTAATGTTATTACAGGCGGAGATGCAGGAGGAGGAGATCTTACTACAAAAATAAAAGCTTACCTCGGTGAGGCTCAGGCTTGTTCATACATTCAACGGATAAATTTGGCTGAGGAGGATCGCCCGAGGAAGATAAACAAAGAGAAGCTGGTCATTGGTTTTTCAAAAAACGATCTTGCAGATGTTCTTTACCCTCACGACGACCCTTTGGTGATCAAAATGAGGATGAAAGAAGTAGTGATTTCAAGGGTTCTGGTAGATAATGGTAGTTCGGCAGACATCATGTTCTATTCATGCTTTGATAGTTTAAATTTAAAATTATCTCAATTGGAGCCTTATCACAGACCTCTCCTGGATTTTGCTGGCGAGAAGGTTCTTCCACTTGGGACGATCAAGTTGGATATATTCATTGGAACTTGGCCTGCTTGTCGAACAGAAAGAATACGCTTCTTTGTGATGGATAAGAATGTCCAATCAGCTTACAATATCATCATGGGAAGAGTTGGTTTGAAGAAGTTTGAAGCAGTTCCATCTACATTACATCAGTGATTAAAATTCCCAACAAATTTTGGAGTAGGAGTTATGAAAGGTGATCAAAAAGTAGCTCGGGAATGCTATTATTCATCTGCCGAGCAAGAGGAGCTTGAAGAATCAAGGAAAAAGACTATTACCTACCAGGTGGATGAAGGTACAGAAATTGAAACACTGGATCCCAGAGATGAATCCCAACTTGTAAAAGGACAGGTGGTGGAATCTACAAAAAATGTTATTCTGGACGATGAACACCCTGAACGAACAACTCAGATAGGTTCGTCGTTGGATGCTTCAATAAAACAGGAGTTGATAACTTTCTTGAGAAACAGAAAGAAAACTTTTGCATGGAGTCAGGAAGACATGCCAGGAATAGATCCAAACTTCTTATGCCATGAGCTCAATGTGAATAAGGAGATCAAGCCTGTAAAGCAGAGAAGAAGAGTATTTAGTCCCGAGAAGAATCAAGCTATACAAGAGGAGGTCGAGAAGCTCCAGAAAGCCCAATTCAGTGAAGATGTGAAATATCCAGACTGGTTAGCAAATGTGGTGATGGTAAAGAAGAAAAATAGTAAATGGAGAATGTGTGTTGATTTCACCGATCTCAACAAGGCATGCCCAAAGGATCACTTTCCATTGCCCAGAATTGATCAACTAGTGGATGCTACCTCGGGACACGAGCTGCTCAACTTCATGGATGTTTACTCTGGCTGCAACCAGATCAAAATGAAACCTGAAGACAGGGAAAGTACTTCTTTTATTACCCCTAGGGGAACTTATTGTTATAATGTTATGCCTTTTGGTTTGAAAAATGCAGGAGCGACATACCAGCAGCTGATGAACAAGGTTTTTGCCGAACAAATCAGTTGCAATATGGAAGTCTATGTCGATGATATGCTGACAAAGAGCAAGAAAGCTGCTGATCATCTAGTTGACTTAGGTCAGACCTTTGATCAACTGTATAAATACCAAATAAAGCTCAACCCGACGAAGTGCACATTTGGAGTACGAGAAGGAATGTTCCTCGAGTACATTGTCAACCAGCGAGGCATTGAGGCGAATCCAGAAAAGATCAAAGCTCTTTTAGGGTTGCGATCTCCAACGACGAAGAAAGATGTGAAGAGTCTTACAGGACGAGTTGCAGCGCTCAACAGATTTGTATCCCGAGAAACTGATAGATGCCTCCCATTCTTCAAAACACTTCGAAAGACTTTCGAGTGGAATGATGAATGTGAAAAAGCCTTTCAAGACTTGAAGAAATATTTGGGAGCACCTCCACTGTTGTCCAGGCCAGTAATGGGAGAAAAGTTGTACTTGTACTTGGCAGTATCAGAGAATGCAGTCAGCTCGGCATTGATCAGAATGGAGAATGGAGTCCAGAAGCCAATTTATTACACAAGTAAGGCTTTTCGAGGTGCAGAGATCAGGTACCCAAAGCTGGAAAAATTGGCATTGGCATTAATTGAGGCAAGTAGAAGAATGAGGCCATATTTCCAGGCCCATACCATCGTCGTGTATACCGACATGCCATTGAGACAAGCCCTTCATAAGCCAGAAAAATCAGGGAGACTGATGTACTGGGCAATAGAGCTCGGTGAATATGATATTGTGTATGAACCCAGATCATCATTAAAAGGGCAAGCTGTAGCAGAGTTTACTTATCCTGATACCCCCGAGGAACAAAAGTTGCTCGATGATCAATCTGTGGATGTTACAGGATCAACAAACACAAGCTCAGACCAACTTCGGTTGGTAAAAGGGCTTGTGGATGTAGAAGGATCATCAAATTCAAACTCAGACCAACTCCGGTTGGTCAAAGGGCGAGAAGAGATGGTCGACGAAGAGCGAAAAATATCAGGGGAGGATGAAAGGAAACAACAAATATTTCACCGAGGAACTTTGTCAGATAAGAAATTTGAAGACGAGTTACCTACATGGAGATTATATGTAGATGGGTCATCTTGCATAACAGGTTGTGGAGAAGGGATTATTTTGAACACCCCAGACGAGATTGACATGGAATACGCTCTGTGATTCCAATTCAAAGCTTCCAATAATGAGGCTGAGTATGAGGCCATGATAGCAGGTCTTAATTTAGCAAAGATTATGGAAGCACAACAAGTGATGGTATTTAGTGATTCTCAATTAATTATAAATCAGATGATGGGAACATATGTAGTTAAAGGAGAATTAATGGTCAAGTATCATGCAAAGGTGATGGAGTTGTTGGCAGAATTTGATGCCATTCAGTTGATCACAATACCAAGAATGGAGAATGCACGAGCAGACGCACTGGCCCGACTAGCATCAGCTACTCATACCGAGCTGTGAAGAACGATACCAATTGAAGTATTAGAAAGTCGGAGCATAGATGAAGACCTGATGATGAATATTATTACCCTTGATTTAGGACCATCTTGGATGGATCCCATCAGGGCATATATTGAGGAAGGAGAATTACCGGAGGATAAGCTCGCTGCCAAGAAATTGAAGTTTAAAGTTGCTCGGTATGTACTAACTAATGGTGTTTTGTACAGACGAGGAATTATGGCAGGTTTGCAAAGATGTGTACATCCCTCCGAGGTGAAAGAATTGATTGAAGAGATCCATGAAGGGTACTGTGGAGCCCATGTAGCAGGTCGAACACTTTTGCAAAGGGTGATGACGCAGGGATACTACTGGACAACGATGAGGGCTGATTGTATAGCCTATGCTAAGAGATGTGATAAATGTCAACATTTTTCCTCCATCAGACGAACTCCACAAGCATTGTTGACACCCATAACTTCCCCTTGGCCATTTTCCATGTGGGGAATTGATTTGGTTGGACCACTGCCAACGACCCGAGGAAGATTCAAGTACCTCGTTGTCGCAGTGGATTATTTTACTAAGTGGGTAGAAGCTGAGCCTCTGATTGATATGACATACGAGAAGGTGTACCAATTCGTTTGGAAGAACATCATCTGCCGATTTCGTCTTCCTCATGCCTTCATCACAGACCATGGAACACAATTTGATAACGAGGAGTTTGCTGCCTATTGTCATCAGTCAAACATTTTGAAGATTCATTCAGCACCAGGCCATCCTCAAAGCAATGGACAGACTGAAGTGACAAATAGAACATTACTAAATGGTTTGAAGAAGAGGCTAAGTGAGGCTAAAGCTAATTGGATTAATGAGCTACAGTCATTATTGTGGGCTTATCGGACAACTCCCCGAGCAGCAACTGGAGAATCACCATATATGTTGGCATTTGGAAGTGAGGTCGTAATACCTGCCGAGCTGGGTCTTCCAACACACAAAGTGCTGAATTTCAATTCCCCAGTCAGCGACTTAATGAGGAGATTAGATTTGGACATGCTCTAGGAGGTTAGAGAAGAGGAAGCCATTAGGAATGCTGCTTACCAACAACGAACAGCCATGTTCTACAACAAGAGGGTGAAAAAATGCGACTTAAAAGAAGGAGATTACGTGCTAAAGAAGGTCATTCAGAAGCACAATAAGTTGGAAGCAAACTGGCATGTACCTTACCGAGTTACAGAAGTTGTTCGACCAGGAACTTACCGAATAACAACTCTAGAAGGAGAGGAATTTAAGAATGCATGGAATGCTGAACACCTACGCAAGTATTATCAGTGATGTAAAATGTAAAGCAGTTCCATCAATATGAATAAAACGATGATATTTCTCCATCTTCTATATTTTTATAGAAAGTTTTTTGGGGAATACTAGTGTGTAACACTACGCTGCTCGGCAGTAAAAACAACACGATAGTTCAAGCTCAGACCAACTCCGATTGGTAAAAGGGTGAGAACAGACCATACTCATTTGGTTAGGAGGCATACATTAGCTCAGACCAACTCCGATTGGTAAAAGGGCGAGTGGACATGATAGTTCGAACTCAGACCAATTCCGGTTGGTAAAAGGGCGAGAACACGACATTCCTAAAAATACCAACTCTGGTTGGTTAGGAAACCATACTCCTTTGGTTAGGAGGCTGACACTGGCTCAGACCAATTTTGGTAAAAGGGCAAGTGGACATGATAGTTTGAACTCAGACCAACTCCGGTTGAAGGGCGAGAACAACATTCCTAAAAATGCCAACGTGTTTGGCTAGGAAGCAAAATACTCCTAAAAATGCCAATCTCGGTTGGTTAGGAAATAAGATATGCTCTCAAATGCCAACTTATGTTGGCCGGGAGGTAAGATTATTACAGAAAATACAAAAGTTCCTCGAAGAACAAAATATTCCAAACTGAACCAAGTATGGTTGGTCGGGAATAAATATCCACTAACTGTAGTTGGTCGACGAGGAGAAAATATTTCAAACAGCACCAAGTATAGCTGGTCGGGGATAAAAATCCACTAACTATAATTGGTCAACAAGCACAATTTAACAACCTTGGTTGGTTGGAAGAATTTTAAACATTTTTATACTCATTATTAAGTGATCGAGCAACATTAATGATACTTGTAACTTTTTTGGTCGATGAACCACACGATATTGTTATGCAAGCACAAATATAAAGTGTTTGACAAATACAAGACAATAGCAATACAAATTTGAGAACAAAAATGAAACTCTTTCATTAAATGAATTACACAAATTTATTACATTGATATTAAATTGTGTACTAATTATTACATCAGAATTTCCTATTCTACTGGTCTTTTCCCTTCTGCTTTTGAAATAGGCTCCTCGCCAGCAGGAGGATCTTCCAGGCAAAGGGGAGAATTAATGAAGTTAAGATCTCGAAGCATTCTGACATTCATTATTAAAGGTGTATCCAGTAAATGCTCAGGACGAGATAATTCTGCCTGTGAATGAAGGGCATAGTCACCAAGATACTTGGAGATCAAACAACGAGGAATGGCCCGAGTAGGGATCCAGCTCATGTCAAGCTTGAATGGCGGAATTGGTAGATCGAGCAGCCCCGAAGCATGGTAATCCCATAAATAATGACCTTGCTCTAGTTTCAATACACCCAGGGCGTTCAACCATCCTTGTTTGTAGCCTTCATTATTAGCATTTTCAATATGATCACTCAAGTGAAAAAGGGCCTCATTGTAGCCTGCCATCCATTCACGAGGTTGTTTATGGAATTGGAAAATTAGTCTCTCTAACTGCTCATGATGGTTTCTGGCAAAAATATCCTTATAATCCAAAGCAGACTTCGTTGCAGCAAGTTGATCCTCCAAAGTTCTGACTTTCTTGGACAGTTCAGACAAGGCTTAATTTTTTGCCATCAATTGGAATGCTTGGTTTTCCAACGCCGATTGAGTACGAGCTTCTTCAATAGTACGACGAAGAACTCTTGGTCGTCCCCGAGCAGGTTGAGTACTTTGTTCCTCGTCAACATTCTGAGCAACTCTTCCTCGTCCACGAGAACCTCTTCCTCGTCCCCGAATAGCAGTAGAAGGCCCAGCTCTTCTCAAAGCCTCTAACTCTTCTCGCAACTTGGCATTTTACACTTCTAAAAATGAGAATCCTTCATCGGTGACTGGTACCAAGGCAGTGGAAGATGAAGCAGCAGACCTCAGCTGAGCTAGTTCTTTTTGCAGATTGTTGTTTTCTTGTTCCAATAGCTCAGCGATTTGCCTGTGCCCTTCGACATCTGCTTTCAATGTTCTCTCTCTCACTTCATAGCCAGCAATCATCTTGTCGTAACCTTTTTCAGCACTAAGTTGTTTGATTTTCTTCTCATACCCTTCGTGCAAAAGAGATGAAGACTCTTTATACTGCTGCTGAAGTTCATCGAGAGTACCTTGCAAGTCTTCAATCATTTCGTAATAAGACACATTGTTGGCTACAGCACGATCAAGAAGACATTTCAAGTATTGATATGCCTCCACTGCTTGGTCTGAAGCATCTCGACCAAGAATCTCTACAATCTGGGAATTGTCCAAGTCAGTGTGGCCAGCCTTAAAATAATCATTACATTGTCGAAGCAGAGTTGTGTCATGGGCAGACAGCAATTCCATTCTAGCCATAAACTAGTAAAGAAGAGAAGGCAAGAGTTAATAAAAAAGCAGACAGAACATCAACAACATAGAGAAACAAAAAAGGTGATTTTTTATTACATTATAGAAAGAAGTACAGTGTTCAGAGTACAGAGTACAAGTGACAAAAGAAAAATAAATACCGAACAACTTCACACCTTTTCCTTGTCTCCCAAGACTTTCTCGGGAGGCTGGGATGAGGAGCTCGGTTGCTCGGTGGAAACAATGAGTTGGTCGACTAGGGCTGGAACTTGTTTAGGAGGAGCAGGCAGAGATGAAAGCTCCTCGTCGGCAGGCTGAGTAAGTATTATATCACCCACTACCATTGAAGATTCTTCAGAGGCAGCTTCGTCCTCTTCTTTATCTTCAATATTTGGGGGAGGACCAGGGAGATGTTGTTGAAACAATTCTGAGTCCTCATTAACCTTTAATTCTTGCAGGGCAGCCACCCAACCATCTCGAAAGTATTTCAAACTCCCATACTGCACCTGGGACATCATTGTTGCTACCCCCCTATTCCACCCTTTGTCCCAACCAGTGCGTAAATATTTTTTCACCACCAATTTTCTTTTCATTTTCTCCGAGGAGAGCTTCTCGGATAGATGATCCTCGGTGGCTTTCAACTTAGCTTCCACCTCCTCCTTCTGACGATTCACTTCTCGCAGAAGGGATAATTCTTCTTCTGCCATTTTCATCTTGTTTTCAAGCTCCCTAAAGCTCTTGAGCTTCTCGTCATACTTCTTTTTCTCTCCCTCCAAATCTTTCACCTTATTTTCCAAACCCTTGGAAACTTCAACGAGCTGCACCTTCTTTGCCTCAACTGCAGCCAACTTCTTCTCCCATTCAGCCTTATCCTCGTCATACTTTTGATGGGACTCCTTCAAAGATTTGGTCAAACCTAGTAAAGCACCTTCCACTCCGGACGAGGAGCTAGAAGCCTTGATCGCTTCATCCTTCTTCACAATGGTGTTAAAACAACTCATTAGCTAAAAAAAGGAGATAATAATAAGTCAGCACAGAGATACATGTATTGAAGGAAAGAAAGAAAATTCAGAAAATGAGAAACTTACTGAAGCAATGTGACGAGTAGCCAGGGATGTAATCACATCCCTAGACATATTCTCCTCAATTCCTTGAACTTCAGGAATGGTCCAAGTCTTTACCGAGCTCATTGCAGAGCTCGGGGGAATAATAGTTGGAACACCAGCTCCACTAACTTGGACCTGGGGAATGGTTTCATCCAAATTGACCGAGGATGATTTCTTCAGTCTCCTCGGTGGCATTTCAACAGTTTCAACCAAAGAAGAGCTTTTGGTTGGGGAGATGGTGATCACTTCCACAGGTGCATCCTTCTTGTTAGGAGCCACTAGGGGCTTCTCGACAGCTTTTTGGGGTGCAACATCTGTCTTCTTTGTCCCCTTTTGGACATCAATTTTGTTTCTTTTTCCATCTACAGCAGAGGTAGTCTCCTCAAAGATAGAAGGAACTCTTCTTTTGCCCATTTTCTGACTCAAAGGAATATGAGAGTCTGGTGAAGAATCCTCAGGAGCTGGCGCTGGTTCACTAGTGCTGATTACAGGGCGAGCAGTGAAAGAGGTTGTATAACTCCTATACTGTAACAAATATGAAGCAAACCTGATGTGCTTGTCTGCAACTTTCTTATGCAAACTCTAGATAAGTTGCAAATTCCTTATATTAACGTCAGCTTCTTTTGGAGTTTTTCTTTTGCTCTCAACTGCAAACAAATACATAGTGAAATATCAGTCACACATTTTATCAAACATAATGAAATCATAATTTTAGAAATAAAATAAAATGAAAATAACCTATCCTATTGCTATATGGAGGGCATCTGGGACCTTGATATACTTCATCTCCAATCAAAGGGGCATGTTGCCAGTTTTTTATGACTACCCCATGTTCAAAATAATCCCTATTGGCATCAGGGAGGTTGACTACTAAAGCCCTATTCAAAAATCTAGTTTTTAAATAAAAAACATTATCTAGAATAGCCCATCTATAACAATACATAATCTCAGGAATTCCTATACGGGTTCCGTGAGTTTGATTCAACCTATACACCCCATTAACTATTCTCCATGTGTTGGGGGCTATTTTTGCAGGAACAACATCGAAATAATGACATAACTCTAAGCACAAAGGGTTTGGTGGAAAAGAAAATCCACATTCAGCAATAAAGAGGCTGGGGAATCAATGTCCCTCAGCCAAATGAAAATAATTTGAAGGCTCAGAAAGATCCTCCAGAGTTACCCAAGATGGAATAGAAAAATCAGAACGGAATTTCTCAAGAGATTCAATAACATAAACTATGGCGAATAAAAGAAATGAAGAAGAAGGAAGAAGATCTTACAGGAAGAAAAGGAGATCTGTTGACAACGAACGAAGAAAAGGATGAACGCACAAGAGAGAGAAAGACTATGGAAAACTCGAAAGCAGAAATTGGAAAAGGTAGAAGACGATGGGATTGCCTATGAAGCTTAAATACTTTGCCTTGGGAAACGGCGAAAGAAATGATTACAAAAAAGAAACTATTACGCTACCGGCGGCTAAAAGGACAAAAAGTGCGCGAAGATCGAAGCGCTTATAAAAATTCAAAAAGGCGGATTCTGTGAATTTGGAAGGACATTCGAATACGGAGAAAATGCTCCTAAAAACCAGGAAGGTCATTTAATATTGCCATATACCGAGAAAGAATGTTCCATATTCCTCAAAGTTCGAAATATGAAACATTGGGAGCTTCTGTTGATACCAAAATTAGTATGCTGATATAGACGAATAATAAGAAGACACGTGTCGATCTACGTGGCACAATAGCAATGAGGAAATGTATTTCCCCTACCAAGTCATACTCACTCCGAGCAGCAAGTGTACTCCGAGGAACTCCAACACTCCGAGGAACTCCTGAACGACGAGCAACTAAGGCGGTCTGAGCTGCATCTCGACCACAGCATTGTTTGCCAGATAATCAACAGTTCAACTATTTATTGAATACTTATCATACAGACGTATACTCTTAAAGGGCATTAATTGTTTACCCTTTCACATGTACAGCCTAAGGGCTATAAATACATTGTATCACCCTCATTCAGGGGGACGGGATTTTCTTGATAAAATTACATATCGAGAACTCCAAAACACTTGGCAATTACAAAAAACAGTGGACGTAGGCCATTCTTATAAGGCTGAACCACCTTAAAATTCTTTGCCTCATTTATATTTATCTGTGATTAAATAATTAGAAGCAATCTAATTTTTTACATCAACACTGTGCATATCCTCCCATGTGGGAATGCTATTGGGTGCGAGGTGGGAGTACCGTATATATGCCTTTCCAGTAAGAGTCTTAAAGAACTCCCTCAGCTTCAAGTCCTTATAGTTTCCATGCACACCTAAATATTCCACAAGCCTCTTTACATGCTCATGAGGATTTTCTCCCTTGCCATTGAACTTTATGAACTTCGGTGGAATATATCCCTTAGGGTAGGGCTTCTCATTGGTACTCTCAGGGTAGGGATTTTGTAGTTCCTCATATAAGTGAGAGGTTTTCCTTTGAGAGGAAAGTAACTTCTTCACTTCCTCTATAGTAACAGATTTGGAAGGAGACTTCTCCAAGCCAACTTTCTTCACTGCTGGTGAACTTATTGTTGTTGTTACATTCTCCACTACCACCTTTTGTGCTAGAGACACTTTTTTGGTTGCTGCTGTTGCAGCGGCTACTCCTCCAACTACGATTATCGCTGGTGTCATGAATGATTATCTCAAGATTTCCAAATCAATATTATTTTGCTTTAGAAACTCAAAATACTTACTTATCAAATTCATACCTGCTAGTGGAATTTTTGCTGTCACACTAGTCTGTCCTGCTTGAGGAGCAAGTGCTCTAGCTCCTGTCACCACCACCTCTTCTTATGTGATATGATCGCTCTGAACTTTATTTCCGGCTGAAGTGTTTTAAAAAATTAGATGCTTAAAAACATTATGATCTTTGTCCATGGTAATGAGGGTACCTCCAGATGCACTAGCCACTATAGCCCAGAAGTTAGAAATGGACGAGCTAGAACTGACCATAATGGTGTGGTGAATAACACACCCTACCACAATCAAATCTTTATTTCTAAGTGAAGAAGAGGAGGATTACAAGTTCCCGGTAGTGAAACAGTTAGAAGCTATGGAAGGAACAATGAATTCTTAGAATTAAAAACTATTATCTACTCCACGAAACTCTCTATTTCAAGAGCCTCGAGGGACTTTTGTCCAGATGTGTGGGAAAAGAACAGGCTAAGGAGAGACTGGTATAAATGCATGAAAATCATTGTGGAGATACAAACATCCCCCTTTATCATCGGTTGGAGCCCAGGGGCTACTATTGTCCCACCATGAGCATGGAGGCAGCTCATCTGCAGTAGGGATGTTTGGAGTTATAGACCCAATTTGATCAACCAGCTGAGGATAATTTTGTATAAGTGTTTGAATATTGGAGGACACCCTACATAGTATATCTTAGGGATGGAGAATTTCCAACGAAAAAAGTCGATGAGATCTACCTGAAGAAGAGAGTGGCCTGCTTCTACCTGGTAGAGGGGGATCTCTATAGGAAAGGATATGATAAGAATGTGCTAAAGTGTGTGGCTAAGGAGGATATAGAAAGGGTGCTGAAGGAGGCACATGAGCCCTCTCATATGGGAGGTGCTAAGTTATATGATCAACTAATGATGTTGGTATATTACTGGCTGACGATGGAGGCCGATACTATCAATTATGTCAAGAAGTGCAGGGCAAGCCAGGTGCATGGAAACATAGTGCAACCCGCTCAATAAGTCTATAAATCCTAGAATCTCATTATCCCTTCCACACTTGGGCATTTGATCTAGTGGGAAAGATCAACTAAGCCTCTCATGGCAAGGCCTTCATCATTGCTTACCATAGAGCTGTACACCAAGTGGGCAGAGGTAATCCCTCTAAGGAGAGTGACTGCTCAGGTAGTGATCCAATTAAATAAGGAATATATCATATGCAGGTTTGGTATCCCTAAAGTGATCCTAACAGATAATGGGAAGCAGTTTGTGTGTAAGAAGATGGGGCTCCTAACGGATAAGTACAAAATTGTGTACAATAGCTCAACCATCTCATGCCCGAAGGGGAATGGCCAGGTGGAGGCTACAAACAAGACACTGATTAATATTTTGAAGAAGATGTGGGAGGAAATGCTAGGAGCTTGGTATGAAAAGCTTGATTGTGCTTTGGGCCTACAAAATTATAAGAGGAAGCCAACATGGTTTACTCCATTCTCGTTGGTTTATGGGACCGAAGTTATCCTACCGATGAAGCTTGCAATACCCTCATCTAGGATTGCTCTAAGATATGGTCTCATACTAGACCCTCGACATGTGAAGTTAGAGGCATTGGATGAGCATAAAAATAAGGCCAAAGAAATTTTCAAAGTCTACATCCAACAGTTGTCCAGGGCTTATGAGAACATGGTCAAGCCCAGAGAGTTTTAAGTGGGGGATTTGGTCCTACGTGCATCCACTCACCATCTTCGAAGCATGTAAGCATCTAAGTTCAAGCCTAATTTGGAAGGACCCTTCGTGGTTTGAGGGGTGGGCAAGTCGGGTTACTGCCAGATAGCTGAACCTGAGAGGGAGTGCCTCTAATCTATCAATTGTGAGTAGTTGAAATAGTACCATGCCTAGTTCTTGTTGTAAGATGTGGGTTCTTAGGATACAATTAGTATCAAGCGAGGCGTAGCCCCTTATCAAGATCGAAATTAATGCCCAAGATCGTACTTAATATTAATGGAAAATACAAGTGAGAAAGAGAAAATAATATTCAATGTTTAACTAGTATTAAATAAGATCTTTACATTATAAATGCGCCATCACACAATGAATGAATATGACCAGCAAGTAACTTGGTCGGAGGAAGAATGAGTAAGCACTCTTGGCACAATAAAGGCAAGGCAGGAACTCCCAGTCTAGTTAATGCTCATTGATACTGGTATTAATGGGTATGAGGGGAATGTTTTCAGTAATAAATGTTCTCTTACCGGAGCTCTCGTGTCTGAGGAAAACCCAACAACACTTCGTTATCAAGAGTGTCATGATTTTTAAACTATTTGGTTTAACTACTTATATGAAGGCAAGGTTACTCGAGTAACCTTGCCAGTATTGAATGTGATTGACCGGCATCAAATGTTAAGGTCCCACTTCATTAATGTCCAAGATCCTATATAAAATGCATGGGATATTATATTTTGGAAAGAAACTACCTAACCTATTAGAAGCAAGGTGGCATTTAATGAGGAACATGATGTGGAAGCTCAAGAGCTTTCTTTAGAACGGCTACGAAATCAGGTTTGGGTGGCCTAGGCCTGCCATCCTAAGGATAATCTCAATTAAGTGATGTGATTTTGAGCTCCTCAATGCCAAATGATATGACATCATAAAGTGGATAAATAGTGACCCCACTAGACGTGTGGTCACATCAATCAAATAGATGGTGTGTAGTTTGAGGTGGCTCGGTCGGCAAGTGACTCAAACTATTTAATACGTTGTTTGATGTCTAAGGACTTTTTTACGGGCCAAAGATACAAGACTGGGTTCCTAGAGGAGGTTCCCCGAATAGGTTTGAATCATAGTGAGTCGGCTGTAAGTGGTTCAAGCAGTCATTTGTACTGGATGGAGTTTTGCCCAAGTGTACCAAGAGGGTTGGTTGCTATATTCCCAACGTTGCCTTGCTCTCAATCCTCCAAACCACGTTCCTGTGAAGTTCTTAAGAGGAGGTCGTTCGATAGAGCATGTGAGCTCTCCTATGCCCTGCCAACATAGTCCCTCGAGGATACCAAATAACCTCACCCATATTACAAAGAAAGTTTTCTCAATACACGAAACATATAATCAAATGCATTCTTCTTTATATTACAGGACATCATCTTTCAAACAACATTGGTCTTTGAGGGGAGTCTTTCGAGGAACGTATGTGGAAGGTCTTCGTGGGAACTCCCTCGAGTGATCCGTCATCCTTCTTTATTTACCAAGTGTAGGATCAATTTGGCTACTTGATCTTTGGCGGGGACACCCCCTATATTTTCCCATCCATAGAGATATTTATTTATTGCATGAAGAAATAAACTTTATGGGATCAAGTCCACCGAAAGGGTGTGGATCATGTTCCCATGCAGTTGAGAAGCCTTACATTTTTTAACAAATTCTGCTGAGTCTTTATCCATCGTGGGACAATGATACCCCAACATCATAAGTTGGTCATAAAGTTTGGTGCCGCCAATATGCCCTGGCTCGTGCACTTGTTTCAGTACCTCTTCCCCTCTGATGCATCTCAGGGGCCTATCGTGAAAGCCTCATGGGTACAGCTGCCCTTCTTGAACATGATACCTAGGTTCTCATCTCTTTATCTTTGTAGCATCATCTTTGTCTACTGGAATCAATCCATCTATCGATAAGTCCATGTACGATTCCCTCCAGTCTTGAGGTTCATCGATGAAGTTTCATTTTGTTTCCTAATAGAACAATCGACATTTCCTACAGTCTCTTTGTACCATCGCAGCATCTTATCTCATCGAAGGCCAAAAATAACCCGCACTTTGGACCTTTATGTACCAGGGAACCTCGGTGATCTTGCAGCTGTCTTTGTGCACTTCGGTCAATCTCCTATTGGCTTCCTCAGGATTTACACATCTGGATAACCAACCTCCTCTATTTTTGTAGTACAAATTTCTATGGCAATGAAATATTGCGCAAGATTAAATAAACTCACTGGACCTTCGCCTGTTCTAACTGCTTCCATATTTCTACTCTCCAATCGTTGCTATCATCAGTAGACAATATCTCTAGTATGGTCGAGGGGTTCGTCCTCTTGGTGATTAGAATGACTGTTGACTCCCCACTAAAGGCAACCTTCTGGGTGATGGTGGCATAAGCGTCGGCATGGAAATTCATCATTCGGTGGTGCCTTTTAATTTTTACTACCTCGAATTGGCCAAGCAAACATTGTATGATTTTTTGGTAGGGCGCCAAGCTCATGTGCTTTAAGGAAAATTCTCCTTTCACCTGTTTAACCACCAAGTTAGAGTCCCATTTTATTATGAGTACCTGGATGGCCCTTCTAAGTGCCTCGAGTAACCCAAGTACAAGGGATTCAAATTCGGCTTCATTATTCGAGGACTTAAATTCCAACTTGAAAGATAGTTAGATTTCTTCCTCGTTCTTCATCAAGATGACCCCCACTGCTCCATTATTCTCACTCGACGAACCGTCAAACTCCATACTCCATTCATCCAAATTAGTTGCTATAAATTTGTCCTGGAGATTATCACCCGAAAGCTCCTTTACGGGTGGCTCGAATGTGCTAAAGGGAAAAATAGCCAATAAGTCTATGTAAGCTTGTCTCTTGATGGCTCTAGGGATTATGTATTTGAGGTCATATTCTAAGAGGATCAAGAACCATCGGGCTACCCTTCCTATTAATACAGTTATAGCAAGCAAAAACTTTATGGGATCACACCTAGTTATTATATGCACTGTGAATGACAGTAGGTAGTGTCTAATCTTTTGTGCCATAAATACAAAGGCTAAACAGTACCTCTTGATGCTAGTGTATCTGTCTTTCGGACCATGTATAATTCTACTTAGGTAATAGACACATTTTTCTTCACCGTATATCTCTTGGGCCAGCAACGCTCCAATAGATCGTTTCGTGGATGTGAGATAAAGGCGTAAAGGAATACCTGCTTTCAGGGGAATCATCGTCTGAGGGGATGTGAGGAGTGATTTTATCTTGTCCATTGCGTCCTGGTGCGTATGGTCCCATGTGAACTTGGAGCCCTTTTTCAGCAGCTCCATTAGTGGATGCGTTACCTTAGCTAATCCTGGTACGAACCTCTGCAAATACAAAACCTTCCCCAAGAAACTCTTCAGCTCCCTCGCTGACTTTGGACTTGGTATATTGAGAATGGCCCGCTGCTTATATAGATCCATTTGAACGCCTTGCCGATTCACCACAAACCCGAGGAACTTTTCACTTGTCACCCCGAACGCACATTTAAGAGGGTTCATCTTCAACTTGTATTTCCTACATCGGGTGAACACCTTCCTCCAATGATCCAAGTGATAAGTCTCCTTCTTGGACTTAACTACCAGGTCATTGATGTAAAATTCCATTATCTTGTGAAAGAGATCATGGAAAATAGCCATCATGGTCCTCTAGTAAGTGGCTCATGCATTCTTTAAACCAAAAGGCATAACTGTGTACATAAAGTTGCCTAAAGGCATCGAAAAGTAACTTTCTTAGCATCATGTGGGTCCATCTTAATCTGGTTATACCCTATGTAACCATCCATGAAACTTTACATCCTGTGGCTCGTAATTGCATCAATCAGGTTGTCTATGCAAGGTAGAGGGAACTCATTTTTGGGCATGCACGATTCAGGTCTCTAAAATCCACGCATATTTGGATCTGGATCTTGTCCTTCTTTCCTACAGGCACAATGCTACAGCTAAATTGGGTATTGGATGGGGATAATGAAGCCAACTCTAAACAACTTATGAACTTCTTCTTTGATATTCAAATCTAATTGTACCTTATATATTCGAGTGTCCTGCTTCACTGGAATAGCAAAGGGCAAAACATTCAATTTGTGGCAACTCACCTCTTTTTCAACCCCGGCATCTGAGTATACTTCCATGTGAAAACGTCTTTGAATTCTTAGAGCACCTTAATAAGGTCCTCTTGAAGCGCTCCCTTCTAGTACTTCGAGATAAATATGGGGCTAGGGTTATCGACCTCTTTAGCCAAGTCATTATTTTCTAGCTCTTGAATTTACGACATGGGTCTATTTTTTATGCATTCGGGTTCTTCTTCCACATCTTCAATAAATTCTTGGACATTCGAATTGTCAATCACCATACATTGTCCTTGGTTATCTACCAACAAACATTCATAAACCTTGTCAGCCTCATCATCTAAGTCTTCGGCTTCCCGCTCACACCTTTATAATTCATATATGATCCCACCATTAGGCAACACCACTCTCTCGAATTGATGGGATCTTTCCTCCCTATGAGGCCTCCTTCATTGATTTTCTTCCAACTTCCTCCTAGAGTGTCTGCTGAGGATGCTCTGGGTCGGGACTTGGTTCTTGATGGGATAAATGTATGGTGTCATTCGATCCCTTAGCTTCTTTGACAAACTAGGAGCCTTTATAGGCTCTTGATCACGTTCTTCCTCATAGATCACCACTGGTCGAGTGGGCGTACGCACCCTCTCTCAATGATTTGAATTTTTATTATCATGCTATACTTGACTACTATTGTGGCTTCCTCGGACAACTTCGTATAGAAGGAAGCGTCCACCAAGTGTGTCTCCTCCTTTGAAAAGGGTTTCTTAGACTCTTGAATCACAACCTCTTTTCCTTTTTTGTTTTCTTTGGCACACTGATGGTAGGTGGAAGGCACTCGCCCGTGGTTATACATCTATACAAGTCCTACCAACAACTGATATGATGGCTCGCAATCCATGATGTGGATTTTGATGTGGTAAGTAATATTCCCCATTATAATTCCCACATTAACATATCCCACAGACTTAGATGACTGGTTATCTTCCCCTGAAATTGCCAGCGAGTGCGATACTATTCTTTTTCAGAAAAACTAATAGCGTAGAAGGACCCAATGGGAATTATATTAATAGATGCTCCTTCGTCTAGAAACACACGTGAGAATACACATCCATTCACATATGCCGGAACATAAAGGGGTATGTTGTGAGGGTAACTGATTAACTTGTTCACCTCCGATAATGTTACTTAGGATAGATACCTCCTCACTAGCTTTACCATGGGCCCTTTCCATTATAGGTGGGGCGCCATATTTTTTTTAGCAATCTCCAAGATGGCTCGAGTGACCTCCAATCGTGAGTGCTCGGGCAGTCCAACCTGGTCAAAGAACCAACTGAACTTCGGCAAGTGTGCAACCATTGAGCATTTGACTTAAGGGTCTATTTGTTCCTCCTCGAGCTAGTAGACTTCCTCTACATCTCTGTAAGCCGCCTCATCATATGCTATCACTGTGTTTACTGTCCCCAGAGAATAGGGCCCCATTTGTCTGCTAAGACTCTCGATGGGGTCATCTTCCTCTTCATTATCTAACTTATCTTACAAATCCCACTGAGACATATCGAGGGTACATCCTTCTAAGGATTCCTCAAAGTCTTTATTGAGGAACCATTGCTCTCTCAACAGTTGTTCAGCCTCTTCGTCGAATGCACTGGCCATATGGGCTCCATTGATCGGTAGAGGGTTGTTCTTAACATTACCTTAGGTAGAGGTTTGTTCTTAACATTACCTTAGGTAATTTCAATTTCTCCCTTCTTCACATGCTGATCTATCATCCATCGTAGAAAAAAACATACTTTGGTAGGGTGGTTTACACTATTGTGAAGTGCGCAGTAGATCTTCTTCTCTCTATCCTTGCGAGAAAGTTGCATTGACATGACTCGGTCTATAAAATTTGTCCCGAATCATGAGGTCATAGAGGTTTAGAGCTTGCTCCACCGAACATGGTAGTTTAGGAGGATCCTCTTCACCTTTGAACCTCCTCTTAATGCCCCGACCTCTTCTTCCTCGGCCTCCACTTCCTTTTTCTCTACCTTCGTCGTCTGCATAATTTACCCTCGAGGGTATTCCCCTCCCTAAGGTCGCTGATGGATAAAGCATTAAACTTGGCAAGGCAGGGGTGGTGGTGCGAGTTTTACCACTAATGCAATATTCCTTGCCGCTTTCAGGAATGCCACAAATGTACCCTCTCGTGTTTCATTGATCAGGTGATAGATGTATTCCGGTAGGATCCCTTCTGCGCATACTTACAAGAGTTTATCTTCTCGCATTTCCTCCCTTACATCTAGGGAACGCTCACGAAACCTCATAATATAGGCCACAACATCCTCCTCCATTTTTTGCTTCTCACGCGCCAGTTGTGTAAGTGTGAACTCGTCTTCAGCCCAAAAGAACTTTTGTACAAACATGACATGCAAATCTTCCCATATAGCCACGCTACCTGGTGCCAAGTGGGAGTACCACGTGTAGGCTTTCTCCGTCAGGGATTTCGAAAACTCCCTTAGCCTTAGTTTTTTATCGTTGCAGTGGGCCCTAAGGCTTTTAATTAACCTTTTTCACATGCTGTTTAGGGTTTGCACCCTTCCCCGTGTACTTTTGTAATATTGGTGGAATATACCCTACTGGGTAGGGTTCGTTGTTATATTCTTCTGGGTATGAAGTGCGAAAGTCATCATACAGTGAGGAACTATCTCCAGTTTAGACATCGCTATAAACTTTAATAGTTCTTTCTTCATCTCTTCCATGTTAGACGACGGGGAATTATTTGGTTGTGCTATTGCAATAGCTAGTGTAGCTGCTGTCACAGGCGTGCTCTTCCCTGCATCCCCAGCTGTTGCACATGCCATCGAGGTTATTCCCTAGCCTTGAGCTATCGGCTCAGCCGTCAAAGGTGGGATGGAGAGAGGTGGACTGGTGGGGGGCACATTACCAACGGTAGGTGGGATAGAATGAGGGGCACTGTTGAAAGTAGGAATGGTAACTCCATCGGTAAAAGAGGGAGCTAGGATCCTCGCTAGTGGCATCATAAATGAGCTCGTTCCTCTGGTAACTCCTAGCATTTACTGGGTCGCTAGGGTTTTGATGAACTCCTTAAACAACCCCATGATCCCCGCCATTTGCGATGAGTTGATTCCTACCTGTGCCCCTTCCGTCTCCACCATACCAGTTGCAAATGTGCCAGGCTCCGTTCACGTTATTCTCACTCCCTTAGTCAACACAGCGAGATCTGCCTCTTCCTCGTGCTGTAAGGCATCAAAGTCGATGATCCTGGCAGTATTCTCCTTTGGCATATTTTCAAAAGAGAATACCTCCCCAGCAGAGTCGCCAAATGTAAGATGTGGGTTCTTGGAATACAATTAGTATCAATCGAGGTGTAACCCCTTATCAATATCGGGATTATTGCACAAGATCATACTTAATGTTAATGACAAACACAAGTGAGAAAGAGACAACAACATTCAATGCTTATCTAGTATTAAAAAAGATCTTTACATTATAAATGCGCCATCACACAATAAATAAATAGGACCAATAAGTAACTTGGTCGGAGGGAGAATGAGCAAGCACTCTTGGCACAACAAAGCAAAGACAGGAACTCCCAGTCTAGTTAATGCTCAATGATACTGGTATTAATGGGTATGAGGGGAATGTTTTCAGCAATAAATGTTTTCTCACTAGAGCTCTCATGTCTGAGGAAAACCCAATAGCACTTCGTTATCAAGAGTGCCATGCCTTTTAAACTATTTGGTTTAACTATTTATGTGAAGGCAAGGTTACTCGAGTAACCTTGCTAGTATTGAATGTGATTGACCGACATTAAATGCTAGGATCCCCCTACATTAATGTCCAAGATACTACATTAAATGCCTGGGATATTATATTTTGGCGGGAAACTTCCTAACCTGTTAGAAGTATGGTGGCATTTAATGAGGGACATGACGTGGCATCTCGAGAGCTTGCCTTAGAACGGCTACGAAATCAGGTTTGGGTGTCCTAGGCCTACCATCCTAAGGATAATCTCAATTTAGTGTTGTGATTTCAAGCTCCTCAATGCCATACGATATGACGTCATAATGTGGTCACATCAATCAAATAGATGGTGTATAGCTTGAGGTAGCTCGGGCGACAAGTGAATCGAGTAGTTTAATACATTGTTTGTTGGCTAAGGACTTTTTCACAGGCCAAATATACAAGACTGGGGTTCCTCGAGGAGATTCCCCCGAGTATCTTTGAATCATAGTGACTCGCTTGTAAGTGGTTCGAGCAGTCATTTGTACTAGATGGAGTTTTGACCAAGTGCGAAGAGGGTTAGTTGCTTCATTCCCAACGTTGCCTTGATCTCAATCCTCCAAAACATCTCCCTGTGAGGTTCCCAAGAGGAGATCGTTTGATAGAGCATGTGAGATCTCCTATGCCATGCCAGGCATAGTCCCTCTAAGGTACCGAACAACCTCACCCATATTACAAATAAAGTTTGCGCAATACATGAAATATGCAATCAAATACATTCTTCTTTATATTACATGACATCATCATTCAAACAACATTGTTCTTTGAGGGGAGTCTTTCGAGGAACGTATGTGGAAGGTCTTCGTGGGAACTCCCTCGAGTGATCTGTCTTTGTTCTTTATTTTCCAAGTGTAGGATCAGTTTGGCTAATTGCTCTTTGGCGAGGATATCCCCTACACTTGTCGTATTTTATTTCTTTTGAAAGTTTAAATTGCCAGCTCTAATACATAAACATTTTTTGTAAAGATAGTCATGAGCACTATTTTGTAAACAACATACGGTACAAAAGAAATAAATAACAGTCACTTTGATCATTACTCGATAATGTGTTCTTTATTTATTTACCTGCTTTGCAGCCTAAATGGGGTGGGGAAAATTGATCACTGGTTGATTTTGATGCTGGTCGGCAATGATGTTTGATCGCACGTTGAATATGAGGTCAAAAAGTATCAATAATTGTATCTTGTCTAAGATTAAATAAGTTTATTTTGCCCATTGAGTTTGGAAGGCATGCTCGTAATATGCCTCGATCTTTCAGGGGCACAAGGTAGTAATCTTGCACTGAGGAGGCTAAAAGGCAATTATGTGCACTCCAGCCGTCATGTCGTGTTTCATTTCAAATGATGAAACAGCTCAGAAGTTGAACCCAATAAGTCAATGACTACCCTACCCCATTGTTAATTCTCACTGCTTCACTTATTAAAAAATGCTCAGATCCCTTTCCCTTCCCTATCAAGTGTAAGTCTCTTCTTTCTATCTCATTTCTTATCTTTCTGTAGTTTCATCAAGCGATCATCTTCATTTCTCTCATTTTTCATATTTTCCATCATTTTTCTTCCTGAAATTGAAAATTGTTTATGCGATGAGTTAGAGATCCATGTGGTATTTTAGGAAAAGGTTTTCCATCTCCTATTGGTTTGTGATAGATTGTGTTGAGGAACCCAATGACTATTATAATGTAGAGGGGGTAATTGGTTATACACTCAATGCATTGTTGAAAACGACATTTTTCCCCCTAATTTAAGAATTTTTGGAATTCTATGAGTATTTCTGAGTTTTGCCCACCCATTGTACCCCAAATACTTGGAGGATTATAAATGATGTTCATAGGATTAATGAGTTATACCAACCACATTTAGGAATCCAAAAAATTAGGTGTTATTACTCGTGGGTAAAAACAAATGATAACACATTTTACTTGAATGCGAGAAGGGCGGACAGAGTGTTGGTAGTAAACTTTCCTGACTCTAACAAGGGTTACTAGTCCCATGGCTTTATTGTAAGGCAGTGGGATCATCCACCAATTCCTCGGGGTGGTGAGCCCTAAAGGTATTTTAGCTATCCCAGTAGAGGGCAACAAAATGGGTTATTTGTTTTTTTCCCCTATTTTTTGTTTGGTTCGACCAAGTCTAGTATGAATTCTTGCTAACATATTTATTTCTTTATTTTAGGAATAAGTTTCCAAGAAAAAAGCGTTTGACGTTACTCACGTCAACTTTTTCGAGCTAAGCAGTGTTTGGAAATTGAGGAGACCTTTATTTGTTAGTGGCGAGCATCCTAGATCAGCAACCTTGTTGCTGGAAAATACAAACACCACCACCTCCTTCATTGTTAGTCTAGTGGACACATTACCTGAAATATCAATCCTTTCTAGTAGTGAAGGCTTTTCGAGTGAGTCCACTTCAGTTCCTTTGAACATGTGGACGTTGCTTCTATACCTATCGTGATCCTTGCTATTTCGGAGGAAGATATGGAATCAAAAGGAAAAATTCACAACATGCTAGATGATTTTGATGTCCCCATTTCCCTAAAAGCTCAACCCTCAAACAGGAAGGAAATCGGGGGGACCTTTTGACCTCGTTACCTTTTCAGATTCTCCCGATAAAATGCAATCACAGCCTGTTAAGAAGAGTAAGACTAGAATTAGTCTTACTGCTACTACTTTTATTCCCACCACAAAGGAGGATTCCCTCGGCAGAGGGAAGGGCCACATTGTAATGTTGTGGCCAAGAACCCTGACTTAGCCTGCGTGCTACTGAGGGGGGCATTTTAAAAATAGATAGGGAGCGCGTCGACAAGCGATCCATCGAATCACTAGTTTCCTATGTCTCTTAGGCAATATTTGAATCCTTTACTTGAAAATGTTCATGATACTAGTTTATTATCGACCTTTTTCTTGCAATTCTTGCTCGATTTCGTCAATATTCTCGATAGAATGGTCGACCAAGTGAAGGCTTGCAGTGATCTTGATTGCGCTTTGCAGGAGTTCGAGAGGGCCTGACAGGATGACAAGAAGGCCGATGAGGTCGAGAAAAAGGTCACCGAGATAAAGATGTCCAAGATGAGGCCGACCAATAAGAAGCTCGTGAAGTTATTGAAGAGAACACCCATAGCCTATCTGCGGCATTAGAGGCTAAGTACAAGGATTATGACCAAAAAATGTTACGACTCGGCATTGGTTGAGGATAAGGTCCCTTTTGAATCTAAACTCTTTGGAAAGCATGACTTGGGCTCCCCTCCAAAGTTGGATGAGGATGAAGGCGAGGCCTCGGGTCGTGGCTAAGAGAAGGATGAGATCGAGCAATAAGAGGAGGCCGTTGACTCGAATAAGGGTTTGGCCAATCAGGAGCAGGTGAAAAAGAATGAAGGTTATTCTAGTTAGATTTAACCTAGGTTTCCTCGTTCTTTATATTTTCTGATCTTTTGATATGAATGCTGTAAGGGCTTGCCCACAGTTTTGTTCTTAATGAAAATTTCTATTTTTGTCTTACATTACTTGCTATATTTATGACTGCTTGTGAATGCTTTAATCATCTTCTTGCCTCTGAATGTCTTCCTTTCCATCTTTGTAGTCTTTTAATAACTTGGCACTAGTGCGAATGACTCAAGAAAGTGAAGATCTGGACCTGATTTTTTGTGAGGAGGCTACTGGCCAAGCTAGTAAAGCGTTCGTTTTTGTTTAGCATGCACTTTAGAAAATAATAACTGCCGATGGTGAGTAAGCTGGTGTGATTGATGCGCTTAAGGACGAGGCCAAATATGTGGTAAACGTTACCGAGTTACTAGAGAGTAAATATAATTCCTTAAAGCAAAAACTCATCTACGCTCAGCAAACTTTCCATGAAGATCAGATGGTCAAGCAAATTCTTCAACATAAAGGGATGAGACTATGATACCACTTTCATCATAGTCCTCACAAAGTATGTTCATCGGGAATAATGCCAGTTAAATAGATTCCTTACCCCAATTAGATGAGGCAAAGAAGGTCGCATATAAGCATGGGTGGCTAATTGCCTTAGTTATCATGAAAGTTCCCCGTAATTTCCAATTATGGCACTGATGTGGGTTTGATTATCCATTTGTTCGGCTGACGCCTCTTGGGAGTGGTGAGTCCTAGATCCTCGCAGATGTTATCCCAATTCAAGTTATAAGGTATTATCTTTTGGATCACAATAATGATGACGATTTTCAATCCTTATCCAGACAACAGTCGTCGCACTGTAGTGACAGTCGAGTTGCAGCATCGACAATAAAATAGTTAATATTTTTTGTTCCAGTTTATGTATTTCGCCGATCGGGCTACTTGTAATTGACTAAATATGAATGAAACTACTTTGTTAATTCCATGTCTGGCATTTTTCCATTTTCCAGGTCGATCATATCTTATTAGTTGCCTTACCTTTTAAGATGTGTCGTCACAATACCTTAGGCCTAAGAACAAATATGGAGAAAATGCACCTGGTCGTAGGCCAGTGCACCCGTTCAGATTTTTAGCCGACGAAAGTCGGGACACTTAGTTCCTAGGGATCCCCCATAGGTATTTTTCTTTCCTGGTAAATTCTTGATAATTTTTGGGTTTTTTAGTGACTAGATCATGTAACCTTGAGGTTTGATTAAGTATGATCCTACTAAGATATTCAAACTTACTATCACAACTTGATCATGTATTCAACCTGGTGATTAGAAATTGATTGGATAAACTCAAACTTATTTACAACGATGATAGATGTGCTATAATGACAATAAACAAAGTTAGTTTGCCATTTAAAACAGTAGGAAATATAATTTTGTTAATTTAACTTTAAATCGTCCAAGAAACAAAAAGTTAAAATTTGAACAAGGTTAAAATGTTTTTAAAATATATTCTCCTAAGAATGGCTACATTCCTGTCTCTAGGAATCTCCTTGGTGGCTTCCTCACGCTGTTGATCACCTTTCTAAGGACATAATCTCTGATATGGAACTTTCTCATATTTATGCCTTTATTGTACTGCTTGTCCAACTATTGTTAGTAAGAAGAAAATTTAATGAAGGAATGTTCTTTTCTTTCCTCAGCAAGGTCGAGCTCAGTCCTTATGATTTATCCATTCAGACATTGATCGACAACGGTTGTCTTCATGGTCGACAAGCCAACTTCCAATTAAATTATGTCTTTCATCCCATAAGCTAAGGGAAAGGGTGTTTCCCCAGTCGACATCCTAGTAATTGTTCGATACGCCCAGAGGTCATGGGGAAGCTCATCCACCCATGCACCTTTGGTTTTTCTAGCTATTTTTCATTTCGTCGAGTACCGTTTTATTAGAGGCCTCAACTTTCCCATTGCTTTGAGGGTAAGCCATCGAACTATAGGTGTGCTTGATGTTGTGTCTATTTGAGAAGCCTTGAAATGGTACGCTTTTCAATTGCACCCCATTATAGGTAATAATCATTATTGTCACGCTAAATTGTGTAACGATGTTCCTTGAGATAAACCTGATCATATATGTGTCCCTTATGTTGGATAAAGACACAGACTATATGTAATACCCCGTAATTTTAGGACTGAAAATTTAATTATTTTTGGGAGAAATAGTATTTAATTAAATTGGAGAATTTTAAATTTGGCAATTGAGGTCAAAATTTGAGGGTGTTAGAAAGTATTTCGAATGACGATTCTGAGCATTCGGTTGATCCCGAATGGGTCGAGATAGTCGAGTTAACTGTACTTGGGTCTTATTTGGGTTCCGAAATATTTAAGTTCGTTTGACTAGAATTGGAGTGATCGAGTCATTTAAAGTGTGTATTATCATTTAAAGTCGGGTATTTTTGGAGATAAGGCTTAAAAATCCTACGGGAGATAACAATATCATTTGTGAGATTGAGAGAAATCTCTAAAGAGAGAGAGAGAGAGAGAGAGAGAAGAGGAAAGGAAGAAGAGAAAGAAGAAAAGCTTGGGGATTCCGGCCAATACGCGATTTCGAGGAAGATTCAACCTCTACAACTTTGAGGCAAGTGATTAATCTTGCCAAATAATCTATGCGTGTGATTTATTTCATGATTTGTGGAGAAAATTATGGATTTTGGGTTATTATGTCAAAAACCTAGATTTTTAATTAAATCTTGTATTTGAGTGTGGGTATATGGATTTAATTTTTTATAATTAGTTGGGTAGAAATATAATGAGTTTTATTGTTAGAAACATGTTTGGGTTGAAGATTGGTAGTTGAAAGATATATATTTGGGTTTTGAAAATTTTGGTTTTGGAGAAAACAAACCAGTTCGTAGCTTGCTGAACAGGCCGAATCGATTTGCCCCTTTTCGAATTGATTTGAAATGTCATAGACTTACAGGTCTGAGTGACCGAATCGATTCAGACCCAAATAAGAATCGGTTCGGCCTAATGCAGGCTCACAGATCCTTTGGACCGAATCGATTCGCATTTGGGGCGAATCGATTCGGAAACAGGGTTGTTTCGCAAAGTTTTTTCTAGAGTGAGTTTCGCTCCGTTCCGTTTGGGTTCATCGATTAGGAAATTTTAAATATGTTACGGGAAGTACATTTTGGAGATTTTTAGGGAGTTTCACATATGATGAAATATTTGGGGAGTATCGAGTTATTTCAAGAGAGTACAAATTGAAGATTATCGTATCGACTTTGTGGGGAATCCAACTATCATCGAGATTTCTATTTGGAGATAATTATGGGTCAATAAGAGAGAGACAGGGTACGCTTAGTGATGTTGGACTTTAGTATTAAATCACAATTGTGATAACGTTGATGGTTCGTATGATCAACTGAACCGTAATTTGAATTGGGAATGTTTTAGCATATCACCGACTAGAATAAGTTGTGTATATACTTATAGCTGGGTTAATCACTGTATATCAGAGTGTGAATATATATATAGATGGCGTGAATGTATATATCTTGTGTGATTGTTTGCACATATATAATGTGTTTGCTTCTGTATCTGGTGTGAATGATAGATATATACTTATTGTGTGAGCATACCCTTCGGTGCTATCATGGGAAGTTGTGCGATGTGGGTGAGGCTCCTGGCTTGAGGAGCAGGGAGCGTATAGTCCCCAGGTCATAGTCGTCCATTATGTGTTGCATGATTTTATTCTGGGTGAGAAGTCTTTGGTATGATTCGTTCTCACTTTCAGGTTCGGAACTATGACCGCTTCCTATACGTTGTGATTTGCTTTTATTACCAGGGTGGTGTGAAAATAGTCTGGTGGCTGGTAACCTGGGATAAAGTGAGTAATTCCTGGAAGATGATAGCATTGTGAAGTATTTTTATATCCTATAAGTGATTGTGTTCAGGATATTTTACATGTACGCTAAGTGCGTTATGTGTACGTGCTTGTTAGGGTTGAATGATTGTGCTTTATAACTAGAATAATGTTATATAGACCCTAAAGGTTCGGTGCAATGTCTTATTTGTGTAATTAGAGATAGTTACTCATAATAAGTAGTCGAAGTCATGTGTTGGGTACTGAGGGCGTAATGGATCTCAACGATCAACATTGTCTAGGAGTAGTGTATCGGGGGGTTCCTTATTTGGATTTCGCTCTACGAGACGTCCCACGCACGAAAGGCAGCGCAATGTTGAGAGTTGGGACAAGTTTAGTCCTTAGTACTCGGATTTATATGTTATAGCGAAACAATTCTTTATGAGAATAAATTATAGTAGTATTCTAAATAAGTAGCTGATGTTATATGCGTCGTGTACCAAGGGCGTAATGGATCTCGACGATCACCATTGTCAAGGATTAGTGTGTCGGGAGGGTTCCTTATTTGTATTTCGCTCTGCGAGACGTCCCACGCACGAAACGCAGTTCAATGTTGATAGTTGGGAGAAGTTTAGTCCTAGTATTTGGATTTATGTGCTATTGTGAATCAATGGGTAATTAGAATAAAAAAATGATGTGTGACTATTTGGATTCTAATAACTTGTTTAAGTTAATAACTAGATTTCAATGATTTCTAGTAAGAGATATGTATATGTATACATATATGTTAACATAAGTTTAGATGCACACTTGGGTTTGGGTAGAATGGGAAGTTTATGGTTATGTTTTAGATGATGGGTTACGCGTGTGTAGATTAGGCGTAGGTTAGTATTGAATTGTCCCTAGAATGTGTCGGGGAGCTTAGTTGAGATTTATGTGCATACGTTTAGTTGCGTGCTTTAGTCGATGGGTGAGTTGGAGTTCCAAGAGAGTGCGACTCCACTTTAATCATGGAATTGTGCATTTATAATTATTATGCATCTTAATGCACTTGCTAAAATATTTTCAAACCTCAGGCTCTGACCCATTCATATTTCTCTCTTGCAATGTATATATTGTAATATATTATAGGTGTCCCAGCGCAAGTACACCAATGACGCTTTTATATCCAGTGTTTTCGGAGCCGTGGCAGATGCGGACTGTTGCGGGATTTGTGTTATAGTCGTTTCCTACTTCTTTGTAAATCTAGATAGGATTCATTTTGTATATCGGGTTTATACCCAAGGTTTATTTATATAGCACTTTTATATTTCATTCCTCAGGATTTTTGGTATTGTCTGTGACCCGACAACATATTCGGGTATATTTCCTTTTGTGTACTTATGATGTATTAGTTGAGTACATCCTTTTATTGTTGTACGTGTGTAAATTTTATCTTGTTAAGTAGTTATTATGTTGTTGGTTTGATGATTTTTTGGATGGTTTTAAATTTTTTGCATCCCCTTATTATAGTAGTGGGTAGTTAGCTATGTTTAGTTAGTATCGACAATAGAAGCTGAGAATGATCCACTTGAGATTCCTGATTTATTTTAGTATAGGGATAACCACCCGTTATAATTTTAAGTTGGGTGTCACACTAAATCCATTTGGCGAAATAATTGAAAAGAGTGAGCTCGCGTTCAAATAAGGAAGTTATTTAATTAAACACGGTTTTTACCACTT
This sequence comes from Sambucus nigra, assembly GCA_949130495.1. NCBI lineage: Eukaryota > Viridiplantae > Streptophyta > Magnoliopsida > Dipsacales > Adoxaceae > Sambucus > Sambucus nigra. The sequence goes on from OX422208.1 coordinate 686,247,987, forward strand.
AAGTTCTAAACATGCATCTATATGTGATTAAATACGACGATGAAACATTCAAGAACACATATATGAGGAAAAATCCCCTAAAGGGGAAAAACCTTTTATTTTCACAATAATTTTGTAAGAAAACGGCATACAATGGATTACAATGAAAATATATGACACAGAAATACCCGCGGGTGTCGGTTCTGATGTCGGCGGCTGGAACTATCTCTTTCCAGTAGGGCAGCAATGAAGAAGAGAGCGGTTTCCTCACAAATTACTCCAGATGAGTAAATGATCTTCTTCAAGGTTTAAAGATTCACACACATATATGGGAATGGTTTTGTGAATCAAAAAGGTTTAGAAAACCTTAAAAGGTGAAGTCTTATTCTGGGTTATTTTCGCAGAATTTCGAGATTGCAAAAAGACTTCAAAAAATGTGTAGAAGGAGATCAGATATTTATAAAAAAATCGAGGCGGCGGCTCGTTCGAACGAGATAGCCATGTCGCTCGAACGCAGGACAGAAGTCGTTCGAATGAGATCGCGCGACATGCCTATCTCGCGCGAACGACTTTCAAAGTCGTTTGAGCGAGCTCGTCGATCGAGGCCATTCTCTTCTACACTTAGAAAAATTATGATTTTGATAAAAAATTAACCCAGACTTTAAAAATATTTTTCAAAAACAATTCCAAATATTTATGCAAATATTTAAATCTCCAATAAAACATTTTACTGATAGAGCGTAGTGGAGTAGTGGGAATGAGCAGAGCAGCACGTTGCATGTAGCATGATGCACGGGAAGAAAGTGAATGCATTGAATTCGGATACAGGCCGTCGAGGATGATTGTGTTGACGTGCCGAATGTAGCGATATCAGACATATGAACTGTGATCTAGGAGAAAATAGAAAATTCCTAGAATCTACCCTGGACATTTATAAAATTATGTCCTTTTAAATCTCCCCCTATGTCTATGCCGGTACATACATAAAAAATCCGAATTATGCAATCAAATGACATACAAGATAATATCCCCATTAAACCCTCAAACTGAGAATACTAAATGACATGTCTTCCAAATCTTCAGCTCTCCAAATCTTTCAAAGCTTTTCTTATCAGGGTGTGTAATCAAATAATGAGCAATGTTGTACCTACACACATGAGATAAAGCAAATACCCGTGACAAGCAACAGATTGAAAATATAATGATATGCAAAAATTGATGATCAATTAGACTTAAGAAAATCATTCATAAATCATTCAATTAGGCTTAAACAATTCTCCCTCATAATTCTTCTCCCCCATTTTATGATGTCCCAAAATAGATAGATATGAGAAGCAGAAATGAATGCACATAGAGAATGACACACGGGAATAAACTGTTATTTTTGTATTTTTCAAAAATTTTCACACATAGTATATAACAAAGAATCACACCATGGAAGATCACAAAAACAACCAAGTCAATGATAGCGAAAATGAAGGGGTGTGATCAAATTCGATAGGAAAATCAATGCATACAAACATGACATATGTGCACGATGAATATCGGATACTCCTAACGAATGAACTCAAAGTCTTCCTTTGGTGTAAAAAGGTGGTAATATGAGACATTGACTCAATCAAATCAACAAATCAAAGCTCAAAGTGATTTCCACACCAATAACGTCCAAAACTATTTCATGCTTTTTCAGGACTTTCAAGGAAGTGCATACCCGTTTATATTCTCCAACCAAACTCCCTCAGATTTTTATTTTGAATAGAGGCTTTCTGAATTTTCAAACTTTGGAGAATTGATGGTGAAACCTAATGGCCCATATTTGGCATGAATTGCTTTTTATTGCCTTTACATTTTTTCGGGGCTCTTTTAACCTCTTTGGACCTCGGATAATAAAATTCCTCCATTTTTAGGTCCTTTTGAACGGTGGCTTTTGCGCAAAGAATAGATGATTACCTTTCGCAACCCCTCCCCATTCTTAAATAAACACCCAGTCTCATAAAACAACGGTTTTTACATGCATTCCAATCTTATCAAGTTTTATCGCATATTGTTAGTTGAATAGACAGAATTGAGATGGAAACACTCAAGCCAACATGTGATAGACAAGTACAATAATCAAACAAAGCCGTGCATGTGTGCAATAAAGGAGATAGGAGTCAAACATGTAGAAAAGATATCACAAATCACATATCAAAGACTCCAGATAATGTAAAGCACATGGATGAAATGATGTAGCGTCTCAAATCTCTATCAAATAGTCACATGGATAAATGGAATGAAATTGTGACTTGGCTATCTCAAATGTTCATCCATAAGAGGTGTATAAAAAATACAAAAACCTTTTTGGGCTTTTCTAAAATTTTTATATACAAAAACAAAAATCTTTTTGGATTTTTCAAAAGAATAAATAAATAGTTGTACAACAAAGCAATGATACATATAAAACAAACTAGCAATAGGAAGCATATGATATGAACATGAAAAAGCATCCTATTCTAGACATAGACCAATCCCTCAGTCAACTGTACAAATCCCCAAAGACTTCCTAAGACTCTCAAATCTAAGGGCATCTAAAGGTTTCGTGAAAATATCGGCTAACTGACGGTCGGTGGGAGCAAAACTCAGGGATACGACTTTCTCCTCAACTAACTATCGTATAAAGTGCTCACATATCCTGATGTGCTTTGTGCGCGAATGCTGCACTGGATTGCGGGATATGTGTATCGCGCTAGTGTTATCACAGGAAATGGTCATGGTGTCCTGTGAAATCCCATAAACCTCCAGCATTTGCTTCATCCATAAGAGTTGCGTGCACTAACTCCCGGCTGCTATGTACTCAGCCTCCCTAGTGGACAAAGAGATGGAATTTTGCTTCTTACTCAAACAGGAGACAAGAGAAGAACAAAAATAGAAACACCCACCATAAGTCCTCCTACAACCATCTACATCCCCGGCCCAATCGACTTCTGAATAGGCGGACAAACGGTCATCAGTATCAAAAGAATACCAAATACCGTATGAGAGAGTCCCACTCACGTATTTAATAATACGTTTTAGAGCAAGTAAATGTGACTCTTTAGGGGACACCTGATATCGCGCACAGAGTCCAACACTAAAGGCTATGTCGGGACGACTGAAAGTCAAGTAGAGAAGACTACCTATCATACTCCGATATAAGGTTTGCTCTACGTCCTTGCCTGAAGTGTCCTTACTAAGCTTGGTAGTGGTACTCGTAGGTGTACGTGCATGCTTAGCGGAGTCTAAACCAAATTTCTTCACTAGGTCTCTAGCATACTTGGATTGGGAGATGAACATCCCATCCTCTAGCTGACGAACCTGGAGACCAAGGAAGAGAGTAAGCTCACCAACCATGCTCATCTCAAACTCACTTTTCATCTACTTTTCAAAGTGATGAGCATGTTGAGAGCACGTGGATCCAAAGACTATGTCGTCCACATAGACCTAGGCAAAAAAAATTGCACCGTCATCTCTCCTGATGAGCAATGTCATATCAACTCCCACTCTCTTGAAGCCACGGGCTAAAACATAGGAAGTAAGCCTCTCGTACCAAGCACAGGGTGCTTGCATCAAACCATACAAGGCTTTCCTCAGATAGTAGACGTGCTTCGGGTGTTGAGGGTCTTCAAACCCTTTTGGTTGTTCCACGTAAACCTCCTCCTGTAGAATGCCATTCAGAAAGGCACTCTTGACATCCATCTGATATAACTTGAAGAGAAGATGGCATGCGATGGAGAGTAGTAGACGGACAGACTCAAGCCTCGCAACAGGAGAAAATGTCTCCCCAAAGTCTACACCTTTTATCAGTGTGTAGCCTTGGGCGACCAACCTAGCTTTGTTTCTAATTATGGTACCATTTTCATCCATTTTATTCTTGAAAATCCATCTGGTACCTATCACATTTGTCTCACTAGGTCGGGGGATAAGTTCCCGGACATTATTCTTTTTAAACTGAAGCAACTCATCCTGCATAGCAGATATCCAGTGTTCATCCTTGAGTGCTTCTTTATGATTCTTGGTCTCGACTTTGGACGTATAGGAAAAATGGCTAACAACGTTCTCTAGCTGAGCACGAGTCTTGACCCCTATAGTGGGATCACCAACAATGGCAGAAGGATCATGACTCTTGAGAACACAAGCGGATGTGTCCCCTGACGCAGGATTAGGGTCCACAGAGTGTGGGTGAGGTACAAGTAAATCACTGCTAGAAATATCCTCAACCTCACACTGAAGTTTAGAGTCAACAAATACCGAAGGTTCGTCATCTTTCACAGTGACGTTTATTGACTCCATAACCTTAGAGCTCTTCAGGTTAAAAACCTGGTACGCTATACTATTCGATGAATATCCCGGCAGTATTCCCTCGTCGCTTCGGGAGTCAAACTTTCCTAATTGCTCTCTATCCCGTAGGATGTAGCATTTACTCCCAAAATAACGGAAATATGCAAGGTTGGGCTTCTTGCCAGTCCACAACTCATAAGGTGTCTGAAGTGTGTGTGTGGACGCAGATAAACCCTATTCACCGTGTGGCATGCAATAGACATTGCCTTTGCCCAAAATCTCCTAGAGACTTTACGACCTAGAAGAATAGATCTAGCCATCTCCTGGATCGTTCTATTCTTTCTCTCAACAATCCCATTTCGCTGAGAACTCTTCACAGCAGAAAACTCATGTTTGATCCCAAGGCTATAACAATACAAATCTACCTTTGCTTCCTTAAATTCAGTGCCGTTGTCACTACGTATCCTGTTAATAGTGACTCTGTGTTGATTTTACAGGACACGGCACTTGGTCGTTAAAAACTCTACAGCATCGAATTTCTCTCTCAAAAAACCTACAATGGAGTATCTTGAGAAATCATCCACCATCACGAGGATATACCTCTTACCACCCAGACTTTCGGTACGAGTGGGACCCATAAGATCCAGGTGTATAAGCTCAAGAACACGAGTGGTGGTAATGGAATGCAACTTCCTGTGGGGACAACAAATTTGTTTTCCCAACTGACAGGGTCCACAAACCGTCGAAGTTGGCCTTCCAAGAGATGGTAAGCCACGTACTAGGTCCTTTTTAGCTAAGTGAGTTAGATCTCTAATATTTACGTGACCTAGACGTTGGTGCCACAAATCCATAGGAGTGATCGTGGCGCTGTTGCAGACAAGTGAGGAAGTAGGCATAGTCCCATAACAATTATCCTCGGTCCTCACCCCTTGCATCAAAAGTTTATCGGATTGATTGCAGACATTACACGCATCCCGGTCAAACTTTACTTCAAAGTCAGTGTCGCACAGCTGGCTAATGCTGAGAATGTTTACTTTTAAATCTTTGACGTACAACACATTCTCTAGCTTAGGAAATCCTGGTACTACTGTACCTCGTCCTACAATGCTAGACTTGCTCCCATCTCCAAAGTTGACTCTACCATCCTTATAATCCTCAAGGTGGGTAAAAAATGAGACATCACCTGTCATGTGTCTGGAGCATCCACTATCAAAATACCACTGTGAGGTATTATGTGCTTTGAGAGAAACATGAACAACAAGGGCTTTCTTATCTTTCTTAGGCACCCAAGAAGTGGTAACCTTTTGTTTACCCTTGTTGTTGTTGGTTTTAGCCGGAATGTGAGAAGCATTTACAGACGGTAATGACATCCGTCGTAATTCCTCCATCAAACTCTAAGAAGTGGCGGCTAAAAACTCGACATGCTCTATCAGACTAAAAAAACTCATTAGTATGACGTGGTGGAGCAGTAGTACGTCGTGTCCGACCCATGCTATAGCAAAACTCTCTGAGGTGGCCTTTTCTTTTACAATAAGTAAAAAAGAACACAGTCAAAGGCGGTCCTTGGTTTTCTTTTCTTGGTCGAAATCTCCTTCGAGGTTTTTGACGATGGCCATAAGGAGTCGTAGTAAACTCATGAACTCGTCCAGGTGCAATTTGGGAGGTGGTGGCACCATCATAATCAATTCCCCGCCTATCACCATAACCTGAAGCAGGGCCGAGGAGGATCTTTAAAATCTTAGGAGGATCTTTAAAATCTTTTTCATTTTTCTTTTCAAACTTATTTTTCTTAAATTTCTTTTTATCTTTAAAATTACCATTTTTCTTAAATTTGAGAATCCTTTTGATTTTTTTTGCAAAAAGAGCCAAATCATCTAAGTCAAAATCACAATCAGAATTTGACGTGTCAATCTCTCTCTTTCTAGATGACTCTACCCTCTTTCTAGCCGACCACTCACTCTTTTTCTCTTGGGCATTAAGTGCAATTCCCTTATCTTTAGACCTAGCAGTTTTTGGGAACATATCAATTTCATATGTTTGTAAGTCTCCTACAAGTTCTTCCAATTTTAGCGTATTTAAATTACCCATGAATTTAGCACAGTGACTTTAGGGATAAAACGCTTAGGCAAAGAACGAAGAATTTTTTTAACAACTCTAGCATTAGGAATATGTTCACCAAGATTAAATCTAGTTTTAACATTGTCAGAAAGCTTAGCATAAAAATCATCATAACATTCAGTCTCATGCATGGTGATGGTTTCAAATTGAGTTGTCAAATTTTTCAATTTAGACTCTTTCACAACATTACTTCCTTCATGGGTGAGTTGAAAAACATCCCATGCCTCTTTTGACGTGGTTCAGGTCATTATGCGTTTGAACTCATCAGGAGTGACAGACCCAGAAATAGCACTTAGACCCTTAGAATTGAATGATGACCATTTAAATTCGTCTTCAGTCCAACAAGTGACAGGTTTTAAATTGATCACATTATCAACAGTGACGGAGGGAGGTGTCCACCCTCTTTCAACCAAAATCCAGACACGTTCATCAATGGCTTTTAATGAAGATCTCATGCGGGCTTTCCAATATGCATAGTTTGTCCCGTCAAAAAGTGACATTTTATTATATAACTTCTCCATAATGAACACACTTGTTTTCAAAAATCAATTTTTTAGAAAATTGATATCTAAGAAAAAATTTGCGGAAAAATTACACGGTAAAATTGTGTAACTGGCTCTGATACCAATTTAAAAAGAGTGCGCTCGCGTTCAAATAAGGAATTCATTTAATTAAACACAGTTTTTACCACTTAAGTCCTAAACATGCATTTATATGTGATTAAATACGATGATGAAACATTCAAGAATACATATATGAGGAAAAATTCCCCAAAGGGGCAAAACCTTTTATTTTCACAATAATTTTGTAAGAAAACGGCTTACAACGGATTACAATGAAAATATATGACACATAAATACCCTCGGGTGTCGGTTCTGATGTCGGCGGCTGGAACTATCCCTTTTCAGTAGGGAAACAATGAAGAAGAGAGAGGCTTCCTCACAAATTACTCCAGATGAGTAAATGATCTTCTTGAAGGTTTAAAGATTCACACACATATATGGGAATCGTTTTGTGAATCAAAAAGGTTTAGAAAAACTTAAAAGGTGAAGTCTTATTCTGGGTTGTTTTCGCAGAATTTCGAGATTGCAAAAAGACTTCAAAAAATGTGTAGAAGAAGATCAGATATTTATACAAAAATCGAGGCGGCGGCTCATTCGAACGAGATAGCCATGTCGCTCGAACGAAGGATAAAAGTCGTTCGAACGAGATTGCGCGACATGCCTATCTCGTGCGAACGACTTTCAAAGTCGTTTGAGTGAGCTCGTCGAACGAGGCCATTCGCTTCTACACTTAGAAAAAATTTTCTTTTGATAAAAAATTAATCCAGACTTCAAAAATAATTTTCAAAAACAATTCCCAAATATTTATGCAAATATTTACAGCTCTGATAAAACATTTTACTTATAGAGAGTAGTGGAGAAGTGAGAATGAGCTAATCAGCACGTTGCATGTAGCATGATGCACGTGAAGAAAGTGGATGCATTGAATTCGGATACAGGCCGTCGAGGATGATCGTGTTGACGTGCCGAATGTAGCGGTATCAGACATATGAACTGTGATCTAGGAGAAAACAAAAAATTCCTAGAATCTACCCCGGACATTTATAAAATTATGTCCTTACAATAATATATGTCGACTAGGAGGTTCTTCTGATTCCCTGGTGTTGTAGGTAGGGGACCCACAATGTACAGTAGTCATTGAGCGAAGGGATACGGACTAGTCAATGATTTCAAATCGCTGACTGGTTCGTGAATCATATGAGAGCAATCTTAGCACTTCTTATATTTCTTGACATAAGAGACTACATTCTTCTGTATGTAAGGTCACTAATAACCTTCTTTAATGTCTCTAAATGCCGAAGATCACCCCATGGTATGACTTCCACATATTTCATCGTACAATTTGTATAGAACATTATCAACATCGTTTGGATGCACACATTGGAGGTATGGACCAGTGAAAGATCGCCTGTAGAGCTTGCCTTGAGATGATAGGTATGACCGAGAAGCTTTTACCCTATCTGATGGATTTCTTCTTGTCGACTGGTAAAACATCCTCACTACACCAAACTAGGAGATTGGTCACGGATTTTGTCCGTGACCAAAGGCTGTGGGTCACGAATTTGGTCCGTGACCAAATCGGGTGTGACCATATTCGGTGGTGGCGGCCTATATCCCTGATCATAGCATTGGTCACGAACCTCAAGGGTCACAGCATATAGTCTCGAACACTAGCCATGACCTCATCTCACACATGGTCACGGTCTTAGGCCATGACCCACGCTTAAATTTATGCGAATGTTCACGGAGTGTGTCACGATTCAAAACCGTGACTAACCCTTCAATGTATGAAAATGGTCAAATACATTATCATGGTCCTGGACTGTGACCCACACTTCCATGTTATCATATTGGTCCCGACCCTAGGCCATTACCCATAACCTGGGTCGTGCCCCATTTATGCATGATAAAGAAAATAGGTCTGGTCATGGACTATGTCCGTGACCATTTTTAAATATATTAAAAAAAATTGGGCAGAATTTTATCTATTTTCTGAACATTCTAAAACTTGCGTAATGTAAACCTCGTACGGCCATAATGCTAACAATAAATTATAAAAGCCCGCGTCGTCACGACACCCTGGTATAAGAGCATGACAATATTATAAAATTATAGTCATGCTCTCAACCCGGGGGGTCTCGTGTTTATGCGGTCAATTCCTACGAGATACGTTGGTCCCGTGGGAGGTGTTGGTACCGCTCACGGGGCCGGTTGGAGGGTGGTTCGTGGTTCCGTCCTCTAACGGCATGTTTTCAGGCCTAAGTGTAGATATTTTGAAATTTGGGTCGTGCTCTCAAATTATGGGTCCCATGGCCACGCGGGCGATTCCTACGAGATACGTTGGTGCTATCGGAGGTGTTGACACCTCTCACGGGGTCGTTTGGGGGGTGGTTTGTGGTTTCGCCCTCTAACGGCATGTTTTCAGGCCTAATTGTAGATATTCTAAAATTTGGGTTGTGCTCTCAAACCGTGGGTCCCGTGGCCAGAAGGTCAGTTCCTACGAGATACGTTGGTCCCTTGGGAAGTGTTAGCGCCACTCACGGGGCTGTTTGGGGAGTGTTTCTTGGTTCTGCCCTCTAACGGCATATTTTTATGGCTAAGTGTAGATATTATGAAATTGGATCGTGTTCTCAAACTGTGGGTCCCGTGGCCACGCCATCGATTCCTACGAGATACGTTGGTCTCATGGGAGGTGTTGGCACCATTCACGGGACCATTTTGGTGGTGATTCATGGTTCTTCCCTCTAACGGCCTATTTTCAGGCCTAATGGTAGATATTCTGAAATTTGGGCAGTGCTCTCAAACTGGGTGTCCCGTGGCTACGCGGTCAGTTCCTACGAAATACGTTGGACCTGTGGGAGGTGTTGCCAGAGCTTACAGAGCCGTTTGAGGGGTGGTTCATAGTTCCGCCCTCTAACGACATGTTTTCAGGCCTAAATGTATATATTCTGAAATTTGGGTCGTGCTCGCAAATCGTGGGTCCCGTGACCACGCGATCTATTTCTATGAGATACGTTGATCCCATGTGAGATGTTGGCACCATTCACAGGACCGTTTGGATGGTGGTTCATGGTTTCGCCCTCTGACGGCATATTTTCAGGCCTAAGTGTAGATATTCTAAAATTTGGGCAGTGCTCTTAAACCGAGGGTCCCGTGGTTACGCGAACAGTTCCTATGAGATACGTTGGTCCCATCGTAGGTGTTGGTACAGCTCATGAGGTCGTTTTGGGGGTGGTTCATGATACCTGCCTTTAACGGCATGTTTTCAGGCCTAAGTGTAGATATTCTGAAAATTCAGCCGTGCTCTCAAACCATGGGTCCCGTGGCCACGCAATCGGTTCCTACGAGATACGTTGGTCTCGTGGGAGGTGTTGGCACCGCTCACGGGACCGTTTGAGGTGTGGTTTTTAAGGACATAATTTTATAAATGTCCGGGATAATTTCTAGGAATTTTCTGTTTTCTCCTATATCACAGTTCATATGTCTGATACCGCTGCATTCGACACGTCAACACGATCATCCTCAACGGCTTGTATCCGAATTCAATGCATCCACTTTCTTCACGTGCATCATGCTACATGAAACGTGTTGCTCAACTCATTCCCACTACTCCACTACGCTCTATCAGTAAAATATTTTGTTGGAGCTTTAAATATTTGCATAAATATTTGGGAATTATTTTTGAAAATTATTTTTGAAGTCTGGATTAATTTTTTATCAAAAGAGGAATTTTTCTAAGTGTAGAAGCGAATGGCCTCGATCGACGAGCTCGCTCAAACGACTTTGAAAGTCGTTCGCGCGAGATAGGCATGCTGCGCGATCTCGTTCGAATGACTTTTGTCCTTCGTTCGAGCGACATGGCTATCTCGTTCGAACGAGCCGTCGCCTCAATTTTTGTATAAATATCTTCTCTCCTTCTACACGTTTTTCAAGTCTTTTTGCAATCTCGAAATTCTGCGAAAACAGCCCAGAATAAGACTTCACCTTTTAAGGTTTTCTAAACCTTTTTTATTCACAAAACCATTCCCATATATGTGTGTGAATCTTTAAACCTTCAAGAAGATCATTTACTCATCTGGAGTAATTTGTGAGGAAGCCGCTCTCTTCTTCATTGCTGCCCTACTAGAAAGGGATAGTTCCACCAGCCGACATCAAAACCGACACCCGAGGGTATTTTTGTGTCATATATTTGCATTGTAATCCGTTGTAAGCCGTTTTCTTAGAAAATTATTGTGAAAATAAAAGGTTTTGCCCCTTTGGGGGATTTTTCCTCATATATGTGTTCTTGCATGTTTCATCATCGTATTTAATCACATATAGATGCATGTTTAGGTCTTAAGTGGTAAAAACTGTGTTTAATTAAATAACTTCCTAATTTGAACGCGAGCGCACTCTTCTCAAATTGGTATCAGTGCCAGTTACACAATTTTACCGTGTAATTGTTTCCGCAAAATTTTTCTTAGATATCAATTTTCTGAAAAATTGATTTTTGAAAACAAATGTGTTCATTATGGAGAAGTTATATAATAAAATGCCAGTTTTTTACGGGACAAACTATGCATATTGGAAAGCCCGCATGAGATCTGCATTAAAAGCCATTGATGAACGTGTCTGGATTTTGGTTAAAAGAGGGTGAACACTCCCTCCGTCACTGTTGATAATGTGATCAATTTAAAACTTGTCACTTCTTGGACTGAAGACGAATTTAAATGGTCATCATTCAATTCTAAGGGTCTAAGTGCTATTTCTGGGTCTGTCACACCTGATGAGTTCAAACGCATAATGACGTGCACCACATCAAAAGAGGCATGGGATGTTTTACAACTCACCCATGAAGGAAATAATGGTGTGAAAGAGTCTAAATTGCAAAATTTGACAACTCAATTTGAAACCATCACCATGCATGAGACTGAATGTTATGATAATTTTTATGCTAGGCTTTCTGACAATGTTATTACTAGCTTTAATCTTGGTGAACATATTCCTAATGCTAGAGTTGTTAAAAAAATTCTTCGTTCTTTGCCTAAGAGTTTTATCCCTAAAGTCACTGTGCTAAATTCATGGGTAATTTAAATACGCTAAAATTGGAAGAACTTGTAGGAGACTTACAAACATATGAAATTGATATGTTCCCTAAAACTGCTAGGTCTAAAGATAAGGGAATTGCACTTAATGCCCAAGCGAGAAAGAGTGAGGGGACGGCTAGAAAGAGGGTAGAGTCATCTAGAAAGAGAGAGATTGACACGTCAAATTCTGATTTTGACTTAGATGATTTGGCTCTTTTTGCAAAAAAATTCAAAAGGATTCTCAAATTTAAGAAAAATGGTAATTTTAAAGATAAAAAGAAATTTAAGAAAAATAAGTTTGAAAAGAAAAATGAAAAAGATTTTAAAGATCCTCCTAAGAAAGAAAGTGAGAGATGCTGTGAGTGCGAAGGTAGGGGTCATAGAGCCTTTGAGTGTGCCACACGTCTGGACAGAGAGAAAGGGAAAGTTGTCCTTAATGCTACCCTTAGTGGCGACAGTGAGGTCGAGTCGGTGGATTCTGGAGTCGAGTCATCGCATGAGTGTAACTTCACCGCATTCATGGCTAGTCATGTGAGCACTTCTAGTTCTTCTCACGACGATGAGGATGTTGCATCACAGGGACACCTCGACAGTGAGATCAATGTGAGTGAGGGGGAGGATGACAAGCGAGAGCGAGAGTGATATTCAACGCGCCTACGCTGAGTTATATTCTGAGTCATTTAAAACTAAAAAGCGTAACAAAGCGTTAGTTCTTAAGATCATCTGCTTAGAGGAAGATTTAAGAAAAGTGAGAGAGAGAGAGAGAGAGTCCTCCACCTGCACCTCCCTAAGAGAGAGAGAATCTGCCTGTGTTGAGAAAGAAAGTTTGTTTAGAGAGAGAGAGAGTAATTTTGAGAAAGAGAGAGGAGACTTGACTAAACAAGTGGCTAGTTTTACAAGTGAGCTCCATTCCTCCGTGGAGTCTCGGAAGAAACTTGAAGCCCTTGTTACCCAGCTGACTCATGAACTTGAGAAAGCACGGGAAGTCAAGGTACAAATCGAGGACATATCTGGGGAAATGGGAAAGATTCTCCTCGGCCCCGCTTCAGGTTATGGTGATAGGCAGGGAATTGGTTATAATGGTGCCTCCACCTCCCAAATTGCACCTGGACCAGTTCCTGAGTTTACTACGACTCCTTATGTCCATCGTCAAAAACCTCAAAGGAGAGTTCGACCAAGAAAAGCAAACCAAGGTCCGCCTTTGACTATGTTCTTTTGTACTTATTGTAAAAGAAAAGGCCACCTCAGGGAGTTTTGCTATAGCATGGGTTGGACACGACGTACTACTGCTCCACCACGTCATACTGATGAGTTTTCTAGTCTGAGAGAGCATGTTGAGTTTTTAACCGCCACATCACAGACACTACACCAAAATGGGCAAATTGTCACCTTTCAGCCGGCCAGACTTGTCAAGGTCATTGACCGTGACAAAAAAACACGCGTTTTGTGTCACGGTCATTGACCTTGACACGACCGTGACAAAGACTTGTCACGGTCTTTGACCGTGACAAGGCCGTGACAAGTCCGTGGCAAGTAAATTTGTCACGGTCGTGTCACGGTCAATGACCGTGACAAGTCGTGTCACGGTCAATGACCGTGACAAGTCGTGTCACGGTCAATGACCTTGACACGACCGTGACAATGTTCGCAGCAAAAACCCTACCCCCCTTCTTTTTTCCCTCCCGCGCCGTTCCTTCCATCTCTCTCTCTCTCTCTCGACGCTGCTCTCTCTCTCTCTCTCTCTCTCTCTCTACTTTCAGGTCCATTTTCTCTCTCTCTCTCTCTCTCTCTCTCTCTCTCTCTCTCTCTCTACTTTCAGGTCCATTTTCTCTCTCTCTCTCTCTTCCATTTATATATATGTTTGTGTGTATATTTATGTGTGTATGTGTATATATATATGTGTGTATGTGTGTGCGTGGAGGGGGGCAGGGGGTGGGGGGGTGGGGCGGGGTGGGGCAGGGTGGGGGAGGGGGTGGTGGAGGGTGGGGTGGGGTGTGTGTGTGTGTGGTGGTGTGTGGTGGGGGAGGGGGTGGGGTGGGGTGTGTGTGTGTGTGTGGTGGTGTGTGGTGGGGGAGGGGGTGGATGAGGGGTGGGGCAGGGGGTGGGGTGGGGCAGGGTGTGTGTGTGTGTGGTGGTGGTGTGGGGTGGGGCAGGGGGTGGGGTGGGGTGGTGTGTGTGAGTGTGTGGTGGGGGAGGGGGTGGGGTGGGGTGTGTGTGTGTGTGGTGGTGGTGTGTGGTGGGGGAGGGGGTGGGGTGGGGTGGGGTGTGTGTGTGTGTGGTGGGGGAGGGGGTGGTGTGGTGTGGTGTGTGTGTGTGTGTGTGTGGTGGGGGAGGGGTGGTGGAGGGGTGGGGTGTGTGTGTGTGTGTGTGGTGGTGTGTGGTGGGGGAGGGGGTGGTGGAGGGGGGCAGGGGGTGGGGAGGGGGTGGTGGAGGACGAAAATTATTGTTGTAGCACTAAGAGAATAAATGAAAATGAATTGAAACTATGAAATTGTTATGGAATATAATAAATTTGGAACTATTGTCTTTTCAACCATCCAATAAAAGTTTTCCTTCATGGAATGTTAGAATTGTTTCTAGGATAATAATCCTACTATAAGATAATTGCTCAAAATAAATATTAAATAATAATTACTAAGATATCAATTCAAATAAAGTCTTAATAACCTAACCAAAAGAAATAAAATAAAATATCAAATAAATTATCATCCACCTCATAGACATTCCCTACCAATCCTTTTAAGATAATTTTTTCCTTATAAAGATAAATACCTTTGATTGCAAAGCATGCACTTGTATTATTATTATTATACAACATGTATTATTTCGACGTGTAATTCTAAAATCTCACCTAGTTTTGTATACTATTTTTATAATCATACTATCAATTCACGAGACACTAAACAAGAAAGAGGGCATATTAATTTGGAAATGCTTGTTTTTCTTTCTAGAGATCCGTGTCGTCAAAACTTGGTATTAGATACTTGCGTGGTTTTACCTAACTTGAATGAATTAATAAATGTTTCAGTAAAGGTTGAAGTGGACAAAAAACGTGTGAATTGATTAATATCCATAATGTAAATAAAAGGTAAAGTAAGTGTGTAAATGGGTGGTTGAGCAAGCTAAAAGGTCTAACCCATATTTAATACATAGGTGTGTTATGAAAGGTTTTCAAAGGGTAATTAAGTATTTTCAAATAATGACCCCGAAACATAGAAATTCAATCTCAAGCAATTTAATTTCAATCTCTACAAATTTATGCATGTATTCAAGGGATTTATGAAGGATTAATATTAAAATTCAATTCCTATACATAATCTAAAAATTATATGTGTGTGTGCGTGTGCGTGTGCGTAGGTGTGCGTGTGTGTGTGGCGGGGGGAGGGGGCAGGGGTGGGGCACCCATTTAATAACTCTTTAAATATTTGGAAAAAACATAATATTACAAAATTGAAACGAAATGGTATTGATGGAACTTACACATACGTTATAATATAGACGTAACATTTTTTTATCTGTACTAATAACATTTTTTTTTATCTGTACTAATAACATTTTTTTTACAGCAAAAATGTCTCCTTCAGATGTTAGGGCGAAGATGATGATGCTGTTTATGATGATGTCGTCGTCTGGGTTCGGTGGTAGCGGAGGCGACGAGGGCTCCTCCGCCCCTAGGCTCCCCAAATATGGAAAATTTGGGATTACCGTCGAAAACAAGTCGGAGCTTTTAGCGAGATCCCTCGAGCTGCTAAAGACGGTCATCGGCCCGGGGTTTATGAGTTGGAAGGAGGTGCCGTATGAGCTCAAGTTAGCTGTTTGGGCGGCACTACAGGTAATATTTATATGAATATTTCAATTTCAATTTATATTTATATTTATATTTATATTTATATTTATATTTATATTTATATTTATATTTATATTTATATTTATATTTATATTTATATTTATATTTATTCGCAACTAACATTGTATTTGTTGGACAGGAACAATTCAACTTGGATCCAAAGCTACGCGATTCCGTCTTTGAGCAGTTGAGGGAGCAACACAAGACGTGGAAAAAAAATATGCGGACACGGTACTTTGGAAAAACACGAGAGACCATTTTACAATGGCGCGGATCCGTCCCGCCCAAGGAGCCGATCTCATTGGCACAATGGCAAAAGTTCATTGACAATGATCTCGAGGATCGACAATTGGCATCTCGCCAATCGGGGAGGGAAAATCGGGCTAAAAAGACGGACGTGCACTACTCCGGCCGGACCTCTTACGCTGAGGTGGAGCATAGGATGAAGGTAATATTTAATTTATCTATAACTACAAAAATATATTATTGGATATTATTTTACTTTGCGGGGCCGATACTAATTTTACTTTACTTTATTTTATTTCAGGGGGTAGGGAGTGGGCCAGGGGGTAAGCCACATAGGCTCGATACTTATGTGGCTCTTCGGACGAAGAAGGGGAAGGACAAGGAGGTGTCCCCGAGCGTCGCGGCCACGATTGTAAGTAATCCGACAGTTTAATTATTTTTAATTACGTTATAATTTTTTAGTTTACTTATTTTACTAATCATGTGTTTTTTGTCGTTTCAGGCAAAGCTTAAGGAAGTGCATGAGTCGCAGTCTGATGTCGACAAGGCATCTTTGTCCACAGATGCACTCAGCCAAGTGCTTGGCTTTGATCGCAAGGGGAGGACAAGGGGAGTGAGCTCGCGGGTGGCCAAATCTAGGATCATCGGATTGGAGACGAGCGACACCGGGT
This sequence comes from Sambucus nigra, assembly GCA_949130495.1. NCBI lineage: Eukaryota > Viridiplantae > Streptophyta > Magnoliopsida > Dipsacales > Adoxaceae > Sambucus > Sambucus nigra. The sequence continues at coordinate 686,264,773 of OX422208.1, forward strand.
TGGCTCGAACGGTGGATTCACACGACGCGAAGCTGTCCCGTTTGGAGGCGACGGTCCAAGATATGTACGCATTCATGAAGCGTACGTTGGGTGGAGACCGTAAAGAGAAAGGTAAAGGGAAAGGGAAGGAGAAGGCGGTGGAGGAGGAGGTGCGGGAGGACGAGGCGCAGAATGACGAGGATGTGGACCTCGCTGCTTCATCACCGACACGTTCGTACTTCGACGATCCACTTCCCTATTTGACGCCCTCCAACAGACCATTATCGACAATTGGTTGGCCGAGCGTGTTCATATTGGACATATTTGATGGCCAGCGGATAGGGCGGGGGTTGAGGGACCCGAACATCGTCGAGGGTGGAATAGTCCATGGACGTGTGCTTCAAGAGATGGAGTCCAAGGTGCTCGTCACGCATGTCATACCCGGGAAGGAGAACTCCCTATTGTGGTTGCGCGAACAATGCGGCACGACGTATATTAGTGGGTGCGTCAATTCGTATGTCGTGTGGCCTACTCACCTCCTCAGTTTTATCTAAGACATGTAGTAACATTATTTTTAAGTTTGTCCATTTTAATTATATTTGGATTATATCGTCATGTATATTATTTTTACTTTGAAGATTTGGATTATACTGTCATGAATATATATTTGCATTATCTTTAGTTTGTGTTGGATATATGATGTTTGGATCAGGTACAACGTTGCTATAACAGGTACAAATATACTGCTGGGCAGTGGCGGTGGCCATACTGCCCAGCAGATTTTTTTTAAATTCTGCCCAGAATTGTCACGGTCATTGACCGTGACAAGCCCGTGACAAATATTGTCACGGACTTGTCACGGTCAATGACCGTGACAAATTTTTTTAAAAAGGGTCACGGCTTTGTCACGGTTTTAAACCGTGACAAACGTGTCAAGGTCAATGACCGTGACACGACCGTTACACAAAACGCGAGTTTTGTGTCAAGGTCAATGACCGTGACACGACCGTGACAAAAAAAGTTGTCTCGCCTCGAAATGTCACGGTCATTGACCTTGACAAGGTGAATTTGTCAAGGTCAATGACCTTGACAAATGGGCAGATTTGGTGTAGTGAGAGTTTGATGGAGGAATCACGACGGATGTTATTACCATCTGTAAATGCTTCTCACATTCCGGCTAAAACCAACAACAACAAGGGTAAACAAAAGGTTACCAATTCTTGGGTGCCTAAGAAAGATAAGAAAGCCCTTGTTGTTCATGTTGCTCTCAAAGCACATAATACCTCACAGTGGTATTTTGATAGTGGATGCTCCAGACATATGACAGGTGATGTCTCATTTTTTATCCACCTTGAGGATTATAAGGATGGCAGAGTCACCTTTGGAGATGGGAGAAAGTCTAGCATTGTAGGACGAGGTACTGTAGAGTTACCAGGATTTCCTAAGCTAGAGAATGTGTTGTACGTCAAAGGTTTAAAAGTAAACCTTCTCAGCATTAGCCAGCTGTGCGATAGTGACTTTGCAGTAAAGTTTGATCGGGACGCCTGTAATGTCTACAATCAAGCCGGTAACTTTTGATACAAGGGGTGAGGACCGAGGATAATTATTATGGGATTGTGCCTACTTCCTCACTTGTCTGCAACAGCGCCACGATCACTCCTATGGATCTGTGGCACCAACGCCTAGGTCACGTAAATATTAGAGATCTAACTCGCTTAGCTAAAAAGGACCTAGTATGTGGCTTACCATCTCTTGGAAGGAAACCTTTGACGGTTTGTGGACCCTGTCAGTTGGGAAAGAAAATTCGTAGTCCCCACAGGAATTTGCATTCCATTACCACCTCTCATGTTCTTGAGCTTATACACATGGATCTTATGGGTCCCACACATACCAAGAGTCTGGGTCGTAAGAGGTATATCCTCATGATGGTGGATGATTTCTCCAGATACTCCATTGTAGGTTTTCTGAGAGAGAAATTCGATGCTGTAGAATTTTTAACGACCAAGTGCCGTGTCCTGCAAAATCAAAACGGAGTCACTATTAACAGGATACGTAGTGACAACGGCACTGAATTTAAGGAAGCAAAGGTAGATTTGTATTGCTATAGCGTTGGGATCAAACATGAGTTTTTTGCTGTGAAGACTCCTCAACAAATGGGATAGTTGAGAGAAAGAATTGAACGATCCAGGAGATGGCTAGATATATGCTTCTTGGTCGTAAAGTCTCTAGGATATTTTGGGCAGAGGAAGTGTCTACTGCATGCCACATGGTGAATAGGGTTATCTGCGTCCACACACACTTCAGACACCTTATGAGTTGTGGACTGGCAAGAATCCCAACCTTGCATATTTTCGTGTTTTGGGGAGTAAATGCTACATCCTACGGGATAGAGAGCAATTAGGAAAGTTTGACTCCCAAAGAGACGAGGGAATACTGTTGGGATATTCATCGAATAGTAGAGAATACCGGATTTTTAACATGAAGAGCTCTAAGGTTATGGAATCAATAAACGTAACCGTGCAAGATGACGAACCTTTGAAGTTTATTGACTCTAAACCTCAGTGTGAGGTTGAGGATATTTCTAGCAGTGATTTACTTATACCTCACCCACACTCTGTGGACCCTACTCTTGCGTCAGGGGACACACCCGCTTGTGTTCGCAAGAGTCATGATCCTTCTGCCATTGTTGGTGATCCCACTATAGGGGTCAAGACTCGTGCTCAGCTAGAGAACATTGTTAGCCATTTTTCCTACACGTCCAAAGTCGAGCCCAAGAATCATAAAGAAGCACTCAAGGATGAACACTGGATATCTGCTATGCAGGATGAGTTGCTTCAGTTTAAAAAGAATAATGTCTGGGAACTTATCCCCCGACCTAGTGAGACAAATGTGATAGGTACCAGATGGATTTTCAAGAATAAAATGGATGAAAATGGTACCATAATCAGAAACAAAGCTAGGTTGGTCGCCCAAGCCTACACACAGATAAAAGGTGTAGACTTTGGGGAGACATTTTCTCCTGTTGCGAGGCTTGAGTCTGTCCGTCTACTACTCTCCATCGCATGTCATCTTCTCTTCAAGTTATATCAGATGGATGTCAAGAGTGCCTTTCTGAATGGCATTCTACAGGAGGAGGTTTACGTGGAACAACCAAAAGGGTTTGAAGACCCTCAACACTCGGAGCACGTATACTATCTGAGGAAAGCCTTGTATGGTTTGAAGCAAGCACCCCGTGCTTGGTACGAGAGGCTTACTTCCTATCTCTTAGCCCGTGGCTTCAAGAGAGGGGGAGTTGATATGACGTTGCTCATCAGGAGAGATGACGGTGCAATTTTTGTTTCCCAGGTCTATCTGGTCGACATAGTCTTTGGATCCACGTGCTCTCAACATGCTCATCACTTTGAAGAGGAGATGAAAAGTGAGTTTGAGATGAGCATGGTTGGCGAGCTTACTCTATTTCTTGGTCTCCAGGTTCGTCAGCTAGAGGATGGGATGTTCATCTCCCAATCCAAGTATGCTAGAGACCTAGTGAAGAAATTTGGTTTAGACTCCACTAAGCATGCACGCACACCTACGAGTACCACTACCAAGCTTAGTAAGGACACTTCAGGCAAGGACGTAGAGCAAACCTTATATCGGAGTATGATTGGTAGTCTTCTCTACTTGACTTCCAGTAGTCCCGACATAGCCTTTAGTGTTGGACTCTGTGCGCGATATCAGGTGTCCCCTAAAGAGTCACATTTACTTGCTCTATAACGTATTATTAAATACGTGAGTGGGACTCTCTCATACGGTATTTGGTATTCCTTTGATATTGATGACCGTTTGTCCGCCTATTCAGATGCCGATTGGGCCGGGGATGTAGATGGTTGTAGGAGGACTTATGGTGGGTGTTTCTATTTTTGTTCTTCTCTTGTCTCATGTCTGAGTAAGAAGAAAAATTCCATCTCTTTGTCCACTGGGGAGGCTGAGTACATAGCAGCCGGGAGTTGTTGCACGCAACTCTTGTGAATGAACCAAATGCTGGAGGTTTATGGGATTTCATAGGACACCATGACCATTTCATGTGATAACACTAGCGTGATACACATATCCCGTAATCCAGTCCAGCATTTGCGCACAAAGCACATCAGGATATGTGAGCACTTTATACGACAGTTAGTTGAGGAGAAAGTCGTATCCCTGAGTTTTGCTCCCACCGACCGTCAGTTAGCCGATATTTTCGCGAAACCTTTATATGCCCTTAGATTTGAGAGTCTTAGGAAGTCTTTGGGGATTTGCACAGTTGACTGAGGGGTTGGTCTATGTCTAGAATAGGATGCTTTTTCATGTTCATATCATATGCTTCCTATTGCTAGTTTGTTTTATATGTATCATTGCTTTGTTGTACAACTATTTATTTATTCTTTTGAAAAATCCAAAAAGATTTTTGTTTTTGTATATAAAAATTTCAGAAAAGCCCAAAAAGGTTTTTGTATTTTTTATACACCTCTTATGGATGAACATTTGAGATATCCAAGTCACAATTTCATTCCATTTATCCATGTGACTATTTGACAGAGATTTGAGACGCTACATCATTTCATCCATGTGCTTTACATTATCTGGAGTCTTTGAGATGTGATTCGTGATATCTTTTCTACATGTTTGACTCCTATCTCCTTTATTGCACACATGCACGGCTTTGTTTGATTATTGTACTTGTCTATCACATGTTGGCTTGAGTGTTTCCATCTCAATTCTGTCTATTCAACTAACAATATGCGATAAAACTTGATAAGATTGGAATGCATGTAAAAACCGTTGTTTTGTGAGACTGGGTGTTTGTTTAAGAACGGGGGGGGGTTGCGAAAGGTAATCATCTATTCTTTGCGCAAAAGCCACCGTTCAAAAGGACCTAAAAATGGAGGAATTTTATTATCCGAGGTCCAAAGAGGTTAAAAGAGCCCCGAAAAAATGTAAAGGCAATAAAAAGCAATTCATGCCAAATATGGGCCATTAGGTTTCACCATCAATTCTCCAAAGCTTAAAAATTTAGAAAGCCTTTATTCAAAATAAAAATCTGAGGGAGTTTGGTTGGAGAATATAAACAGGTATGCACTTCCTTGAAAGTCCTGAAAAAGCATGAAATAGTTTTGGACGTTATTGGTGTGGAAATCACTTTGAGCTTTGATTTGTTGATTTGATTGAGTCAATGTCTCATATTACCACCTTTTTACACCAAAGGTAGACTTTGAGTTCATTCGTTAGGATTATCCGATATTCATCGTGCACATATGTCATGTTTGTATGCATTGATTTTCCTATCGAATTTGATCACACCCCTTCATTTTCGCTATCATTGACTTGGTTGTTTTTGTGATCTTCCATGGTGTGATTCTTTGTTGTATACTGTGTGTGAAAATTTTTGAAAAATACAAAAATAACAGTTTATTCCCGTGTGTCATTCTCCATGTGCATTCATTTCTGCTTCTCATATCTATCTATTTTGGGACATCATAAAAAGGGGGAGAAAATTTATGAGGGAGAATTGTTTTGGTGTTTGGTTGATTTATGAATGATTTGGTTAAGCCTAATTGATCAAAAATTTTTGCATATCATTATATTTTCAATTTGTTGCTTGTCACGGGTATTTGCTTTATCTCATGTGTATAGGCACAATATTGCTCATTATTTGATTACACACCCTGATGAGAAAAGCTTTGGAAGGTACAGGAGAGCTGAAGATTTGGAAGACATGTCATTTCGTATTATCAGTTTGAGGGTTTAATGGGGATATTATCTTGTATGTCATTTGATTGCATAATTCGGATTTTTTATGTATGTACCGGCATAGACATAGGGGGGGATTTGTAAGGACATAATTTTATAAATGTTCGGGGTAGATTCTAGGATTTTTTTTTCTCCTAGATCACTGTTCATATGTCTGATACCGCTACATTCGGCACGTCAACACGATCATCCTCAACGGCCTGTATCCGAATTCAATGCATCCACTTTCTTCACGTGCATCATGCTATATGCAACGTGCTGCTCAGCTCATTCCCATTACTCCACTACGATCTATCAGTAAAATGTTTTATTGGAGCTTTAAATATTTGCATAAATATTTGGGAATTGTTTTTGAAAATTATTTTTGAATTATGGATTAATTTTTATCAAAAGAAGAATTTTTCTAAGTGTAGAAGCAAATGGCCTCGATTGACGAGCTCGCTCAAACGACTTTGAAAGTCGTTCGCGCGAGATAGGCATGTCGCGCGATCTCATTCAAACGACTTCTGTCCTTCGTTCGAGTGACATGGCTATCTCGTTCGAACGAGCCACCGCCTCTATTTTTTTATAAATATCTGATCTCCTTCTACACATTTTTTGAAGTCTTTTTGCAATCTCGAAATTCTACGAAAACAGCCCAGAATAAGACTTCACCTTTTAAGTTTTTCTAAACCTTTTTGATTCACAAAACCATTCCCATATATGTATGTGAATCTTTAAACCTTCAAGAGGATCATTTACTCATCTGGAGTAATTTGTGAGGAAGCCGCTCTCTTCTTCATTGCTGCCCTACTGGAAAGAGATAGTTCCAGCCGTCGACATCAGAACCGACACCCGAGGGTATTTCTGTGTCATATATTTTCATTGTAATCCATTGTAAGCCGTTTTCTTACAAAATTATTGTGAAAATAAAAGATTTTTCCCCTTTGGGGGATTTTTCCTCATATATGTGTTCTTGAATGTTTCGTCATCGTATTTAATCACTTATAGATGCATGTTTAGGACTTAAGTGGTAAAAAATGTGTTTAATTAAATAACTTCCTTATTTGAACGCGAGCGCACTCTTCTCATGGTTCGTTGTTCCGCCCTCTAACATCATATTTTTAGGCAAAAGTGTAATTCTTTTGAAATTTTGGTCATGCTCTCAAACCAGGGGTCCCGTGGCCACGCAATCGGGCGGTTTGTGTGGTATTTATTGAATTATTTGCTTATCAAAAGACTTCTAAATCTAATGTAGTTATAATAACACAGTTGTTATAACACAGTTGGTAGTTTGTTAAGTAGTATGATCACAATTTCTTATAACTACATTAGATTTAGAAGTGTTTTTTTTTTCTTTTGGTAAGCAAATAATTTAATAAATCAAATAATTCAACGTTCCTCATTTTTTCCGAGAAAAATATTATCCAACAACAAGCTAACAACCAATAATTATCCCGTACTCCTTCTAATATACTATCCAACAACAAGTCAAGAACCAATAATTATCCAATAGGTGTATATGTACAGTAACATGTGAAAATTGAGTTATGTTAATTTAATTAAACATTCATACATCAAAGTAAATCGTATTAAACATTCGTAAAAGTAACTAAACATTCATACATCAAAGAAAAGCACTAATACAATGTCAATATCATAATAGGGTACAAAAAAGAATGACAATGATAAAATAATATTTTGATACTCAATCTTCCTCTAAATCAACTAAAAGATCCTTCAAATTAGGGTTGTCATCAAGAGCCGACTCGAACTCTTTTGGAGACTTTAAAGCACCCACTTGAGTAGTTATACCGTTTGGTGCATGCACAACAATAGACCAATTGCCTTCGTTTATGCACTTCGAGTAGAATACCTTCTTTACATTCCAAAAGGCACAAATAAAAGGCTCGTCGACTATACGATATTTACTCTTCAGCTTTGATAAATCTAACATAATAAGTTTGGAGTCGGGATTAACTTTTCAAGCATTCGTAGTATCCTCCACCTTTACCCAATCACAAAAAATACGGTTTCTGTGAAATCTAAGTAGTCAAGTTCTAGGATTTGTTAGATTATCCCATAATAGGTTAGCACCGTATTCTTTGAATTTTTATCGCTTTTTTTAGCGATACCGGTGGTCAAGGCTGAAATTGATATTCCACTATTTTGTGTCAAAAGATTTTCCTTATATGGATATGAAATGAAATCAAAACGATTGGTATGGAATTTTTTAAACTTTTTCACATGAAAACTAGGGCCTTTTCTGGGCGTGCAAGCTTGGAAGAGACATCACCTCTTTTTAAAAGATGCATTTATCAATAAATTTGTATTAGAGTATGTTTTAGTTACACAAGAATAAATAACCGCATACATAAGATGTGAAATTTACCTCTTTTGATACCTACGCCCTAAAATTAGCTATCGTGCAATTTCTCGTTTAATTTTGGGGAATTTCATTCTCGTATTTACTACGAGTAAATTATAGACTTTAGATCATAAAATATAAAATACATATAATCAAAGAAGAAGAGTTCAGTGGATACTCACTCTCTCCAGTCTTCGACTTCATCTTGTGATTCGAAGACATAACGAGTTGCTTGCTCGTATTGTATATTTGTGAGTTTCACCTCTTTAGGGTTCCCAAACGGTAATTCGTCCTCAAACTCATCAGGTTCCTCGATTACTCCTCATCCACTCGGATTGAATCTCCTCACCTCTTGTTCTGGCATATATTCCCTAGCATATAACGATGATTACACATTTACGTATTCTTTTGCAATTAACCCTCCAATACACCGTGTGTTCTTTAAGTAATCTTTTAAGGTTTTCATTAAGCGCTCAAAAGGATACATCCAACGATACTTAACGGTGCCACATAATAAAGTTTCATCGCACAAATGCACAAGCAAGTGGATGCTGATATCGAGAACAATGGAGGAAAACATTTCTTTAATACATAAACTGCCTCAGTTAAAGTTTATTTTGCAGTTTTAATGTGCCTTATATTTACCACTTTTGCACAAACTAGGATAAAACACAAACTGATTTGCATAATTTCCCGACGAAGATCATTGTGTTCAGAGAAGCAATGCTGAAATAACAGAGGGATTAATTAGATGATTAAGTCATTTGCTTGGTAGCTTACTACCCTACGTAAATTACTAGAATAACCCGTTGGAGTCTTCAAGTTGGACATGTTTAAGAGGATCTTCTTCTCACTAGTATTCAAAGTGAAAGCAACTGGAGGGGTAGAAATTCTTCTGATTGTAGGATCGTTTGTTAACAACAGATTCTTCTTTAGCGTCATATCATGTAGATCTCGACAGGCCCGCTCTCGATCTTTGGAATGAGATCCACCCAGACATATTCCTATCAGATGTTATGCAACATTATTCTCCGTATGCATCACATTAATTACATGCCTTATACGGTGTTCTTTCCAATACGTCAAATTAAAAAATATTGATCGCCTGGACCATGGTTTTTCTTTCCTAGGGTCGTTAGGATCTCCCCTTGCTTTACGCTTCAGGTTTACAAACTTATGGTGTTTGCCTACATACCTATTCCTCGTAGTCACAGTCGTCTCCTTCTCCTCGATCTACTGACCTGAAAGCCAAGCAGGTGCCATCCTGCACTATTGACCAATAGGATAAAAGTTAGACTTGTCATTCCTAGAGGAGTGACTGGTTGGCAAAAATCTACGCTGACCCGTGTAACTCATCTTAATACTATGTTGTAGCCAAGTGGCTTCAGTTCCTCCCCACATATGGGACATCCATAATAACCATGAACATTACAACCGAACAAGGTCCCACAAGCAGGAAGGTCATGGATCACCCACATCACCATTACTTTAAGTGTGAATTCTTCACCCTTATGAGAGTCGAACGCCGTCACACTAATGTGAACTCCTTTCTCATGCAAAGAGTTGGAGGGAGACTTAAAGGCATCATGAGAACTGGCCAATAACTCTGACTAGTACTTAAATTATCGAAAGGGTTAAGATTGCAAGACGAACGTTGTGCAGTTCCTTTATAAATTCATGGTGTCGTGCGTTTGAAATTTTTCAGACAATTGAATCAACCGGAAGACGCATCAGATTCCGACCCGCCTCGCATCGGGCATGCCATATCATGGCCTCTTCTATCCACCGTACAGTGAAAAATCGTTTTAACTGTGGCCCTAGTGGGAAATACTTCAAAAACTTTTGTGGGACTTGTGAGCTCTTTTGATTGTCATTTACCTTCTCACAAACGACATATTTAGGCTCATCACATACTGGAAATTTATCCTTCTCTCCATGCTCGTTGCGGTAAAATATGCAATCATACTTGCATGCATGAATAGATTTGTATTTCAATCCTAAACCTTTCAAGCTCTTCTTCATGGTAAGATAATTGTCTGGTATCGTGTTCTCTTTTGGGAGAATTTCTTTAACCCACTTAAGAATTTCAGTTATGTTGTTCCCAGACTAACCAAAATTACTCTTCAAATTATGCAAAACAATCATTGCATATAATACCGATTGATCTTCATCGCAATCTTTATACAACAATCTACCCGCATCGACTTTCAACCATATATATTCTCGATCTCCTGATAGTTCAGTATCAAATTGCTCATTTTTCATTCTTTGCGTTATTTGTCTCCATAGGTTGGTGATTTTGGTTGTGGTGGAATCCGTAAGCATCGTCAAGTAGGTCAGTCAATGGGCGATGTGCTGGCAAATCATTTAGCACTTCCACTCGTTGGTGGTCTTTTATGCGGACGATTACGAGTAATTCTTCAGGAACATAAGGTACATATTTTTCACCATGGTATGTCCATTCGTAATAATCTTGACAAATTTCTCACTTTATTAAATGTAAGTCAACATATTCTAAAGATTTATATTTTTCGTTAATACAATGGGTGCACAGATACGGAATCTTCTCACTTTTAAGGTTCTTAAAAGCGTAGATAATAAATTCTTGAACGCCTTTGACATAACTATTAGCTATTCGGTCAATCTCCCCCATACACTCTATGTATTGTGGAAAATTCATCTAATAATCTTCAAATTGCAGTCCTGTGTTAACATGATAAAATAAATATCATGTTGCATAAATATCATTTTGCATAGTAAAGCATAAATCTCATAAATATCAACACCGCACCAATCAATCAAACTATGCAATAACTTAAATACAAGAACACACCCACTTAAACTCAAATTAAATAAATTTGTCTAGTGATATTATTACATCATAAGAAAAATATTACTACATCTTTATCAAACGATAAACTAGTGAAATGGTAAAAGAGTTTAAATAATTTTTCAAGAAATTCCCTTATCCGCTGGTGACATACACTGGAGCATCTTCACAACCGACATGTACTTTGTCAACCAGGATCTGACACTCACCCTCCTGCAAAGGCCTATTATGTACTAAAGTGCTTACTTGAGTGGAGATGAGTGTGCACACCCCAACGATAACTTTACCGCTCAGGTCCTTAATATAGTATATCTCACCATAGTCAGTGTGGGTTATTGGCGATGATCCAAGACCTGTGGCATGTTGAGGCGCTGAGAAGGCGAATGTTGAAGGAGGAACCGACATCTATGAGGGGAATGGAGAAGGAGGAGAATTTTCAGGAGGTAATAGGAAACCTAGATGCATTAGGGGTTGCAGGGGCATACGGCCCATTAAAATGGACACAATTTGTAAAAGTTTATCATTCACGCCTCCCAATTTATTTTTAAGCCCCATTACATCCCCTTCAATCTTAGAATGATTTCATTGTTGGATGAGAAACGCTTATTAACATAAGAAATCTCATCCACGAGAGGTGAAGCGTGTTTGAATCTTGTGTGTGACATATGCGACCCCAAAACCTCTCGTCTTCCCTCTATGGTCCTTCCCCAAGGTTTGTGCAAGGGCATTATTGTCAATATCGTCGAACGGGCTTGAAGCTAACTGACTACTCAAAGATTCTATTGATTCTAGAGTCTTGGCCAAGTGAGGAGGGAATTTATTAACTTTGTCTCGTCTTACATGCACGTACAAGTTGCCCTTATTCGGTGTATTTACTTCATCTGGGTTGCCTTTTGTCTTGCTCAACCACTCGTTCTTTAAATCTTCATAAGATTTCGAGCCAAGCCGGTGGACATCAATTTTTTTGGTCCTATTCTGTTTGTTTTTCTCCCTTTGCAGCATTTTCGAGTCCTTCGCCTCATTTTCCAGAAAATCATTCCTTTGACTGATTGGCATCTCAACATTCATAGGGAATTTGTCTTTGAGCGCCAAAATGTCGGAGCTCGATGCTCCCTTAGGGAAATGCTTCTGCCTAAGGTTTCTTCGATATGTTTGAAGTTGTTCAGCAACCCGAGAAAGAACCTTATTTTTTGAGTTTGTAGAAGATTCAAACCCTTTTTTGAGTTGCTCGTAGATGTCATCTTTAATAGCTTTATCTACAAGGTTCCAATTATTAGCTCCTCCCACTCCCACATTCATTTTCTCCAAGGACAAACACTGGGCTTTAAATGGTTGAACGTGATTCTTATCCCTTGTGGGGTTATTTCCCAATGGAGAGAACCCAATGGGCTTCTTCTGAACTAATCCGACAGTTTTAGGAGATATGGGCATGGCTGTTGGATTAATGGGAGTACCTTGCCTACAGCAACTCGGAGTAGGCGAGTGAATCGTTGGTGGAGACGAATATTGCTCACCAATTGGTGATAAGAATTCTCCTTGGTCTAGTGTCACGTCTCGGTTGGAGCGTTGTTTCCATTACCGCCCAACATTATCTACAAAAAAAAAAGTTCAATGTGTATCTATAATAATAAATGCATAATTTCAAAGTTCAATATGAAATTATAACTAACAAAATAAATTTTTTGACCATATACTATAATTTACCTTTTCATGGTAAGAATTTAATAAAAGTTCAATGTGTTTGATCTCCATCCATTCGGGATTTATTTTTAAAAACCTCTGGATTTTTGCACGTGACCAATTAGGAGGAAGCGTATCTATAATGGATGCATAGATTTCAGTAACATGAACTCAAAATCTCATCCTGATCAGCCTATTGTCAAGATTTAGTTTGACGTGGATGTGTTGCGAGACATCATAGTCTTCGGCAATGCTCTTTGTACGTAATTCTATCCATAATGGGTGAATTTTTTTTCTTCCTCCTCTAACAGTATAAGCAAGGTCAGTGCTGTATCAGGACTATATATGTGAAATATATACTGTATAGCTTCATTTGAGCATTCTGGTAAGGAAAACATAATACGATTGAACAAGTACTCTTACTGGAGATGAACTCCACGGTTTACAAGGTAGTTAAATTATTCGATCTTCCTATTCACATACCAATAAATCGGAGTACCCACTGAATGAGGCTCATTATTGAAAGAGGTATGAGTGCGGGCCAATTGCAACCTTTCACACTCTTATTGCCAATTATTATCACCGTGGCTCATTTTTCATGAGAAAAATGAACGATGGCATGAATATTATTCCTATAAATAATCACTCTAATGAATCATTAACTACTTGCTATGTATGAGGGCGTGAATCTCATGCACACATACACACAGAAATACACACACAGATCGGAGGTCCCGTTACTATGCGATCGGTTCTGCGGGTTACATTGACTGTTTTGTGGCTGTTTTACGTAAATATATATGAATGCGATTGTGGATTCACTTCGGGTCGAATACTCCCAAAATAGACCTCACTTTTTTGCAATCATTACGGCCCTACTTCACACAACGGTCGCAAAAATATTTGTGACCCGGCCTTTGATTTCCTTCACATAACGGTTACTTTCTCGCTCATATTAAGTCTTCGCTTTACAATGGAAATTCCCACCATTGGCATTTGATAAGCAGAGTGTGGAATCAAACTATAGTTGCATAACAAGACTTACTTCCCCTCACTCAACAAAATAAAACTCCACCATCTAAATTACATAATGGGAACACTTGCTATAGTTGTAAAAAGCCAGGGCACTGGTCCAAAGACTATCCAGACAAAACTCTAAAGAAACCAGCGTAGCCACGTAGTCTCCCACGAGTGAATCCCGTGTATTTGTGTGTATCTCACCGTTAATTTATTAGGTTTTGAATACCTATTTTTGTCATTTAAGCCAATAAACATTAGTAGTAAAATTAACCCTTACAAACATTAGTAGTAAAATTAAGCCTTACAAATATTAGTCATAAAATTAATCTCTTACAAACATTACTCCTAAAATTATTCCCGAATTTAGCATCAATGTTAAAGGATGAACATTTTTTTAATATATTTTTTATATTTCAGCCCCAAACTTAAACCAACATTAGTCATATTTTTTTTTCTAGAATACACACACACATACACAATAGAGACATGCATATAGTATACATATACATACACAATACACACACGTACATACACATATACACACACACATATACACACACGTACACACAAAAATACACACACATAAATACAAATGCACAAAATATTACCTTTGAGATTGAAACATAGATTGAGATTGAGAGCCGAAATCGTGGGAGAGAGGGAAACTTTAGAGGGTTTAGAAATTTTTGAGAGAAATGAAAAGTTAATTTGGGAATAAAGTATAAGGACACTAGTCATGGCTCTAAGTCGTGACCACATGTCGTGAACCCTTTAAATTTTAACACGTCAGCGTGTAAATAATACACTGGTCATGGCCCAAAGTCGTGACTCCATTAGTGTGGCTTTGGGTTATGGCCACGTCTTAGACCGTGACCCCATCAAAGACCGCATTTGGAGGGAAACTTGGCACCATAATTATCACGGCTCATATATGTGACACACACGAGTCACGACCACGGTTCGTGACCACATTCAAGACGATCCATGACCACACTTAGTCATGGGCTTCGTCACACCCATTTTGGATATGGTCACGACTCTGGGTCGTAACCCCAAAACCATGACCATTCGCATGATATGGTGTATTTACTATTACAAATATATTATGATTGGGTCCATCCAGCTGGGTGCTGACGGTGAGGACTTGCTCAATGACCTTTGGCCTCAGGATTCTTATTTGGGCAAGGTATTCTACCTCGATGGTTCTTTTGAGGTCCGAACCAACGATTAGAACCAGAGTGGACAAGGCATCTTTGCGATTGGTATTTCCCTAAGGGAACTGTTGAATATGAATTTTTTTAGCCGGGTGATAGGTTCTGGACGACCCATAAGTATAATGACATATGTTCTTATTTGGCATTATAATCTCCTAATACTTGATTAAATATCAGCCTTGATTCACAAAAGATGCCAAGGTGGCTTAAGCTAAGAGATAAAGCCTTCTTCAATCTGGGAAAGAGAGCTTCATATTCAGCCTCATTATTAGATCTTCAAAGCCAAGTCTGATCCCTCACTCAATGATGGTTTATTTTGGAGTTATAAGGATAATTATTACTCTCCTTCTTTTTAATTTGAAAGATCCGTCAATATAGATAGTACATTTGTTGACTTAGTCAAACTCCTCATTAGTTATCTAGTAGGCTATTCCCCCTTCTTCGGGCTCCTGCCTCCAATGAATTCAGTAATGAAATATGTTAAAACCTGCCTATTAATTGTAGTTCATGGTTGATAATGGATATTGAACCTCCCTTATTCCATCGATAATTTAGACATCCATCTCAAGAGGTCGGACTTTCTGAGGACTACATTAAGTGAAAAAGAGGTGAAGACTATGACTAAATAGGCCTCTAAGTAGTTCTTTAATTTCTGTGAAGCGATGAAGAGAGAGTAAGCTAGATTTTCCAGAGGTAGGTAGCATTTCTCAGCATCAAGTAGAGTCTTGCTAACATAATATATTAGGGCATGTTTCCCTTCCCTTTCACACATTAGGTAGAGCTAACCATGTGGTCAGACACCGTGAGATGAAGATAAAATGGATCCCCCGAATTTGGGATTGTAAGTAGAGGTGTTCGGCTCAAATAAGATTTTATTTATTCAAGTGACTTTGAGCATTCTTCGTTCAAGGTCAGGCCCTTTTATTTTTTTTTAAGTTGAAAAAATGGTCAGCACTTCCCAGATGATTTAGAGATGAAGTGGTTGAGTTCTTCCATCATTTCGATTAATATCTGAACATCTCTAATTGTGTTCGGCGATTAAACATTGTTGATCACCTCAATTTGGTTGGGGTATATTTCGCTTCCCATCTGGCTAACCAATTATCCCAAGAACTTTCGAGACTAAACTTCAAAAGAGTATTTGACATCACTGGGCTTCATTTTGTAATATTTGAGGACCTCAAATGCCTTTATCAATTCCTATAGTTGGTCGACTATACGCTTGCTCTTAACGAGCCTATCATCTATATAGACCTCCATGGGGTCACCCAGTTGATGTTTGAACATCTTGGTGAGCAATTGTTAGTATGTTGCTCCTATGTTCTTCAGCAACACAACTGTAGCTGTAATACCCCGCCAAAGAAAAAGAGGTATTTAACGTTATTTTAAGTGTTTTCTCCAAAGGAAAATTCGAGAAATAAATAATTCAAGTGTAACATATCAATTACTACGTAAGCTGGCGTATTACGTAAATGGTATAAATGAGAAAAATCCCACTATACATATATCTCCTGAATGCATATTTAATTTCTAATTGTATTAATTAGGATGTCCGTTATGTTTGAAGAAAAAATATCAATGAATGGATGTGACACGGACAAGGTTAATACGACGCGACATTTAAATGGTACGAAAAGCAAAGTACCGTCATATGGATTCAAAGAGAAAGTTTTACGTTACATTAATCGCACGAGTTTTATTCTGATTTTATATAATTATTTTAAGTACTTCGGCTAAGTTTTACGCAATTCGGACAAGCAACGAGCGCTACGTGAGCCTGGGTACAAATTGTCTGACGGTACGCTACACTTCAAAAGTCCTGTTTTTTGCTAATTGTTAGGACAATTTGTTCATCAAAAAAATATTCTGACCATCTATCTAGACTCAAAAAAATATAAAGAGTATTACACGCGAAGAAAAATTAAAAAAAAAATATGTTTTGCGGGGAGGTCTCGATTCTTACGCACATTGTTTAGGACGTCAAGGAAGGTCAAAAAATACTGTGAACATGTTTTTTAACTCACAAAAATATAAGGAATATTACTATGAAGAAAAAAATTACTTTTGAGCGGAGGTCTCGATTTTGTGCGTCATGTATAGGAAAATTCGGGAGGCCAAACGACTAGTGTAAATATGATTTTTTAGCAAAAAAATGCAAGGAATACAAATCTCAAGTTAAAAGTTTCAAAAAAAAAATAGGAGAGAGAAAGTGACGAAAATGACACATTAAGTGGGGCTTGGGAATGTTGGTATAAAAGCAAAGAGAGGTGGGGGTTAGGGCTCATGTATTTCATCAGATTTTTATAGCTTCTCTGTCACTAAACTTGGACTCCCATGGGGATGCATTCTACCCCAGACTTGTTAGGGCCAAACCCACCACTTCCACCACCTACAAACACCATTAAATAGCCAAAAATCATCTTATAACACTATACGAACAAAAGTGGTTATTGATGGGTTGAAGAAGATGAAGTTCTTGGAATTAATAGAGGGTTTTGTAGAAGATTTCTTGGAGCTTAAAGAAGCATTTCGTGGAGATGGAATGGAGCTACAATGGAGCTTTCTTAGAGGACCTTTTGTGTCTCCCTTTAAGGCCACTCTCGAAGGTGTGAGAATCACCCATCTTCCTCATTCCTTCCACCATTTTGAAGATATTTAGGTGGGATTTACTAACCTTGATTTGGATTTATTGATGAGTATACATTTCAGTTAGCTATTTATATATATTAGGCTTAATACGTGTAGGATTTATGATAACTTGCATCCATAGGTCTTGTAACTTGATAAATATGACTTCATGTGCAAATGGGTTTCAAAGAAGTTGTTTAAAATGGGTTTTGAATAAGATGAAAATTCAGATTACTATTTTACACAATTTTGGTATGAAAATGGCTATAATGCATTCATGGATTTATTAGTTGCACTCTTAGTATTTTGTATAAGGATGGGTATTTAAAACGAGGTTTTAAATGTACTAATAGACTTATTAGTATCATTCTTACTATTTTCTATGAAAATGAGCACTTAAAACAAAGGATTGAATGGGTTTTAAAAATGGATGATTTTTAGCCCACCATTCACAAACAATTTATGAAGTATAATGGTTTAAACTCATGTGTTTAAGGTGAATAAATAATTTCTTTGATCTGAAGAACACTTGGTATATATATGCCCTTTTTATGAGATTGATATAGTGATTTTCATGTTTATGAATCATTATGAAATGAGCAGCTGGAGTTTCATTTATAAAGTGTACTATTTAGTTTGTTAAACTAAACTTTGGGTAAAAATGTAAATAATGAAAGTGTAGAACACTAAGTGTGAATAAAACGACAAAGTATGTGTCTTTATACAAAACATCATAATTAAAGTGTGTAGCACTAAGTTTGAAATGTAAAGTGTCAAACGTGTAAATATTGACTAAAATGGGGTATTCAGTCATTGATCTATTAATGCAAGAATAACGCATTAAAAGTTTAATGTTTATGTGGTAACATGGGATGGTTAAATAAGATGACTTAATAATATTTAAGCTACCTAATGAGGTTTGAATCATAATAAATACGAGTGTGTGTTATATGAGGCTTTCAAGGGCAAATGAGTATTTTTTTTAAACACGGTGTGTGCATGCGTTGAATGGAAGTCCTATAATATGGTTAAGTAACTCTGGTGTGAGTTAATAAACGTTGGGTAATAAACGTTTGAAAGTAAATGAAATATTTTCCTAATAATTGCTAATTGTTTAACCGTATGCATTAATGGGAAGGAATGCTAGTTTTTAAGCATAATGATACAAATGATTTTTGTTTTGTAAAGATAAGGAGAATAAATGGGTTAAATAACGTTTTTGAAATAAAACGGTTTAATACATTGGGATATGTATTTTCAAATGTATATATGTAGATACATACGTACGTTCACATGCATGGAGTGTAGCGTGTGAGTATTATTTTATGTCGTTCATTTCTATACCACATTTGTATAGTTCCCACTGAGCATTCAGTTGACTCCCTCCTTTTGTTACGGAAGTTTGAATGAAATTTGGTATTTTGAACGCGTTATACAGGTAATGATTTACTTGAAATTATGTTAGTAACTCTATTTACTTGTCCTTGGGGCACTTTCCTTGGGTCAGATCACGTAGTGATTGTAAATTGAACTCACATGCTACTAAGTGTAACGTTAAATAATAATAAAACTGGATTAGGAACATTAATTAGGGTGTTTCATTGCACTTCACAATTAACGCGCAAATCAGATTGGGTTAGTCCTTTATCAACCCTTAAATCAAGGTCGGGGCATTATAACTTGGTATCAGAGCTTTAGGTTCATGTTCCTTTCGGGTGTGACGTGGTGAGGTCGGTAGTGGATCTTTCGGCAATATTGTTGGTTGGAGCCGATCACGCTTGCGTGGTTCCGGTTTTGATTTGTACCTTGATGGTAAAGTCGAGGTTTTGAACACATTGTGCCATTCTCTTTGTCCGTTGCATTTGTTATGCCAGTGTTAGCTAGTAAGTATCGGGTTTTGGTGTAGGCCGTTAGGTGTCGGCACCTTAGGCTTTTGTGAGATGTATCATGTAGAAGTTTGATGATTAAAAAGTCTTAATAATTTCAGTTGCATCATAGCTGGTATGCTTATGGTTTCATCTATGGGATTAGGCGATTAAGTAGCGTGACTTGTGAATAAACAATTTTATGGAAATTAGAATGCCAAAGTGACTTGATCATGATTTGGGTTTAGATAATCATATTGATTTAGGGTAATTTAAGAACGAATCTATATAGTCCTTGGAATTAATGTTAAAAAATGGTGGTATTTAATTATGGTTTTAGAACAATGAAGTGGTATTGAGGAATAGGATCTCTTGTGGCGTCAAATGTATTGGCCCAAAGTTTTATAGGTTGTACACGATGCCCCGTATCCTACCAAAAGTTTTATAGTGGTGATAGCTTGTGATCTAGCAAATGATTATGATGACTATGTAGTGAGACAAGTTAGTTGTCATAACTGAGTGTTCAATAAAGTTAAGTTATACGCCAGGATGAGTTTGATCTCGGGTTACAGTTGTGGATAGGCATGTGAACCCATACCGATAATGCCTTGGAGTTGCGTGCTAAGGATTAGCTAATGAGTTATTAGTACAAGTGATAGACACTCCCTTATAATGGTGAAATTTAGATTACGCTTCGAGTATTACGATAACAAGGATGCTCCTCTTTGAACTTTGGGTATTTCTTATAATGTCAAGGACATATAGTTACGTTTAGTGTAACACGTGGTAATTGGGTTAGTGTTTGGCCCAAAAAAAAATTAACGGCTATGATCATTGGAGATGATTGAATTGGTTCCTTTCCATGGAGCGTTGGGAAATTTATTGTGTGGATGCATAGGCTGTTGATGTTGTAGTACGATTTAGTCATATCGTTTTATGGCAATACTTAGGAGTTAGCGCCATGGCTCGTTGATTAGGTTGTATTAAGATATGACCCTTCTGAATAATATTGAAAATAGGTTGATACGTGCTAGGTTTTGCACTTGGGAGACCTAAAACGCGATGATGTTTATCATGGTTTTAGAGATAACACTCAGAATGGAGTGTTAGGCTTGATTATAGCACCTATGTTGTACTACCCGTATGGCTTAGTATGAATCTAGTGAGGAGAATCATTAGGTATTAGGCATGGATAATGATTGAAAAATCGAGGTGTCATTGTAACTAGTTTGATAGTTATGATTTGGGATCACACAGGACGTTGCTAAAAATTGTAGCGATGGTCCGTAGGGTAAAATTATGTGAGTGCTGTGTTTCACTAGATGAGAAGGATATCTAGGTTTGAAAGTTAGCAATCACATGTTGAGATTGTGGAGACTCGAGTATTTTAGGTAAGTGACTGACATTAAGCAATGAGAAATGTAACTTCACTTTTATAGGACGGATAAAGACTAACCTTAGTCTTAAGGAGGGAAGCCTAGAGTTTTATCTTCCCAAGTGAATTGATTCTCAAGTCATTGTCTTTAAAAATGGGTAGTCGTGATTAGTGATTCAAGCCAGAGCACATGGCTAGGCTAATACTTTAGCGTACATATAGGTCAGTGAAAATTTTAGACTTCAAGTGTACGATGTGGTTCGTACTTCGTATGACATGGTTCGCTACCTTAATTCGATTGTTTCATTTTGGCATGGTAGTCTCCTGATTCATTGCATCTTCTTGTGTCTTAGGTAATCCCGGTAATGGGAAGTTGTTGTTTCAGTTATGGGTATGTATTCGGGTGTAGCGTTGCATAAATTGAGTAGTGATGAGGGATAGGCCGGGTTGAGGCTGATGCATCATGGTACATGCACATGCTCTTCTCAGAAGCACCTTATTTTACACTGGTTAGTGCGTACGCGGGGTCTCCCTTCCTTGTTGCATATAGTTTCCATGTGTGCTTGATAGATTTAGCTTAACACACTCGTTAGTTAACCGGTATAGCTAGTTATGACATAGATCGTGAATTTGAGGTCATGACTCTAAGATATGAATATTAGAACTTGATGGAACATTAAATGAATTTGCTGATTGAAAATGTAATCTCTCATGTGTATTTTGGTTGTCGTACCTAGGATGACTCTATCTTAATTCGTAGTCTCATGGGGGGTATCGATCGAATGGATCATTGGGATTAAATGGATGTCTTGAAACCATTGATGTCAATAGTTATTAATGTTGAGGATGTATCTTCTTGATCTAGGCAATACCCAAATTGTTTGACAAAACGTAGACGTGTAAATCCCGATGTTCGGAATAATTCATGATAAAGAGTTCTTTGGGGTGTTAGCATGATATTTGCTGACTATAAATTACTTTGAGGTATTGTTTGGATGGTCATGTTAGGCATGCTTGGGAGTTAGCAATAATACCTTCGGATCCTCTATTGTTGTATCAAATTAATGGTATGAAATCTTTAGGTTAGACTATAGTGTTAAAGACACCTAGGATTGGAGTTAAATCGTTGGATGGATGATTTGTTAGCTTGATGAACATGAATTTTGAGGTAGAAATTTTCTAAGGAGGGAAGAATGTAATACACCACCCAAGAAAAAGAGTTATTTAACATTATGTGAAGTTTTTTCTCCAAAGAAAAATTCGAGGAATAAATAATCCAAGTGTAACATGTCAAGTAATACGTAAGGTGGGATATTACGTAAATGGTATAAATGTGAAAAATTCCTCTGTACATGTGTCGCCTGAATGCTTATTAAATTTCTAATAGTATTAGTTAGTATGTCTGCTAAGTTTGAGGGGAAAATATCAAGAAATGGATGTGACATGGACCAGGTTAATATGACGGGACATTTAAATGGTACGAAAAGCAAAGTACCTTAATATGGATTCAACGAGAAAGTTTTACGTTACATGGTTTTCACGAGTTTTATTTTGAATTTATATAATTAGTTTAAGTACTTCGGTTAAGTTTCACACAATTTGGACAAGCAACGAGTGCTACGTGAGCCTAGGTACAAATTGCCTGGCGGTGCGCGTCACTGCGAAAGTCCAGTTTTTTGCGAATTATTTAGGACAATTAATAAGTAAAAAAAATATTCCGACCATGTAACTAGACTCACAAAAATATTCCGACCATGTAACTAGACTCACAAAAATATAAAAAATATTACCATGTAAAGAAAAATCGAAAAAAATATGTTTTGCACGGAGGTCACGTTTCTTGCGCGCATTGTTTATGACGTCACGGAAAGTCAAAAAAGTATTGTGAATATTTTTTTTGACTCACAAAAATATAAGGAATATTACTATGACGAAAAAAAATTACTTTTTCGCGGACGTTCTGATTTTGTGCGTCATGTATAGGACAATCCGGAAGGCTAAACGACTAGTGTAAATACGAATATCAAGCTAAAAGTTTAAAAAAAAATAGGAGAGAGAAAGTGACGAAAATGACAACATTAAGTGGGGCTTGGAAGTGTTGGTATAAAAGCATAGATAGGTGGGGTTAGGTTTCATGTCTTTCATCTAGCCTCTCTCTCACTAACATTGGACTCCTATGGGGATAGATTCTGCCCCAAACTTGTTAGGGCCAAACCCACCACTTTCACCACCTACAAACACTATTAAATATCCAAAAATCATCTTTTAACACCATAAGAACCAAAGTGGGTATTGATGGGTTGAAGAAAATGAAGCTCTTGGAGTTAATAGAGGCTTTTGTAGATGATTTCATGGAGCTTGAAGAAGCATTTTGTGGAGATGGAATGGAGTTACAATGGAGCTTGCTTAGAGGAGATTTTGTGACTCCCTTTAAGGCCACCTTTGAAGATGGGGGAATCACCCATCTTCCTCATTCCTTCCATCATTTTGAAGACATTTGGGTGGGATTTACTAAACTTGATTTGGATTTATCGATGATTATAAATTCCAGTTAGCTATTTACATATATTAGGCTTAATATGTGTAGGATTTATGATAACATGCATCCATGGAGCTTGTTACTTGATAACTATGACTTCATGTACAAATGGATTTCAAAGAAGTGATTTAAAATGGGTTATGAATTAGACAAAAATTCAGATTACTATTTTACACAATTTTGGTATAAAAATGTGCAAGAAAATGGCTATAATGCATTCATGGATTTATTAGTTGCATTCTTAGTATTTTGTATAAGGATGGGTATTTAAAACGAGGTTTTAAATCTACTAATAGACTTATTAGTATCATTCTTACTATTTTCTATAAAATGGGAACTTAAAATAAAGGATTGAATGGGTTTTTAAAATGGATAATTTCCGGCGCACTATTCACAACATTTTATGAAGTATAATGTTTTAAACTCATGTTTTAAGGTGAGAAATGATTTCTTTGATGTGAAGAACACTTGATATGTACATGCCCTTTTTATGATATTGATATAGTGATTTTTATGCTGATGATTCTTATGAAATGAGCAAATGGAGTTTCGTTTATAAACTGTACTATTTAGTTTGTTAAACTAAACTTTGGGTAAAAATGTAAATAATGTAAGTGTAGAATACTAAGTGTGAATAAAATGAATAAGTATGTGTCTTTATGCAAAACGTCATAATTAAAGTGTGTAGCACTAAGTTTGAAATGTAAAGTGTTAAACGTGTAAATATTGATTAAAATGGGGTTTTAGTATTAAATCTCATATATAAAGTGTGTAGACTTAATATGTGAAAAGCATGAATTTATATATTAAAGGAAGAAATGTGCAACAATCTGATTTTTGACAAAGTGAGAAGTTAAAAAGGTGTAGTGGTGACTAAAATGCCTACGTGTTAAGTTTGAAACTTAAAAGGGGTATTTTTGATAAATAACATTGAGAAGGAGTAAAGTTGCTAGTTTTGGTGAAAAATGGGAAAAATTGGTAATTTACTTAAAGTGTTACTTTTTATGAAATAAAAATGTTAAAGGGTGTTTTGGCACTAATATGGAAAAAAATAACTTAAGTCCTTAAAACGAAAATGATTTTCAGTGTAAACATCAACGTGTGCATGAAAAAGGACTTTAATGGAATATAATGATTTGTTCTAAATGAATAATGGAAAAATGGACAGTTAAGTCCAAGGCTTTGGCTTCAGCCCGAAAAAGGTAAATTAATATGAACATTATGAAAATGTTGAACACATTGGCAAGATAATGGTATTGGATGATGTCGGGTTAAATAATTAAGCAGGGCCATGTTGTCCCTAATGGTGAAAGACCCCAAACCAACTGCAGTTCACTTGCTGCTCGATGCCGGACGGTAAAATTCCATGAAACCGTGGGTGTGCGTGTGTTGTGACGGGTGTGTGCGATGGCGGAATCCCTAAAGAAAATGCTAAGTAATGAATTGAGTGTTCATTAAAGAGGCATAAATGAATGGTATTGATTTATTAATGCAAGAATAACGCATTAAAAGTTTAATGTTTATGTGGTGACATGGAATGGTTAACTAAGATGACTTAATTGTATTTAAGCTACCTAATGAGGTTTGAATCATAATAAACACAAGCGTGTGTTATATGAGGCTTTTAATGGAAATTGAGTATTTTCTAAACACGGTGTGTGCGTGCGTTGAATGGAAGTCCTATAATATGGTTAAGTAACTCTGGTGTGAGTTAATAAACGTTAGGTAATAAACGTTTGAAAGTAAATGAAATATTTTCCCAATAATTGTTAATTGTTTAACCGTTTGCGTTAATGGGAAGGAATGATAGTTTTTAAGTATAATGATACAAATGATTTTTTTTTGTAAAGATAAGGAGAATAAACGGGTTGAATAAAATTTTTGAAATAAAACGGTTTAATACATTGGGATATGTATTTTCAAATGTATATATGTAGATACATACGTACTTTCACATGCATGTAGTGTAGCGTGTGAATATTCTTTTTTGACGTTCATTTCTATACCGCATTTGTATAGTTCTCATTGAGCATTCAGCTCACTCCCTCCTTTTGTTACGGCGGGTTACATGCAATTTCGTATTTTGGGCGCGTTATACGGGTAAATGTTTACTTGCATTTACGTTAGTAGCTCTGTTTACTTGGCCTAGGGGCACTTCCCTTGGGTCACATCACGTAGTGATTGTAAATTGCACTCGCATGCTGATAAGTGTAACGTTAAATAATAATAAAATTGGATTAGGAATATTATTTAGGGTGTTTCATTACACTTCATAATTAATGCGCAAATCGTATCGGGTTAGTCCTTTATCAACCCTTAAATTCGGGTCGGGGCGTTACAGTCGCAGTACAAGCCAAGTGTGTTAATGAACAACGTCTTCTCTTGGTCGGGATCAAACAAAGGGATTTGAAAATACCCCATTCAAGAAGCTCATTCGTCCATGGTTGGCCATAGCATCAACTAACTGCTCAATCTTTGGCAGAGAAATGTGTCTTTGGGACAGACGTTGTTCAGGTTGGTGAAGTCAATACGCACTTTCCACTTCTTGTTATTCTTCTTGGCAACGACTTGGTTAGAAAACCACTTGGAGAATTGAACTTTGTTAATGGACCTTTCCTCCAGAAGTTTCTCCATTTCCTCTTCCACTGCCTTAGCCTTATTTGCAATTGTTCGGCAAGCTTTTTATATGATCGGCATGAATGTTGGGTCTATGTGAAGTTACCGGCGCATGATTTTTCATTCAGTCTTGGGCATAATATAAGGATACTAAGAAAATACATTTTGATTCTCTTTGAGTGGAGAGATAAATTCCTCTTTTTTGTGATCGGTGGGCAAAATAACGATCATAAATTTCTTCTTCGGGTATGAGTTGTTGAAATTCACTTCTTGTAATGGTTCCATAACTCTGTCTGCGGGCGACACCCATGTTTCTTCCACCCCAAGTTTGCCATACTTTAGTTGTATTTTGGACGAAGTGGGGTCCTTACTCGCCTCGTCTGCGATTGATTTTTACTTCTTCTTTTCTCACTTAGGCTTGATGACAGTGATAAAGCATTATCGAGCAACGGCCTAGTTTCCCCTTATCTCCATTATCTCCAAGTTAGGGATGCATTTGATCTTCTGGTGATAGGTGGAAGGGATATCCTTCTTGGTGTGAAGCTATCCTCGTCCAAGGATGTCATGGTAGGGGGACTTAATGTCCATAACTAGGAACTCGATTAATTTTAAGATATTCCTAATACCCACTGGCAGAACCACCTTTCTTAATGGCGTGGTCATTTTTCCAGTGAATTCGACCAAAGGGATGGTCGCTAACTTCATATTTTCCATATTGAGATTGAGCTTGTTGAACATATTTAGGTACATAACCTCTGAGGATCTTCTCTGGTCGACTAGTAGCTTGTCCACGTCTCAGTTAGCAATTTTAAGAGAGATTGCTAACGCATTATGATACGGAGTCCTGACCCGACCAGGTCTTCCTCGATAAAAACTATGTGCTCGTTATAGTCAATATCTTCTGGCCATCAGCGTTTGCTTGCTGGAGTTTTGGTAGGGTCAATTTGGAAAGCTTCCATAACTGCAGTGACCTTTTTTAATTCCACTCGAGCAACATTGCCATGGATCCGATTCGGACTTGATACACCGTGGATGACTGAGATCGTGTACCATCTCATCATCGTCTAGGAGGTTGTCAGACTTTCAGTCATTCTCTACGGTGGGATTTACACCCTTTTTCTCCATTAGTTCATTTAGGTGGACAACCTGGGCAGTTCTTCCAAGTGGGACTTGAGCTCCTTATAGTTTTATGTCTTGTGTCCATGCTCATTGTGATAGAAATATCTCAGGGCAGTGTTCCTTTTTTATGGATCTCTCGTAATCTTCATCGCCACTTGAGGAATTGATTATTTTTTTATCTTATTTAAGATCTTTTAGATCGACTCATTGAAAACATTGTTGATCGCCTGGTAGGCCTTGGGAGGGTTCTCTTGTCATTGTTCTTGGTTCTGCCATTCTGCTTCTAGCCCCCTTCTTGGGGACATTCTCTGTGTCACCGTTTCTGACTATTTTTTATCGACTTTTATCATGTTGGACGTCTTTTACCTTGGCATATTTCTCTTTTCTGGACATAAGTTCGTCAATAGTGTTGTCCTCCTTTTTGTTGATGGATTATTGTAATATAGAGTAGCACGGAAAACTAATCTTGAACGAGGACACAAAATATGCTCAGAGAAATCCTCCACTTATTTATAGGTTTCTCAACACTTATGAACATACTATCGCAAGGTCTTTTGAGGTTTTTCCTCATGGTGAGGAGTGACTCCATCCTCTTTCGATGAGCACTAATGGTGATGAACCTGGTTATTAAAGCCTCTCTGAGTTGCTTGAAGTTGTTGATCAACCTATGTGGGAGCTTCTCAAATCCCTTTTGCGGAATATCCCCCATACTATAGGGGAATATGTGCCATATAAGATCTTCATCGTTACTCTAGAGGATCATTGTCTCTCGTATTGGTGAACAGGATCGATGGGATCAATCATCCCATCATAGATCTTGAACCTGGGCATTGAGAACTTTTTAACGGGCTCCAATTCCTCAATCTCTCTTGAGAACGGAGACTTCATCTGGCTAATAAGGACCCTCTTGGCCATTTCCTTAGTTGACATGGTTCCCTGATGATCAGGGTGCTCATCCATCTCTATACAAATGAGTTTGCGAAGATCCTTCTTGCGACGACCTCATTAGTGGTCGTCTTCCCTGGGAGGGTTTCTGTTCCTAGAGTGATCCTGATCGCACTGCAAACTCCTTCCTCAACTGCGAGTTCTACTCTCCTGAGGGTTGGGTGTTCAAGCATAGCATTTAGGTTTGTCCCCATAGAGCTCTTGATCCATTATTTCTAGGCGACGTTACGAACAGATATTATCCTCTTGTTAACGGAGAGTGACATCCTCCTATTGATGCAGACATCGTTCATAAGCATCTACAAGTCATGAGATATGAGTGGACTTCGGTTGTGAGTCTTTTTCCACTATTTTTTCCTCCTAAGGATGATGGCGTGAGGTAAGAGTGTTCTGGATCCTATTGGGGTAGACCTCACACCTGAATCTAGGCACTAGGGGTTTGTTTTGTTCGTCTTGATGTTCCCCGTTAATTGGCTGAGGTGCGTTGCATGGGTGAGACATAACTCCTCGGTGGCTCTAATTGGATGAGAAAATAAAACTCATTCACACGTGCGATGTCAATTGTAGCTGGTAAAATCCTATTTTGATTCATTCAACATAGTAAAGACGGACGGTAAAGGAAAATCACACAACGCAAGATATACGTGGTTCGACAACGTGCCTACGTCCACAATGGTGTTTCTATACCTTGATTGATCAGTTCTTATCAAAAAATATTACGTGCCCCTCTACCAAGAGGTAAGGGTTACATTTATATAGAACATAAAGAGAATGAGTCGTGTAGGACTCTAAGGTTGTGGGATGTTGTTACGATCTGGTAAAATAGATCCAAGCTCGAGATATCAATCGAATCCCTTTTTGTTCTTATCTTGAAGCTTTGATCATCTATCAGGTTTGTCAGACACATGTCAGTTCTTTCGATTAGGTCGATTAATTTGCCCACAAAAACCCTTGATTTCATGTTGGTAAAAATTTCAAAATATTTTTAAGTCATTCTAATAAAAGATATGTGGCGTAAAGAGCTCATTTTATGGAAATATTGTCATTTTATATAAGAAAATATTAAGTTTGCATGTAAAAAAATGGTATACCTCATAATGTTGTAATTTCAGGTGAAAAAACGTTAAAATGTGCAACTAGTTTATACTTTGAGTTAAAATGGTTACATTTAAGTAGAAATGTCCATGAAAATATTGTGTACATATTTTCAGAATATTATGAGCTAAAAATGGTCGAAACCCTAACATGGAAAATGGATGGAAAATGATATTTAAACATTTCAAAAGGGTTAGCAGAAAAAACCCTACGGGTTTGAAGTTAATGAATAATAATGTAAAGGTGGGAATGACAAAATGATGAATATTTGGCATAAATAAAGGATTTTTGCAATGTGACTCACAATTTAGCTAAAACTGTGAAATGAGCCCTAAGGATTGTGAAAATTAAGGTTTTTCCCCAAATTGTAATATTTTGCAAAGAGAATTTTTTTTAAACATCCTATAAAAAGTGTTTAGACTTTGGAAACAAGTGAACCTTAAATATTCGACAACTAAAAGTGTATAAAATGTGTAACAAAGTTGACATGGTGGTATTTACCTTAGGTTATTAGCCTTATCGGTCGGGTTTAAAAAAGTAAATGTAAAAGAATGAAACAAAAGTGTAAATGTGAAAATATTTTACTATTGAGTAAACGAAATGTACTCAGAGCAATCAAAAAAGTTTAAAAAGGTCCCGGAGCCCTAGGGTGCAGTTTCGTCTTAGAACTAAGACAACTAGCCAGTAAAGGGTTATGCCATTTATGGCTGGCGGTGAAAGCCTGTAAACATAATGATAAATGATATTGTAAAGAGCTTGATGATCATAAAATGATAAGGAAAAAGGTTAACTGAAACCATTAATGAATTACGAAAAAGCAAAGATAAATGTTAATAATAAAGGGGGTAAATACGGGACTCTGGCCCGAGTCAGTTAAAAAGGTTATGACGTAGTTGCATTTGATACACGCTTAAATAAAATGAATATTTTCATAAATATTAAAATGCATTGTATATGTATACTTATTTACTTGTATTATTATATATTGCTAATATTCCCCCTACTGGGCAATTTCTGATTTCCCTATTTGGATAAAACCCCACCCTTAGGTAGCTCGGGTAAGGATGCGGCTAAGGCCAAAGAGAGTCAGGATCGCTCCTGGAGAAGATCTGAATTATCGATTTGTATCGTAATGTGATTTCTCAAGACTTTTATCAATCGTTTTTTGTTAATGTTTTATTTGAACAATTACCTTGGTTTGTAATAATTTGGATTATATTGGATTATGATATGTAGAGTTAATTTGCCAAACTCGTTTTCAGCTAAAGTCAATTGAACTCTAAATCACATTCAAGTGGTCACATTTTTGTGAATGATAACAAACGGATTTAAGATTATAAATTGATGGGTTTTGGCAAGTAAAGGTTTTCATTACTTTTCAAAAATAAATTGTCCCTAACATTTCGATGTTGGTGCGAGTTACCTCTCATAAGTGACTCCAATTCAGGTCAGGACATTACAATAACAAACCAACTAATCCCAAAAAATTCATCATTATTACCAAATAGTGGAAAAAAATCAGCCATATAATTTGACTTCGTCTCGTGAAAGTCTGTACAAGTCATCCAACCATCCTAAAAAAATGTTGAAGAAATTTTCGGTACACACCCCAACCTACTCTTCCCCGAAGATGGGGAAAAAAGTCCACAAAATCAAAAACCTATATATTGTGGAATTGAGTAAGAGTAATCCATCTGCCATCCTTAGAATTGAAAAAGAAATCACAAGGAAAGAACTATAGATATACACCTTCCTCTAAAGGTTCCTCGATATCTTCAGACAAGTCATCGACATGTGTGATAGGATGACATCCATCGTTGTCGTAATAAAAAATTATGTCGAAAGAAAGGGGCATCACATCTACATACAAATAGTGGAAATACCTCGCCCACTTGCGCATTCAATGATCGCTTCAATCTCAAGGAACACCATGCCAAATTAACTAATGAGGTGGAAAAAAATCTACTCTTAGATTAAAACTCTATTTTATGTATTTGTAGTCTTTGATTATTAGAATATTAAGAGTAGGATTCTTAGGAAAATAATGGGTTTTCTAGCAAAATTAATAATAATTTTTTTTACGAAATAAAATAAATGTTGGAAAAATTCTATTTTTGTTCAAATAAATGAAGAATACATATTTCAAAGTTTCTTGAAATAAAGTTTAGGATTTTTATGAAAATGGTACATTTTCTAGAAGTTTGATGTTAACATTTTATGAAAAAAAATGTTTGAAAATGCGGTTGATTTTGCTCAAATAAATAGTGCAATAATGTTCCAAAGTTTCTTTAAAAAATGAAGATTTTATGAAAATGGGCATTTTTGGAGTTTGAAGAAATAAAATGTCTTATACCTTGAAAGTATATTTAAGGGTTATGAATTTCTAAAATGAAATGTATGTTTAACCCATTAATAGGATTTGAGATTTAAAATTCATCTTCTCATGCATATAAACTTGTAATATTTTGGCAATGAATATGTAACAAGTTTAAAGAAGGTTTTGTCGGGTTTAAATATGAAATAAGAAAAAGTAGAAATTCTAGGCTTCCAAGTGTGTGAAAAGGGGATTATTGGTGATAAGTGTATGGTTGTAATACTATACGGGTTAATAAAAGAAAATGATATTTTCTTATAAAGTAGTCTTATATGTTCAATAACTCTTGAAAATAAATGTATTGAAATAAAGAATTTTCTAATTTAGAAGAATATTACTCCAAAGGTTTAAAATGGTGTTAAGGTGTTAAAAACACTTAAGAAGTTAGTGTGGGTAACTCAATGGTGTTAAATTAACACTTGTGAAATAGAGTAAAAGATGAGTTTGAAAATAAATGGGTAAGATGATAATTTTATGTAAAGTGGAACATTTTTATGAAATAAAAATGTTGGAAAGGGTGTTACACATTATAGTCCTAATGAACATAATTTTTGGAGTAAAATCAAGGCTAAAGAGGACACGAAATGATGATTTTCAAAGTGTAACACAAATTGGGCTGAAACCCCGACTTTTGGCTTCGACCGGGTAAAAGAAAAGGTGGAATAATGTGGATATTTGCAAAATATTAAAACACATTAATAAGGACTCGGATGACACCGAAAAAATTAAGGAGAGTCTCGAGCCTTGGGATGAAAAATTGAAAACACTAGCCAGAGCATATGGTGCGCATAACCGGCAGTGTGGAGCCCGTTAAAATATGCGATTATTGAAAGATTTCGAGAAAAAAGATAAAGGAATAAGGAACATGTCAAGAAATGAATTTTGTGGTGAAAATGTGTTAAGACAACCTACTTGAATGAAGTAATAAATGTTCCGGTAAAGGCTAAAATGGACAAGTAGATGTATAATTGATTATTCTCCATAAGGTATAAAAAAGAAAGTAAGTGGGTAACTAGGTGGTTAAGCAACCTAAGAGGTTTAACCCATAATTAGTACAAGGGTGTGTTGTGAAAGGTTTTCAAAGACTAAATAAGTATTTTCTAACACGGTGTTCCCGTGTGTTGAAAGGGTGATTTTCAATGAAAATACTAATGTGGATTGGTCAAAATGAAAAGGGTAATTTCGATAAAGAAATGAATTTCGGTCAAACCAAGTGTAGTTGTTTCAAGTATTTAACTATGCGTGTTATATAAAGTGATAAATATCATAATGAGAAAAACGAAGTCTTTTACAAGATTAAGGTGTATTAATCTCGATAAATAAGATTTTTGAAAGTAAAATTATTTCATGCATTAAGTATATGCATATGTGTGTCTCTTTATATATACAAGGTAGTTGCATGTGCACGTAAACATATCACGTTAGAGTTTTCTTTCTGTCGTTCGATTCTATACTGCATTTTGTATATTTTCTATTGAGCATTCGGCTTACTCCCCTGTTTTGTTACGGAATGTGGGTTGTGATTTCGTATTTTGAGGGCGTTATACAGGTAAGTACTCTCTTTTATTTTACGTTAGTAGCTCTGTATGCTTGGACCCCGGGGTGCTCCCTTGGGTCCCTCATGTAGTTTGATTTGAAATTGGAATCGCATTCTAAATAAGTGAAACGTTAATTAAAATAAAACTGGATTAGCAACATTTTATAGGTTGTTCATTGCACTTCACAGCTAATGATCGAGTCGGACCGGGTTCACCACGGATAACCCATAAAATTAGGTCGGGGAGTTACAGTTCTCCTAGGGATATAATAGCCATGTCGACGCTTTAGCAGTGGACTCCAATCTAAGGAGAACAGTTGAATTGGAATTCCTCGCCAAGCCCAGCATTATAAAGTCAGTGGTCATCGAGCACGTTCTCGCCGTGCAAAAAAGTCCCAATTGGATGGATCCAATAATTAATTATATGCAGAATGATATATTACTAACCGACAAAAGTAAGCCCATTAAGTTAGGGTTAAAGCTGCGCGATTTTATCTAGGTCCCGAAGGAAAACTTTA
Source organism: Sambucus nigra (assembly GCA_949130495.1). Classification (NCBI taxonomy): domain Eukaryota; kingdom Viridiplantae; phylum Streptophyta; class Magnoliopsida; order Dipsacales; family Adoxaceae; genus Sambucus; species Sambucus nigra. The sequence continues at coordinate 686,298,226 of OX422208.1, forward strand.
CATAAGATATTTCACAGATCCTTACCTCCAATGCGTGCATCCAAATGACTTTGACCAAGTTCTTACAAACTACACGATGGGATCTGTAAAAGCCACACAAGAGGAAGTTCTCTTGCCTTTTGAGTGATCAAAGAAGGATATTGGTGGTTATATATGCGGAAAGACACAACCTCATATGTCTAGATATGTGAAAAGTGCCAAAAGTTCCCCCTCCATGCTTCATCAGCCAGCCAGTGACTTGAAGTGACTAACTAGTCCTTGGTTGTTTGCCCAATGGGGGTAGTGACTAACTAGTCCTTGGTTCTAGGATCACTCCCAACAGCGCCAAGAAATCGCAAGTATCTATTGGTCGGCACAAATTAATTCACAGAGTAAATTGAAGCAGAGATTCATCTGGAGGAACATTATAACACGCTTTGGGGTACTTAGGGAAATCATCACAGAAAATGGCACACAGATTGAAAGTGGACCCTTCTAAGGTTTCTGCGACAACTATGGCATAAAATAACATTTTAGCTTGGTGGCCTATCCCCAAAGCAATGGACAAGTAGAGGGTTATCGCAAAACGAAGCTCGACGTCATAAAAAGAGATTAAAGAAGGCAATGGGAGCTTGGGTGGATGACCTTCCCCATGTTACTGTGTCCATATCGTACTACACCTAGAAGGCTTATTGGGGAAATGCCATTCACCCTAACATATGAGATGGAGGCTGTTATTCCTATGAAAGTCGGTTTGCCAACCATGAGGTACACATTATCGAGCAATTTTTGAATGACGAAGCTATAAGCGCTGAACTTGACCTAGAAGAAGAATGAAGGGAACATGCTATGATAAAACTGGCCTCTTACCAACAATAGTTAGCCAAGAAATACAACAAGCACGTTAGTCCGAGCAAATTCCATGCCGATGATTATGTCCTCAGAAAAGTCCTCGACAGTGCTAAAAAGCCTTCAGACAGCAAGTTAGGGCCTAACTGGGAGGGAAAATTCAAGGTCATCAGAGACGATCTACAAGGGGCCTATCATTTGGAAACAATAGAGGGAAATGAGATACCCAAGGCTTGGAATTCAGCCAATCTCGAGAAGTTTTACTTTTAAGTTCGCTCTTATTTAAGTTATTTCTAGCTTAATAAGTTTTTGCAAATTTTTATTTCAGAATTTATGATGCTTGCGATTTGATGTAGCATTTTAATAACAGCTCAAGTGGATCAATTATTTGCTTAACATTGTTCCAAAATTGCAGGCTCACATATTAAATTAGCGATCATAGTATTGATCAACATTACCTTAGTCTAATTACAATTGCAAATTGTTTAATTACAATTAAAGCTAAGGCCTCAAGCTCTTTGTTCATAAAAAAAGACCTCATGAATTGCTCAGGTAAACAAAAGACCTACGGAGGATCCCTAGGCACTGAATGAACCCAACTTTGGTCGAATAAAAATTCTGAATAGGTAGATAGTCTTAAAACCAGGTGCATTTTGGCCATAGAATGTTCTAGGCCTAAGGTGGTGTAACGACACAACCTAAAAGGTAAGATAAGACAATAAAATACATGCTTGGTATAATGGAATGGAAAAATGCAAAACGATGATATTATATAAACAACTTGTTACAAAATGTTATAAGTTACAAAAAGTTTGTTTACAATAACAAAAGGACAACAAACAACAGTTATTATCGGCTAGCAAGAACTATAGCAATGGCTCTTCCTCGACTATCATCGAAATCTGGTCGGAACTCATCGTCGCTCTCATGACAAGTCAAATAGCTCTTGGCCAATCGGAGAGGGACGGTATCTAATGGAACCTAGAATTATTCACTGCCAAAAGGTGGATTCCTATAAGTCATACACTCAACTTGGTACATATACCAAAGTTGAGAGTCCTTGGGAACTTTTAATATCCCTAAGGCATTTATCCAACCATGCTTGTAAGCTAATTGCTTTGTCTCCTCTAGATTGATGGGGGCGTCCATCCATCTTTCTTTATAGCCAGCAGACCACACTGCTCGAGGACCCATCTTTAAGAGATAACATAATTTAATGATGTCGCGATTAAGGCCCATTGTCACAACATGAGACTTTTTATAATCATCCTCTACCTTGGCAAGTTTCTTCTTAAGGGAGTCATTGTTAGCTTAGAGAAGGGCTCTAATATCCCTAATATCCTTGCCTTCAGCAAACTGCTTCTTCAAAGAGTTCACATCTTCCTCTATGAGAGTGCCCACATCTCCCAAGTGTTTCACATCATCTTTCAGCTTGGCCACTAAGGCATGTAGGTCTTTATAGGCATCAGTCATCTTCTTGAGGGTCGTACGAATAGAAACAAATGCACAACGAGCTTGATCACTTGCCTCCTGACTAAGAATGACATTGAGATTACTAGAAAAAAGAGTCTCTTCGATAATATTGGTATGCTACAAAACGTAAGAATAAAAAGGAGATCTCAGTAATAATTCAATACGGAATCAAATTTTATAACAAAAATCTTTCATTGATAATCAAAATGGGCAAGGCCCTTACAAATAGAAACCAAAGGAAAAATACAAGGGTGTGTAGGCTAATTATTTCTAACTAGTTTCCTTGCTCTTCACCTGCTCTTGGGTCTCTGAGGATTTGCCTCTGGCAGCTACGGAGGAAGTCTGGTCAGCTGGGGCATCTGTAGTAGACTCCTCGTCAGCTTTTTACGAGGAACCAGGGTTGTGCTTGCCAAAAAACTCAAAATCAGTAGGGACATTTACCCTTGCCATGAAAACGTCCTAACCCTTCTTGAAGTTGGACTTCCTGATGTAAGACAGCTGGCGTTTGGTGTCCTAAAAGGCTTCAATGTAGCCCTTCTCATAGCAGGCCTCCTTAGCCAAAGAAATATCTTCACAGTCTTTCTTCAAACGATCACGCTCAACCACAAGTTGGTAGTTAAAGACCTTTAACTTCTCGCGATGGTTCTTCAGCGTGCTCATGGCATCGCTGGCAGTCTTATCCTCGTCATTTGTCCTCTTGGAAGCTGCAAGGGCTTCCTTGGACTTGTCCAAGGCCGTCGTCAAATCATGTTTCTTTTGGATTGATCGAGCGACTCTCGAAAATGGCGACGAAGTTCGTAACAAACTGCAAACATATAATTAAAAGTATGTCAAAACACAGAATGAAGAATCCAACAGCTTCAGGAAGAACAAAAAGAAATTCGGCTTACCAAAGACAACGTCTGAGTGGCGTGAGTTGAGAGTTAGTCGTAGGACAGCTGGCTGACCTTCTCATAGTCAGAGGCGAGCACGCCCCCCCTTCAGTAGACTAAAGGCCAATGAGGGGTTCTTGACCACCGACATCACTTCTTGAGGTCTCCCAAAGGTATGGGCATTACCCTTCTTTGAGAGCTGCAAAGGAATGGAAGATGGGGCCTTGTCCTTCATGCTCTTCTCTCGGACTAATAAGTTCGATTCAATGGCAGAAGGGCCCTCCTATTCACTCCTCTTTGAGGACTTGGCCTTGAGGTGGAAGGATTCACATCATCATCTTCGATCAGTAAAATTCTTTTTCTGAGAGATATTGAGTCTTCTTCCTCGGAAAGGATGGACTCAACATTTAAAGATTCAAACGAGGAAGAAGTGGAAGCTTCCTCACTTGTTAAAGGAAGTGGAAAATTAGGAATTGTGTCTACTGGGCGAGTTGTGAAGCTGTCGGTAGAGTTCTTGTACCCAAGAAGAAAGGAGTCATAATGGAGGTGATCACCACCTTGGACCAAGGGTTTCCTTAACTTCCAGGGCTTGAGCAATTCTTCCCTGTTGATGAAGATTTTTATCCGTAAACATACAATCAAGTAAAAATTCAAGAGCAAGAAAAAATAAAGTATTAACCTATATCACTCCTCCACTCTGAGCATAAAAACCCTTGGTATTACTCGCCCTCTGGAGGAGGTAGATGTCGCCAATTACGGGAAATAAAACCTTTATCCGAATATCCATTGTTGGAATGAGGGAGATTAACTACTAAGACCCTATTAGCTTTTCTTGCCTTCAGGTATAGCACGCCTTCTATTACGTGGGACCACGAATAATAAACTCTAATTTATGGGATCCCTATATTGGTCCCACACAGTTCATTTATTCTATGGACTCCGTTCACAATCCTCCATGTGTTTAGGGCACATTGGGTGGGAACAATATCCAAAAACTCACAAAAATTTCAAAAAAATGTTAGAGAGAGGGTATGGATCCGATAGTCACCCTCAACAGCGATGTAGTTTTTTAGCATTGGGACACATTCACTCGTAACCCATGGGAGAATTGAGTACATTTTTCTAAAATCCCCCATGGTCCTCTCATTAAAATTATAAACCCTTTTCAAATAAGAAATTAGCGAGAGGAGGCTATGCGATGAAAATAAACAGAAGGAACTATGAAGATGAAATAAGTAAGCCAGAATGAAGAAGAATTATAAAGTGGGTTAAGAAAATAGGAGCTCCTAGAAGACTTTTTGAGCAAGTGAAGAAGGAAGCAAAATGACTGTATAGAATTTGAAAAGAGTGAAGGTCGAATTTCAAAAGTTTAATCATATGGAACAGGACCCGAGATTGAAATTGACAATTTATTTCTTGTATAGGACCATCATACCCTTGCTATTCTCAAATAATTACGAATATGCCCATGCATAAAACTTAGACTTTGAACTCATAATTTGGTCCAACAAAGGATGTAAAATTCTTCGGCCCATCCTTAACAAAGAATTTTAGGGGCAATTATGGGTGCAAAACCATAACGGCCCAACATTCGGCAACTCAAAAAAGCCCAATATGCTGCCCAAGTCGAATTTAGCCTCATATGGATAATCATGAAGACTCATCTTGGTTACTTACATTCTCGAATGAGATAAGCAGGGATCAGTCAACGAGCCAATAACGAGTTGGGAGAGTTCGTGTACAACAGCTCAATCACTCTTAGCATTATAAATGAAACCTCCACCTCAGGACAATGGGGCATGTAATTCTGAACCTCTAAAAGAATTAATAAAAACTGATAAACCCTCAGTAGACATAGGCAATTTCCGAACCACGTAAATCATGTGTGTTGTGATCTTACTTACTCTTTAAATTCCTTTGCTTTGAGAATTATTAAATGTGATTTCTTGCACCCACAGGATCTATACATAATCACATGTATATATAGGGATGGCAATTTAATCCGACCCATAGGAGCCCCGACCCTAATAGGGTGGGTTTTAAAACCCGATTAATGAATTGGGAGCGGGTATGGGTTTAAAAAATATATGTTTATTAAATGGGGCGGGCTAGGAGTTTGTTTAAATAAAATCGCCCCGCCCTGCCATGCCCCGCCTTGCCCTGCCCCGCCCCGTTTAACTTATGCCTACATAAATACCCTTTATATGTGTGTTATTTACAATTAAACCATATATATATACACACACACACACATTAAAAAAACTTTATATGTGTTAATTTTATAAAAGATCTATGTGAAAAATATGGATTGATAATTGGGGGAATGTCTCACATATTGAAATACAAACCATTGTAGACCTCTAAGAATATAATGTTATATTTTTAATTTACTATTTTTAAAATTATTCCGAGCCGTAGGAGCCTCGACCCGCCCCGTTTATTAAATGGGGCGAGTTAGGATTTTTGAAAACCCGCCCTGTTGCCATCCCTATGTATATATAAGCGCGGGTGTGGGTGTGGGTGTGGGTGGGTGGGTGTGTGTGTGTGTGTGTGTGTGTGTGTGTGAGAGAGAGAGAGAGAGAGAGAGATGGGGGGAGACTTCTCCGAAAGGAATTTTCGGACAAATCTAGGGTAGGGAAGAGGGTCGAGTGGTGGTGGGTTGGGAAGGTGGAGGAGGAGGACAGACAGTTGGCAGGGGGAGGGGGGAGAAAAGTACGGGAGGTTATGGATTGGTTGGGTCATGTTTAATTTTTTTTTGTGCGCGCGAACGCATGGAGATTTAGAAATTTTTTTACTGGTAAAAGGTTCAAATTTTGTGTGAATATTATTTCTGGAGCCACGTGTCGATTGTTTATTGCACAATATTTAAAAAAAATCCACACAAAATTTCCATCTAACCACTTTCGTTATGTTTTAACAGAGATATAACGACAAGTTTAATTGCATCAATTTTTAAATTGCAATTTTTGAAATATCAAGCCTAAAATTGAAAATGGACCCAAACTTCAGGGTGAATTTTACATTTTCCCTAATTTTTTATATATAAAAATGCATTGAGGACATTTTGATACAAAAATATAGTATAATTTCTTTAAAAAATTGACCAAACCCGCCCATTTTCAGCGCAACCCAAATTGAGTATGTCGGCCAAAACTCTCCCATACCCGCCCAACTACTAGTACTATAATTGTGTACCTTCAAACTATACCCTTAAATCATACCCTGCTTAATTGTCATAAAGTCATTGGTAATGTGTTTCGTTCACATGTGGTCCATTAAAAGATCAACCAGCGTCTTTCTGACAACGCAGTGGGTATGGTTTATTGTATGGTTTGAAGGTACACATAAAATTAATCACTTATTATATTATACTAGTTGTAAACCCGCACACATCACATTTTAAAAATGTTTGAAGTATTATATTATTATATATAAAAAAATTGATAAAGATGTACTTAATTAAAAATGAAATTTGTATTTAGAAATATGTCTAGTTTTGCATAGAAATTATTAAAAATATGCTCTTATTAGTTTGATTTTGAAATATACGAACAAAAAACATTATATTATGACACTAATAATTTACACAAATAATAACCTAACTTTTTAATAAGTTTGATGTTTAAGAATCAATGCTTCACATAGGGAACACAAATGTCACTACATATTTGTACAAGATAAGCTTTCTCCCACATCAGCAGTATCATTATTTCCAATATAATGCATATTATGTCTTATGTTTCAATCAAAGCGAGAAGTATATTAAAGAAAAAAAACATATACAATAAATGTGACAAATATATGTATATACTAATATAGGTGTAGATATTTTAAGATAATGTAATACCCCGAAATTTTTGGGACAATAATTTATTTATTTTGGGAGAAATAAATATTATTTTCATTGGAGATTAATTAAATTGGCATTTGAGGTCAAAATTTGAAGATATTAGAAAGTGATTCGGATGACGATTCTAAGGGTGCGGTTCTTTTCGGAAGGGTCGAGATAGTCGAAATGACTGTACTTGGGGCTTATTTGGGTTCCGAAATATTTTAAGTTCGTTTGGCTTGAATTAAAGTTACCGAGTCATTTAAAGTGTGTATTATCATTTAAAGTGGTGTATTTTGGATTCAAGGCTTAAAAGCCTACGGAGAAACCTTTCTCATTTAGAGAAAAGATAAATCCCTAGAAAGAGAGAGAGAAAGAAGAAAGAAGAAGAAGAAAGAGAAGAAGAAAAGAGGAAGAGAAAGGAGAAAAGCTAGGGATTTTCCGGCCAATCCGCGATTTCGAGGACGAATCAGACTTTACAATCTTGAGGCAAGTGATTAAACTTGCTAAATAATTGTTGTGTATCATTTATTTCATGAATTGTGGATAAAATTGTGGATTTTGGGTTTAAATTGATAAAACCTAGATTTTGGGTAAAATCTTACAATTTATGTGTATATGATGAATTTGACGTTGGAAATTAGTTGGGTTAAGTTATATACTGATTTTTGATGTTATATATATGTTTAGGTTGAAGAGAAATGGTTGGAAGATGATAAAAATGGAGTTTTGGAATTTTGGAGAAGATGATAAATAGCAATATAGCAGCTTGCGGGGTCAATTAGGCCAGGAAACGAATTGATTCAGCTCTTATTCAAAACATGAAAGTTGTAGATATTTTTGATACGGTCGCGAGAGCGCCGACTGCGTATTTTTCTGATTTTGTTTCGATTTGATATGATTTTTCTAAGATAGCAGTTCCGACGTTTCAATCATCAACTCGGAAATCAAACCGGAAATTGGAAAAATAAAGGCTAGAATTCATTGTGTAGATGTTTGTGATGATTTTGGTGTAGATTAGAAACCATGAAAATGAATTAGGGTTGTTGGATGGAAAATTTGGAGAATAAATTTCCAGGGATATGGTATGACCGGTCGACTGCGCCCCTATGGCCGGTCGATCGCGTCAAGGAAAAAGGGCCTACTGGTTGGTTTCTTAGGCTTATCTGTAAACCGCGGTCGACCGGGGATCCAGGGCCAATCGACCGGCACCCTATTTTCAGCCCAAGATTTTGGAGATTTTTATTCCTTCTCCTCTTTGAGTTTAAAGCGGGCTTTTTAAATTAGATTATTATAAAGGATTATGATCTAAACGACTCGAGGAGGAATCTCTATATGACTTATGAGGAGTATGTTTTGGAGGATTTTAGGAAGTTTTCCCCTTATAATAAATTGTTGGGGTACTATGGACTTATTTTGAGAGAACATCCTTAACGTAAATAGAATTGAGAGATGATTCATACAAATAGAAGTAAGGTGTCAATTTCAAGTGAGAAATCGTATAGTGTATACAAAGTGGGGAAGTTAAGTGAGCAGTTGACGAATAGTATATCGATAGTAAAATATACTAATAAATGATATTATTTCATTTACGCCTAAGAGTGTAATAAGAGTATGTAAATAGTGTGATATAATTACCTTTTGTGATAGTATACATTTATATGATGTGATGATATATGTATATCTCGTGTGTATGATATATATATAAGTGAAGCATACCCCCAATATGCTATCATGGGAAGTTGCGCGATGTGGGTGAAGCCCCTGGCTTGAGGAGCATGGCGCGTATAGTCCCCAGGTCATAGCGTCCATTATTATTGTGTGATTGCTTTTATTAGGGGTGAGACGTGGTGGGTATGTTTCGTCTCATTTTCAGGGAGGAGCTATGACCGCTTCCCGTACGTTGTGATATGGTTTTTACCAAGGCGGTGTGAGATTCCGACCGTTGGTACCCAGGATGATATGTGAGTGATTCCCTTGTAGATGATAGCATTGGGAACCTGCATCCTCGAGTTATAGCTCGTTGGGATGATTATTATTATACTTGTGTGAATAGTATATTATTTGTATATGATTATGTGACATCATATTTGTCTCTAGAGTAAAGAGACATAAGAAGATTGCTTGAATCTAATTCTGGGAGATTTTAACCGGACTTAAATTGTGATCAATATATTAAGGTGAAAATGAATCTTAGATATTTATACGAGTTTATATATAGTACTTTGGGTATCGAGGGCATAATGGACATCAACGACCAACATTGTCAAGGAGTAGTGTATCAAGGGGTTCCTTGTTTGGATTTCGCTTGCGAGACGTCCCACGCACGAAACGCAATGCAATGTTGGGAGTGACGAGAAGTTAGTCCTTAGTGCTCATATTTAAATATTAGTATAGCTCAACAATCGACAGTGCCAAGGAGTAATCTATCGTGGGGGTTCCTTGTTTGGATTTCGTTCGCGAGCCCACGCACGAAACGCCATGCACTGTTAAAAATTGAGAATAATTAATTAATTACATTAAATAAGAATTTGGGTTATACGCGTCATGCATTGAGGTCATAATGAATCTTTATAATCAATACTGCCAAGAGTAGTGTATCAGGGGGTTCCTTGTTTAGATTTCTCTTGCGAGACGTCCCACGCACGAACCGCAGTGCAGTATTGAGAATTAGGAGAAGTTTAGTCCTTAGCACTTAGATGCTAATAACTCATATATATATATATATATATATGTCAATAATTAGAATATGCGAAATTCGAGTAAAAGAGAATGTTTTTGTATAGTATATGTTTAGTAAGTTGATGAAGATTTGAGATTGAAAATAGTAGAAGTTGAGAAATAATTTAGATGGGTTTTAAATGAGTATAAATTGGGAGTAAGTTAGATTACTTTGCCTAGATAGATTTGGGCACTTATTTGGAGATCATGTGCATACGTTTAGTGCGCGCTTTAGATGAGAGGTGAGTGGGATTTTCTGGAGAGTGCGACTCCACTTTAATCATGTTATAATGCATTTATAATTATTATGTATTTTAATGCGCTTGGTAATATATTTTTCATACCTCGGCCTCTGACCCGTTTCTATTTTCTCTTACCTTGTATATATTGTATTATTTTAGGTGTTCCTCCGCAAGGACGCCCTTGATGTTATCCATCCAGCGTATTCGTGGAGCTACGGCAGCAGCGGACTGTTGTGGTATTTTGTTATAGTCATTTCCTATCTTTTGCGTATCTAGATTAGGATTCAGTTGTGTATCGGGTTTATACCCAAGTGTTGTAGTGTAGCACTTTTATATTTATTTCTCACACTGTTGTATTATTTGTGACCCGATAGCATATTCGGGTATTTTATTTCGTACATCGTGTTGTACTCTTTCTTTAGTCTCCTTTATATCGTTTGAGCATGTGTGTGTCTTTTATCATATATAGTTGTTATGTCGTTGGTTAGTTGTTGCATAGTTTGTTTTAATAATGTTTTAAAATAATTTTTTTGACACCCTCTTTTGTAGTAATGGGTTGTCAGTTATGGTTATTTTAGAATCGTCAGTAGATGATGAGAATGATCCACTTGAGAATCCTGGTTATTTTAGTATAGGGCTGGCCACCCGTTATTATTCTAAGCGGGGTGTCACAGGTGGTATCAGAGCATCAGGTTCTAGTGTCTTTAGGATTTGTGTGGGTTTACTGCGATCTTCCGTAAGTGTTCTTAAAGTAGAGCCCTATTATTAGGACTGTTGTGTTCATACGCCCATATTTTCTTTTGTGATGAGAAAACAATTGAAAGGAGTTCTGATACACTTGTTCTTGTTTCAGATGCCATCGAAGAGAGGCCGTCCAAGCAGTGCGAATAAAGGGGCTGAGAGTGTGGAACCCCAAATGCCCCAAAGGACTATGACTACAGATGAAGTTACCAGTATTGTGGCACAAGCAGTAACTGTTGCCATTTCTGCGATGGCGCATCAACCTGCAGTTCAAGCAGCCCAAACCCATACAGGACCGCCTTTGTGGGAAAGAGTACGGGAAGATTTTAGGAAGGGGCACCCTCCAGAGTTTTCAGGGGGAGTTGATGCGATGGATGCAAATCAATGGAAGAATAGTATGCAAAGGCACCTTCGCATGGTTGAATGTATTGAGGTGCAGAAGCAATTTATCGCCACCTTTACCTTAACGGGAGCAGCTCTCCAATGGTGGGAGTCTGTCACCACTTCAGAACAGAGAGATACGTTACCCATATCAGATTTTTGGGAACTCTTTGATCGAAGGTATTTTCCTTCCGCGATTCAGAAGGAAGTGAGGAGGAAACTGATGGATGTGTTTCAAGGTAATCGAACGGTGGTCGAGTATGAAGAGGAACTTACTCGATTGGCGAATTTAGTGCCCGATGAGGTAAATACCGAGGAGAAGCGTATATCTAAGTCCATACGAGGTTTAGATTGGAGAATTCGACAGCATTTGTTAGGGAACCCAGCGTTAGTGACTTTCGTCGAGGTAGTGAATGCGGCACTGTTACAGTGTCATGAATATCGTCTTCGTTCGCAAAGGGGTAAGAACTTTGGAGATTCGGGTTCATCAAGTAGGTCTGATAGTGAGAATGCCAGTAATGCCAGAGATTATAAGAAAAAATTCAGAGGGTCGCAACAGTGTTATGTTCCTCAAGATGGGTAGAGAGGATTTGTGGGTAGATGTTTATTTTGTAAAGAATTTGGTCATAGGAAGAGAGATTGTACTAAAAGAGGTAAAGGACCACGTTTTGAAAAAGCTTTGGATGTGAAACCCTTACAACAGATTCGAGGTCATTTTAGGCCAGGGGACTTTGAGTGGGAACCCATTGATGAAGAGATGAAATCGGACTAGAGAGGTATGATGTAAGTTATTTTGCTTTGTGAATAGAATTATGCTATATGAAGTCTTGGAAGTATTGTGTGTAAGATTGAAAATAGTGGTTAGTGATATAACCCTATTATGTATAATATTAACCAAAAAGGGAATATTGAGCAAGTAAGGCTCTTATATTATTATCTTTTGAGAGAATAGATTATTTTGTAATGTGCTAGAAAGAGAGCTATAACTTTATTATGAACGTAAGAATTGTTGAAATGTATTGAGTAGTAATGATAACGCTAATTATTATATAGTCGTGTTAGACTTATATAATTGTTATATTCCATCTATGGAAGAGCCTAGTGAATGGCAATATATTATTATGATGAGAGATTTTATTACTGAAAAGGAGTCAGAATTTAGTGGATTATTGATGAGTAAGAAACTTAGCTCATAATTATGTTAATTGTGAGAACTATATATTATTATGAGTATGATAAATATTAAAATCTTGTGTCTTGGTAATAAGGTATTTTATTTAAATGTCGAAAGACAAAAACTGTTTTATAATAAACTATTTTCAAAATGAAAATTTTTATAGGCCTTTGCGCATTATCAAAAATAATTTACACAAACATATTTTTTTTTAAACTCTAGTCCCGATCTAACTAATTCTCAATCCCCGACGTCGCTACATATTAGTGTATTGGGAGGGTTCCTTGTTTGGATTTCGCTTGCGAGACCTTCCCCCGCATGAAAGTATCGAATGTCAGGAATTGAGAGGAGTTAAATCCTTGGACCTTTCAAAATGGTTATATTATTAGTATGTTAGTATAATTTAATATATCTTTAGAGTTATTGTACTATTGAAGGCAAGAGAAGCCTAATTTTGTTTATACGAGTAGAGCTCGAATTATTGGTGTATGGGCGCCCTAGTTGTTATAATTGGTTTTATAAAAAAATAAAATAATTCGTCGTGGGAAATGGGAGGATTGGGTATAGTGTTAGCGAGGTTAAGTGTGGTAGAAACTAGTTGAGCTTTGGAGTATTAGGCTTAGCGTAATTTCGAGGGCAAAATTCTTGTAAGTGGGGAAGTCTGTAATACCCCGAGATTTTTGGGACAATAATTTATTTATTTTGGGAGGAATAAATATTATTTTAATTGGAGATTAATTAAATTGGCATTTGAGGTCCAAATTTGAAGATGTTAGAAAATGATTTGGATGACGATTCTAAGGGTGCGATTGCTTTCGGAAGGGTCGAGATAGTCAAAATGACTGTACTTGGGGCTTATTTGGGTTCCGAAATATTTTAAGTTCGTTTGGCTCGAATTAAAGTTACCGAGTCATTTAAAGTGTGTATTATTATTTAAAGTGGTGTATTTTGGATTTAGGGCTTAAAAGCCTACAGGAGAATCCTTTCTCATTTAGAGAAAAGATAAAGCCCTAGAAAGAGAGAGAGAAAGAAGAAAGAAGAAGAAAGAGAAGAAGAAAAGAGGAAGAGAAAGGAGAAAAACTTGGGATTTTCCGGCCAATCCGCGATTTTGAGGACGAATTAGACTCTACAATCTTGAGGCAAGTGATTAAACTTGCTAAATAATTGTTGTGTATCATTTATTTCATGAATTGTGGATAAAATTGTGGATTTGGGGTTTAAATTGATAAAACCTAGATTTTGGGTAAAATCTTAAGTTGGGTTAAGTTATATACTGAGTTTTGATGTTATATATATGTTTGGGCTGAAGAGAAATGGTTGGAAGATGATAAAAATGGAGGTTTGGGATTTCGGAGAAGATGATAAATAGTAATATAGCAGCTTGCGGGGTCAATTCGGCCAAGAAACGAATTGATTCAGCTCTTACTCAAAACATGAAAGTTGTAGATCTTTTCGATACGGTCGTGAGAGCGCCGAACGCATATTTTTTTGATTTTTTTTCGATTTGATATAATTTTTCTAAGATAGCAATTCCGACGTTTAAATCATCAACTCGAAAATCAAACCGGAAATTGGAAAAATAAAGGCTAGAATTCATTGTGTAGATGTTTGTGATGATTTTGGTGTAGATTAGAAACCATGAAAATGAATTAGAGTTGTTGGATGGAAAATCTGTAGAATTAATTTTCAAGGATCTAGTATGACCGGTCGACCGCGCCCCTATGGTCGGTCGACAGCGTCAAGGAAAAAGGGCCTACTGGTTGGTTTCTTAGGCTTATCTGCAAACCGCGGTTGACTGGGGATCCAGGGCCGATCGACCGGCACCCTATTTTCAGCCCAAGATTTTGGAGATTTTTATTCCTTCTCCTCTTTGAGTTTAAAGCGGGCTTTTTAAATTAGAATATTATAAAGGATTATGATTTAAAGGACTCGAGGAGGAATCTCTATATGACTTATGAGGAGTATGTTTTGGAGGATTTTAGGAAATTTTCCCCTTATAATAAATTGTTGGGGTCCTATGGACTTATTTTGAGAGAACATCCTTAACGTAAATAGAATTGAGAGATGATTCATACAAATAGAAGTAAGGTGTCAATTTCAAGTGAGAAATCCTATAGTGTATACAAAGTGGGGAAGTTATGTGAGCAGTTGACGAATAGTATATCAATAGTAAAATATACTAATAAATGATATTATTTCATTTACGCCTAAGAGTGTAATAAGAGTATGTAAATAGTGTGATATAATTACCTTTTGTGATAGTATACATTTATATGATGTGATGATATATGTATATCTCGTGTGTACGATATATATATAAGTGAAGCATACCCCCAATATGCTATCATGGGAAGTTGCGCGATGTGGGTGAGGCCCCTGGCTTGAGGAGCAGGGCGCGTATAGTCCCCAGGTCATAGCGCCCATTATTATTGTGTGATTGCTTTTATTAGGGGTGAGACGTGGTGGGTATGTTTCGTCTCATTTCCGGGGAGGAACTATGACTGCTTCCCGTACGTTGTGATATGGTTTTTACCAAGGCGGTGTGAGATTCCGACCGTTGGTACCCAGGATGATATGTGAGTGATTCCCTTGTAGATGATAGCATTGGGAACCTGCATCCTCGAGTTATAGTTCGTTGGGATGATTATTATTATACTTGTGTGAATAGTATATTATTTGTATATGATTATGTGATATCATATTCGTCTCTAGAGTAAAGAGACATAAGAAGATTGCTTGAATCTCATTCCGGGAGATTTTAACCGAACTTAAATTGTGATGAATATATTAAGGTGAAAATCAAGCTTAGATATTTATATGAGTTTATATATAGTACTTTGGGTATCGAGGGCATAATGGACCTCAACGATCAACATTGCCAAGGAGTTGTGTATCGGGGGGTTCCTTGTTTGGATTTCGCTTGCGAGACGTTCCACGCACGAAACGCAGTGCAATGTTGGGAGTGATAAGAAGTTAGTCCTTAGTGCTCATACTTATATATTAGTATTGCTCCACAATCGACAGTGCCAAGGAGTAATGTATTGGGGGGGTCCTTGTTTGTATTTCGTTCGCGAGACTCCCCACGCACGAAACGCCGTGCACTGTTGAAAATTGAGATTAATTAATTAATTACATTAAATAAGAATTTGGGTTATACGCGTCATGCATTGAGGTCATAATGAATCTTGATAATCAATACTTCCAGGAGTAGTGTATCGGGGGGTTCCTTGTTTGGATTTTGCTTGCGAGACGTCCCACGTACGAATCGCAGTGCAGTATTGAGAATTAGGAGAAGTCTAGTCCTTAGCACTTAGATGCTAATAACTCACACACACACACACACACACACATATATATATATATATATATAATTAGAATATGAGAAATTCGAGTAAAAGAGAATGTTTTTGTATAGTATATGTTTCGTAAGTTGATGAAGATTTGAGATTGGAAATAGTAGAAGTTGAGAAATAATTTAGATGGATTTTAAATGATTATAAATTGGGAGTAAGTTAGATTACTTTGCCTAGATATATTTGGGCACTTATTTGGAGATCATGTGCATACGTTTAGTGCGCGCTTTAGATGAGAGGTGAGTGGGATTTTCTGGAGAGTGCGACTCCACTTTAATCATGTTATAATGCATTTATAATTATTATGCATTTTAATGCGCTTACTAATATATTTTTCATACCTCGGGCTCCGGCCCGTTTCTATTTTCTCTTGCCTTGTATATATTGTATTATTTTAGGTGTTCCTCCGCAAGGACGCCCTTGATGTTATCCATCCAGCGTATTCGTGGAGCTGCGGCAGTAGCGGATTGTTGTGGTATTTTGTTATAGTCGTTTCCTATCTTTTGCGTATCTAGATTAGGATTCAGTTGTGTATCGGGTTTATACCCAAGTGTTGTAGTGTAGCACTTTTATATTTATTTCTCACACTGTTGTATTATTTGTGACCCGACAGCATATTCGGGTATTTTATTTCGTACATTGTGTTGTACTCTTTCTTTAGTCTCCTTTATATCGTTTGAGCATGTGTGTGTCTTTTATCATATATAGTTTTTATGTCGTTGGTTAGTTATTGCATAGTTTGTTTTAATAATATTTTAAAATAAATTTTTTTGACCCCCTCTTTTTGTAGTAATGGGTTGTCAGCCGTGGTTATTTTACAATCGTCAGTAGATGTTGAGAATGATCTACTTGAGATCCCTGGTTATTTTAGTATAGGGCTAGCCACCCGTTATTATTCTAAGCGGGGTGTCACAGATAAGTCCAAATACATATGCAAATCTAATATCTAAATATAATTTTGGTGTCTCCTCTCAATGAATTCACACGTGTACAATAGCCATCAATACACAATCTTTATTTTAGAGACTCCGAATAAGAAACGATGAGTCACCACGTAGCTTCAAAATGCCACTGAAATTAAGTTAAACCCATCGTGCCTTGAAAATGAAAACTTTAATTAAGGCAAACCCTTGAGACTCATATTCTGTCTTTCTCAATTAAAACCCATTTGCCTTCCTCGGACTCTCTAACTCACCATATCTTCTCACAACACCTCTATGTTTCCTCCTCCATAATTTATATTCCCCCTTATTAACATTCAATCTCATTCACTTCACATACTTAGGTAAATGATTTTATGCCCATTTCACCTATATGATTGGGTTGCTCCATCTAAGATATTTGTTCCTTGTGAACCAAAGTGACCACCTGTTTTAATATCTGATGATATTTCAACCACGAGCAGTAGATCAGGCAAGATTATGGCACCGACTTTGCTTTCATATCCACAGGTGGTGATGATTTTGTCATCGGCAGCAAGGGAGAAGTCTCTAAAGTGAAGTAACAGGGGTCTCACGTGGGGATCAACGTAGCGAAAAAACACCGTAAGAGTTTGAATTGCTGCAGCTAGGAAGATCCGATGAGATCTCAACAACTCGAACAAACATCGTGACAGTTGTGTGAGAAGACAAGACTGTGTGATAATTGATTAACTTCGCAACTTTCTAATATAGCACACTTATTTAATTTCAGCCCCTAATCATGCATCTAAAGTGCAAGTGTCAATCGATAAACAAATAAAGCAAGCGACACAAAGATAAGGAAAAATCCCCGAAGGGCAAAACCTTTTATTTCTAGAACTTTGAATAATTTACAAGACCATTGACTTACATACAACCTAATAATCGCCCACAAGTGTAACGCACGGTGTCTTCGATAAACTTTCAAAGCAACGGCTAGAAACACTGTCGGTTGGAATCTCCCGCAGGAACTCCAGGTGGTCAGCAATGAAGAAGAGAGACGGCTTCTCCACAAGGATTGAACAATAATAAAATTGTGTTCTAGGGTTCCAAAAGATTCACAAAAGTAATTGGGATTTTTGTGTATGAATCAAAAAGATGTTTGGCACATCAAAAATTGAAATCTTGTTGTGTTTGTACTCTTAAAAATATTTTCTCAAAGACTTTAAAAAAATACACCAACGAAGTAAGAATATATATAGAAATTAAGTTGGTGGTAAAACCAGTTACGGAACTGCTCAAGTTTATCCCAGGCGGATCGGTCCGACCTCGGATCGGTTCTTTTAAAAATTGGCTTCTTCGGTTCGCTTTCGGTCCTGGGTTTACTGGATCTGCAGTAAGAGGATCGATCCGATTGAGGGGCGGACCGGTTCGGTGGCGGATCGGTCCGGTATAGAGGCGGACCGGTCCGAATTCCCAGAAAACTAAAAAACTTTTAAAAGCCTCATTTTGCTTGAAAAAACTTACTTCTTATTTTTATAAAAAACATTTTATAAAAATTTCCCAATACTAAATATGAACTTTAAGGAACGTAAAAACAAAATTTTACCAAGTTCATTCTCGCAGAGGCTATGGTGTTGAAGATGCTTTGATATTCGGATCCGTTGATGTAGATGCGATCTTGAATTTCTTCAACGGTGTAACGACGTATGACATACAAATTGATGATGGACAAAAATGTCCTTACATTGTGATTTTTTTGGTGTTTAGTTTTCTAATGTGATGTGAACAGGGTACAATCCGATGGAGATTTTTAGGATGCTTTATTGTGGGTTTAGACAAGAAGGGAGTCGGTAAAAAGGAATTTCACAGTCATATATGTCTATACGTATTGGGTATTGTGAATTTGTTTTTGTAATATTGTGAACTTTTTTTGCTCTTATTGGTATAATATATATGGGCATGCTTTATCCTTTGAAATTAGAGTCAAATTTTTTTGTTCTCATGTTGGAATAAAGTTAGACTATAATTTTTTGGTTAATGAAAGGAGAATATATATGAATTTAAATTTATACATGTAGGTAGTTTTTATTTGAATTTGATTCCGTGTGTAATTTGTTCTATTTTGTTGTATTTTATATCTATAAATTAGTTTATATAATAAATTTTACTATCATGAAAGTGCGGTGGGTTGAATAATAGCCACAAACCCAATGGCCCAATTTGTCACCCCTACCCCTACTAGATAAATACATTTTATGTAGTGTAATTTCGAGAATTTTGTATATGTTTTATTATTTGATGTACCTAGCATTAAATAATGTGAATTTTAAGAGAATACAAGGAATGGAAGAGGCATGAATCTCGATTCATACTTATATTAAAAAATAAATTTGTATAAAAAAATACATTATTTTTAAAAATAAGTTTTTTATAAATAAAATTATGTTTTTATAAATTTGTACTTAAAAAATCAATAATAATTTTTTTAATAAAAATACTGTTTTTTTAAAAAATATTAGAATGAGCCCGCCATCGCGCAGGGCTAAAACCTAATATATATAAAACCAGTACATTACTCCACACAAATAATAAAGGTAAAAGCTACATTTACAAACAAAGCAATGACCCTTCCGCATACTTGATGATTGTTTTTCGGTGAATCCATACTTGATGATTGAGAGAGTTGTATACAAAACAAATCAGTTAACACAATGTGTATATATGTAAAAAAATTCAATCAACAATGAAATGAGTCACATCGGTTGAGTAACTTTGACCAAAGCCCAAGTTTACAACTCTCTACTTTGAAAATCCAATTTATCTCTGACAACCACCGTCCGGACACCGAAAACTTCTTCTCCGGCGAGACAAGTGTGAGTATTTCCGCGGGAGTTTAAATTGTCTGGTTAATTTGGGTTTTTCACTTCATTGGAAATGGTGTATAAAAAGTGGGTCTATTGATTTTCTCAATTATCCATTATGTGCAACTCTTTACGCCTCTTTCCATCCTTCATTTTTTACTCTAGGTTTACCTATTCTTTCTGTTTTTTATCTGTGCTATATTTATACCCTTATTTATTTTCTCGTCAAAGAGAAAGATGAAATACCTCCTACAAAGAAGAGAAACAACACAAAAACTCTGAGCACCGACCATTCTCTCAAGACAAATAAGAGCCAAAACAACTTTCACTCTAATATCCCATCACTATAGTGAAAAATTATCAATAAAACTCAGTTGCTTCTCCTTCTTCATCATTTTTTCTTCTTGTGGATGAATTTGCTCACCTCTATGCCTCTAAAGGTTACCCTCCTTTCCTTTTACTTTCTTGTAAGGATTTGACATCGATTTCCAAGCTCTTGCTCACTGAATGCCTTCTCATGTGTAATGTTTACGATGATGGGTGTTGTTTATTTTTCAAAAGTTGGAGAGAAAGGGGGGGATGTGGTATTTGTTAATCAATATTGTTTTGTCAATCATAAAACAGGATATAAACCATAATGTTACATCGTGTTAAAAAACAGTTTTGTCATGAATCCAGGATGTTCAATCTTCATGTAATCACAAAATCATAAGTTCTTTATAATTATGATCAAAACTGACCTTTATCCATTGAAATTGATTGGAATAAGGTGACTTGAATGCTCCTGTCAAAGCTTCCTTTGAATCCCTTCTTGAATAGCCTAGAATTACTCTCTTATGTGCCCTAAATATTTGTGAGAAAATAGGAATAATGAGAATTTCGGATTTTCTCTCCCTCCTTAGAAACAGTGTGTATTGAGATGACTCTAGATGGTGTAGAGGTCTCTATTTATAAGGGGAAGAGGACCGGAATCCTAGTGGAGGTGGGACTCTTTTAAAGTCTCTCACTAATGCCACTAACCATCATGTAACTAACGCATAAGATTTAACCAATCTTTTAATATCTTTATTTATCACATTCGTAATTAATTATCAAACATTTATCAAGACCACATAAATGGGAAATTCAAAATTTAATACAATTGATATTAAATAACTAATTTCGTCACTTAACATTATTTTACAACAGTCTCCCACTTGGTCTTAATAATTTGTATAATTAGATTAGGTATCATAAGGTGCACAATCATTAATAAATTTAGTTTGCTAAATCAAATGATTCACGGATGCAAGTCATGGAGGTTCCATGCTATTCAAGAGCATGGTTCCTTCCATGTACCACTACACCAATGTTTCATTCAACTGGGCTTTAATATTGGGTATCATAATGGCCTCATAATGTCCTTTTGAATAAGGACTATTTTTGTCAACAATAATTCAGAATTATATGCATGAAATCAGAAACACTTTTATTGAATTCAAGTAATAGTGTCAAATAACTAAGCCAAAATAGTAATCATAATCTAACTAATCGAGACCCATCTCTTTGACATGTTACATAAAGGTCTTTAGAGATAGTCCTTTCGTGAGAGGATCTGTTATGTTATTACGCGTACTAATGTGATTAATTGGCACTCTTTGTTTCTGAACTTCTTCTTTAACTGATAGGTATTTCATCTCAATATGCTTAGCAGCCTTAGTATACCTATCGTTCTTCGAGAAGAAGACTGCTGCGACATTATCACAATAAATTTTCAGCGGCTTAGATATTGAACCCATAATTCTAAGTCCTGAAATAAAGTTTCGCAACCACAATCCATGATTTGTATCTTCGAAGCAAGCTACGTATTCAGCCTCCATAGTAGATGATGCAATGACGCTTTGCTTAGCACTTTTCCATGCAATGGCTCTTCCAACCATAAGAAAGACATAACCCACAGTGCTCTTCCTATTATCAAGGCATCCCCCAAAATCTGAGTCTGAATAACCAATCACCTTAAGGTAATCAGTCTTCCTATATGTGCGCATGTAATCCTTGGTCCCTTGCAGGTACCTCAGCACTTTCTTTGCAGCTTTCCAATGGTAAATCCACGAATTGCTTTGAAATCTGCCTAGCATTCCAACGGCAAAATTGATATTCGATCTGGTGTAGACTTTTGCATACAACAAGCTCCCTACGAGCGAAGCATAAGGCATGCCTTTTATGTGCTCCCTTTCTAAATCACTTCTAGGGCATTGACTTAAGCTGAACTTATCCCCTTTCTGAAGTGGAACATTAATGGGATTGCAACTTTGCATGTTAAATCTTTCTAAAACTTTGTTAATGTAATCTTTCTGAGACAATCCTAACATTCCTCATGATCTATCCCGAGATATTTCTATCCCGATCACGAAGGATGCCTCACCTAAATCTTTTATTTCAAAGTTTTTAGAAAGGTACTTCTTGGTTTCACTTAATAAACCAAGATCACTGCTAGCGATAAGTAAGTCATCAACATATAGTACTAAAAACACAAACTTACTCCCACTGATCTTCAGGTATATACCGATCAACAGTGTTTTCTTTAAACCTAAAGGATGTAATGGTATCATGGAACTTAATGTACCATTGACGAGAATCTTGCTTTAGACCATATATTGACTTCTTTAACATACAGACCATGTTTTCCTTTCCTTCCTTTATAAAGCCTTGTGGCTGTGCCATCTTCTTCTAAACTCCCATTTAGAAAAGCTGTTTTTACGTCCATTTAGTGCAACTCCAAATTATAATGAGCCACCAATGCTAATATGATTCTTAATGAGTCCTTCTTTGAAACTGGAGAGAAGGTCTCATTATAATCAATGACTTCTCGTTGATTAAAACCTTTGGAAACAAGTCTAGCTTTATGTCGTTCGATATTGCCTTTTGAGTCAAGTTTGGTCTTAAAGATCCACTCACACCCAACTCGTTTTTGTCCTTCTGGAAATTCGACCAACTCCCAAACTTTGTTGTCATTCATAGATTTTATTTCTTCATTCATGGCATTAACCCATTTATCTGAATCATCACTATTTACATCTTTTTCATAAGAAATTGGATCATTAATATTCTCTATGTTAAATTCGGTCTCTTAAAGGTATACCACATAATCATCCGAAATTGCCGATCTCCTTTCTCTTTGAGATCTTGTTAATGGAACTTCAAGTGGTCCTTCAAAAGTTTCATCGGTTATAGTCTCATTATGTGGTTGTTCAGTTGGTTGATCATTCACTTGTTGTTCATTGTTGTTGATTGGGTCAGTGATTGGTTCAACAACTACATTAGGAACGTATGTTATGAACTCTGGGTATAGGAATTTGTACCCTGACTTCTCGAATGATTACCTCCCTTTCTTTTATACTCCCACTTACTTCACCTTCTTTAATGAATTTAGCATTTCCAGTTTCTATGATTCTAGTTGTATGATTTGGACAGTAGAATCTATATCCCTTCGACTTTTCTGGATACCCGATGAAATGACAAGTTAATGTCCTAGGATCCAATTTCTTTTCATGAGGGTTATAGATTCTAGCTTTCACTGGGCAGCTCCACACACGTAAATACCTTAAATCGGGTTTCCATCCTTTCCAAAGTTCAAAAGGGGGTTTTGAAACTGACTTACTAGGAACCCTATTTAAGATGTGTACAGCGATCTTTAATGCATGTGTCCACAAAAATGTAGGCAATTGGATCCTACTTATCATACTTCTAACCATTTCTATAAGGGTACGATTACGCCTTTCGGCTACACCATTCTGCTAAGGTGATCCTGGCATTTTGTATTGGGCGCAAATACCTAATTTTTCAAGGAGTTTAGCAAATGGGCCAGGGCGTTGCCCTGACTCGTCATATCTACCATAATATTCACCGCCTCTATTAGACCTAATAATTTTCACCATTTTGCCTAGTTGCCTCTCAACCTCATTAATGTATATTTCAACGATGTTCACAGACTGAGATTTATCATGCAACATGTACAAAATGCAATAACGTGAAAAATCATCTATAAAGGTGATGACGTATTTTTCTCCACCACTTGATGGAATATCAAAAGGTCCACATATGTTTGTATGTATTATTTCAAGTAGCTGAATGCTTCTTGTGGCTCCTTTCTTTGTATATTTGGTATGTTTTCCTTTAATACAGTCCACACATACATCATAATTGGCCCAATCCAGGTTATGGAGTATTCCATCTTTAATGAGCCTTTCAATTCTCGGCCTGAATATGTGCCCTAATCTTTTATGCCATAAATAAGCAGATTTTTCATCATTAAGTGTACGTTTCGTACCAACATTAGGATGCAGGGTCACAAGGGTTTCAGAAAAATTCTTTTCAAGATTCAATTGATATAAACCATCTAATAAAAATCCAGAACCAACATTATTAGAATTTTAAATCAAACCAAAACCATTGTACTTAAATTCAATCGCAAAACCGTCTAAAGCAAGTTTGGAAACAGAAATTAAATTCCTAGAAATTGTGGGAACATAAAAAGTTTCTTGCAAATCTAAAATAAATCCAGTGCTTAAAATCAGGCGAAAGACTCCAATAACTTCTATTTTAGCCTTCGCTTTATTGACCATGTAGAGAAAATGCTCATTTGGATTTGTTTTGCGGATCGAAGTGAAGCCCTGCATCGAATTAGAAACATAACACATATAACCAGAATCAATCCACCAAGTGTTAGAAGGAGCATTAATAAGGTTTGATTCGAAACAAACATAAATAAAGGGCTTACCCTTTTTCTCGAACCAACCCTTTCGTTTATGACAATCCCTTTGGAAATGGCCCTTATTTTTACAGAAGTGACACTTGTCGTTCTTTTTCTTCTTCACAGGAGCAGTTGATAGTTCAGCTTGATGAGACGGCCCATGACCTTTCTTAATGCCCTAGCCGAACTTCTTCTTAAAACCAGCTCCTTTGATTGTCAGATTTGCCACTTGTCCCTTAGTCACATGGCCATTCTGTTGCTTAAGCCTTCCTTCCTCATGTACCAACATGCTTTACAAATCATTTACATTCCACTTATCTTTTATAGTGTTGTAATTGATTTGGAAAGGCCCATACTCAAGAGGTAGGGAGTTTAGGACGAATTGGACGAGAAAAGACTCATCCACTATCATGCCCAAAACTCTAAGTCTAGCAGCCAGATTGGTCATCTCTATAATGTGCTCATTCATGGTTCGAGTAACATCGAACCTCATAGTGGTCAGGTCAGCCATCAGTTTCCCAGCAAGGAATTTATCAGCAGTGCGAAAGCGTTCCTTCATGTTGTTCAAATACTCTTTCGCTTTCGTAGTTTCAGGTAGGGAGGTCTTAATGTTAGCAGCAACGCACATTCGCATAAACATAAGGCCAGCCTATTGGATCGAGACCATGCTTCATGGACAGCAATTCCATCCTCGCTACTGGCATCAGTAATAGCAGCGGGTTCATCACACATAATTGTCATGTCCAGGTCGAGAACCCCTAGGCTGAACTCAATTTGCTCATTTCATTCAAAAAAATTAGTTCCATCAAATTTGGAATAGGACCGAGCTTGCGAATACAGGTTAAGGGGAACTGCAATTAATAACAATGTTCACAAATTAAATTTTCACACACAACAAAAATTGCAAGGGTCGAATATTGAATTGTTGACTAAAAATTTGGCATATTTTATTTACAATCTGAATATCATGGAATCTGTGTTAATCATTACATAATATTCAGATTGTAAAGATATATTACCCTATAATTCATTTATCATGGTTCCATAATTTTGGCGTCTGTGTTTGTTGCCTAAACATTTAATACCATGATTAATGGACTTAATGTCAACTATTTTGTTTTCACAAAACCAGTTCTAATGTTAAATTCAGAAATTAGCATGTGTTGCGCCTCAATCCAATTTTATAACTAACATTAGAATAAACATTTAATGAATGTAAGTGTATTATTCGTACATGCAGTCTCAGCTTGTGTTTGGCCTTTGACTTAACTCAAATGAATAATTGCTTACATGTCTTAATTTAAATATAGTTAATCATGCATTAAATATTAACTATAATATGTAATCTATTAGTAATTACAAAGATAACAATAGTAGCTTAAATGCCTCAAAAACATAATTGCCCAGGTATAGTAAAAATACATAATTCATGAACTTTTTCAAAAATGGCAAAAAAGAGTTTTCACCATAGAATTGAAGTAAAACATGCCAGAAAACCAAAACTTTTTGCGGAACGTTAATATCAATTTTCTGTAAAGATTTATAAGCCCCGAGATTATTTACTAAAATGACAAAAACGGAGTTTTGAGGGCCTTAACGGACTCGGATTGTCAAAAAACACATTACATCATGGCCGAAGGCGGTGAAATTTGATCGTTGGTCCGTTTTCAGTCAACCTACCAAGTTTCAAGTCAATCGGACACCAAAAATTTCAAAAAATACTATTCACTACGTCAAAAAAAAAATTCTCTCGAAATCTGTTTTGCATCAAATCATAGTTTTTACTTAATTAATCTTAAAAACAGATTCATTTTCTTATCATGATTAATAAAAGTGTTTTCCAGAATGCTTACACAACTTGAAATAATAAAATAATGCTAACGGCATATTAGGGTTCTAATAACACGAAAAGGAGTTGAACAATAATGAAACAGTTATCATAAGATAAGGATTGTATGCAGTAATTTCGTTCTTAAAATCATACATAACAAAAATTCGAATTACCATATGTATGATTACCATATTGCTTAAAAAAATTTAGATTTTCAGATTCAAAAGATCATAAATCAGAATTGTTATAAAGAACCTTTTATTAACGAAAAACATGAGATTATAAACCAAAGGCTCTGATACCAGATGTTAATCAATACTCTTTTGTCAATCATAAAACCGGATATAAACCATAATGTTACATCGTGTTAAAAAAACAGTTTTGTCATGAATCCAAGATGTTCAATCTTCATGTAATCATAAAATCATAAGTTCTTTATAACTATGATCAAAACTGACTTTTATCCATTGCAATTGATTGAAATAAGGTGACTTAAATGCTCCTGTCAAAACTTCCTTTGAATCCTTTTTTTTATCCCTTCTTGAATAGCCCATTATTACTCTCTTATGTGCCCAAAATATTTGTGAGAAAATAGGAATAATGAGAATTTCGAATTTTCTCTCCCTCCTTAGAAACAATATATTGAAATGACTCTAGATGGTGTAGAGGTCTCTATTTATAAGGGGAAGTGGGCCGAAATCCTAATGGAGGTGGGACTCTTTTAAAGTCTCTCACTAATGCCACTAATCATCATGTAACTAACGGATAAGATTTACCCAGTCTTTTAATATCTTTATTTATCACATTCCTAATTAATTATCTAACATTTATCAAGACCACATAAATGAAAAATTCGGAATTTAATACAATTGATATTAAATAATTAATTTCGTCACTTAACATTAATTTCCAACGGGATTTGAATAGGGCAAAATGGTTCAAATCACATTTGAAAAGGTGAAAGTCTTTCTTCGATCTAAAGTTGAAGGGTGAAAACAGGGGAGAAAAATGGAAGAGAGAGAGTATAGCAACAATTATGATGGGAAGGTGCATTTGTAGAAAAAGAGGACACATGAAACGCTTAATGAAAAGGATGAATAACTCATGCCTTCGGTTTTATAATATTTTATAGATATTGTTGTCACTAATATGTATCATCCAGGCAATGCGAGTTCAGCAATGGCTAGCCATATATAAAGGAGTATATGCTCACAGTTGCACGAACCCACTTTCTTCAAACAATATCATTAACTGAAATATATCCTCCAGCCCAAGCCAAATTTAGTTTTTGACAAAGTTTTTAAATAGGGTTAATTACAACTACACTCCCTGAACATTACCCCCTGAACTTCACCACCCGGACTTTCGTTTCCAACACTAAACCCTCTTAACTTTCAAAACAACTTCGAGTAACCCCTACGGTTAACACCGTTAACTTTTTGAACGAAAAAACATGATCGAAAATAACTGTATTTTTGTTCATCCCAATTTAAAAGGCATTTAAATTTTTGATATTATATAAATCACAAAAAACATTACGAAAAAAATCTTAAAATACAAAAAAATATTTTATATATATATTTATATATAACATTCTGAAAATTACTCGAAAAATAATTTGAAAATTCTGAAAATTACTAAAAAAAACAGGAAAATATTGCAATAAACATTTAAAAAAAAATTTAAAGTTCTTTATTTTTTAAAAAATCTAGAAAACTTAAAAAATATATGGAAATGGCAAATAATTATTTTAGATATTTGGAAATTACAAAAAATAATGTAAATTTAGAAAATATATTTAAAATATCAAGAAACTTACCAAAAAGATATTTAAAAATCTGAAAATACCGAAAACTACTAAAAAAACTGGAAAACTTAAAAAGAAAAAAGAAAAAATATATTAAATATATCTTAACTAAAAAATAATATTGTTTTCACACATTTTTTTCAAAGAGATTTAAATAATTTCAAAAGTAAAAAAAAAAAAAAGCCCTAATTCTAGATCTAGATCAATTTAGCCCCAAACAATATAGATTTGTTCATTCTCAATCAATCTACACAAAAAATAAATATAATATTTAGCCCAATCAATTTAGATCTAAAAATTTCAAAAATTCAAAAAAAAAAAAGATATGGAGATGAAGATGAGGACCTCGTGTGCGTGCGTGCGTGCGTGTGTGAGTGTGTGCGCGTGTGTGTGTGTGTTTTCGGCTAAGTTTTCGTGTGTGTGTGTCGTCTGTGTTCGTGTGGGTGGGTGAGAGAGGAAGGAAGACGAGGACGAAGAGAGAGAGAGAGAGAGAGAGAGAGAGAGAGAGAGAGAGAGATGCATATTTGATGGGGTTATGGGTGGGGAGAGGAGGCAATGGTAGTAGGTGAAGGGAGAGGGCGGTGACGGGCTGTTGTGGGCAGGGGAGTAGGAGATGTGTGGAGGTAGCCATGATTGTTGGGTTTAGTTTGTGAGAGCGAGAGAGATGATGAAACATATATAGGTTTTAGTTAGTAATTACATAAATGACCCTCAAAGTTGAAATGGAAAAAAATATCATTATTTTCGATCATGTGCCACTTTTTCGTCCAAAAAGATAACGGTGTTAACGGCAGGTCAAAGTCGTTCTGAAAGTTGAGGGGGAAATGTAAAAAATGAAAGTTCGGCTGGTGAAGTGAAGGTGGGGTAAAGTTTGGGTGGTAAAGTGACTGAAAATGCCTTTAGGTTTCAGTAAATCATCGGACAATAGATGATATCTAGTCACAGGACAATAGATGATATCTGGTCACAGTTGCACGAATCCAATCCCCTTTCTTCAAACAATATCAATAACTGAACTATATCCTCCTAGCCAAGCCAAAGTCTTGTTTTTGACACAATTTTTAAATATATCGATAGTGCAGTCAACACGTGGAGTGTGCCTATACATGTCTAATGAATTTGCTCTTTTTATAAACTTAATATTGATAAATCTACGAGTCTAGAAATTCACATCGAACAAATGAACCTTTCTCAAACTGTTTCCCTATGGTAACTGAATTTATGAATTATGGTCAGTCTGATATACAAAATGCATAAATCGTCTGACTATGACTACGAGATATTTTGGGATGAAAATATACCAAAGGGGAAGAATTTTTTTTTGTGTTGTAGCTTAAATTTTCATCTCATTGACATGTTGACTCAATTCAGTTTATTTTGGTGACTAGGTTATACACGGGTGGGATCCCGCAGATTATGGAGTATAATGGGTTCAGGAAACTGGGCCTCTCGAGGTGGACGTGTCTAGGGACTCAATATTTTACCCTTACCGAATAGGTTGTAAACCGAATATGCCTAGGGATTCACGTCATATTGTCTTTATTTTCATATTGAGAGGAGTAATGAAATCGGAGATAACAGAAATTGTATGCAGTAATCTTGATTCTCCATAAAAGTGAAAATTGCGCCCGTAGACGTAGTTCAAATTGGTCGAACCACGTATATTGTGTTCTTGTGTGTGATTGTTTTTCGTTCAATCACTTTCTTGATTGTGCTTTGTTGACATTTGTCATAACATTTTCCTATGTTCTAGGAACTTCTTTGGAAAAGAAAGAGGAACCTATTTTCTATAGAACCATCCCTTGTCAAGAACCCCCAAATAACCCACACAAGGTTGATGAACCTTTCCCCTTGTCTAGAAATGCATTTCAATGAGCAGGCTGGCAGCTCCAGGACTTCTTTTCAAGGGTTGCGAAGCATATACTATCAACAGTGAGAACAGAATCATTTTTTGAACTAAAAATGAGAGGTGCAAAACCTATTAAGACAAATATTCAGGCCCAAACTGAAGTTATAAAAAGCTTTTACGTATGGTGTGCTGTTCCAATTTGTCATCAAAAGTTTTTAGGTGGTTTTAGAGGTGCTCTATAGTAGGTTATATAAATTTGGGGTGTTATAATGTAGGATTTAAATTTTTTCGACTGGTTGATAGAGCATTATTTTGGTTGATTTGTAATAATATTTTACCGTAGTATATGTAAAAAATCAAAATATGAGACCGCCCCCAAAATCTCTTGATACTTAGATGGCCAATGTCAAAATGTTCGGCCTAACTAACCCATTTCCCTTGAAGAAAACAAACATTTCGCACATCAATGCATATAAGAAAGCAGTATGATGTTACTGGATTACACATAATATCCTCCCAGTATGAAGTGGAGAAATCCTAAATTACCAAACAGATATAACATTGGATTCATACTTGGTAACCAGTTCCAACAAGTTCAGATAACATGCCAGCAGTAAATTGAAATGAGAAGCCTAGAAGGTGGACCCATTCCATCCCAAGTTGGAGCCCTGAAAGTAGATGAAGCCATCAGTACCGTCACAAGTAGCACCAACTTACAGAAACAATTATTGAAGTAGACATATATGTGAAGAATATAAAAAGATCTAGAAATTCAAAAAATTATTATGAACTAAAAAAGGTAGTAAAAGCTTCTTTTGGTCCTAAATAGTGAAGGTTTATTTACATGGATCTAGGACTGGTGTAAAGCATGAAGACACTGTGCATATTCTTGACTTTGATGGGCCTAAACAAACAGGAAGAATGCAATGAGAAGACACCTCGGGGGATAATTAGGTTAGCTAAGATGTCTTGCCTTAGTATCGTAGAACTTGAGGTAGAATCGAGACTTGGGAACAGACAACTTGGTCTCGAGAATGGCTGAAATTGCTGCACTCAGTTTCTTGTTCGTATCAGGGTTGAGACCCCCAATGGAAACCAACTCACCATATGCTGTTGGCTGTTCAGTACCACCAAATGCCATGGGAACAGATCCCTTTAACACAATCATCACATACTGCACAATGATAAAAAAATTAATAATAGTAAAATAAAAATGAAAAATAGTAAATGAAGAAACTCTAACATACAAGACTTCAGGATTTTAAAGGAAAAGCAAGAAAGATAATGAAATATATATAGCTGAGTAGTAAAATCCCATGAGTTATACATTTGTGAAAGAGGACATCATTCATATAATAAGAATGTCTAAGACAGCTAATTCCAGTTAAAAAAAACTAAGTTTTCAAAACCTAAAGATTAAATGTGTACAACAATTTCAGAGCAATAAATTCTTGGGCTTTTGGATGACTAGGTTATTCCTAGAGGTTCACCGATGCTTTTTAGAGTCATGAGTTTGAATTCCCTATGGGGCCACCTCTCTTGGTTGTGTAGTCGGTTCGCAAACCCAAATACCCGAAATATCTGGAAAAAAAAAAAAAATAATAATAATAATAATAATAATAATAATAATAATAATAATAATAATAATGATGATGATAATTTCACATGTTTCTTTTTGTTTTCCCTTGTATCAAATGAATAGTACCCACTCATTTTTCTTGAAGACTAATGATCTTTAAAACGCAAAAAAGAAGGCATCACAAGTATAGATAACAAGAAAAACACAGAGAAATCTAAGAATATGTTATTTAGCCTAGTTGCTGAGAATAGTCCACGCTGAAGATGACTAGTGATCACTGCTGTAGAAGTTTCTATGATTTTTAGAGAAATTGTCAACAGCATAGCTTCAGCTTAGGTATATATTGTAGGAGGGAAAAATCCTTAAAGAGCATAAAGAAAACGTAAGCAACCACAAGACTATGATATACGTGCTTCGGCAATTTGCCTTCATCCACGGGGTATCCAATTCTTATTAATATTGAATTGAAAAGAGTGAGTACAAAGGTTCAGTAAGCATCAATACAACATGTGTTGAGGGTACCTATTTATAGGAAAAACACATAGTATTTTGTCATGTGATCTTACACTATGTGAGGTTAACACATGTAACACTTTATCTGTAACTGTACTTATCTTGTAGATTCGGGTTTTTGTCTATCTTCGCGGAATTGGGTTTCGCAGCGGACTCGGGCCCAAAGCTCCAGCAGGACCAACGATATTTGGTCACCAAACAAGGCCCAGCATATATAAAGTAAAATATATAAAAAAATAATCCTTTGGCGAACAAAACATCCACATATTGGCACCCTGATTCGTGTTTTTGGACTAAAGGTGAGACTTGAGAGGGTAGGAAACAAGACGTCAGAGGGGAGAGGTAAGAACGCGGCAGAGGAAGTTAGGCCCAAGAAATGTGATCAGAGAGTGAGGTGTAGTAATTTTTATGAATCTAGTCCAGGCCACAGACTGACATGCTAAGCTAGGCACTTTCGTTGTACAATCAGCGTTCATATGTTAATTGGACCAACTATAGTTTCTCTGTCACCAGATTAGTGATGGTGAGAGGGACAAGAGGGACAACACTTGGTCGTAGGTCCGTGAGTGATCCTAGAAGAGATACTATAATTCACATGAATTATCAATATCAACATTCGTATACGCTAGTGCAAGATTTGAAATATTTTTAAAAAGAATATATCATATATATAATACTATTGAAATTATTTGTTGCTGTAACTATACTTTTTAAGAATTTTTGTATCACTGTATTATATCACATGTCGTGTAACCATATCCTTGCAACATAGGGCGCAGGGTGGAAAATGTGAACCCTCATCCCTGACCAAGTGTTCACAATAGACATAGAATAGTACACCGATTCAGAGCAAAACGTTAGGACCTAAAAGAGTTTGCGTTCCCTAGACAATAAAATATCAAATGTCTTCTGGGCTTCGGAAACCTTTACGTGCATGCAGGGACAAACTACGATCTCAGGAGTGCCAAATTAGTGACATAATTGACAAGAATCGATAAGGAAATTTTGATTGGTCACTATAGGAAGTGAATTTTTCTCTTGTAGTCAAAATAATAAAGGCCCCTTTAGGAAATTTAGGAATAAGTTATATAAAAAAAAGGGATGAAAAGAAAAACGAAATATATTACCACCAGCATTGTGTCGTACAAGATATCATACATTTTTATTGCAACAATCGTAAAATGCAGATAATTTGGCATCATGTATATGACTATACCCTAAAGTAAAAGTCCAAGTTCTATTTAATTTCAAGATTTTTTTGGTTTACCAGTAACTGTAAAAATATTATTTAGTGAACCATGTGAGATTTGAAAAATAAGTTGTCTTGATTCTATTTTTTATAAGCATTTTATCATTACAAAGTTGGGTTGGTTCCAATAAATTGTATATGTGTAATATAACTTACTTCCAATGATTTTACAATATAGAAAAATAAAAAAATTGAACATTAAGAACATCAACAGGTTTGCATTTACTGTGTACAAATATTGCAAGAACACTATCTCGAAATGCTAAATTTTACTCTATTGAACAAGGCAATGTACTTGCATTGATTTACTACAAAATCTTGATCTCTCTTACACTATTAGTATTGCTCCTTGAGAACTTAATACTTATGGGGAAAGAATAGGGACCAAGGAAGGCGAAAAGTACATTTACAAACTTGCACAACAAAGGGAACCAAAAATAAACAGTTTTACTCATGTTCAATCTATTAATAGTGATAATTTAAAGTTCTGGTAAAAGATGACAAAAATAAGGAAGTGTGAAAGTCCCTTCGAGTCATTGAATAAAAAATCATTTGGATAGCGTATAGCTAGAAGAATTAAACAGCCTTGGGGACATTAAAGAAAATAATTTTTTTGTTATATATAAATGCACTGTGAAAGTCAAGGGAAAGACCCGATGGCATTTCTGTTGAGATTTCAAAGGCCCGTTTCGTTGTCCCAAAATTGTAAATTGGGCTATTTATAAATTGAACCATTTACAAATTGATCCATTAATTGTGTTTGGTTTCATTACTGAAATGATTCATTAAGGCCCAGTTTGGTTGCGCAAATTGTTTGATCATGTAAATTAGTTCATTGTGAATTAGTGAATTGTAAGGCCCCGTTTGGTTGTCCCAAAATTGTAAATTGGCCAATTTATAAATTGTCTCATTTATAAATTGATCCATTAATTGTGTTTGGTTTCATTAATGAAATGATTTATTAATTGTTCCATTTTAGCTCATGTGTAAAATTTGAAATTGGATCATTTCACAAAAAACGTGAAATGCATCCATTTCAAATGAATCACATAAAGTGCATGCTTCTCTCTCTCTTTCCATCCACTCCCCTTCCCCCTCCCCCATAATTTGTTTGTATCTTTTTTTTCTTATCGAACCTTAACATCAATTTCACAGTACCAAGCATTGCATAAAATTGGATTTAAACTCATTTCAAATCTACTAGTTTACAATTCACAATGAACCAATTTACATAATCAAACAATTTGTGCGACCAAACAGGGCCTAAATGAGTGAATTTGAAATGAGTTAAATCAAATTTTACACAATGTTGATAATTTGAAATTGATGTTAAGGTTCTATGAAAAAAAGATAAAAATAAATCAAGAGGGAGAGGGAGAGGGACCACATGCACTTTATGTGAATCATTTCACGTTTTTTGTGAAATGATCCAATTTCAAATCTTGCACATGAGCTAAAATGGAACAATTAGTCCCTGTTTGGTTGTCCCAAAATTGTGAATTAGATCATTAATAAATTGATCCATTTACAAATTGACCCATTAATTGTGTGGGTCAATTTTTAAATGGATCAATTTATTAATGATCTAATTCACAAATTTGGGACTGCCAAACGGGGCCTAATTGTTCCATTTTAGGTCATGTGTAAAATCTGAAATTGAATCATTTCACAAAAAACGTGAAATGCATCTATTTGAAATAGGATTCACATAAAGTGCATTCTCCTCGCTCCCCCCCCCCCCCCGCTCCCTCTCTCTCTCTGTTAATTTATTTTTATTCATTTTTTCTCATAGAAACTTAACATCTTAACATCAATTTCAAATTACCAAACATAACATAAAATTAGATTTAAACTCATTTCAAATACACTCATTTACAATTCACCAATTCACAATTCACCAATTTAACTAATCAAATCATTTGCACAATCAAACAGGGCTCAGGGCTAAGTACAATTTTAATGGCTAAAATGATGTGCCATGAGTGACAAAAGAGTAATTGTTCAAACCATTGTGATTTTGAACTAATGGAACTTTGGGAAAAAAGTGATTATTCATAGACTAGACTTCATTGTCAATATGGACTTATTAAACAACGTGAAAACACGACACAAGACCCGAAATTGATACGTTCATAGTTGTCAAAATCGTACGATTAGATTCGATTCTCCCATAAAACGATTCGAATCGAGTTGAGAATCGTATAGCGTTAAAAAATCGGGCTGAATCGGCGATTCACGATTCGAATCTTACGATTCGGGTCCGATTCACAATTCAAGCCCGATTCACTTTTTATTTTTATTTTTTTTACCTATAACCATACGTGTGTTTTAATAAAACAAATAAAAAAGAAGCAAACAACAAAGGATACCGTTAAGAAACTAAGTTTTAAAGAAAAACATGTTCTCTTGGCTCGATTATTATCAGCTGACTTTTCTAGTCTATTCTCTTGGCTGAGTGTCTTCTATCTTTTGTTTTTTTTTGTGAAACTTTTGTGTTTGTTATAAAATCTTTGAAGGTATATTTGTTTTGTTGTTTTAAATTAATATTGTTTTATAGTTAATCTTAGTATTTGTTTTATTGTTTTAAATTAATATGATTTACTGTTTTAAATTAATATTGTAGTAATTTTGTAGGCTGTTTTAAATTAATATTGTTAATCTTAGTAGGTAGGCTGTTTAAAATTTTTTGAATTATTTGTTTTACAGTTTTACTGTTTTAAATTAATCTTAGTATTTATGTTATTGTTTTAAATTAATATGTAGGATATTTTAAATTAATATTGTTTTAAATTAATATGTAGGATGTTTTAAATTAATATTGTTTTAAATTAATATGTAGGTTGTTTTATGATATATTTTTGTTTTTTACATTTTTAAGCTTAAAATGAATGAGAACATGTGCTACGGTTAATTTTTGTGATATATTTTGGTATATTATCATGTGCTACGATTAGTTTTGTCATATTATGCTTAATTACCCATTCTATAGTGTTAAATCCCATTTACGTATATTTTACTACATTTTTATTATTTAGTTCCGATTTGACCAATTCGATTCACGATTCGGGATTCACGATACGATTCGCGATTTGACAACTATGGATACGTTATATCAAATCCATGTTACATTCGTGTGGGATTATTTTGCCATGAAGTCGTGTTGTGTTAGTGTCAAAATTATGATACGTGTTAGTTGTGTTATCGTTTGTTTTCGCGTTAATCGTGTTTATTTTTAATTTGTTCAATTCTGTGTAAAATATATGAAATCTTATTGGTCGTATCGTGTTCTACGTGGGTCGTGTTCATGTCCGATAAAAAACACGAAGTTGTCTTGTGTACAATGGTTTTTTTTACCCGACCCTAAAACACAAATTGACACCCCTAACGGATATGTATACATAAGGAAAAGAAAGATCTTAAAAGATTAGTTATATAGCGCGTTCATAAAGATCCAGTGTTTTGAGTCCTAGAGATAAGAAATGAGTTGCTGATCTTAGGTCATATCTTTTAGCTTTAGCTCTAGATTAATTGAGTTGACACACACAAGATGAGGTCCCATAGTGTTAATTTGCAAATGACAATATTTTCAACAACAAAACTAAAACAGAAATTAATATTAAATTACAAGTGTGCAGAGCAGTTGAGAGAGAGAAAAATTACAGCCTCGGGTTTGCCGATGAGTTTGGCAAGGGTAGAGGTGGCTTCAGAAAGGATGGAGGATGTATCAATGCCCTCCAGGCTCACGTTAGTCGACAGATTCAGGCAAGGCATCTTTTCGGTTCCTCTCCCAAACCAAATCTAATATCTATATATAATATCAAACCCTTGCTCAGCTCAGTACCTCAATCTCTCCTTTTATATACCGGTGTTCTGTCTCACTCTACTAATCCATCCAACTCTTGTCCACCCACCACCAAAAAGGAGTAATTAGCAAGAAACTACACTTTGCCGCTCTAATTAATATTTTCAATAACCGACTTTTGTTCAAATTAATATTTTTATTATTCAAAAATTATTATTATATTTTGTAAATTCATCTTTATATCAACTATTAGAAGGAAAATTAAAATATTACATCTATATGTGTGTCTTACATTTATATTTGCGACTATTAATGACTCGAGAGTTTAAATTGGTTGACCATTTTTAAGGTGTTTGGTTGTAGCAGTAATGATGATTCTTCTATTTTTAATAGTTTTCATGTTTCAAGCAATAATATTGGAGGGACATGTTAACCATTAGTAAAGAGGGTCAACACATTTAAATTTATAGGTAAAAATTGAGTTGGTTCATTTGAAATCCTAAATAATATTGTTTTGATTTCAAAATATAATATTCTTTTTAGAATAAATGATTATTATTCATGGATGGTAATAGAAGAACAAGCCTCTTCTAAATAGCTTACATTCCTACCTACTACTGAAAGTCTTATGAGCAAACCCTTACATAAATAAATGAATAAAAATATGAAATTAAAACTAGCTTGAATCAACTAATAGTAAGAAATAATCCCCATGAACACTTAGTCATTCTTGAAGTTTGGAAGACCCCATTTGTCAATGGCGATTAGCCCTTTAACTTGCTTTGGAAAGTCCTCGAGATTATGAGAGAAATGTCTTTTCCATATATGCTTCCCTTTTTGGCTAGATAATCAGCTACTTGATTGCCTTATCTATATATGTGCTTTAAAGAATGATTGATCTTCTTTAGCATTTACTAAATTAAATGAACAGTCCACCTGATTTTTCATAGAATTTTAGACTTTCCTTGGAGAATTTCAACTAGAACCTTTGAATCACTTTCAATAATTAACGCATAATCTTTAAGGTCCATGAAGAATTCCAATCCACTCTTTAAAGCCTTAGCCTCTGCCTCCATATTTGAAACATCTCCAAATGAAGAAATGAAAACCCAAAACATATCTCTTGAGTGGTTTTTGAGAATACCTCCTCCACCTCCCTTGCCTAGGGACCCCATTGCACTTCCATCTATATTAAGCTTCAAGATTCCAGAAGGAAGAATCGTTTATTTAATCTGTAGCCTTTGATTTGGGATTTGATAAGATTGATTGGGAATGATTAGCTTCTTCAAATGTTATACCTAATACAAAATATAAAAAAAACATTAGGAGGACCTTCATCATACTTGCATTTGTTCCTATGAATCCACAAACACCAACACACAATATATGGTATGACTTTATTAATGGTAGCGTCTGACTTTCGGCCATGCAACCACCATTGAAACAATTGACTTCTAATTCCACCATTAGCTCTCTTTATGCCATGATCCTAAGTAATTTTATCCCACGCTTAAGAGGCTATATCTTATTTCTCAAAGATATGATATATGGTTTCCTCCTCTGACTTGATATAACATTAACATTTGGAAGGGGCCCTTATCCCAATCGATTTAATCTTATCATCGGTTGAAAGAAGGTTGTTTAGCATTTTCCACATAAAGATTGAGATCTTAGTTGGAATGCTTTTGTGCCAAATAAATTTTGAGCCTGTCTGAGTGGACTTCTTTTATCTACATATCTCCCAAGCTGAAGAAATTGAAAAAGCGTCACTGCTACTTGGTTGCCATATCACCTTATTTAGTTGATCTTCCCATATCTCCTAAAATTGAAGAATCTTTGAAGTGATATCTGTTGAAAAGCACCTCTCCAGTATTTTTGCCTTGAGTTCCAGAAGTTACTGATGGTTTGATCCTCCACAACATCCACATTCTTGCTTGATTCTACTTCCCAATTATCCTTGTAGATGCTGATGTCTCATTTCCCAATCTGTCACTTCATGTTTTCTTTTGTCATAATTGGAGCAATTATAGGATGATGTTTTCTATAGTAAGCAACCTTCATATATTGAGCCAATAGTAATCTTTTTCCCTAAAAATCCACCACATCTTCATGCTTAAGGAATTTCTAACAGCAAATAATTTTTTAATCCCCAATCCTCCTTCATTAATTGGTCTTCTGATAGCCACCCATTTGCACCATCAGTGTCTCTGATCTCCATAGTTAGAACTCCAAAAGAACTTGGTCATTATACCATATAGCTTAGTAATTACAGCCTTAGGAGGAGACATAGCAGATAACAGATAAAGCTGTATAGAAGCTAAAACTGACTTAATGAATGTTGATGTAAAAAATTGGACCGAATCCCATTTTTATGATCACAGATAAATAGATAAAATCAATCCAATCAAGCACATGAGAGACAAAGATTTTTAAAGTGGTTCGGCTATAAGAAAAAGCCTACGTCCACTGTTATTTTATTCCCAGGGGTTTACAATAGCTCAATGTGGTGGAGAGAGGGAGAAAAAGGTGTGTATCTTGTGTATGGTCTCTCATAGTTGTCAGATCCATCCCCTCTATGATGGGGTTACAATGTATTTATAGCCTTGAGGTTGTCAATATGAAAAGGTGATGTGTTGTCATCTAGTAGACACCTATTGATACAGTAGAAATGTACATTAAGGCTCATTAAATGAGTTGTTATCTTCATTAGTGCGCATTAAATGCATAGTTATCCTTTGATCTAGAGTTGCTCTACACGCCTTGAGTTGCTCTGCATGCAAGGTTGCTCGTTGCTTTGCACACCTGATAGTTGCTCTGCATACTTGCTCGTTGCTCTGCACACTTGCTAGTTCCATTAAATGAAGATGTTGTATACCAAGGTCCCAGATGTGCACCTTTTGGCAATGGGATATGTTGTTTTTATTTTTTGAAATTTTGTTTTCCTTATGTTTGATAAAATGCATCACTGACATTTGTTTTTATTTATTATAGTTGACAGTAAAAGAAAATCTCCCAAAGAAACTGACGTTAATTTAAAGCATTTAAAACTTATCTGGGATTTGCATCAATCAGTTGCCGAGTAACATATCAGATTTGCCTCTTATTTATTGCAATATAAGAGCTATACTTTATCTTTAACTGCTCGTCCTCGTCCAGTGGTGGTTAATCTTGACCAAGTACCAGCCTCTGAGACTAGCGTAGAAGGTTCTTCCTCTGAGTCAAGTGTTCCCATTAGTGATCTAATGAAGCAAAGAAGAGCTACTGCCTTCTTTGATAAATCTGCTTCTACCAATGTGGAGGCAAAGAAAGTTGAACAAAATATCCCAGAAGAGGGGACGAGAACCATTAATATACTTCCTCTTGCTGCTGCCAAGAAGACTGGCTAGAAGCCCCCTGTGGCCCCGAGCAAGACTATTGCTATCTCTCCTCCGAGTGAGGTTATTGTCATATCCCCAACAAAGACAACGTCTTTAATTGAAAATGCTCATGCTCCTCCAAGGAGGTTAAAGAATAGTTCTTCTAAGAGACCTGCTGAACCTGTCTCTCAACCTTTAAATGTTGAAGGTTTTATTCCATCTTTTGTTACTCCGAGCTCTGCTGTGAGTTTGGTGAGATCCTAGACTATCCCAGAAGTCCAAGGTATTATGGATACACTTTCTCGTGAGAGAATTACTACCCTGGTTGCTCAACACATTGCCTCAGTAAGTATCTTTAACTTGACCTCTTTTATAGTCAACTATGTCCATGTATTAACTTGAAGTTACTTATTTTTTCAGCTGGTGACGTGTTTCAACAACATTTTGAAGAAGGATGAAGCCATCAAGGATTCAAGTTCCTCGGGAGTTATCTTTGTATCTTTGTATGTTGATGATATGATTATTACTGGGGATGATGTTGGTGGAATTACAGCGTTGAAGTCTGAATTATCTCGTTATTTTGAGATGAAGGATTTGGGTCCCCTACGTTACTTTTTGGGTATTGAGGTAGATCATTCTCCAAAGGGTTATCTTCTCTCACAATCTAAGTACATCGGGGACATTCTTGAGCGTGCTCGCCTCACTGGTACTAAGATTGTTGATACCCCTTTGGAGCTTAATGTTCATCTTTCCCCGTATAATGGTGTTCTTTTGCCTTATCCCACCTTATATCGCACTATTGTGGACAACTTGGTTTATCTCATTATTACTCGTCCAGATATAGCTCATGATGTCCATGTTGTTAGTCAGTTTGGTACTGCTCCTACTACAGTTCATTGGGCAGCTGTTCATCATAGATTGCGATACTTGAGAGGCACTCGATTTCAGAGTCTTTTACTTCCTTCATCTTCTTCTTTGGAGCTGCGTGCATACTCTGATGCTGATTGGGCCGGTGATACTGCAGATCGCAAATCAGTTACTGGATTTTGTGTGTTTCTGGGTGATTCTCTTGTTTCTTGGAAGAGCAAAAAGCAAGTTGTTGTTTCTGTGTCTTCCACAAAAGCCGAGTATCGTGCTATGGCTTCTACCACTCGCGAAGTTGTTTGGCTACGTCGGTTACTTGCAGATATGGGTGTCTCTCTTTCTCAGCCCACTCCTATGTACTGTAATAATAAGAGTGCTATTCAGATTGCTCACAATTCAGTTTTTCATGAGAGTACTAAGCACATTGAGATTGATTGTCATATTACTCGTCATCATCTTTCGCATGGCGCCATCACTTTGTCTTTTGTTTCTTCTTCCACACAGATAACTGATTTGTTTATGAAGTCTCATCCAGTTCAGCGTTTTTATTTTTTGGTTGGTAAACTCTCAATGCTTCTCGCTGCAGCATCGTGAGTTTGAGGGGGGGTATTAGAGTTTTATTTAGCATTGAGGGTATTTTAGTATTTTCCCTTCTCCTATTATTATTAGGTGGTTGTAGTATGTTATATATATTCTCTCTTCTTCCTTTTATTGTAAGACATTCTAGTGTATGGCAATATGAAACCCTAGCCCCTCTTTTTCTCTCTTTCCATTTGATTGTAGATCTTTGATATATTATCATTAACCACTACTGAACAATAAAAAAGAACATACTTCCCCTAATCCAGTTAGTTCAGTGTTGCTAATGATCATTTCTTTTTTGCTAAATCTGTAGAACATACTTCCCCTCAATGCTTCCAATCCGTACATCTCTATAATTGTAAGATAGGGACACACTAACCCACTGCCCTAATAGTGGAATCAAGATGACTCAAATGACACACACAATGACAAATGGGGAGGTTATGAAAAGACACGGAAATTGTGCTTGGGTAGAGAAATAAACTTAAGTAGAAAATAAAGGGATTAATTTTGAGAAGCAGGTCATGTGGACTTGAAAATTAACTATGGGGAAGGACAAAAGTCATGAGAAGGGAAAAGTGAGAAGGGTTTTACGATATGGGTTTTCAATGGAACGATGAGCTATAATGAATTCTTGGATTGGGTGGAGTGATTAAAAACGTGTAGAAAGTTCTGATTGACATATTTAATAAATGATTCTCATTAAACTCTCCTTATATTGCTTTAGATGTATAATATAAATATCATTTTCATTATTTGTAATCACAATAAAAGCATAAAATTCATTAAACATCGTTTAAAACTCAAATTCCTCGTCTTCATCGCTTAATCTCCCTCAAACTCACAAATAAAGTCCAATTAACTTATAAATTACCACCACATTAATCACCTTACAACTAATATTCATTAAACATATTTTTTATTGTTTTATATGTAAAATATACTCTTAATATTTCAAAAATATAGAGTGTATCATTATTATTCCTAAAAAATAAAATAAAATATCCACCCTTTCTAATATGTCACGTACTAGCTAGAACTAGTCAAATAAAAACTCAGTAAATTCCATATAAATATTAATTAAATAAAACATGTCCCTATGAATACATTTAATACTTGATTTATTTTAATCCTTATATTATTTAAATAACTGCACTAAAATCTATTAAATGATACATAATTAGTTTGTAATTAATAAATAAATTTTCAAATAATTATAACCATTAATCAAATTCTATTTTAATTTGGATTCCAAAAATATAGGGTGTTACAATATTCTCCCTCAAAAAATAATTTCGACCTCGAAATTAACTAAAACTTATTTTAGAAAACACATGCAAGCGTTATAAGGATTTATTTGTACCTTTGAGGAAAAATTTGTTTCGAGCAAAGCCAATAATTTAACACTATTTCAGATGAGACAGACACAAGACGACTTACAGATTACTTAGAGTTCCATTAAGTATAACACGGTGGAGTCTTCAAATCTTTAACATAAAATGATGTAGTCCAGCACCACCCACAACAAGCAGCTCTTGTCTCGGTATCCATCGATTAGTCTCAGGAATATGCAATCCCCTTCTTCTTCAATAGTAGAGCCTTGACTCCACAAATTAGCAGTAGACAAAATCTTTACAATGATTTTAGAATTTTGATCGTATTCTTCTTGATTTGGAAAAATGATCCTTAAAGATCCAAGGGATTTGGATTAAAAAATTATAGAGTTTGATAACAAAAAGAACTCTAAAAAATCTTGTTGAAAACCTGTATGTTTATATAAAGGGGAAGTTTTTGCAAGGTGATAGGGATTAAAGATTTGAAAAATATTTAATGAAAAATAAAAGACATGTTTACTCGTTCGAAGGAATTGCCACCTTGTTCTAATGATGTATCTAATCTCATTTGAACGGTTTCTAATGAAACTTCGAACGACATTCTAGAACCAACCCAAAAGGCGATGTTTCAGATCTCGTTCTAATGACCCAATGCAACTCTCTTAAACAAAATGTCAATCTCGTTCTAACGAGTTATCGAATTTTTCAAAAAATTAATTAAAAATAATTTTAAATTTTTTTGAAAACTTTTATACGCAAACTCTTATAAAAATAACCCTTAAATATTTAAAGCTTTACCAAACCACTTCATAACTCTTCTTGAGTATAATTGTGACAAACTATCTTTAATATTGAAAAATCACCAAAATTTCTTCTCTTCGAAGACTTGCAAACGGTCATGAAGGAGCAATGGGGTTTAACTGGATAATCCAAATAAAAGTAAAATGAACAATTATAAATTTTTCTCTTTCAAATCTCCTCCTTTGACTATTTCGGTACAAAACAAAAATCGAAGCCAAATTGACCCCTACAACTAGTACAACTAATTCCCTCCTAAAAAAAGAAACGAAAATGCATAAATATATAAGTCTTCATCTTTTATGGTCCATGAAATCTTCATCAAGGCGGAATGACCTACACATATGATACAAAAGAAATACTGTGACGCGTATGAGTTTATAGAAAAATAAACTCCCCCTCAATTTGTTAGTATCCCCCTTTTTGTCCGTAATAGACAAAGAGTTTTACATTAAGCATGAATAACAAGCATCACATAAATCCAAAAGAAATAGC
Organism: Sambucus nigra; assembly: GCA_949130495.1. Lineage (NCBI taxonomy): Eukaryota > Viridiplantae > Streptophyta > Magnoliopsida > Dipsacales > Adoxaceae > Sambucus > Sambucus nigra. The sequence goes on from OX422208.1 coordinate 686,342,394, forward strand.
ATCATAAACATAATTGATAAAGCATATATGATGAAATTTTGAAGAGGCATACCAACTATTTTTGAAAATTTTCAATTTTTCAAGTATAAAAATATAGGTATTAAAAATTACATATAGCTATAAATATATCACACCATTGAATAACACTAAAATATCTGAATCGTGAACTTGAAATGTAATTGTGCGAACATTTTCCATAGGAAAATCAACATATTCATTCATAACATAAGCACACGAATTCAATGAGATGCTTATAAAGAAAGAACCTAATTTCAACCTTAGGTGTAAGAATGTTGAACATAAATAAAATTGCCTCAACTTATGCAATATGACATGAATTTAAATGCTTCTGAAATCAATAACTCCAAACCATTAAAAGCTTTTCATGAGAGTTCGTTGTGCAAACCCATTTATCTTTTATTTTATAACACCTTCAGAATCTCACATATTTAATAATTCACTCTCAAATTTTTGAAGATATCATAATGCTCATGTGTAGTAAAACATCAATGAAAAAATGGCTTTGGAAGTTTTGTTTTTGTTTGTCGTTAATCTTTTGGGATCCTTTTTCAAATGCTGACTTTTAACGCAAAGGGAATTTTCTCCTTCGTAGCCCCTTTCCATTGCTTAACATAAAACAAATTTTCCAGGAAATAAAAACTGGGCAATGGTTCTTGCAAGTACAACTTATCTCTAATACATTTGGTTCGTTATTAAATACTATTGAGATGAGAACATCGCATTCAACACATGATTAGAAAGCATTCACTAAGTTCGTGCATATATTTAATAACGGTGATAAAAAGTCTAGCATGAAGAAAGTAATCATCAATGAACAACAAAATTATATTCATGCATAACTAAGCACACTAAAGAAACAAAGCCATGTCTCAAAACACCATGAAAAAGTCACATGAATGGATGGAATGTAGGGGTGATTTGAACATCTTAAATGCACATCCATATAAGTTGAAAAATTAAAGTACAAAAATATTTTGGTCAAAACTTTTATAAAAAATAAAATCGTTTTGAATTTTTCGAAACGTTTCTTAAAAACCAAAAATCTTTTTGCATTTTTCAAGATTTTTCCAAAATAAAATCATATATAAATACATAGAAATACAACCTAGAAATAGGGACAAATGATATGAACATGATAAACACCCTATAATAGATAAAGTATCTGAACTCAATCAATGGAACAAATACCCAAAGACTTCCTAAGATTCTCGAATCTAAGTGCATCTTAAGGTTTCGTGAAAATATCGTTTAATTGGCATTTGATGATTAGAAATAATCAAGGACACGATCTTTTCCTCAACAACATCAGGAATGAAATGCTCGCATATCCTAATGTGCTTTGTCCGGGAATGTTGGATCGAATTACGTGATATATGAATTGCACTCGTATTATCATAAAAAATAGTCATCGTGTCTTGGGAAATTCCATAATCTTCTAAAATTTGCTTCATTCATAAGAGTTGTGTGTGACAACTCTTGACGACTATATACTCAGCCTCCGCCATGGACAAAGAAATGGAGTTTTTCGTCTTACTCAACAAAGAGACAAGATAACTCCCAAAGTAAAAATACCCACCCGAGGTGCTCCTACAACCATCAACATCCCCGACGCAGTCAGCATCTGAATATGGAGAAAAGCGATCATCAGTATCAAAGGAATACTAAATAAATACCGTAGGAAAGAGTTCCACTCATGTATTTGATGATACGTTTAAGAGTGATCAAGTGAGACTCTTTTGGGGATGCTTGGTAAGGCGCACAAACTCTAACACTAAAGGCAATGTAGGTAAGACTAGAGGTTAAGTAGAGAAGACTACCTATCACCCTGGTATAAAGGGTTTGCTTTACGTCCTTGCCTAAATTTTCTTTGCTAATCTTAGTCGATGTACTCATACGGGTGCATGATTTCTTAGCAGAGCCTAAACCAAACTTCTTCATTAGGTCCCTAGCATATTTGGATTGAGGTATGAATATCCCATCCTCAAGTTAATTCACTTAGATACCTAAGAAGAATGTAAGGTCACTAACCATGCTCATCTCAAACTTTCTCTTCATCTCATCCTCAAATGTGTGAGCATGTTGGGAAAACATAGATCCGAATACTATGTAGTCTACATAGACTTGGGAAACCAATATAGCACTACTCTCTCTTCTCATAAATAACGTCTTATCCACTCCCCCTCTATTAAAGCCACAGTATAAGAGATAAGAAGTGAGCCTCTTGTACCAAGCACGGGGTGCTTACTTCAAACCATATAAGGCCTTCTTAAAATAAAATATGTGTCCCGATTCTTTGGGTCTTTGAACCCCTTTGGTTGTTCCATGTACACTTCCTCCCACAAAATGCCATTAAGGAAAGCACTCTTGACATCCATTTGTTATAACTTGAACCACAGATGACATGCTATGGCGAGTAGTAAGTGAACAGACTCCATCCTAGCAACAAGAGTGAATGTCTCATCAAAGTCTACAATATTAATCTGTGTGTAGACTTGAGAGATCAACCTATCCTTATTGTGGACTATGGCACAATTCTCATCCATCTTATTTTTGTAAATCCACTTGGTACCATTCCCATTAGTCTCTCTAGGTTGGGGGTCTAACTTTCAGACATCATTTTTACGATACTGAAGCAACTCATCTTGTATAGCGGATATCCAATTCTCATCCTTGATTGCTTCTCTCACATTCTTGGGCTCGACTAAAGAGATATCTAAAATGTAGCTAACCACATTCTCAGGTTGAGCATGAGTCTTGACACTTAGTGTGGGATTACCAAGTATAGCGAAAGGGTCATGACTCTTTCAAACCCAAGAGGGTGGATCCTCTAAATCAAGCATGGGGTTCACTGGGTAGTATGAGGAACGATGGGATCATCAGCGAGGGTGCATCATTTTCACACTCGGGGTTAGGGTTAATTGACGTCGGAGGCTCATAGTCTCTAATCGTGACATTTATTGGATCCATAACCTTATAGCTTGCAAGGTTGAACACACTATAGGCCCTACTCGACGATGAATATCCTAAAAATATCCTCTCATCACTTCGGGAGTCAAACTTTCCTAAGTGATCTCTATCTCTTAAAATGTATCAAGGACTTCCAAAGACTCGAGAATATGATAGGTTGGATATGTTTCCTATCCATAACTCATATGATGTGTGTAACATGTGTGGATAAAGATATAACCTATTCATCATATGGCATGCGGTATTAATTACCTCTACCAAAAATGTCTAGGCACGTTTCTCCCAAGAATTATGGATCTAGCCAAATCTTATATCGCCCGACTCTTCCTCTCAATAATATCATTTTATTGAGGAGTATGAACGGTCAAAAACATATGTTTAATGCACACTCAGTCACATTAGCTATCTACTTCAGCTTCTTTAAATTCAGTGCCATTGTCACTACGCATCTGATTAATAGTGACACCATGTTGGTTTTGTAAGACGCATTACTTAGTTGTTAGGAACTCAACTGCATCAGAGTTTTCTCTAACAAACCCTATGATAGAGTATCTCAAAAAGTCATCGACAATCACGAGAATTTATCTCTTACCACCGATGTTCTTTATACGTGTAGGACCCTTAAGATCTATATGTATTAACTCTAACATATGAGAGGTGGTAATGGTATTCAACTTATGATGAGGACTTCGAATTTATTTTCCTTATTGGCAAGGATGACAAATCGGGGAAGTTAGCTTTATAAGTTATGGTAAGCCATTAACTAAGTCTTTATTCACTAATCTCTCAAGATCTTTAAAGTTCACATAACCTAATCATTGATTCCAAAGGTCCATAGAAGATACCATAACATTGTTTCACATAAAGGAGGACTTGGAAATGATCCCATAACAATTATCTTTGGTCCTGACTCTTTATAGAAATAGTTCACTGGATTGATCCTATATGTTACACTTAGATCAGTCAAACCTTACCCTAAAGTTTGCATTGCATAATTGGCTTATGTTAATTAAGTTCGCTTCCAACCCTTACACATACAACAAAGTGTCAGGTTTAAGAAATTTAGGTATCTCAACACAACCACGTCCTAAAATGTTATACCTACTCCTATCTCCAAAGGTGACTTTGCCTTCCTTGCAACCCACATGGTCGGTAAAATACGAATTGTCACCAGTCATGTGCTTGAGAATCCACTATCAAAATACCACTGGGAAGTATCTTGAACCTTGAGAGCAACGTGAACAACAAGGTCTTAATCGTCTTGCTTAGGAACCCAAGTGGAGGCAAACTTTTGTTTAACCATATCATTTTTTGCTCTAGTCGTATCATTAGAAGTGTTCTCAAGATCCATGGACATATTTTAAAATTCTTCCATTAAGCTTTGAGAAGTGGCGACTGAGAACTCAACTTGATTTTGAAAACTAGCAAAGTCCCTGTAGCGGTGCGCAGGAGTGTGTGTATGTTGACTTCATCCTAAATACAACAAAATTTCCTAAGGTGACCTATACTTTTGCAATAGGTGCAAACATAAACTTGTTTGGGTCTACCATGGTTCGTTCATTTAGGTTTAACTTTATTTTGTGGCTTAAGTCGAGGCCCATAAGTATCTATGACAAATTTAGTAACCGATTTTTGTGCGACATGAAAAGTGGATGCACCGTCGTAACCTATTCCTTGCCTCTCCAAAAAACCTAAACAGGGACCAAGGAACATCTTCCTACCTTATTTGATGTATACTCTATAGTAACCTTGACTTCTTGGGCACGTTCAAAATCTTTCTCGAGTTAGGATACAAGGGCTTCAAGTTTCTCACGAGTCTCCAATGAAACTTGAAGATCTCTTGTAAGACTATCCACTTTGTTGGTCAAGTCACCATTTTCCCTTTCCATTAAAACTACTCTCTCTCCTAAAGAAAGTCTCACCTAGGACTCTCTCTCTTATTTAAATTTTTCATCTTAAAGGAATCATCTTAAATCTTGGCGTAAGCGCATTGAAGGTCACTTTATCTCTCACTAAAATTGTCATCTCTTTCACTCTCTCCGAAATGACTAAGGTCATTGTCGAGGTCATTATGTTTAGAAACTTCCTCACTGGTGTGAGACGTACTCGATGTACTAATATGACTGGCCATGAACGCGGCGAAGTTATGTCCAATTAGTGATTCGTCCCTAAATCCACCGACTCGACCTCGCCATCTCTAATAGTGGCATTGAAGGCGGATTTGCCTTTGCCCTGTATATTTAGACTTGTAGAACACTCATGAGTTTTATGACCCTTACCCTCGCACTCATAGCATCTCTCCTTGTCTTTCTTAAGGAATTTTCCTTTCGCTTTTTAAAAATTTTCTTACCCAACTTAAAATCTTTATTTTTCTTAAAACTTTTATTTTCTTTAGAAGTATTTTCTTTTCTTAATTTAAGATTAGTTTTGAACTTTTTCACAGAAAGAGCAAGATCATCGAGATCAAAATCAAATTAAAGTAAAGCCAAAATTTCATGCCCATGTCTATATCTTGTGAGTAAGATCTTTTACTTGGGGACTTTCTTATAGTGATTTCGAATTCTTGTATTTCCACTTCCATTTCCTTCTTTGAATTACATTAGCATTTCAATTTAGTAATTACTAATAAAAAATTCCAATTGGGTGCTCTAGTTTTATGCTTGGATCCCCTTTTTTCCATTTTCTTTCTCTCTTTTACTTTCAATTTTGTACTGACTTATTAAAATTTTAGTTTTGTGTTTGGATCCCCTGCTTGTATTTTCTTATTGGGAGATTTGCTTTCTAAATCCCCTACTCTTCTGCTTTCCTCATGGTTATTCATTTCCCCCGATTTCAATCCACTAATATACCAATAATATATATTTTTGTTAGATCAATTGTATCCAACATAGTTTTTGAATCTGATGTGAGGTACGTAAGATATTTCTTCTGATCTTGAAACGTATCAATGTATTGCCGATTATCCTTTTTGATTATCCACTTCTCATATCAAAAATATATATCGTTTAAAATTGTAACCAATAAATTATTCATTAGGCTTCTATGTCACATCATTCTTAAATGATAAGGTGGTTGCTTCACCACCGGTACTAAGTAAAATACCAGTTAGTTCCTCAACGACATTAGCTACGACCTTGCCTTTTATTTTCCTTTTTCCTTTGATATAGATTTTTCTTATAGTCGAAAGTAACTCTTCATTCAATTCATAATTTCCAGAATGATCACCAGGAATGATCCACTTCTTAGGATCAAAAGGTTCATTACGAATGAAGCCCTATATACATATCTTTGATAAGTAAATAAAGACAATAACATTAATAATGTATGATAGTAGAAAGGAAAAATTACACACATATTACTAAAATTATAAAATGAAAACAACAAAGAAATCCTTGTCACTTTTCTCAATAATTTGGTGGTTATGATGAACTTAAAAGATGTAAATTTTGAAAGAAAATAAATGATTTAGGATATTGTTAAGTATGTGTATTAGAATTCGCAATATAGCGAACAAAATGTTGCTGACAAGTAGAATATTTACCGGGAGTTTTGATCACATCCTAGCTTGCACAATGTAACATTGGAAACCATTCTTTATTTCTTAATACTCAAAAGACCTTCATGATTATTCTGATGCAATTTACAAAGCTGTTGAGTGACAACTCATTTAACAAATGAATCCCAATGAGTCTTTAGTGATTCCAAATGAAATGTTTCTTGGCATTTCTTTGTAGTAGTTGTTTCCAAAATTTAGAGAGTCGTCGAAGTTTGTTCCACAAGTAGACTGAAATTGCGAAGGAGCATCATACATGCCAGGAACAACCATCTACCAAAATTAATAGGGGGTTAATACTAGTGAACACAAATTACTAAAATCTATCTTCTGAAATCTAGGACTAAAAAGGCATAAGTTGTCAATTTCAGCGAATAAGAATCAATGTACAACAGGTGATGAGATATATAATACACAAGAACCAATAATCTAGGACAATAACTCATGATCATTTAACATGCTCTATAATATGAACCGACAATTCATAATAGTTGTCAGTAACAAATATAACTGACATGAATCATAACTACACAATGTTAAATCTCCACAACAGAACTCCACAATTATTAACAGTAAATATTAGCAAACATTAGAGAACTTATAAAAAAACTAAGATAATTTCCTCCCATAATTCAACATATCACAAACAATAATATAATGGAATGAGGTGGATACAGTTTACATACCCAATGAATGAGGGTCGCGAGTCAAACAATTAAATAAAAAAAGAAGTGTGAGATAGGGGATCAGTGAGTTTGGTCTGTAGGAATACATTAAAAGGTAATGGCATCATCCCTAGTCGCCATGAATTGTATCCCCTATTCACATAAAAGACCTTTACCCTAAGTTTAAGAATTGTTTTCATCTAGAGGTAATGGAAACATCCCCAGATTTGTGAATCTAGTTAGAATTACTTGCTGAGTACATTTTGTGTCATGTCACAATCATTATACATATCTTTTCCATATTGCGTATGACTATGTTTGTGTCTCATTTTTATCTGAAATTTTTTTTATACACTTCTTTCATGTTTTTGAATGGGATAAAATAAAAAGAGTGATACAAATTTTTATATTTATATAGTGTGTAATATTCAATAATCAATAAGGATTGGTTAAGGCATCTTCTACTATGTCATGTTCTCTTGGGGAGGACATATCTTGTTCATTCGAGCAGTCGACAATGTCATCTATAAGATTCGGAGAATTTGATTATGGTTTTAACAATTATATTACTGTCTAAGTATATTTTGTGGAGTACTAACATGAATACTCACATCTTTCCCAAATATGTTGTAATTTAGATGTGAGTAATTTAGTAGCTTGTTGTCTTTTTAGAATTTTTCAAGATAGTTGAAAATGGAGTTTAAATCTTGTTTGTATGTTGTATTGTTCAGGGTATCATAGTCTTCAAGTTCCGATTAGAAAACCAACCTCCCCTTGGTTTCCATTTTCGAATATAATCCCTTCACTTTCAAGGTTTTTGACACCTCATACTATGAGTTTCATCACAAAGCATCACTCTGACCATACTCCTTCTAATGTTTAGATGTTAACATCCATTAATGGCGTTGACACCCATTAATGGTCATTATAAAATAACATTTCAACATATTCAACTATTTTTGGACCTTTATAATATTTAGATGTTGACACTCAAAGGGAGATTGGGATGCTAATTCTCTCAGATAAATTTTCCTTTGATGTTTCTTTATCATTGAAATTCTTTCACGACATTCCTTTCAAATGCCCCACGTTATCTTTTATTATTAAACTAGGAGTAGCTTTTGTTTAATGTTTCATAACATTTTCATATTTCCACAATGCTCCAACAACTACATTGTGCTTCTTTATATAAATATATCCTACACACTGAATATCCCACTATATCTAACGAATGGGATTTTTAGGGTAAGACTATCTTCAAAAAGCTATCTCACACATGACGCTAGTACATAAAGTAATGCTAGTCCACAAAGTTTTCCTCTTCTTATTATGTACTTCTTCTGATCCCTTCACGAATGAGATCCATAGTTTGGAAATAATGACATGATTTAGTCATAACTCCAAGGATATCAAGTCTAAGAGAACTTTATCCCATAATTCTTTTGAAAACATAATGTAAAAGTTACAATCAATGTATCCATCACTCTATTCTTGTGATGCATCAAGTTCCAAATAATTGCCTCTTTACGTTTGGTGAACCATGCAAAAACATGGACTTTTGAAGGGACTCCACATTTCCAAATACCTTATGTATTAGTTCCGGTGCTACAATTCTACATATTATTTTATTTTTTTTGATAATTTTCATTTCTCTCATTTTTTAAATAAAGTTGTCATTTATTTAGATGCAATGGAGGCTTATTGATTTATGTTAATGTTTTCTTCACCCCCTCAAAATATTAAGTATGCATCTTTGTGGCTTGTTGGTTCATCCATTATCGAAGGTATAACTTCGTGCAACTGGACTGCTAAAGTCAAAACATTCCGATAGTTTTTGCCCATTTTTTCATCATTTCTATTTATAAATAACTTTTGACATATTTTCTATGTGTATGATATTAGAAAAGGTGCAGTTACAGAAGGAACGATAGTAAGAGACTCTACTTGGCGTGTTCATGATCCCACTGCCATTGCAGTCATGACAGAGGTATTTTCTTGTTCTTTTTTGGTTATTCGAAGGTAGTTAATGTAATTGTAAGTGGAGGTAGAATAAGAATGGCAATAGAATACATATAGATCATGTGTTTCATATGTCGTGATTTCACTAGAGGGTTATCAGTATTTTCAAATTTTGGCTTCTAAAACATTGCATTGAAAGGAAATGTGGATATATTAACTTCATAAAAAATAGACATGTTCTATAATTCAGCCCATTAATAGACGAGTTATGTACTGAAATACACACTTGAGCATGAAATTAGTTCTTCACCAATGGTTATCTCTACTTGATTCAGATTCTTCATACTGTAGCTGTTGCACCGATGTTTTTGTCTGAAAAGATTAAATTTGGCTTTATTAATCAATCCTTATCTGCTTTTAATCACATTTGGAGATCTCTCTCTCTCATTGTGTATCAATTTTAGTCTATCAGAGACTTTTCAGCTATGTCGTGCAACATTTGAATGTGTAGAAATGTATAAATTTCTGGTCACTAGGACATATCATTGCCTTATATCCCAGACCTTCACATCCGTAACAAGTCCCAAGGTAAGGACCCAAAGCGATCCCTTCCTATCGCTGCTAGTGATGTTATTGCTATTGTTCCCCACCTGACCGAGGGGGTCCTTGAGGCCGGGGTATATGCTGATTGGGCCAGAATCTCTTCCACAACCCTTGGCCTGACTAGCCCTATGCCCCCTTCCTATCTCCACCTGACCCTCCATCCGACTTAGGCCCACTAGCTTGGCCCACCTTATCATACTTGTTCTTGTTCTTAATAAGATTTTGGCAAAAAGGTAAGTGTCACACCCACTATCTAGGCATATGTAGTATATGCAGGATTCTCTATTAAAATCTGTCGTATAGGATAGATGATACCCTTAACAAAACACCCAGTCCTTTTCTTCTCGTTATTCACATCCTCGAAACCAAAAAGAGATAGGTTTATAAACTCCTTCTCATATTTTGTGATAGTACATTCCCCCTGTTGGTGTAGGAGAAACTTTGTCTTCTGAGTTCGAATAAACTCAGAGAAGTACTTGCCATTGAAACTCTTCATAATCTCGGAATACACTTCATCAAACGTATAACTAGATACGTAATAAGTGTCTTACGCCTGATATCTCTTAACTTTCGACCAAAATAAACATCATGTGTGGGACATCTCATGGATGAAATCCAAATAAGAAACCCTCCCGATACACTTCGATCTAGTTAGGTCGTTCGTCCGGATAATTGGCATTAAACTTCTTCAAGAATGCAAGGAAAATGGATGTATCAAAGAATGCTACGCGGGCGACTAGAATGGACCTATAGAACCTACGATGCCTAGGACCATGCTCTATTAACAATTGTAACCCTTGTAAAATTTAAAAATAAAAATACTTAAAATGCATGTTAAACTGAACCTTTTTAAAAGAAATACCATTTATAATAAACTATTCAACTTGCATAATCATAAAGTGACATTTGGAAATAAATAACGAATTTGCAATTGTCAAAAAATACAAAGATAATTTTCTCATCAATAATCAAAGTCTTTTTTATCAACTTGGAGCGAAAATAAATTACACAACTATCTCTTTTTATAATAAATAAAATAAATACAACTTTTTTTTTAGATAAAAATAAAGTACACAGAGCTTCTACAATGTCCCATGCGTCTAAAAAATCCAAATATATTTAATGGATCCAACATTTATATAAATCCAAAATACAAATATAAATTAGAGGGTGAGTGGAAAACTGAGTAACTCGTATAACTGCTCCAAATGTAGTAAACATAATCGTGCGTGTACATATATCAAGTGTATGAATTACGACACTTATTATAATATCTCAACATAACAATAATCAAACTCGTTTATTAAAATTATCTCTACGCAAATTTTGAGCCCGTATATGAAATTTTCGCCTTGCTTCTCACGAGATGTTGTGGTTCTAGTTATACTTTCCATTTAATGATCATCCAAACAATCCATGAGCCAAAAGTAAAAAATATATTTACGAAGGCATGATACGAAAATCTTTCACATCGCCCTAATATAACAATCATGTCATAACCACTATACCTGGCATAACCGTCAAACTAGACCCATGGCCTAGTTCACCCGATAAGAGATAAAACCATAGCCAAAAAGCACACCCTGTATCATTAGTTGTTTGGCTAAAGGATGCCTATGCATCCTCCAATAATTTCAGCATCTAAAAATAACCATTATTCCAATTTAATTAATATACAAATCAATTTCATAATCCAAATGCAAATTCTCTATTCAAAATTCTAATCCCAACACGCACAATTAATAACCAATGCTAACATAAAATAATTCGGGACATATTTAAGAGAGTATACGGGTTCGTTTAGGTATTTTAAATATATAAAAATGGTATCGAGTCATGAGTATATAAGTTGGGGAACTTTGGGGTTAGTTTGAATATGAATTCGGGCCCATTTGGGGGTCCAAAACTTGGGTTTTTACCCCAACTCGGGAATTGAGATTAATTAGTGTTTGAGGGAAGATTAACCACTTCCCCACTACTCATCAGAGAGACCTAAACGTAACAGCTATCAAGAGAGGAAAGGAGGAGAACAAAAAATGGATAAAAATGGCAAGAAATCAAGAAGAAATGATGGTGCTTTTTTCCATAAATTACTAAGGTAAGAATTCTCTTGCTCAATTTACTTTCCAATGTATTTTCTTGATGCATTATAATGACACTTAAAATTTCTGGGTACTAGGTTTGATATTGATGATTTGATGATGAAGAAATTATTCTATGCGTGTAGAGGACTGAAATTAACATAGCATTATGACCCAGAAATCTAGGTATCATATTCTTGAAATTTTGGATAGAAACCTCAGGGTTCTTAATAGGTAATTGGGGATACCTTGATGATTATATGTATAGGACCTTAATGTTGGATTAGGACATGTAAATATGATGTAAACCTCATGTTAGATGCATTATATTATGAATTAAATAGTGTTGGAACTGTAGATGAAATTTGAGTTTGAATACTTATTCATATGTTCATAAATTCTAAGAAATTGGGCATGGAATTAGGATTGAATTATGTAATTGATAATCCAAAGTGGGCAAATTAAGTGGTAAGGACTCAACTACATAATTTTGGAATAGAATAGACCTTTTTAAGTGAAGTTGGGATGAAAACTAGAAATCTCGTATTAGAAAAAGCAAGCAGATCTAGGCTTCTGTCCAGGTCCGAATCAATTCGGCCTTGGAACGAATCAATTTGGCCTAGCAGTGAATCGATTCGGCCACGAATCGAATTGATTCGACCCTGGGGGCTGAGTGAGCTGGGCATGGGGTTTGGTTATGGGAACTTTTAGAAGTCCATGCAATTTAGTGGGACCATGTTTGGGCTAAGAGGGAATTTATTAAAAATACAAATGTATTCACATTTAATTGGAAAAATTACATTTAACTAGCTGGTTATGTAATTATTCAATGGGAGGGAATTAATAATTCACTAAATGGTAAATTAATAATAAATGGAAATTTTGAACCTTATGTGGGACTTTTCTATGGTAATTATCGAGTAGTTACCTATACATATTTCAGGAGATAATAACATGTACTTATATGTATTCGTGTGGACATACCAAATGTTCGTGGACTGTCTTATCGGCTTGGGGGTTCGTGCGTCGGATCGAGTACCCCGCGTCAGCACAAGTGGGATTAACGATTGTGTAGGTCATATAGGTACTACGTAGAGACGCCATCTATGAGAGGTAGGTGTGGGCTGTGAACTGGCATCCTGCGTATGGACTGCCCCCAACTTATGTGTGTTTTGTGATGTCCGCTTTGGATAAGAGATTCTTCTGGTCTTGCTGATAGAGTACAAACCAAACACCAATGGTTGATGCCTCTATGTGTCAAATATATAAAAGGACATATATATATAATTACCTGGACTTTAAATGAGATAAATTGAATTGTCTAAGGATGTAGATATAAACTATAAACCCTTATTATGTGATGCATAATATATGTTTATGCCATTTATGTGAGACTTATAAGATCGGGATGTTATGGGACTTGACAATTAAATATAGTCGGTTTCCTCAGACATCTAAGTATCATCAAATCCATTATTATTTACATTGACACATTGTTATACTTATTGGGATGTGGGTAATATGACTCTTGGCTGAGGGGTGAGATGTTAATCGCATGTGAGCGAAGAGGGGGAATATTTATTTTGCATCAACTGTATTATTGCATCTTAAATTGATTAAGTTAATTCTTGCGTAACTAGGGCTCTAACCCAAATTTAAATGTTTTCTCCCCCGGGTGCTCCTAGATAGGGATAGTTGGATTATATGTTATAGTAGTCTTGCAGTCTCACTTACTCATTAGTTTTCAGACCTATTCATTTTAGCATAGATTCTATTCTGCCATAGTTATTTATTCTATTTAGAGCAATTATAAGGGCATAAGACGGAGAGTTATTTAGATTTTGTTGGGTTGAGATATTTACTTTGCAGTTGGATTTATTATTTATTTGGTGTTGGTTTGAATTTATTTATTCTTATGGGATTATTCATCAAACTCAATTATGAACCTTTAAAATAATATTACTTATTGTGCTGAGAATGGTATTAATTGACAATCAAGCCCTATCTTAGGTGTATCGTGCTTGGTCATCCTTTACGTGAGAAAATAGGGGTTGTTATAGTTGGTATCAGAGCATGGTTCTACTATCCTTAGGATTTGTGTTGCGTTCATTACATTTTACGTTGCGTTATTTGATATGTAGAGCCTATACTTAGGGTTCATTATATTTTTTATTGGTACTAATTGGAACGGACAGAGGGGCAGGCCAAGAGGAGTAGTCCCACCTGTTGTCGAGGAGGAGGCTCACCTGAGCCACAGCACCGGCTACCGCCCCCACAGTTGATTACACATATTGAAATAGCCACCATAGTGTCTCAGGCGATCTCTACGGCTATGGCAGCCATGCTCCAGCACTTCCCATGCCACAAGAACATCAGCATCCACCTCCACCACAACAAGCGGCTATGCCAGCTCAAGCACCAGTTTATATGTAGGACAAAGCGAGAGAGGCCTTTGTTAAGGTTCAGCCTTCAGAGTTCGCTGGCGATTCAGATATATTGGTGGAGAGTAGGTGGAAGAAGGATATTGAGAGGCACTTACGGATAGTCGAGTGCACACCGGTACAGAAGCGGATGCTAGCATTGTTCAGATTAGTGGGGGCTGCGCTTCAATTGTGGGAGGCGGCTACGCCAGCTGCTGAGAGGGACATCCTCACTATTAATGAGTTTTGGGAGAGGTTTGAGGGGAAATACTTCCCCCTAGAAACGAATTCTGAGATGAGGAGCAGGTTCATGGAGCTTAAGCAGCAGGGACATACTGTAGCCGAGTACGAAGAGTAGTCCACTGCCCTCTCGTACTTCACAAACGAGGATGTTAACACTGAGCATAGGCGAATGTATAGGTTCATAGCGGGATCGTTTCGGCACACTTGGAAGTCTCTTCTGGGGAATCCATCCTTCACGACATACAATCAGTTGGTTAACGCTACACTCCTCCGTTGCCAGGATCACAAGGCATTTCTGAGGAACAAAGGTGAGAAACGTCAGAGAGCGGAGTCGTCGAGCCAGCAGGGCAAGGCGAGAGGGGAAAGCGGATTCGAGACCCAGCAGCACAAGGGCACCCCATCTGCTGATCAGAATAAGAAGTTTAGAGGTGTAGATGACTGACATAGGCAAGGCCAGGGACAGTCGGGGTAGGTTCATCAAGGACAGCCGGGTAGAGGCCAAGAGGGCCGATAGTTTGAGTAGCATCCATTCCCAAGAAATGTTATACGTGTGGAGAGAAGAGGCATACTTCGAAGAATTTTCCTCGGGGTGACCAGTCAGCATAGGGGAAGGGAGGTTATAGGGGACAACATGAGCCACAGGGGCAGTGCCCACCAGTCCTAGCTCAGGGAGTCGCTGCACCAGTCGCTCCAGTACCCGTCGCCCCACCTCAGGGTAAACAACCATTGCAGTATGGGCAAGTCTATCATGTTGTAGCCACAGATGGTTCAGCACCGGCACGGACAGAAAAGGGTATGTTTCCCATCGTTGGTTAAATTGGACGAATTTTATTTGATACGGGTTCATCTTATTCTTTTGTTAGCATGGGGTTTGCACGGGAGACAGGTATGGTATAGTTTGCATCCGACACTATTTTACACATAGACTCACTAGTGGGTATAGGGGAACCCATACGATCAGTGTGTCGAGGTATTGTTATTGAGATAGGTCGACTCACCTTTGTAGCTGATTTATTAGTACTTGACATGCACAAGTACGACGTTATTTTGGGGATGGACTGGCTAGCTATGTATAGAGCATGTGTGGATTCTTATAGGAGGTCCATCGTCTTTGCCATTCCGGGGCAGGAGATCTACCTAGTTGTGATGCTGCACCCCGAGGGTGGGTTGAGCATGCATTTGTAATATATAGAGAAGGATACTTCTTCGTAGGTTATGGTGACGCTAGATTCCATCTCGGTGGTGAGTGACTTTTTTTATGTTTTTGGGGAGATTCCCGAGTTACCACCTAGTCGGGAGATCGACTTTGTGATCAACTTATTTTTGGGCTCGAGACCCCTTGCACGTACTCCGTATCGAATGGCTCCTTTGGAGATGAGGGAGCTATGAGAGAAGATTGATAAGTCTCTAGCGCAGGGATTATTAGGAGGAGTACTTCTCCCTGGGGTGCTCCAGTGCTATTCGACACGAAGAAGGACAAATCTCTACAGCTTTGAATCAACTACCGGGAGTTAAATAAAGTCTCCACTCGGAATAAATACTCGTTTCCACGTATTGACAATTTATTTGAACAGTTGAAGGGTTCTACGTATTTTTCAAAGATTAATTTGACGTCGGGTACCACCAGTTAAGAGTCCGGGAGTAGGACATCTCAAAGGCAGCTTTTCTTACTAGATATGGGTCGTACGAGTTTTTGGTGATGCCATTTGGGCTAACCAATGCACCAACAGTATTTATGGACTTGATGAACCGAGTGTTCATGGATTACTTGGATCGGTTTGTCATCTTGTTTATAGACAATATCTCAATTTACTCTCAGACTGCGGAGGAGAACGCAGAGCATTTACGGGTGGTCTTACTGACACTTTGAGATCATCGTTTGTATGCAAAGTTCAAGAAATTCAAGTTTTGGCTAAGAGAGGTGCAGTTCTTGGGTCACATTGTGACAGAGCGTGGGATATCCATGGATCCAGGAAAAGTTTCTGTCGTGATGGAGTGGGGACAACCTACTACACCCACCGAGGTGTGCAACTGTTTAGGACTATCCTAGTACTACCGTCGATTTATCCAGGGGTTCTCCAAGATAGTCGGGCCCTTAACGAATTTGACGAGGAAGGGAGTACCATTTGTGTGGGATGATGTGTGCCAACAGTCATTTGAGGAGATAAAGACTAGATTAACTACATCACTCGTCTTGGTGTTATCTCGAGCAGGAGTTGACTATAGAGTCTTCACAGATGCGTCCTTTAGAGGACTTGGCGGGGTTTTGATGCAGGAGAAGAGGCCGATAGCTTATGCTTCCCGAAAGCTTAAGCCTCACGAGGGACATTACGCCACCCATGACTTGGAGTTAGTAACCGTGGTTTTTACTTTGCGAGAGTGGAGAAACTATCTCCTGGAGAGGAAATTTTAGCTTTTCACATACCACAAAAGCCTACAATATTTGTTCACACAGCGGGAGTTGAACATGAGACGGAGGAGGTGGCTAGAGTTTATGAAAGACTATTTGTTAGACATTCAGTACCACCCGAGGAAGGCGAATGACGTGGTGGATGCGTTGAGCCGCAAGCTGATTTTGGAGTTAGCAACAGTCTGGAAGGCAAAGTGAAAATCACATCGTGGGGATGATGATCGGACCCGCGCATTTATGGAAGTTCTCACCATCACCCTCAAGATTATTATTCGAGTGGTGAAGGCACATGTAGGAGATCAACCTTCTCAGGAGCAAGTGAGACAATTGTTAGCTGAAGGGGTGGAGCACTATTCCATTGGGTCAGATGGTGGTTTGAGATTCCAGGGAAGACTGATTGTCCCAGATGATGAGGAGTTAATGCAAGCCCTTATGTCTGATCCTCACGGGTCATGATTTACGGTACATCCCGGAGGGGATAAGATATATCATGATATGCAGTGTCAGTATTGGTGGGTCGGGATGAAAAGAGACAATTCCAGGTGTGCTACGTGTCAGTTGGTGAAGCTTGATTATCAGCGTTCCGCAGGTGTTTTACAGCCTTTGGAGATCCCGGTGTGGAAATGGGAAATCACCTCCATGGACTTCATTACTAGGCTACCTACATCGCAGAGAGGGCATGATTTTATGTGGGTGATTATCGACAGATTGACGAAGGTGGCCCATTTCTTACCGATCTGGATAGATTATAGCTCCGAGCAGCACTCTAAACTCTTCCTTGCAGAAATTGTTAAGATGCATGAGGTACCGCTCAACATTGTGTCAGACAGGGACATGACGTTTGTGTCCCACTTTTGGAGGAGCTTTCAATAAGCCTTTGGGACAAAGTTGAGATTGAACGCGTAATATCATCCTCAGACCGATGGGCGGACAAAGTGGGTGAACCTGATGTTGGAGGAAATGTTACGGATGTGCATTTTGGATTTTAAAGGGAGATGTGAGCAGTATTTGCCTTTAGTGGGTTTGCATACAATAACAGCTACCAGTTCACGATCGGGATGACACCGTTTGAGGCACTCTACGGGAAACCTTTTCGTTCACCCTCATGTTGGTTGGAGGTGGGGGAGAACAAGTTACTTGGGCCAAACTTCATCCAGGACACCTCAGAGAAGGTGGAGACGATTCGGTCCAGGATACGAATTTCCTAAGACAGGCAAAAGAGCTATGTGGATGCGGGCCGGAGACACTTAGACTTTGATGTTTGAGATCAGGTGTTGATTAAAGTGTCTCTCATGAAGGGGGTGATGAGATTTAGGAATAAAGGAAAGTTGGTTCCCCGATATGTGGGACTGTTCCCTATTTTGGAGAGGATTGGGCCCGTGGCATATCGGTGGGGATTATCGGACCACTTACAGCGGATGCATGACATTTTTCACATATCTTCACTGCGGAGGTTCCATAGAGATAAGATAGTGTACCAACACATTGATATTGACAAGATAGAGCTCCAGCTAGATGCTACATATGAGGAGAGACCGTTAGCCATTCTGGACCGACGGGAGCGTCGACTTCGATCCAAAGTTGTTCCTTTAGTTCGTGTAAAGTGGGGACACTATCGGGAGGATGAGTCGACTTGGGAGAAGGGGGACTACATGCTCACAAAGTATCCCGAACTCTTCTAGCTAGGTTGTACTTATCTTGATTCCAAGGACGGAATCATGTTATTAGGGGGAAGAATATAATACCCAGTAATTTCCAAAAAAAATAATAAATAATATTTTTGGGATAAATTAAAATTTGTGGAAATTGGACTTAATTGGAAAATTTAATTATTGTTATTAAGTCATATTGGTGTATGATTGATTTTTATGTGTATGGTTATAGCATCACATGCATTGTAGAAAAATACAAAATTAATATGTGACACAATTAATAATTATCCAATGCTGACATAAAATAATTCGGGATATATTTAGGAGAGTATACAGGCTCGTTTAGGTATTTTAAATCTTTAAAAATGGTCACGGTTTATGGGTATATAAGTTGGGAAAGTTTTGAACAAGTTTGAATATGGATTCGGGACCATTTGGGGATCCCAAACTTGGGTTTTTAACCCAACTCGGGAATTGAGATTAATTCATGTAAAAGGGGAGATTAACCACTTCCCCACTACTCATAAGAGAGACCTAAACGAAACTGTTATCAAGAGAGGAAAGGAGGAGAACCAAAAAGGGAGAAAAAGGACAAGAAATCAAGGGGCTTTCTTCCACGAATTACTACGGCAAGAATTCTCTTGCTCAACTTACTTTCCAATATATTTTCTTGATGCATTATAATAACCCTTAAGATTTCTCGGATCTTGGTTTAATATTGATGATGAAGAAATTATTCTATGCATGTAGAGTACTAAAATTAACATAGAATTATGACCCAGATATCTAGGTAACATATTCTTTAAATTTGGGATAGAAACCTTAAGGTTCTTGATGGGTAATTAGGATACCTTGATGCTTATA
Organism: Sambucus nigra; assembly: GCA_949130495.1. Taxonomy (NCBI): domain Eukaryota; kingdom Viridiplantae; phylum Streptophyta; class Magnoliopsida; order Dipsacales; family Adoxaceae; genus Sambucus; species Sambucus nigra. Next base: position 686,361,832 of record OX422208.1, read on the forward strand.
TGTAGAGGACCTTAATGTTGGATTAGGACCTGTAAATCTGATGTAAACCTCATCTTAGATACCCTATATTATGGATTAAATACTGTTAGAATTGTAAATGAAATCTGAGTTTGATTGCGTATTCATATGTTCATAAATTCTGAGAAATTTGGCATGGAATTGGGATTGAATTATGTAATTGATAATCCTAAGTGGACTGATTAAGTGGTAGGGACTCAACTACATAATTGTGGAGTGGAATAAACCATTCGAATTGAGGTTGGGATGAAAACTATAAATCTCATATTAGAACAAACAAGAAGATCTTGGCTTTTGCCCAGGTCCGAATCAATTTGGCCCTGGAGCGAATCGATTCGGCTAAGAATCGAATTGATTCGGTCTTGGGTACTGATTGAGCTGGGCATGGGGTTTGGTTAAGGGCACTTTTAGAAGTCCATGCGAGTTAGTGGGACCATGTTTAGGCCAATAGGGAATTTATTAAAAATACAAATGTATTCATAATTAATTGGAAAAATTACATTTAACTAGCTGGTTAAGTAATTATTCAATGGGATGGAATTAATAATTCACTAGATGGTAAATTATTAATAAAGGGAATACTGTGAACCTTATGTGGGACTTTTCTATGGTAATTATCGAGTAGTTACTGATACATATAACAGGAGATAATTATACGTTCTTATATGTATTCGTGTGGACGTACCAAATGTTCATGGATTGTCTTATCAGCTTGGGGGTTCGTGCGTCGAAACGATCACCGCACGTTGGCACAGGTGTGCTTGACGATTGTGTGGGTCATATAGGTACTACGTAGAGATGCCATCTATGAGAGATAGGTGTTGGCGCTGATAGCATTTGCCTCCGCTAGGTATGGACTATGAACTGGCATCCTGCATTGGGACCGCCCCCAACTTATGTGTGTCTTGTGATATCTGCTTAGGATAAGAGATTCTTTCGGATTGAGTACAAACCAGACTCCAACGGTAGATGCCTTTGTGTGTCAAATATAGGAAATGATATATATAGAGAGTCTGGTTTGTACTCAATCGGCATGTCCGGAAGAATCTCTTATCCTAAGCGTATATCACAAGACACACATAAGTTAGGGGCGGTCCCAATGCCGGATGCCAGTTCACAGTCCATACCCAACGGAGGCAAATGCTATATATATATATATATATATATATATATATATATATATGTTTATGCCATTTATGTGAGATTTATAAGATCGGGATGTTATGGGATTTGACAATTAAATATAGTTTGTTTCCTTAGGCATCTAAGTATCGTCAAATCCATTATTATTTACATTGAAACATACTTATTGGGATGTGGGTAATATCACACTTAATTGAGGGGTGAGATATTAATCGCATGTGATCTTCGAGGGGGAATATTTATTTTGTATCAACTGTATTATTGCATCTTCAATTGATTAAGTTAATTCTTGCACAACTAGGGCTCTAACCCAAATTTAAATGTGTTCTCCCCCAGGTGCTCTTAAAAAGGGATAGCTGGATTATCTTTACCAGTCTTGCAGTCTCTCTTACTCATCAGTTTTTAGACCTATTGATTCTAGCATAGGTGCTTTTCTTCCATAGTTATTTATTCTATTTAAAACAAGTGTAAGGGCATAAGCCCGAGAGTTCTTTACATTTTGCTGGGTTAAGATATTTACTTTGCAGTTGGATTTATTATTTATTTGGTGTTGGTTTGAATTTATTTATTGTTATGGGATTATTCATCAAACTCAATTATGGGCCTTTAAAATAATATTACTTATTGTGCTGAGAATGGTATTAACTGACAAGCAAGCCTATCTTTGGGGTATCGTGTCTGGTCAACCTTTACGTGAGAAAATAGGGGTTGTTATAGTTGGTATTAGGGAACCATTCTAGTTTCCTTAGGATCTGTGTTGCGGTCATTACATTCTGTGTTACATTATTTGATATGTAGAGCCTATACTTAGGGTTCGTTGTATTTTTTCATTGGCACTAATTCGAACTTTGTTTGCTTTCAGATGGAAAAAGGACAGAGGGGTACGCCGAGATGAGTAGTCCCACCTGTTATCGAGGAGGAGCCTCACCCGGAGCCACGGCAACAGCCATCGGCCCCACAGCTGATTACACATGCTGAAATAGCCACCATCGTGTCTCAGGCGATGTCTACGATAATGTCATTCGTGCTCCAGCATTTCCCACCGCCATAGGCACATCAGCAGCCACCACCACCACAGCAGGCGACTATGCCAGCTCAGAGACCGGGTTATAAGTGGGACTGAGCAAGGGAGGCCTTGGTTAAGGGCCAGCCTCCAGAGTTCGCAGGCGGTTCAGATATATTAGTGGCGAGTAGGTGGAAGAAAGATAATGAGAGGCACTTATGGATGGTCGAGTGAACACTGGTGCAGAAGCAGATGCTAGCTTTGTTCAGATTAGTGGGAGTCGTGCTTCAGTGGTGGGAGGCGGTTACGTCAGTTGTTGAGAGGGACATCCACTATTAATGAGTGTTTGGAGAGGTTTGAGGGGAAATACTTCCCCTAGAAATGCATTCTGAGATGAGGAGAAGGTTCACAGAGATTAAGTAGCACGTACGTACTGTAGCCGAGTATGAAGAGGAGTTCACTGCCCTCTCGTACTTCGCAAAGGAGGATGTTAACACTGAGCAAAGACGGATGGACAGGTTCATAGTGAGATCGGCCTGCAACATCTGGAAGATTCTTCTGGGGAATTGAGCCTTCACGACATACAATCAGTTGGCTAAAGTTGCACTCCTCCATTGCTAGGATCACAAGGCTTGAGGAACAAGGGTGAGAAATGTCACGGAGCGGAGTCGTCGAGCCAGCGGGGTAAGGTGAGAGGGGGAAGCAGATCTGGGTCCCAGCAGGACAAGGGCACCCCATCCGCTAATCAGAATAAGAAATTTAGAGGTGCAGATGACAGGCATAGGCAGGCCAGGGCCAACAAGGCCAAGGACACCGGGGTAGAGGCCAGGAGGGCCGTTTGAGCAGCTTCCATTCCAGGGAAATGTTATACATGATACTTCTTCTTTTGTGTAACTTGTTTCTTGATTCGTCAGTCATTGCGGTCAAAGTTCGAGTATCAAAATTCCTTTGAAATGACCTACAAACTTGTTAAAAATTCAGTATCGTGATAAATTCGGGTATCAATCCAATTTCAAGCATCGCAATCGATATCGTGAAAATTTACAATTTTAATTTTTATTAAAAATATTCTTGTGTTTTTCTTTTTTATATTTGAAAAGATTTTCCAGGGAGAAAACAAAAATTTATGCAATTAAATAACTACTAAAATTGAAAATGTAACCGAGTTTAGAATTTATGAGAAGACACAAGAGGTGGGATTACACCGCATAATTAATTTAATTTAATTTCCTAATTATTCATTTGATATTTTCGAAATAATTTTGAATTTAAAATTTAACTCTCGTCACAATCCTAAATTCAACATCATTTTTTTAGCAATTAAATCCGAAAGTGTCACTACAGATAAAAAAAAAGATTTATAATTTTTTTCACAAAATATCCGCTAAGATCAATTCATGAAAAATATTATGGATCTTTGAATTGCACAGACATGATTAATAATTGAATGTAGGAATAGGGTATATCTCTAAGTCGAATCCTAAAATCAAATATCAATTTTTGAAATTAATTTATTAACTCTCGTTACATAAATTAATTGGTGACTATCCCCAATTTAATTAGCCTAGAACAAATCAATGAAAAATTAATTCATTAAATTAATTAACCTACGCATTTCATCCCACCCACATGATTAAGAATTCAAGAACAGTAACAACATTCGACAGGAATTAAAATTTAAAGGGAAAGAAATACGTTACGCATTAATTCCTTGTCGAATGAGCGCATGAACACGCATCCCAATCTTTTCACAAATACTCAACTGGATTACAAAACAAAAATCAAAACCTAAACCTAGAATTTTTTCTAATCCTAAACTATTTTTTTCTGAATTTTTCCTACCCTACTGCAGTCTCTTTTTTTATGTGTCTCTCGTTGCCTTCAATGTTTGTGAGAATCCTAAAATAAGTCGTCCTCCTTTTCTTTTAAAATGCGAGAGTCTGAGTTGTTATGGGAGAGATTTTTGGGATCACAAAGGCTAAGACAAAAGAATTTTGGAAGGAATTTAACTTAGGTAGACATTTGATTCTGAATTGGCAGATGGGTATTGTTCCTACTTTTGTGGGAGAGATAAGGCTGGAGGTTGGAAATCGAGGCAGGTCTCGAATATGAGGGTCGGTTTGCACAAGTGCGTTTCAGGTTTGGAGGAGTTGGTTTGGAGGAGTTGGTTTGGACTCGGGTTATATTGTAGCGGTTTTGGTAGTGGATGAGGAACAGCAAGTACTACACCAAAAACAACAATTTGGCACACATTGATATTAAAAATTTGGCACAGTTTAAAACCGTGCCAAATTCTGGCACGGTTTAATGACAATCTGGCACACTTTAAAACCGTGCCAAAATTTGGCACTGTTTAAAAGTGTGCCAAAACTGAACACACTTTACTAAAATATAAATACCTAAAAAAAAATGCCAAAACTCAACTCCCTCTCATTTTGAAGCCACGAACCAATCCCCCGCTCTTTCTCTAACCCATCCCCGCTCTTTCTCTACCAAAATTAACTCTCTCTCTACCTTTGCATAAGCATTAACATCTGCAGTCGTTAATGGTGTCTGAGATCTAAACCTAAAAAAAGAAATAATTGTTTGGGCATCTCGTGTCCAGAGGACGTTTTACTGGTGTGCGTAATCATTTCGTTTCCAGAGGAGGTTTTACTGGCATACTCGTTCTCGTTCATCTTCAGCGACCAGGACTGAAATGCGGTGACACTGGTGTGAAAATCGTGGTACGAGGTGGAGAGGTGGAGTAGGAAATAAGGTGAGTCCAGTCTGGTCCGGTGTGATCTCCGATCAGGTAAAGTTCCATTACCATATTCTCCGATCAGGTAAATATCCCTCTTTTGCTCTTTGTTTTTTTTGTTCGCTAAGCCGATTTTTTAAATCGATCTGTTATTAATTTTTTTTTCTTTCCGAAACGATCTGTTTCCATTTCCATATTCTCCCATGTGGTTTTGTCTTGTATTGATGGTGGGAGGAGCGGTGGAGGTTGGGGCGGTTTGGGCTTGTGGGTGTACCGGAGGTGATTTGATAGTGTGTGGTTTCCAGTGGAAGTTGTAGTTCAGGGGTGGTGCTAAAAAATGGTTGTCGACAGGGGGGAGGTTTAATTTTAAAAAAAAAATATTGGATTTTTTTTGGTAAAACTTCAAACTTCAAGGTATACCTCTAATTATTTACATAACTGATGGTGCAAAAAAAATTATAATTAATTAAAATAATAAACTTAAAAACAAGGTCTACTGTCTCTTTGTAGTTGTAGTTATTTGAACATTATAAAACTATAATTTGTAGTTGTAGTTGTTTGGGTATTAAAATAATAAATATAAAAACAAGGTCTGCTATAATTTGTAGTTGTTTGGGCATTATAAAACTATAATTTGTAGTTGTTTGGGAATTATAAAACTATAATTTGTATAAAATTTGAAATAATCCCCAAAAAATTCCCCTCGGGAGTCCCGCCCCCGAACCCCCGAACCCCCGACACCACTCGAAACTTTCGCCCCACTTGAACAAAAATCATGGATCCGCCACCGAGTCCAGAGGAGGTTTGTTGGGAAATCTCATTTTGCAGATTTAAATCTGGTGCCGGACGGATGGGGAAGGTATGTGTACCCGTGGATCGTGGTGATGGGCGAGGCGTACCCTTGGTTGGAGGAGATTAGGTTGAAGAGGATGGTGGTCACGGATGAGACGTTGGAGTGACATTCGAGGTCTTTTAATAATTTTAAGGTGTTGGTGTTGTCTTCCTGTGAGGGATTTACTACTGATGGACTTGCTTCTGTTTCCCCTAATTGCAGGTCAACGTTGAATCTTGTTGAATCTAAACATAACACTGTAATTTTGATATTTAATTAACTGTAACATAATATTGTAATTTTGATATCTGTTGTTATTTTTTATTGAGGAAATGTTTGGTGGGGTAGGAATTTGAGAGAGATGGACGTGGAACCCGTGGAATATTGATATTTGCTATTAATTTTGATATATGGTGTTATTTTTTATAATACCCAAATCGATATTCCACGGGTTCAATAGATTGTAAATTTCTAATATTATTGTATACCCAAATCAATATTCCAAAAATTAGGGTTTGAAGATCTGTTTTATTTTTTAAAATTTGTTTGTGTTGAATGTATATACATGTATATATTTATTTGTAGAGATGGAAAGAGAGTTGGTTGAGTTATTTGAATCAGTGAAAAAGAGGCGAATGCAGCAGCCGTTGAAGGAGGGGCACCTGAGGAAGATCGATTTATTGATTCACATGAGGAATACCGATGTTTTGGTGCCCACACAGGTAATTTTGGCCTTTTCTGTTAATTTTTTCTTTTGTATTGTATTATTACTTTTATATGAAATTGACTTTCTTTTATGAGTCTCTATTGGTGTATTCTATTTGCATGATTTGTAATTGGAACTTTCGAATCCTTTAATTTTCATAAATTTAATCGGGTAACCTATGGGTTATTTGGGTTTGGAAATATAATCCGGTTACCTTATGATTGTTGGAATTTCTTTCGTTCGAACCATTGAACGTATGTCCATTAACATGCCTAAGAAGAATGACATTTCACTAAGAAACATGTTCTTCATAGAAATTACATTCCTAAGCATCTACATTCCCCTCAGAATGAGTAATTATTTGTATGTTAGAACTTTGAACCAGGAAGCACTCGTGTTATGTTCTAATCATAGACATAATTGTTATTTCCTTATTTTCTTCACAAGAAGCATTGAACGTATGGCCCTTAACATGCCTAAGAAGAATGACATTTCACTAAGTCTTGTGATATAATTAATCGATTTGATGAAGATAACCAAAGACCGTCAGATACATTTTCTTCTGACGCAAAATTCAACCAAACAAGTGCATTATAGAGTTTAAACCCTTCAATTGTCTGTACATGTACATGTATATGCAAGTGTGTATACATAATCATATTAATATATATATATATATATATATATATATATATATATATATATGTGTGTGTGTGTGTGTGTGTGTGTGTGTGTGTGTGTGTGTGTGTGTGTGTGTGCAAGACATACCACACATCTGATGATCAAGCAAAAATACTCTGAGATTTTTTTCGGTTTTAACTTTGGGTTGAGTTGAGCTGGGGGGTTAGGTCTTTTCTTTAATAATCAAAATTCATACGAAGCTAAGAAACTTATTTTCATTTATGTGCTTATGCATTGCTACGTTCCCAATTCACATTGATTGATATTGTAACAAGTACATGGTTCTTATCTAGAAATATTATTAGTTATATCTTTACATTTGGACACATGTATATGTGTGTGTGGGTATCTTTTAGTGGAGAGACATTGATTGATTTTAAAAAGTTGTCTTACATGCATATGTGTGTGTGTGTGTATCTAGAAATATTATTAGTTATTCTTTCATGCATTGATTTTGAATTCAGGAGCATGTAACTGACGTGAAACCTAGCATCGTGGAATTCTTCAAGACATCGTATTAGAGTAAAATAAAGGATGATTTGATGAATGATAAGTGCAATTTTTAGTTCTTTCCCCCTTTTATCCTTTTTGTATTTTATAAGACAAACATTCTAATATAATTCTTCTGACACTTTAACAGTCATAACACAGTCTTGGTCTCATAATGAAGAGCTGAGAAACTTGAAAGATAAGATATTGTCTAATGAACAACTAAATGCCGCTCAGAATAGAAGATTTCAGAATTTGCAGACACTGTTGGACCAAATGGGATACTTTCGAGAAGTTATGGCACGAAGAGTTCATCGTGTGCCGATCAAAATACAAATGAAATCCGGTTAGTCTCAAAATCTCGAATTCTCAAATTCACTTTAAATGTTGCAGCATTAAAAAAAATGGCCTGAAATAGCGGCAACAAGTAGCCAAACGTATAATGGCTTACTTTATGAGCTTATTTAGTTAAATTGGTGGAAGGGATTTGCTAGTGGTTTGGTTTTGGAGTTTGCTGTTGATGTTGAGTTTATTTTAAATGTTAAAACATGTTGGATTTAACGAACAAACAAATGAAACTATGTCAAAATTTTCTAAAATCAATAAACGTTCTAAATGGATTAAAAACATACCGTTAGAGGATAAAAATCTAAAACATCCTCCAAACAACCCCAAAGAGGGTCTCCCGGTTTGAGAGTATGACGATAATTTATAAAAATCACACTTAGACTTAAAAACAAGCCGTTAAAGAGTGAAAACCCAAACCAACCCCCAAACGACACCGTAGAAGTCACGAACACCTCGCACGGGACCAATATAACTTGTAGGAACTGACCGTGTAGTCCCGAATCTCCTGGTTTGAGAGTATAACGATAATTTGCCAAATTCTAACTTAGACTTAGAAATAAGTCGTTAAAGGGTGAAAACCCAAACCAACCCCCAAACGACCCCGTAGGAAGCAAGAACACCTCACACGGGGCCAATGTAACTTGTAGGAACTGACCGCGTAGTCTCGGGTCTTCCTGTTTGAGAGTATGATGATAATTTGCAAAAATCACACAGAGTTAAAAATAGGCCGTTAAAGGGTGAAAATCCAAACCGACCCCCAAACGACCCCGTAGGAGGCACGAACACCTCGCACGGGACCAATGTAACTTGTAGGAACTGAGAGCGTAGTCCCGGGTCTCCCGATTTGTGAATAAGACGATAATCTGCAAAAATCAACACTTAAAACTTAAAAACTTCTCGTTAAATGGTGAAAACCCAAATCAGCCCCCAAACAACCCCGTAGGAGGCACAAAATCTTCGCACGGGACCAATGTAACATGTAGGAACTGATCGCGTAGTCCTGTGTCTCCCGGTTTGAGAGTATGACGATAATTTGTAAAAAGCACACTTAATTTAAAAACATGCCGTTAAAGAGTGAAAAACCAAATCGGCCCCCAAACGACCCCGTAGGAGGCACGAACAGCTCGCACGGGACCAATGTAATTTGTAGGAACTGACCACGTAGTCCCGGGTCTCCTGGTTTGAGAGTATAATGATAATTTGCAAAAATCATACTTAAAGTTAAAAATAGGCCGTTAAAGGGTGAAAACCTAAACCGACCCCCAATCGACCACGTAGGAGGCACGAACACCTCGCACGGGACCAATGTAACTTGTAGGAACTGACAGCGTAGTCCCGGGTCTCCCGGTTTGTCAATAGGACGATAAGTTGCAAAAATCAACACTTAAAGTTAAAAACATGCCGTTAAAGGGTGAGAACCCAAACCAACCCCCAAACAACCCCGTAGGAGGCACGAACACCTCGCACGGGACCAATGTAACTTGTATGAACTGACCGCGTAGTCCCGAGTCTCCCGGTTTGAGAGTATGACGATAATTTGTAAAAATCACACTTAAGTTAAAAACATGCCATTAAAGGGTGAAAACCCAAGCCGGCCCCCAAACGACCTCGTAGGAGGCACGAACACCTCGCACAGGACCAATGTAACTTGTAGGAACTGACAGCGTAGTCCCGGGTCTCCCGATTTGTGAATAGGACGATAATTTGCAAAAATCAACACTTAAACTTAAAAACATGTCGTTAAAGGGTGAAAACCCAAACCAGCCCCCAAACAATCCCGTAGGAGGCACGAACACCTCGCACGGGACCAATGTAACTTGTAGGAACTGACCGCGTAGTTCCGGGTCTCCCGGTTTGAGAGTATGACGATAATTTGCAAAAATGACACTTAAGTTAAAAACATGCCGTTAAAGGGTGAAAACCCAAACCGGCCGCCAAATGACCCCGTAGGAGGCACGAACACCTCGCACGGGACCTATGTAACTTGTAGGAACTGATCGCGTAGTCCCGGGTCTCCCAGTTTGAGAATATGACGATAATTTACAAAAATCACACTTAGAGTTAAAAACATGATGTTAAAGGGTGAAAGCCCAAATCGGCCCCCAATCGACCCCGTAGGAGGTACGCACACATCGCACGCGACCAATGTAACTTGTAGGAACTGACCGCGTAGTCCCGGGTCTCCCGGTTTGTGAATATGACGATAATTTGCAAAAATCACACTTAGTTAAAAACAAGCCGTCAAAGGGTGAAAACCCAAACCACCCCCCCAAACGACCCCCTAGGAGGCACAAACACCTCGCACGGGACCAATGTAACTTGTAGGAACTGACCGCGTAATCCCGGGTCGCCCGATTTGTGAATATGACGATAATTTGCAAAAATCAGCACTTAAACTTAAAAACAAGCCGTTAAAGGGCAAAAACCCAAACCACCCCCCAAACGACCCCGTAGGGGGCACGAACACCTCGCACGGGACCAATGTAACTTGTAGGAACTGACCGCATAGTCCCGGGTCTCTCGGTTTGTGAATATGACGATAATTTGTAAAAATCACACTTAGTTAAAAATATGCCGTCAAATGGTGAAAACCCAAACCAACCCCCAAACGACCCCGTAGGAGGCACGAACACCTCGCACGGGACCAATGTAACTTGTAGGAACTGATCGCGTAGTCCCGGGTCTCTCGGTTTGAGAGTATGACGACAATTTGCAAAAATCAGCACTTAAACTTAAAAACAAGCCGGTAAAGGGTGGAAACCCAAACCACCCTCCAAACGATCCCGTAGGGGGCACGAACACCTCGCACGGGACCAATGTAACTTGTAGGAACTGATCGCGTAGTCCCGGATCTCCCGATTTGTGAATAGGACGATAATTGGCAAAAATCAACACTTTAACTTAAAAACATGCTGTTAAAGGCTGAAAACCCAAACCACCCCCGAAACGACCCCGTAGGAGGCACGAACACCTCGCACGGGACCAATGTATCTTGTAGGAACTGACCGCGTAGTCTCGGGTCTCCCGGTTTGTGAGTATGACGATAATTTCCATTCATATATGTAATTTTTTTTTTAAATTATTGGGTTACTAATATCGTATCTTTTTTGTATTCTATTTTTTTTGCAGGATAACAGTTTATCGTTGGTTTTTATTCGCGTGGAACACACAAGGAACTCAATGGTTTACAACAAGGGGTTTATTAGTGAATCCGTTTTTTTGTATCATGACCGTACGGTCTTTTGTTGTTTTATTATTGACTTTTATGGCCATGAGGGCTTTTGTAAGTTAATTGTTATATTTTGTGGCCGTGCGGGCTTTATGTTAGGCAGGTTTTGTATTAACAGGTTTTGGAATGTCCAGAAAATAGGGGAAACTCTGCCCAATTTTTTTAGGGCCTGTGATCAGTTAAAGACTTGTAATATTTTGAAGTTTGTATGTACATTAGTTTATTAATAACGCGCAATATTATTAATTTGTGAATTTTGTGCTTTCAAATATTATTTTTTTTAATTAAAAAATTGACACAGTTGAAAACCGTGGCAAAAGTGTATCATATTTTGGCACGGTTTTAAACTGTGCTAATTTTTTTTTAAACTATGCTGAATCTGGCACAGTTAAAAACTGTGCCAAAAGTGTGCCAGAAATATCAAATTCTGGCACGGTTTAAAAGTGTGCCAGAAGTGTTCCTATTTTGCTGAATCTGGCACAGTTAAAAACTGTGCCAAAAGTGTGCCAGAAAGATCAAATTCTGGCACGGTTTAAAAGTGTGCCAAAAGTGTTCCTATTTTGTTGAATCTGGCACAGATAAAAACTGTTCCAAAAGTATGCCAGAAATATCAAATTCTGGCACGGTTAAAAGTGTGCCAGAAGTGTTCGTGTTTGGCTGATTCTGGCACACTTTTAAACCGTGCCAGAAAAAAATTCCCATTTTGGAACACCTGATTCTGGCAGAGTTCAAAACCGTGCCAGATTTGATCTGGCACGGTTTTGAACTGTGCCAGAATCCTGTTTTTGGTGTAGGAGGTTTGCGAAATTTCGGGTTTGTGGTTTTGGCCAATTTTGATTTTGTTGGAAATGGGTGTTGCGATTTCGGGTTTTAGGAAGGGGTAAGGAGTATGGGAGAATAGGAGAGAGAAAGTGTGGTTGGATTTAAGGGTTTTGGGTAGAAGCTTGAAGTGGGTGTTGGTTATGGTGATGGTGAGAGGATAGAGATGGGTTTTGTGGGAAGATGATGAAGTGTGGGATGTTAGAGTGTGGGTGAGGTGTATGGTAGTGGGGGTGTAGGCAAGTGTGTGTGTTTTTGTTTAAAAAATATTTTTAAATAAAATAAACTAAAAATATTTACAACCTAACAAAAGAAAATCTAAAAATAAAAAAAACTAAAGCTTACTAAACTAAAAAAATTAAATTTCTAAGTTATAAAAATTAAATCTTTACAAGAGTAATAATAAAACTAAAAATCTAAAGTCTATTAAAACAAAAAAATTTAAATCCTTAACCTAAAAAATAAAAGACTCAAATAGAATAAAATAATAATTAAAAAAAACAACTAACTAAAAAAAACTAAAAATAAATAAATGAAAATATTATATATATATATATATATATATGACACACAATAACGAACCCTAATATCTACAACTATAGGCAAACAAATAAAACAAAAATTCCTAAAAATATCAAATAAATCCTAACAATTATAAATGACTCAAATAAAAATCTAAAATAAAATTACAAACTAAGCACACACGAGGCTCGGGTAATGGACTGGGATCGATTTAGGCTAGGTTTGGTTCGGGACTGGGTGAGGGTATCAGACTGATCTGGACACGCTCAATTAGGGGCTCTGTCTCCACAATCACTTTGATTTTTTTCACTGAATACTTTTGACCGCTCTTTTGTAGCAATTACAACGAATTAGCACAATTTGATACCGTGACATCATATTGACCTGAGAAATAATAAAATACAAGCATAAGGTCAATTTTATTAAAAACGAGCGACTAAAATACCTCTATTCGGGGTATAAAATAGATACTTTTGGGTGCTTATCACACCACCCCCAAACAGAACATTGCTAATCATCGAGCAAAAATAGAGAGAAAATAGAGATAAGTAACCAAAAGTGTGCCACTTTCGCAGGCACTAGTGATTGCACTTAGCATGTGCAGCAAGCCATTAAACCTATAGATTGCTTTATAGAATGAGTTTTGTCTCGTGAGGGTTTGCAGTGAATGTACCCACAAAATTCAAAAGTTTTATTTAAAGGCAGTTTCTTATTTGACGATGAAAAGCTATATAACCCAACTAAAAAGACATCAAACTACACCGTGTTCAACTATTAAAGTAAGAAATAAAATTACTTAATACCCAAAGTGTAATCCTTCCTAAAACTCAGCATGTGTTTCTGTGAAACAATCTTAAGTATCATTTGAGAAATTCTTAGAGTGCCTTTATAGAATCAAAGCTTTGACTTCAATTCTCACTGGATATATCTCTCTGAATCGAACACTCTGAGAATCGGGTACGTGTATCTGTCTAGTGTGTGAGGAGGTGAGTAAATGCAGACAAGTTCAAACGTCTCACACACTTTAAGAAATGGCGGATACATGGAAGAAAATTGATCTCATGAAGCAATGTCAACCACTATGTTGAGAATGTCGAGTTATTCACCATATAGACTTCTCGTTTCCCGAACACCTCACCAACGGTGAAAATGTGGTTTATTTAAGGTATGAGGGAAAATGAAATGAACAAGGTGATGTAGGATTTTTTAGAAGAGTGAAACACACTTTGAATTTCATGATCGCGTGCTTTCTTTTTCTTCTTTCTATTTTTTTTCCTTTCTTTTTCTACTTCTTTCTCTTATTTTTTTTCTTTTTTTTTCATTTTTTTATTGCGATGCATTTTTCTTTTCATAACACAAATGAAGACAATTTACATTTGAAATTCTAAACACTCTTTTTCTCAAAAACGATAGTAGTGATGGGAACTGATGTATGGATAGTATCTGGGATATATATGGATAAGGAAAATATGAAAAATGGGTGAATGATAACGTCATAAGGAAAAATGGTAAGTGTATCGTAGAAATGGTTTAGCGCTCAAGACAAACTACACACTACACCAAAAACAGGATTCTGGCACAGTTCAAAACCGTGCCAGATAAAATCTGGCACGGTTTCGAACTCTGCCAGAATCAGGTGTTCCAAAATGGGAATTTTTTTCTGGCACGGTTTAAAAGTGTGCCAGAATCAGCCAAACAGGAACACTTCTGGCACACTTTTAAACCGTGCCAGAATTTGATATTTCTGGCACACTTTTGGCACAGTTTTTATCTGTGCCAGATTCAGCAAAATAGGAACACTTTTGGCACACTTTTAAACCGTGCCAGAATTTGATATTTCTGGCACACTTTTGGCACAGTTTTTAACTGTGCCAGATTCAGCAAAATAGGAACACTTCTGGCACACTTTTAAACCGTGCCAGAATTTGATATTTCTAGCACACTTTTGGCACAGTTTTTAACTGTGCCAGATTCAGCATAGTTTAAAAAAAAATTAGCACAGTTTAAAACCGTGCCAAAATATGATACACTTTTGCCACGGTTTTCAACTGTGTCAATTTTTTAATTAAAAAAAATAATATTTGAAAGCACAAAATTCACAAATTAATAATATTGTGCGTTATTAATAAACTAATGTACATACAAACTTCAAAATATTACAAGTCTTTAACTGATCACAGGCCCTAAAAAAATTGGGCAGAGTTTTCCCTATTTTCTGGACATTCCAAAACCTGTTAATACAAATCCTGCCTAACATAAAGCCCGCACGGCCACAAAATATAACAATTAACTTACAAAAGCCCTCATGGCCATAAAAGTCAATAATAAAACAACAAAAGACCGTATGGTCATGATACAAAAAAACGGATTCACTAATAAACCCCTTGTTGTAAACCATTGAGTTCCTTGTGTGTTCCACGCGAATAAAAACCAACGATAAACTGTTATCCTGCAAAAAAAATAGAATACAAAAAAGATACGATATTAGTAACCCAATAATTTACAAAAAAAGATACTCAAAACAAAAAAATTACATATATGAATGGAAATTATCGTCATACTCACAAACCGGGAGACCCGAGACTACGCGGTCAGTTCCTACAAGATACATTGGTCCCGTGCGAAGTGTTCGTGCCTCCTACGGGGTCGTTTGGGGGGTGGTTTGGGTTTTCAGCCTTTAACAGCATGTTTTTAAGTTAAAGTGTTGATTTTTGCCAATTATCGTCCTATTCACAAATCGGGAGATCCGGGACTACGCGATCAGTTCCTACAAGTTACATTGGTCCCGTACGAGGTGTTCGTGCCCCCTACGGGATCGTTTGGAGGGTGGTTTGGGTTTCCACCCTTTACCGGCTTGTTTTTAAGTTTAAGTGCTGATTTTTGCAAATTATCGTCATACTCTCAAACCGAGAGACCCGGGACTACGCGATCAGTTCCTACAAGTTACATTGGTCCCGTGCGAGGTGTTCGTGCCTCCTACGGGGTCGTTTGGGGGTTGGTTTGGGTTTTCACCCTTTGACGGCTTGTTTTTAAGTTTAAGCGCTGATTTTTGCAAATTATCGTCATACTCTCAAACCGGGAGACCCGGGACTACGCGGTCAGTTCCTACAAGTTACATTGGTCCCGTGTGAGGTGTTCGTGCCCCCTACGGGATCGTTTGGAGGGTGGTTTGGGTTTCCACCCTTTATCGGCTTGTTTTTAAGTTTAAGTGCTGATTTTTGCAAATTATCGTCATATTCACAAATCGGGAGACCCAGGACTACGCGGTCAGTTCCTACAATTTACATTGGTCCCGTGCGAGGTGTTCGTGCCCCCTACGGGGTCGTTTTGGGGGTGGTTTGGGTTTTCACCCTTTGACGGCTTGTTTTTAAGTTTAAGCACTGATTTTTGCAAATTATCGTCATACTCTCAAACCGGGAGACCCGGGACTACGCGGTCAGTTCCTGCAAGTTACATTGGTCCCGTGCGAGGTGTTCGTGCCCCCTACAGGGTCGTTTGGGGGGTGGTTTGGGTTTTCACCTTTTAACGGCTTGTTTTTAAGTTTAAGTGCTGATTTTTGCAAATTATCGTCATACTATCAAACCGGGAGACTCGGGACTACGCGGTCAGTTCCTACAAGTTACATTGGTCCCGTGCGAGGTGTTTGTGCCTCCTACGGGATCGTTTGGGGGGGTGGTTTGGGTTTTCACCCTTTGACGTCTTGCTTTTAACTTAGTGTGATTTTTGCAAATTATCGTCATATTCACAAACCGGGAGACCCGGGACTACGCGGGCAGTTCCTACAAGTTACATTGCTCGCGTGCGATGTGTGCGTACCTCCTACGGGGTCGAATGGGGGCCGGTTTGGGCTTTCACCCTTTAACATCATGTTTTTAACTCTAAGTGTGATTTTTGCAAATTATCGTCATATTCTCAAACTGGGAGACCCGGACTACGCGATCAGTTCCTACAAGTTACATAGGTCCCGTGCGAGGTGTTCGTGCCTCCTACGGGGTCGTTTGGCGGCCGGTTTGGGTTTTCACCCTTTAACGGCATGTTTTTAACTTAAGTGTCATTTTTGCAAATTATCGTCATACTCTCAAACCGGGAGACCCGGAACTACGCGGTCAGTTCCTACAAGTTACATTGGTCCCGTGCGAGGTGTTCGTGCCTCCTACGGGATTGTTTGGGGGCTGGTTTGGGTTTTCACCCTTTAACGACATGTTTTTAAGTTTAAGTGTTGATTTTTGCAAATTATCGTCCTATTCACAAATCGGGAGACCCGGGACTACGCTGTCAGTTCCTACAAGTTACATTGGTCCTGTGCGAGGTGTTCGTGTCTCCTACGGGGTCGTTTGGGGGCCGGCTTGGGTTTTCACCCTTTAACGGCATGTTTTTAACTCAAGTGTGATTTTTGCAAATTATCGTCATACTCTCAAATCGGGAGACTCGGGACTACGCGGTCAGTTCATACAAGTTACATTGGTCCCGTGCGAGGTGTTCGTGCCTCCTACGGGGTTGTTTGGGGGTTGGTTTGGGTTCTCACCCTTTAACGGCATGTTTTTAACTTTAAGTGATGATTTTTGCAACTTATCATCCTATTGACAAACCGGGAGACCCGGGACTACGCTGTCAGTTCCTACAAGTTACATTGGTCCCGTGCGAGGTGTTCGTGCCTCCTACGTGGTCGATTGGGGGCCGGTTTAGGTTTTCACCCTTTAACGGCCTATTTTTAACTCTAAGTATGATTTTTGCAAATTATCATTATACTCTCAAACCAGGAGACCCGGGACTACGCGGTCAGTTCCTACAAATTACATTGGTCCCGTGCGAGCTGTTCGTGCCTCCTACGGGGTCGTTTGGGGGCCGATTTGGTTTTTCACCCTTTAATGGCATGTTTTTAAATTAAGTGTGCTTTTTACAAATTATCATCATACTCTCAAACCGGGAGACACGGGACTACGCGATCAGTTCCTACATGTTACATTGGTCCCGTGCGAAGATTTTGTGCCTCCTACGGGGTTGTTTGGGGGCTGATTTGGGTTTTCACCCTTTAACGAGATGTTTTTAAGTTTTAAGTGTTGATTTTTGCAGATTATCGTCTTATTCACAAATCGGGAGACCCGGGACTACGCTCTCAGTTCCTACAAGTTACATTGGTCCCGTGCGAGGTGTTCGTGCCTCCTACGGGGTCGTTTGGGGGTCGGTTTGGATTTTCACCCTTTAACGGCCTATTTTTAACTCTGTGTGATTTTTGCAAATTATCATCATACTCTCAAACAGGAAGACCCGAGACTACGCGGTCAGTTCCTACAAGTTACATTGGTCCCGTGTGAGGTGTTCTTGCTTCCTACGGGGTCGTTTGGGGGTTGGTTTGGGTTTTCACCCTTTAACGACTTATTTCTAAGTCTAAGTTAGAATTTGGCAAATTATCGTCATACTCTCAAACCAGGAGATTCGGGACTACACGGTCAGTTCCTACAAGTTATATTGGTCCCGTGCGAGGTGTTCGTAACTTCTACGGTGTCGTTTGGGGGTTGGTTTGGGTTTTCACTCTTTAACGGCTTGTTTTTAAGTCTAAGTGTGATTTTTATAAATTATCGTCATACTCTCAAACCGGGAGACCCTCTTTGGGGTTGTTTGGAGGATGTTTTTGATTTTTATCCTCTAACGGTATGTTTTTAATCCATTTAGAACGTTTATTGATTTTAGAAAATTTTGACATAGTTTCATTTGTTTGTTCGTTAAATCCAACATTTTTTAACATTTAAAATAAACTCAACATCAACAGCAAACTCCAAAACCAAACCACCAGCAAATCCCTTCCACCAATTTAACTAAATAAGCTCATAAAGTAAGCCATTATACGTTTGGCTACTTGTTGCCGCTATTTCAGGCCATTTTTTTAATGCTGCAACATTTAAAGTGAATTTGAGAATTCGAGATTTTGAGACTAACCGGATTTCATTTGTATTTTGATCGGCACACGATGAACTCTTCGCGCCATAACTTCTCGAAAGTATCCCATTTGGTCCAACAGTGTCTGCAAATTCTGAAATCTTCTATTCTGAGCGGCATTTAGTTGTTCATTAGACAATATCTTATCTTTCAAGTTTCTCAGCTCTTCATTATGAGACCAAGACTGTGTTATGACTGTTAAAGTGTCAGAAGAATTATATTAGAATGTTTGTCTTATAAAATACAAAAAGGATAAAAGGGGGAAAGAACTAAAAATTGCACTTATCATTCATCAAATCATCCTTTATTTTACTCTAATACGATGTCTTGAAGAATTCCGCGATGCTAGGTTTCACGTCAGTTACATGCTCCTGAATTCAAAATCAATGCATGAAAGAATAACTAATAATATTTCTAGATACACACACACACATATGCATGTAAGACAACTTTTTAAAATCAATCAATGTCTCTCCACTAAAAGATACCCACACACACATATACATGTGTCCAAATGTAAAGATATAACTAATAATATTTCTAGATAAGAACCATGTACTTGTTACAATATCAATCAATGTGAATTGGGAACGTAGCAATGCATAAGCACATAAATGAAAATAAGTTTCTTAGCTTCGTATAAATTTTGATTATTAAAGAAAAGACCTAACCCCCCAGCTCAACTCAACCCAAAGTTAAAACCGAAAAAAATCTCAGAGTATTTTTGCTTGATCATCAGATGTGTGGTATGTCTTGCACACACACACACACACACACACACACACACACACACACACACACACAGATATATATATATATATATATATATATATATATTAATATGATTATGTATACACACTTGCATATACATGTACATGTACAGATAATTGAAGGGTTTAAACTCTATAATGCACTTGTTTGGTTGAATTTTGCGTCAGAAGAAAATGTATCTGACGGTCTTTGGTTATCTTCATCAAATCGATTAATTATATCACAAGACTTAGTGAAATGTCATTCTTCTTAGGCATGTTAAGGGCCATACGTTCAATGCTTCTTGTGAAGAAAATAAGGAAATAACAATTATGTCTACGATTAGAACATAACACGAGTGCTTCCTGATTCAAAGTTCTAACATTCAAATAATTACTCATTCTGAGGGGAATGTAGATGCTTAGGAATGTAATTTCTACGAAGAACATGTTTCTTAGTGAAATGTCATTCTTCTTAGGCATGTTAATGGACATACGTTCAATGCTTCGAACGAAAGAAATTCCAACAATCATAAGGTAACCGGATTATATTTCCAAACCCAAATAACCCATAGGTTACCCGATTAAATTTATGAAAATTAAAGGATTCGAAAGTTCCAATTACAAATCATGCAAATAGAATACACCAATAGAGACTCATAAAAGAAAGTCAATTTCATATAAAAGTAATAATACAATACAAAAGAAAAAATTAACAGAAAAGGCCAAAATTACCTGTGTGGGCACCAAAACATCGGTATTCCTCATGTGAATCAATAAATCGATCTTCCTCAGGTGCCCCTCCTTCAACGGTTGCTGCATTCGCCTCTTTTTCACTGATTCAAATAACTCAACCAACTCTCTTTCCATCTCTACAAATAAATATATACATGTATATACATTCAACACAAACAAATTTTAAAAAATAAAACAGATCTTCAAACCCTAATTTTTGGAATATTGATTTGGGTATACAATAATATTACAAATTTACAATCTATTGAACCCGTGGAATATAGATTTGGGTATTATAAAAAATAACACCATATATCAAAATTAATATCAAATATCAATATTCCACGGGTTCCACGTCCATCTCTCTCAAATTCCTACCCCACCAAACATTTCCTCAATAAAAAATAACAACAGATATCAAAATTACAATATTATGTTACAGTTAATTAAATATCAAAATTACAGTGTTATGTTTAGATTCAACAAGATTCAACGTTGACCTGCAATTAGGGGAAACAGAAGCAAGTCCATCAGTAGTAAATCCCTCACAGGAAGACAACACCAACACCTTAAAATTATTAAAAGACCTCGAATTTCACTCCAACGTCTCATCCGTGACCACCATCCTCTTCAACCTAATCTCCTCCAACCAAGGGTACGCCTCGCCCATCACCACGATCCACGGGTACACATACCTTCCCCATCCGTCCGGCACCAGATTTAAATCTGCAAAATGAGATTTCCCAACAAACCTCCTCTGGACTCGGTGGCGGATCCATGATTTTTGTTCAAGTGGGGCGAAAGTTTCGAGTGGTGTCGGGGGTTCGGGGGCGGGACCCCCAAGGGGAATTTTTGGGGGGTTATTTCAAATTTTATACAAATTATAGTTTTACAATTCCCAAACAACTACAAATTATAGTTTTATAATGCCCAAACAACTACAAATTATAGCAGACCTTGTTTTTATATTTATTATTTTAATACCCAAACAACTACAACTACAAATTATAGTTTTATAATGTTCAAATAACTACAACTACAAAGAGACAGTAGACCTTGTTTTTAAGTTTATTATTTTAATTAATTGTAATCTTTTTTGCACCATCAGTTATGTAAATAATTAGAGGTATACCTTGAAGTTTGAAGTTTTACCAAAAAAAATCCTATATTTTTTTTTAAAAATTAAACCTCCCCCCTGTCGACAACCATTTTTTAGCACCACCCCTGAACTACAACTTCCACTGGAAACCACACACTATCAAATCACCTCCGGTACACCCACAAGCCCAAACCGCCCCAACCTCCACCTCTCCTCCCACCATCAATACAAGACAAAACCACATGGGAGAATATGGAAATGGAAACAGATCGTTTTGGAAAGAAAAAAAAATTAATAACAGATCGATTTAAAAAATCGGCTTAGCGAACAAAAAAAACAAAGAGCAAAAGAGGGATTTTTACCTGATCGGAGAATATGGTAATGGAACTTTACCTGATCGGAGATCACACCGGACCAGACTGGACTCACCTTATTTCCTACTCCACCTCTCCACCTCGTACCACGATTTTCACACCAGTGTCACCGCATTTCAGTCCTGGTCGCTGAAGATGAACGAGAATGAGTATGCCAGTAAAACCTCCTATGGAAACGAAATGATTACGCACACCAGTAAAACGTCCTCCGGACACGAGATGCCCAAACAGTTATTTCTTTTTTTAGGTTTAGATCTCAGACACCATTAACGACTGCAGATGTTAATGCTTAAGCAAAGGTAGAGAGAGAGTTATTTTTGGTAGAGAAAGAGCGAGGGATTGGTTCGTGGCTTCAAAATGAGAGGGAGTTGAGTTTTGGCATTTTTTTTTAGGTATTTATATTTTAGTAAAGTGTGTTCAGTTTTGGCACACTTTTAAACAGTGCCAAATTTTGGCACGGTTTTAAAGTGTGCCAGATTGTCATTAAACCGTGCCAGAATTTGGCACGGTTTTAAACTGTGCCAAATTTTTAATATCAATGTGTGCCAAATTGCTGTTTTTGGTGTAGTGACAAGACACGTGTTTCTTATAACTCTAAAGTGATGTCATTCTCAGTGATTATGCCAAATTTGAAAAAATAATGAGATCGTGCAACAACTAAGTGAGGTACCCAAAGAAAGTTGAGTCAACTTGTGACTCGAAGATACGTAAAAACCCTCAAAAAGATAAATGGATCAAATCTCACGGGTTTTAAGTCGCCACTAGTGATCTTTTAAGGCTCTCTTGAGAATATAGTTACTCTTTGAAGCCCTTATACTTTTGACTCACTTGAGTCTATATTGTATAAGTGCTCATCTAGTTTGGAAATTGTGACAAAATTATATCCTCCCTAGAAACCAAAGAACCTCATAAATTGGTTTGCTACTTCATCTCTCTATCTTGTAATGATAAAGAACAAATTGCCAACACTCACACACAGTAGAATTTATTTAATGCATCATAATGTGTGAACATATGTTGAGTGTGTTTAAATACCTAAGTTGGAATTTTAATAATTTTTTGGGATTTTATAAACACTTTTAATAAGGTTTTCTTAATTAAAACTTGATTTATAAGTTTTTGTGGTCAATCTGTAAATATTCTTTGTTGGGATATTGGCCTAATGTTACCTTGGGTAGAATCCGAAAGCGGAGTAAACCATAGGGTGTGGTTTTAATTACTTTAAGACGTGCGTTTCATATCCTTTATTTGGCCAACACCTGTCTTCATCTAATTGGCTGAGATTGTGTTTCTTTACTGAGTTATGAACGCGTATGTTTTTAACCCTTGGATCATTGGTTATCGACGATCTGCATGTTGTCTTGGTGAATCCCAGTACAACATTTTAAACCAATCAGGTATCGTTTAAGCACCGTGTTCTTAGAACCCTTCGATCAAAGTCAATTTAACTTGACTTAATCCTGGCCCTTGGTTTTGATCCAGTCTCTCGAACCTTCTCTTCACACTATAAAAGGAACCCTAATCTCAGACTTCGAAGACTTTTATCATTTTCATTTTTCTGAGAGAAATAGAGAGAGAAGAGAGAAACCATAGAGAGAGAGAGTTAGAAACCCTAACCTTGTTCGTCAAAACCTCCTCAATCCAAAATCAAACACTTCTTCAAAACTCCTTCATATCCAAAACACTACCCTGAGTGTTCTTGAGTGTTTGAGAGTTTGAGTTGAGTTTGTAATTGTTGATGTAACCTCTTATTCGTTAGATCTTGTTTTCAACTTAAACTATTACTTAGATCTACTTTCTGATTTCATAGAAATTTCAGATCTGAGTTATTCATGTTACATTACACTTAGTTTCATTCTTTATTTCTCATCTTGAGAAATATATTGTTGATTATTTTCTCTAAAACATTTGCTTACTTTCAAATCAACAATAAATGCTTTCTGTTTCTAGTTCTTGTAAAACTAAACCTTTGACCTAGTTTGGAATCACACTTGGAGGTTTTCAATCTCGAAAAACATTTCTAAATTCTGAGATTGATTAAGACCTTGTCTGTCTTCTTAGCAAGGTATCCGTGGATTTTGGGATTGATCTAAAGGTCAAATAAGGTTCAAAGTTTTGTAAGAAGAAAGAAAAAGAAAAGATCACAGCATATAGTGTTACTGTAATTTGTTAGGACTGTTTGTACTTAATAAGTGTGTGTGTGTATGTGTGCATGCATGTGTTAGAGAGCACCTCCACAAACACTTTCACCCTACAACACGAAAAGTGTTGGTAATAAGATCTTGTGAACAAGAGTCGACGCAAAGTGCTGGAACAAATCAGAAGTTAACAAACTGGGAGAACTACATCTACAATCAGAACTGCAGAGAAGTTATAAGGACACCAGAAGGTACATTCCTAAACTTATATAGGTATGAGTTGTTTGCATGTTAGTTATATAGTTTGTAACTCATAAATTGGTTTATTGAATTTTTCATTTTACTCCGTAGAGGGAGTCGTGGATGTTTCCTCAATTGGTGAGGTATTACCACGTAAAAACATCGTGAACATAATCTTTCTACATCTCCTCATCGCATTCTTAGTTGTGCTGAGTTTAAGTTTTTTTAAACTACTTTATAAACCTGTTATTCAAATTTTGAATAGATCTCGTACATACTGATTTGTTAAACACATCTTGTGTTCAAATAGTTTGGTTTTTACGGAAAGAGTTTCTTAAAAAAACAGATCAGAGTTACTTAAATAGTTTATTTTTAATAAACGGCTTTAGTAACATATTTTTTTCAATTGGTATCAGAGCTTGGTAAACTGCTTTCAAAAGAGATCCTGTGTTTCTGAAATTGTTTTCTGAAAATCAAATATGGACGAGAAAAATGAAAGATTTGGTAACTTGACCAGACCTCCAATCTTTGATGGAACCAATTTTGCTTACTGGAAAGTAAGGATGATTGCTTTCATTCAAGGAACTCTAGGAGATGATGTCTGGGACATTGTTGAAAATGGTTACACTTTTCCTACAAAACCAGCCACCGAAGGAAGTAATGAGAGGGTTAAGAAAGCATTAAGTGAGTTCACTCAAGAAGAGAAACAAGTTTCTCGAAATAATAACAAAGGAAAGAATGCCATATTTATGTCCATAAATGAACATGAGTTCAAAAGAATCTCATCCTGTACCACTTCTAAGGAAGCTTGGGACACCTTGGTTACTGCTCATGAAGGAGACACTCGAGTTAAGGCTGCTAAAACTCAAATGCTCATTCAGTAGTATAACTCCTTAATTATGTCTGAGACTGAGTCATTTGATGACTTCTATATGAACCTTACTGATATTGTGACCAAACTGCATGCTAATGGGGTGACTTATGACAGACATGAAATTGTATCTAAAATTCTAAGATCATTACCACAGAAATTTGATAACAAAAGATATGCTATTGAGGAAATGTGTGATCAAAATCTCACTCCTGAATTACTCAGTAGTAAACTAAGAACTGTGGAAATGGAACTAGAATTTAAGAAACAATTGACTCAAACCCATAGGAAACAGACTAGTTCCAATCTGAGCTTCTCTTCTAAGTTAACTAAGCCTGAGCTTAAATTCCCCACTTATGACTCTGATGAGGAATGCAATATAGAGAGTTTGGACAATCAGATTGCCTTAATTACAAAACAGTTTAAGAAAATCATTAAGTTTAGAAACAAAGTGGCAAATAAACAAGGCAAGTCAAATTATCCAACTCCCTCTAATCACAGACCTCATGAGAAAAACCATGACAAAAATCACAAGGACTCTCATATTAGACCTAATAGAGACCTTAAGAAGACTGAATGCTATAGATGTGGTAAACTGGGGCACATTGCACAAGACTGTAGAGTTAACTTGAACACTCAAAGAAAACACACTAGAGCTAACATTTGCAAAACTTGGGATGATTCAAGTGACTCTGAAAATGAGGAACCTGAGTCATCTGATGTCTTTGACTCTTGCATGTCTTTCTTTGCCAAGATCATATATAATGATGATGTGCCTATGCATGTGTATGAAAATGTTTCTAGTAACTCTACTCCTACTATTGAGAATCATGTTTATACTGGTTTAGATTCTTTGATTTCTGAGAATGTTGCATGTTCTACCTCGGGGTGTGTGAGTCAAAGGGATAGCGATAATGACGATGTCAATGGGTGTGTGAGTTTAAAAAATGAATCTTTAGGGGTCACTCCACACACCACACTTATTGATTCGGACAATGAGGACCTCCCAGACATTCACACACTTTATGCTAAAACTCTCAAGAAAAGCGCTAGACTAGAAAAAATTGTGAAAGAACTTACCAAAAAGTTGGAAGATCTAAGCCTGGTGGTCAAACTGAATGCTGAAGAGTATACTACCCAATGTTTAACTCATGAAAGTGAAATTAAAGTGTTTGATGAAAAACTGAAAAATTTAACTGAAACAAATGAAATTATAGAGAAAAAGTACAAAGGGACATTGTTAGAATTGGAACAAACTAAAGAAAAGACAACAACTATTTTCAAAAAATTTACAAAATTTGAAAATAATTCAAAATGTTTTGATGAATTTGTTGCTGAATCAAAAACCAATTCTGATGATCGAACTGGAATAGGGTTTTGCCCCAATTTGAAAACACAAACAAAATCTCTTGAACCTATCAAGTTTGTGTCAGGAGGCAAAAGACCTATTGAAACATGCCCAGACTTTCATTCTCTAAAAACTAAGTTTGATTCAAAACATCAAAATTTTAACATTGGGGAATCAAGTTGCTCTAAACATGAAAGTTCACCTAAGGCTAAATACGTCTGCCCCTCTATTAGGAAGAGTGAGTCTGCATACAAGACTGTCACACCTAGGAATAGAGTTCAACCTCAAAACTTCTCAAAATCTTTGTTTAGAGACTTTCCTAAGGAGACCCCAATCTTGAGCAATCTTTATTGTTCTTACTGTGATATATACGGTCACTCTTTTGATAGTTGCTATGCTAGGAGACTAGTTAAACCCGTCTATAGTCCTCATATCTATCAGAACTTTAACTATTTTAGGAGGAGCCGCAACAATTATATACTTCCTAAACAGCCAGATAGAAACTCTAATTATAGAAAGAGAAAGACCAAACCTAAAAGAACATTTCCTAGAAGGAATCCTAAGCACTTTCCTAAACCAAATGCTCAAGTCTTTCACAAAATTCAAAATCATGCGCAAAATATTTTTCAGCAAAAATCCAAAGCTCGCAAATTTTATCAATTGAGAGCTAATAAGCGCAAGATGAAAACTAGGGCAATTTGGGTTAGAAAAGATGATCTATTACCTCAGATGAAGTGTAATGTTGTTGTTACTGCTTTAAAAGCTGAACACACATCATCCGGTTGGTATTTAGACTCTGGATGTTCTAAGCATATGACTGGTGATGAAACTAAACTTTTAAACAAAATCAACTTTACTGGTGGTAAAGTCATTTTTGGTGATGGAGTTTCATCTCAAATCATAGGCAAAGGAACTCTCCAAGAAGATAGGCTTCCTATTCTTCAAGATGTTCTTCTAGTCAAAGGTCTTAAGGCAAATCTACTTAGCATATCGCAATTTTGTGACTCAGATCATATTGTTACCTTTTCAAAGAACAATTGCAAAATTTTAAATGAAAAAGGTGAATGCATAATTAATGGATTCAGAACTCCTGACAATTGCTACACTGTCATGAACAATTCTGAAATCTGTAATGTTGCCAGAATGGATGACAATGAGATATGGCATAACATAATGGGTCATATAAATTATGATAACCTTAGTAGACTGACTTCTCAGGAAATAGTTAGAGGAGTTCCTAAAATCAAACTCATACCCAATCTTATTTGTGGTTCCTGTCACGAAGGTAAAATTGTTAAGGCACCTCATAAGAAAGTCAAAGATATTCTTACCTCTAATCCCTTAGAACTCATCCATATGGACCTAATGGGTCCCTCCCAAACTGTTAGTCTCTGTGGACACAATTACATCCTTGTTATGGTTGATGACTTCACTAGATTTACTTGGGTAGCCTTCTTAAAACAAAAGTCTTAAACATTTCAAACCTTCCTAAAAATTCTTCTTAGGATTGAAAATGAGAAGGATACTCAAGTGAATAGAATTCGTAGTGATAGAGGTGGTGAATTCAAAGACACTGGTATTATAGAATACTGTGACTATAATGGTTATAAACACGAGTTCAGTGCTCCTAAGACCCCTCAACAGAATGGTATTGCGGAGAGAAAGAATCGTATCCTTCAAGAGATGGCACGTGTTATGTTACATGCCAAGAATTTACCTAAATATTTTTGGGTAGAATCTATTCATACTGCTTGTCACATTATATATAGGGTCTATCTTAGAAAGAATTCCAAACAAACCCCTTACGAACTTTGGTACAATAAAAAGCCTAATCTCAAGTATCTTAGAACCTTTAGCAGTACTTGCTATGTATGCAGAGATAGGGAACACTTATCCAAATTTGAGAGCCGGGGAGATAAAGCCATATTTCTAGGATATTCGCCTAACAGTAGAGTTTATCGAGTGTATAATCTTCACACTAAAACCTTGATGGAATCCATAAATGTAATTGTTAGTGGCATACTGTAGAAAGCAAGACTGGTGAATCTACTATTGAGGAAAAGTCTACAAATATTTTAGAAAATGACTCCTCTGAAATGGATAATTCATTACCAATTGAGACACCTGAGGTACCTAACTGGGTTTGTAAAGATCATCCCATAAATAACGTAGTTGGTAACCGTAGTGAGCCAGTGCGTACAAGATTCCAACTAAGAAATTATGCACATTATGCATGTTTTGTTTCCCTTGTGGAACCGAAGAATGTAAATGAGGCATTGAATGACTCTCACTGGATTTCTGCTATGCAGGAAGAACTTTTACAATTTGTCATTCATGATGTTTGGTAACTTGTTCCACGTCCTGATCACAAAAAGGTTGTTGGCACACGTTGGATTTTCAAAAATAAGACTGATGAAAATGGGATAATAATTAGAAATAAAGCTAGATTAGTTGCTCAAGGATACTCTCAAATAGAAGGAATAGATTTTAACGAGACCTTTGCTCCTGTTACTCGTTTAGAATCTGTTCGTCTGCTTTTTGCTATAGCTTGCCACATGCATTTTACACTGTACCAAATGGATGTCAAATCTGCGTTCCTTAATGGAATACTGGCCGAAGAAACCTATGTAGAACAACCTAAAGGGTTCATTAACCCTAAATATCCAAATCATGTATTTCGTCTAAAAAAGGCTTTGTATGGCCTTAAACAAGCTCCTAGAGCTTGGTATGAGCGTCTTTCCAGTTTTCTTTTAGATAAAGGTTTCAAAAGAGGCGGAAATGACCAAACTCTTTTTGTCAAACACTTTGACAAACACATCACTATTGCTCAAGTTTATGTTGACGATATCATATTTGGATCAACTTCTCCCTCAGAAGTCAAATCCTTCTCTGAAACTATTCATAAGGAATTTCAAATGTCCCTTATGGGGGAGCTACAATTCTTCTTAGGCCTCCAAGTCAAACAAAATTCAGAAGCATTATTTGTATCGCAATCCAAGTACGCTTTAGAGATAGTAAAGAAATTTGGCCTCGAGAGTGCTAAAGATGCTAAAACGCCCATAAGTACTACGTTAAAACCTTTTAAAGATGAAAATGGAAAATTCGTAGATCCTACTCTGTATCGTAGTATGATAGGAACCTTACTATATCTTACTGCCTCACGTCCTGATATTATCTATGTTGTGTGTGTATGTGCTCGATATCAAAATAACCCTAAAGAGAGCCACTTGAATGCTGTTAAACGTATCATTAAATATGTAAAAGGCACTCTAAATCTAGGACTTTGGTACACTAATGACACACCAAGCACTATAATTGGGTACACTGATGCTGACTGGGTTGGGTGTACTGATGATAGTAAAATCACATCAGGAGCATGTTATTATATAGGTACTAACTTGGTAGGATGGAGTAGTAAAAAACAAAACTGCACATCACTCTCGACAGCTGAATCTGAATACATAGCCGCTGGTAGCTGTTGTGCTCAATTATTGTGGCTTAAACAAATGCTAAGTGATTATGGTATTCAAGAAAACCAATTGCATCTCTATTGTGATAATCAAAGCGCGATTAATATTTCTAAAAACCCTGTTCAACACTCGCGAACAAAACATATAAAAATAAGACATCATTTTATACGCGAATTGGTTGAATCTAAGGAATTAGAAATCAATTATCTTCCTACTGATCTACAACTCGCAGATATGTTTACCAAACCTCTAGATTATAATAGATTCATTTCATTACGTAAATCTATTGGTATGGTTTATGCTGAGTAATAACTTTGCTGTTTATCCAAGTTTTTCCCTTTGTCCATTTGAGACAAAATGCGGGAGAAATTTGAGTCTATTAATTTCTTACATATGCTAAACAGCTTGATCTTAGTGATTTATTGCAGGTTTTTATTGTACAGATACTCTCAACAGTTGTAATAGGGTATTAAAATGTACTTAGTTGAGTTATGTACTTTTTGATTTCTAGGTATTGGGTAGATAGAATTTTGATAGGAATAAGTTTTTCTTATTTTTTTGTTGCCCTACGAGTCCTAGATGACTCAAAGGATATTTTGTCTCATATTTCCAAAGGGGGAGATTGAAGCCCTTATACTTTTGACTCACTTGAGTCTATATTGTATAAGTGCTCATCTAGTTTGGAAATTGTGACAAAATTATGTCCTCCCTAGAAACCAAAGAACCTCATAAATTGGTTTGCTACTTCATCTCTCTATCTTGTAATGATCAAGAACAAATTGCCAACACTCACACACAGTAGAATTTATTTAATGCATATCATACTGCATAATAATGTGTGTACATATGTTGAGTGTGTTTAAATCCCTAAGTTGGAATTTTAATAATTTTTTGGGATTTTATAAACACTTTTTAAATAAGGTTTTCTTAATTAAAACTTGATTTATAAGTTTTTGTGGTCAATATGTAAATATACTTTGTTGGGTATATTGGCCTAATGTTACCTTGGGTAGAATCCAAAAGCGGAGTAAACCTTAGGGTGTGGTTTTAATTACTTTAAGACCCGCGTTTCATATCCTTTATTTGGCCAACACATGTCTTCATCTGATTGGCTGAGATTGTGTTTCTTTACTGAGTTATAAACGCATATGTTTTTAACCCTTGGATCATTGGTTATCGACGATCTGCATGTTGTCTTGGTGAATCCCAGTACAACATTTTAAACCAATCAGGTATCGTTTAAGCACCGCGTTCTTAGAACCCTTTGATCAAAGTCAATTTAACTTGACTTAATCCTGGCCCTTGGTTTTGATCCAGTCTTTCGAACCTTCTCTTCACACTATAAAAGGAACCCTAATCTCAGACTTCGAAGACTTTTGCCATTTTCATTTTTCTGAGAGAAATAGAGAGAGAAGAGAGAAACCAGAGAGAGAGAGTTAGAAACCCTAACCTTGTTCGTCAAAACCTCCTCAATCCAAAATCAAACACTTCTTCAAAACTTCTTCATATCCAAAACACTACCCTGAGTGTTCTTGAGTGTTTGAGAGTTTGAGTTGAGTTTCTAATTATTGTTGTAACCTCTTCTTCATTAGATCTTGTTTTCAACTTAAACTATTACTTAGATCTACTTTCTGATTTCATAGAAATTTCAGATCTGAGTTATTCATGTTACATTACACTTAGTTTCATTCTTTATTTCTCATCTTGAGAAATATATTGTTGATTATTTTCTCTAAAACGTTTGCTTACTTTGAAATCAACAATAAATGCTTTCTGTTTCTAGTTCTTGTAAAACTAAACCTTTGACCTAGTTTGGAATCACACTTGGAAGTTTTCAATCTCGAAAAACTTTTCTAAATTCTGAGATTGATTAAGACCTTGTCTGTCTTCTTAGCAAGGTATTCGTGGATTCTGGGACTGATCTAAAGGTCAAATAAGGTTCAAAGTTTTGTAAGAAGAAAGAAAAAGAAAAGATCACAGCATATAGTGTTACTGTAATTTGTTAAGACTGTTTGTACTTAATAAGTGTGTGTGTGTGCATGCATGTGTTAGAGAGCACCTCCACAAACACTTTCACCCTACAACATGAAAAGTGTTGGTAATAAGATCTTGTGAACAAGAGTCGACGTAAAGTGCTGGAACAAATCAGAAGTTAACAAACTGGGATAACTACATCTACAATCAGAACTACAGAGAAGTTATAAGGACACCAGAGGGTACGTTCCTAAACTTATATAGGTCTGAGTTGTTTGCATGTTAGTTATATAGTTTTTAACTCATAAATTTGTTTTAGTGAATTTTTCATTTTACTCCGTAGAAGGAGTCGTGGATGTTTCCTCAATTGGTGAGCTTTTACCACGTAAAAACATCGTGAACATAATCTTTCTACATCTCCTCATCTCATTCTGGGTTGTGCTGAGTTTAAGTTTTTATAAACTACTTTATAAACCTGTTATTCAAATTTTGAATAGATCTCGTACATGATTTGTTAAACACGTCTTGTGTTCAAATAGTTTGGTTTTTACGAAAAGAGTTCTTAAAAAAACAGATCGAAGTTACTTAAATAGTTTATTTTTAATAAACGGCTTTAGTAACATATTTTTTTCACTCTTCAACTTTTTATTGTAAA
Organism: Sambucus nigra; assembly: GCA_949130495.1. Lineage (NCBI taxonomy): Eukaryota > Viridiplantae > Streptophyta > Magnoliopsida > Dipsacales > Adoxaceae > Sambucus > Sambucus nigra. Next base: position 686,393,952 of record OX422208.1, read on the forward strand.
ACATGATAATGCAAATTGTTGAGTTTAGAAAATCATAGTGTAAGTACACTTTAAGAGGTATTAATTAATTTATTTATAAAAAGTGTAGATTCGAACATAGGTATTCTGAAACTTATCAAAGAGGGATGATAGACAATTCATGTCATAAAAATTATTTTTAACTCCACAAAAAGTTTAAAATCACTTGTTTCTAAAAAATTTCAAAAAGGTACGATTTTCATATATTTCCCACCCCCAAACAAAAGAGAACATCGTCCTCAATGTTTAAAACTTATATAAAAATGGAAAGCACAAGGGAAGAAAGATATTACCGTAAGGAGCCGCTAATGAAAATGTACCGCGTGATGGAGCAGAGATGGAACCTGAAGAACAGATCGATACAAAAATATATACAAGTCTATAGAGCATGTGAAAAGCATTGGGTGATGTGAAACACCACCCCCAAACAGGATAAGAGTCATACTCAGAAACAAGATACAACGGGTTACCTCCCAGTAGCGCTAAGTTTAACGTCTTCAGCCAGACCGATCGAAACTCACCCAAAATGAAGATATAATCTAGGATAAAACGGGGTGGCAGAAATGGTGTGGGTGATAGGAATCACCCCCAAACAATAGTCAACAGTCAGTCTTCATAAATGAGGTCAACAAGGTCAATATCTTCTATGTGAGTGGGGCCTAGCTCTAAGAAATGCTTCAAACGTTGACCGTTGACCTGAAAGAGGCTACCATCCTTGGGGTTCTGAACGGTGATGGCACCATAAGGAGTAACATACTCAATAACAAAAGGTCCAGACCACCTGGTTTTTAACTTCTCGGGAAAGAGATGAAGACGAGAATTGTATAACAACACTTTCCAACCAGGGTGTAATTCTTTGCGCAGGATGATTTGGGCATGGATCCACTTCATTTTGTCCTTATACTTCTTGGAAAAATCATAGGCATCATTTCGAATCTCCTCCAATTCATTAAGTTGGATCTTTCGATGGACGCCAGCCTCGTCGATATCAAAATTAATGGTTTTGATGGCCCAATAGGCATGATGTTCAAGCTTGACGGGCAAGTGGCATGGCTTACCAAAGACCAAGCAATAAGGAGACATACCAATCGGAGTCTTATAAGCAGTACGATATGCCCACAATGCATCGTTCAAGCATAAGGACCAATCTTTCCTATTAGGATTAACCATTTTTTCAAGGATTTGCTTGATCTCACGGTTGGAGACCTCAACTTGACCACTAGTCTGAGGGTGGTAAGAAAGACCAACTTTGTGGATACCATACTTTTTCACTAGATGTTCAAATAATCGATTACAAAAATGTTTACCTCCATCACTAATGATAGCTTTGGGAGTTCCAAAATGTGTGAAGACATACTCCTTAAGAAAATTGACCACAAAGCGATGGTCATTAGTGCGGCAAGCGATGGCTTCAATCCATTTGGAGACATAATCAACTGCAACGAGAATATATTGGAAGACATGAAATGAGGGAAAATGACCCATGAAATCAATGCCCCGCACATCAAATATTTCGACGACGAGAATGGGTGTGAGAGGCGTCATGTGACAACGAGATATACGCCCAAATTATTGGCATTTGACACAAGCCTGGCAGTAGTGGTGGACATCTCGGAAAGGGTGGGCCAGCAGAAACCACTTTGCAAAATTTTGGTGGAAGTTTTCTTTGAGCTAAAATGGCCACCATAGGCACCATCATGACAGAAGGAGAGAATACTGGATTGTTCGTACTCAGGAACACAGCGGCGAATGACTTTATCAGTGCAATACTTAAAAAGGAATGGGCCATCCCAAGTGTAAAACTTCACATGTGCCGTGAATTTAGAACGCTCTTGTTTCGACCAATGATTGGGCAGTTGGTCGGTAATAAGGAAATTAACAATATCAGCATACTAAGGCGAGGTGGAGATAGCAAAAAGTTTCTCATCAGTAAAGGTTTTAGAAATAGGGACGTGATCAGAGTCAGCCGTAACAGTAATACGAGAGACATGATCGGCAACAACATTTTCACACCCTTTTTTATCACGAATTTCAAGGTCAAACTCTTGAAGCAAGAGAATCCACCGTATCAATCGTGGCTTAGGTGCCTTCTTATGAAGAAGGTGCCTCATGGCAGCATGGTCAGGGTAAACGATGATAGGGGAACCGATGAAATATGACCTAAACTTATCCAGAGCAAAGACAACCGCTAACAACTCCTTTTCAGTGGTCGTGTAATGAAGTTGAGCGTCATGGAGGGTTTTGCTAGTATAATAGATGACGTGATGGCTCTTGTCAACCCTCTGAACAAGTACAAAAACTAGAGAAAAATCAGAGGCACCACACATGAGTTCAAACGGTAGAGACCAATTAGGAGGTTAAATGATAGGAGCAAAGGTGAGATCGGCTCTAAGGCTCTCAAAAGAAGAGACACATGCGTCATCAAAGACAAAGAGAATATCTTTGGATAAAAGGGTTGTTAAAGGTCGAGCAATTTTAGAAAAGTCATTAATGAAACGACGGTAGAAGCTTGCATGTCCTAAGAAGGAGCGAATGTCCTTAACAGATTTAGGAATGGGAAGCGTGGAAACCAAGTAGACTTTTTCTTTATCTACTTCAATACCATCGCGAGAGACTACGTGACCTAGAACAATTACCTTTTTTTACCATGAACTGGCATTTTTCCCAATTGAGGACCAATTTATTTTCCTAACAATGTTTTAGGACCATAGTGAGCTGAGAAAGGCATTTTTCAAAGGAAGAACCAAACACAGAAAAATCATCCATAAAGATTTGTAGAAAACGTTCTATCATGTCACTAAAAATGCTAATCATACACCATTGAAAAGTCGCGGGGGCATTGCAAAGGCCAAAAGGCATGCGATAGTAGGCAAAAGTGCCGAAGGGACATGTGAAGGTAGTTTTCACTTTGTCTTCAGGGCCAATTTGAATTTGGTTTTATCCTAAATAGCCGTCAAGGAAGCAGTAATAATCATGGCCAGTTAAGCATTCGAGCATTTAGTGGATATATGGAAGAGGGAAATGGTCCTTGCGAGTGACAACATTTAACTTTCGATAGTCAACACAAACACGCCAGCCCGTTTGCATAAGGGTGGGCACAAGATCATTACCACTATTTTTTACGATGGTGACACTAGACTTTTTTGGTACGAAGTGAATGGGATTAACCCACGGACTATTCGATATAGGGTAGATAATACCAGCATCGAGCAATATCAAAAACTCAACGCGCACGACTTCTTTCATAGCAGGATTGATTCTATGTTGGGGCTCATGAGAAGTATTGGCGTTCTCCTCCAAATGAAAGCGATGACTACAAATATTGGAGCTCACACCATGAATGTCTGAAGGTGTCCATCCTATAGCAGTGCTATGCTGAGTAAGAGTGTGGACTAATTGCTCTTCTTGGTCAGGGGTCAAGTCGAAAGCAATGATGACAGGGTGATGGTTGTTGGGGCCTAAGAAACTATATTTTAACTCGGAAGGTAAGGGCTTAAGCTCCAAACTAGTAGGTGGAGCAGGAGTGACATAGAACTCAGACGCAGAAATAGAGTCCGGGGAACTATCAGTGCATAAATTGGAGGAATCTGGCGTGGAAGTGATTTCATAAGTTGGAATAAGGTGATCCACAGAGTGAAAAGTATCAACAGAGAGGGACTTGAATGGAGGAGCCTAAGAGGAAGTTCCCATCAGTGGAGTGGAATCTAACATGGCATTTAGTTCAGATATGCAGGAATCAATGTCAAAGTCGGATCCAAAATTAGCTAAACATTGTTGGAATGGATCTTCAGGGTAAGTTTGTTCCAACATTTCGTTAACTAAGGAGTCAATCACACACACCTCATCAATAGATTCAACATCAACATTTTGTTGCATAAGGTGGAAGATATTGACTTCGACAGTCATGCTGCCAAAAGATAGATTCATGGACCCATCACAACAATTGATAATATAATTGGTCATGGCCGAAAAGGGCGACCCAAGATAATAGGAGTATTGGTGGGGTCGGGCGCAAGAGTGTCTAAGATGATGAAATCCACACGATAATAAGAGTCAGAAACTTTAACCAAAACATCTTCAACAATTCCTTTAGGCACTTTCATGGAACGATCAGCAAGTTGAAGAGTAACCCGTGTAGGTTTCATGTTTTGTAAACCTAACTCAAGGTAGAGGGAGTAAGGTAACAGATTAACACTAGCTCCAAGATCAAGTAAAGCACGAGTAGTGAACGTATCGCCTAACATGCAAGAGACAGTTGGACGACCGGGGTCTTTATACTTCACAACACCGGTGTCATGGAGAAAGGACGTGTCTTGCTCAGTGATGAAGGCATCACAAGGAACATTTTTCCTATGCTTAACAGTGCATAAGTCCTTCAAAAATTTAGCATACAAAGGAACTTGTTGAATAGCGGTGAGGAAGGGAATGTTTATGTAAACATTCAAAAAAAAATTCTTGATCTCATCAAATTATTGGGCTTTCTTAGTGGGAGCCAACGGATGAGGGAATGGTGCTTTGGGAACATAAACAGAGGTGGGCTCAGTACGCTTTGACGCAGTAATAGATGTGGTTTGGGTGGATGGGGTAACCTGAGTGATAGGCTTTAAAGATGGGATGGGTGGGTTTGGGACATCACGGGGATCATTAACACCATTATCAATTTTTTTCCTGGGAGAATAGTAGATACCTCTTTCATATCTGCTTGGTAATTGGGTGGAGTGGAAGTGGAACCAACCTCATAGGCCGACTCTTTGCCATTCTCCTTAGGGTGAGCAATACGTTGACTGGGGAAACGACCTTTCTCTCGCTCACACTCAAATTGGTTGAAACTCTGCTCAAGCCATTGGATGGCTTGACTCTGAGTGGTCATAAACTGAGTGAGGAGAGTCTCGAGAGAAGAGGTGGACGAATTGGGCAGAGGGGCAAAAGACGATTGGGGTACCAACTCATGCAGAGAATTAAGTGATTGTGAATACTTATACGAAGGAGGGGGAACAGGAACAAGCTAATTGTTGTTATTGGAATGTCCATTGTGGTGGAGAAAGGATTATGGATAGTGCTATTGATGGTAAGAAGCATATTAATGCAGGACAGGAGGGCGATGTTGCCTTTGTGGGTTGTGTGGAAACCCGGGGGGACCACCAACATGTTGTTGTGGTTGGGACGGAGCGAGGTTTTTGTCGTACTTATAAGAGAAATGTGGGTGGTTCCTATTGTTAGGATTGTAAGTAAACGATGGGGGCGTGGGTTTCCTAGCGGTATCAAAGGCACACGCTTGGGCCATGGTGGGTTCCGGATCATCTTGAAGGAGGGGGAATAAATTAGATAAATGATCTTAAATTAGGAAGACACTGCAAGAACAAGGACTAGAATCGTTGACATTCATCTCTTGTTTAGAAAGTGAAACATTTTGTTGCATAGTACAACTGAGAGCGTCAATGGTTTTAGTCAAAGAGTGTAAGCTCTGTAGCAAAGTTTTAAAATCGGGATCATTTTTTACCTCAAAAATGTTCCCTACACGTGGTGGGTCTGATCTCAAAAATGCATTAGTGCCCTCCCAATCTTGGGAGTCATCGCCTAATTCAAGGAGAAAATTATAGGCGATAGTGGTTGTTAAATGCATGAACTTCTCTTTATGCATGAATTCAATCATGGTGCGAGAAGAAGGGATAAGACCATTGTAAAAACTATGGACTAAGTGACTTTTCTCGAGATTGTGATGGGGGAAACTATTAATATATTCTTGAAAACGGCCCCATGCTTCACAAAACTGTTCGGTAGGCTTTTGTCGAAAATCCTGAATTGCTTGGCTCATTTCATTGGTTTTGCTCATGGGATAAAACGTATACATAAATTTCTTAACAAGTTGTTACCAAGTTTGGATAGAATCAGAGGGAATGGAATGGATCCATAGGGATGCATTATCATGGAGAGAAAAGGGAAATAACCTAAGACAAACATTTTCTTCATCTCAGTTTTGATTTTTAAAAGTAGCGCACACAGTGAGAAATTTCCGCAAGTGAGTATAAGGAGACTCACGTTCAAGGCCATGAAAACTGGGCAACATAAAAATTATCACGGGGTGAATTTCAAATTGCACGATCGGAGTGGGTGAAAGAACGATACAGGAAGTTGGAGTGGCTGTAATCGGGGCAAAGCAGACCCTTAAAGCGCCTTTATCGACCATGATGGGTGGGGTAACGGAATCAGGGGAAGTGGGAGAAATTGGCATCTCCGATGAAGAAGAACACGGATAGGGGAAATGAGGAAGAAAGTCAACGATAAGGGCATGATCACCTAAGAGGGAATTGGGATATGGAGCACTAGGGTAACATGTTAATCGGTGGTCAATTCGGTGCCAATTGGGCATAAAAGCAACTAAAAATATTTTTGATTTTTTTTTTAATAAAATAAAAATCTTTTAGGATTTTTGGAAAACTAGGAAGGAAAAAAGAAAAATATTTTTGGATTTTGAGAAAATATGAAGAAAAAAAATGAGGCTGGTGAAAAATGGAAAATATTTTTGCATTTTTGGTGTTTTTAAAAGAAAAGGAAAAAAGAAATTCAAAAATGCGGGAAAAAGGGGCGATGGACTCCCGGTGGAAAAACCGAATGAGGTAGCAAAAAATTGACGACCTAGAAGACCAATTTAGACACGTACACAAAAGGAACAAGTTCTAACAAGAACATAGGCAAATTATTATCTTCAATTTAGGTCAGTGGGTAGTCAAATTTTATTTAGTCCGCGGTGGAGAAAAATAAGGAACCTTAGACCTTGCCGGTAAAAGTGTGCTCTTACTTTCTTCCCGAGAGAACAATAGGCTTACTAGTTAAGGCTCACCACACTAGCTACTACAACAAACGACTATCCATTACCATGCTGGGAAAAACACAAATTCGTTTTACTGGGCGGCCTCACTTAAAACCCAGTTTCCCTAGACAATAGTCTTAAGAAAGTCGAATGAAGATTTGCAGGCGTGGAAAGAACTCACTAGAGTATCCTTCGAGTGACTCGTTCCGAAAGGGTTCTAGTGAACACCATTCCTACATGGCTTGCTAGTTGATTGATTTTAATTGAAGTGAGAGCGCGGGTAACAAGCAATCAGGAAAAAGTGATTGAATGGGTGATGAAATCCCAACTCGTTGCAATGACTGGGTGTAGGTCTTAGGTAAATTTATTCATCAAACCATCCAATTTAAGTGCGATACAAAAAGAAAAAGCACATAGGAGCAACTAATCAAACAAAAATTGACTCGCTTGCAGGAGATTCACAAGTGAGAAAGAATTTACCTCCCACGATTTTTACATGCGTGGGGTGAAGACCGAGTTAAGTCGATCGGGGGGAAGTCTGCCTACTTCAGTCATCCCCAGGAGTCCTACCGACCAAAAAATAGAGAGGCTTCAAAAATTCTCGTCGTTGGACGCCCTCTTTCTACCTTGTCCAGTTTTCCTTTTCGATTTTTTGAATGTTGGAATAATTATTACAAAAAATAAAATGGTTTCAAAATGCACCCCAATCAATTACAAGGCCTCAATAATCCTAAACAACCAGTCTAAGGAGGGAGAAAAAGGAATAACTACACTAAAAATTAAAAAAGAAATTACAAATCTTCACGGGTTCAATATTCAAGAAATCGGCAACGGCGCCATTTGACACTTCTTCTTTTGTGTGACTTGTTTTCTTGATTCACCAGTCATTGCGGTCAAACTTCGAGTATCAAAATTCCCTTGAAATCACCAACAAACTTGTTAAAAATTCAGTATCGTGGTAAATTCGGGTATCAATCCAATTTCAAGCGTCGAAACCGATATCGTGAAAACTTGCCATTTCAGTTTTTATTAAAAATCTTTTTGTGTGTTTTCTTTTTTATGTTTAAAAACAATTTCAAGAGAGAAAACAAAAATTTATGCAATTAAATAGCTACTAAAATTTAAAATATAACCGAGTTTAGAATTTATGAGAAGAGACAAGAGGTGAGATTACACCGCATAATTAATTTAATTTAATTTAATTTCCTAATTATTCATTTGATATGTTCAAAATAATATTGAGTTTAAAATTTAACTCTCGTTACAATCCTAAATTCAACATCATTTTTTTAGCAATTAAATGTGGAAGTGTCACTACAGGTAAAAAAAAATAAGATTCATACTTTTTTTTACAAATTATCCGCTAAGATCAATTCATGAAAAATTGTATGGATTTATAAATTGTACACACGGGATTAATAATTGAATGTAGGAATAGGACCTATCTCTAAGTCGAATCCTAAAATCAAATATCAATTTTTGAAATTAATTTATTAACTCTCGTTACATAAATTAATTAGTGACTATCCCCAATTTAATTAGCCTATAACAACTCAATGAAAAATTAATTCATTAAATTAATTAACCTACTCATTTCATCCCACCCCTTGAATAGGGTGTTTATCCAGACATAATTAAGAATTCAAGAACAGTAACAACATTCGACATGAATTTAAATAGAAAGGAAAATAAATACGTTACGTATTAATTCCTTCTCGAATGAGTAGCATGAATATGTGTGCCAATCTTTTCACAAATACTCAACTGGATTACAAAACAAAAATAAAAACCTAAACCTAGAATTTTTTCTAATCCTAAACTATTTTTTTTCTAAATTTTTCCTACCCTACTACAGTCTCTCTTTTTTTGTGTCTCTCGTTCCCTTCAGTGTATGTGAGAGTCCTAAAATAAGCTGCCCTCCTATTCTTTTATAATCCGCGAGTCTGAGTTTTTATTAGAGAGATTTTGGGGATCACAAAGGCTAAGTCAAAAGAAATTTTGGAAGGAATTTAACTCACGTGGACGTTTGATTTAGAATTGTCAAAAGGGTAGTGTTCTTACTTTTGTGGGAGGGATAAGGCTGGAGGTTGGAAATCGGGGCAAGTCTCGGATATGAGGGTCAGTTGCCACAGGTGGGTTTCGGGTTTGGAGGAGTTGGTTTGGACTCGGGTTATATGGTAGCTGTTTTGGTAGTGGATGAGGAACAACAGGTAACGAGTAGGAGATTTGGGCTTCGGGTTGTGGAGGTTTGCAAAATTTTGGGTTCGTGGTTTTGGCCGGTTTCGATTTTTCTGGAAATGGGTGTTGCGATTTCGAGTTGTAGGAAGGCGGTTGGGAGTATGGGAGAATAGGAGAGAGAAAGTGGGTGGTTGGATTTATGGGTTTTGGGTAGAAGGTTGAAATGGGTGTTGGTTATGGTGATGGTGAGAGGAGAGAGAATAGGTTTGGTGGGAAGATGATGAAGTGTGGGATGTTAGGGTGTGGGTGAGGTGTATGGTAGTGGGGTGTAGGTAAGTGTGTGTGTATATGTGTTTTTGTTAAAAAAAATTAATAAAATAAACTACAAATATTTATAACCTAACAAAAGAAAATCTAAAACTAAAAAAAACTAAAGTTTACTAAACTAAAAAAAATTAAATTTCTAACTTCTAAAAATTAAATCTTTACAAGACTAAAACTAAAACTAAAAATATAAAGTCTATAAAAACTAAAAAAATTTAAATCCTTAATCTAAAAATAAAAGACTCAAATAGAATAAAATAATAATAATAAAACCAACTAACTAAAAAAAACTAAAAACTAAAAATATACCAATTTGTTTAACCCAAATCGGGAATTGAGATTAATTAGTGTTTAAGGGAAGATTAACCACTTCCCCATTACTCATTAGAGAGACCTAAACGTAACTTCTATCAAGAGAGGAAAGGAGGAGAACCAAAAAGTGAGAAAAAGGATAAGAAATCAAGAAGAAATCAAGGGGTTTTCTTCCACGAATTACTAAGGCAAGAATTCTCTTGCTCAATTTACTTTCTAATGTATTTTCTTGATGCATTATAATGACCCTTAAGATTTTTGGGATCCAGGTTTAATATTGATGATTTGATGATGAAGAACTTATTCTATGCATGTAGAGGACTGAAATTAACATAAAATTATGACCCAGAAATCTAGCTATCGTATTCTTGAAATTTGGGATAGAATCCTTAGGGTTCTTGATAGGTAATTGGGGATACCTTGATGATTATATGTAGAGGACCTTAATGTTGGATTAGGACATGTAAATATGATGTAAACCTCATGTTATATGCCCTATATTATGAATTAAATAATTTTGAAACTCTATATGAAATCTAATTTTGATTACTTATTCAAATGTTCATAAATTCTGAGAAATTGGGCATGGAATTGGGATTGAATTATGTAATTAATAATCCTAAGTGGACTAATTAAGTGGTAGAGACTAAACTACATAATTATGGAGTGGAATAGACCTTTAGAAGTGAAGTTGGGATGAAACTAGAAATCCCGTATCAGAACAAACAAGCAGATCTGGGCTTCTGCCCAAGTGGAGCTGAGTGAGCTGGGTCTGGGGTTTTGTTAAGGACATTTTTAGAAGTCCCTGCGAGTTGGTGGGACCATGTTTGGTCCAATAGATAATTTATTAAAAATACAAATGTACTCACATTTAATTGAGAAAATTACATTTAACTAGCTGGTTAAGTAATTTTTCAATGGGATGGAATTAATAATTCACTGGATGGTAAATTATTAATAAATGAAAAATTGTGAACCTTATGTGGGACTTTGCTATGGTAATTATCGAGTAGTTACCTATAAATATTATAGGAGATAACAATATGTACTTATATGTATTCGTGTGGACGTACTAAATGTTCATGGACTGTCCTATCGGCTTGGAGGTTCGTACGTCGGACTGGGTACCACACGTCGACACGGATGGGCTTGATGACTGTGTAGGTTATATAGGTACTACGTAGAGGCGCCATCTATGAGAGGTAGGAGTTGACGCTGATAGCCTTTATCGCCACTGGGTATGTGATGTGAACTGGAATCCTGCGTAGGGAATGCCCCCAACTCATGTGTGTTTTGTAATGTCCGATTAGGATAAGAGATTTCTCCGGGCTTGCCGATAGAGTATGAACCAGACACTAATGGTAGATGCCTTTGTGTGTCAAATATATGAAAGGACATATATATGTAATTACCTGAACTTTAAATGAGATAAATTGAATTGTCTAAGGATGTATACATAAACTACAAACCCTTATTATGTGACGCATAATAGATGTTTATGCCATTTATGTGAGAATTATAAGATCGGGATATTATGGGATTTTACAATTAAATATAGTTGGTTTCCTTAGGCATCTAAGTATCATCAAATTCATTATTATTTACATTGACACGTTGTCATACTTATTAATTGAGAGTTATTAGGATGTGGGTAATATCACACTTAGCTGAGGGGTGAGATGTTTATCGCATGTGAGCCATGAGGGGGGATATTTATTTTGCATCAACTGTATTATTGCATCTTAAATTGATTAAGTTAATTCTTGCACACCTAGGGCTCTGACCCAAATTTAATTGTTTTCTCCCCCCAGGTGCTCCTAAACAGGGATAGCTGGATTGTGTGATGTAGCAGTCTTGCAGTCTCTCTTACTCATCAGTTTTCAGACCTATTGATTCTAGCATAGGTGTTTTTTTACCATAGTTATTAATTCTATTTAGAACAATTGTAAGGGCATAATCCCGAGAGTTCTTTATATTTTGTTGGGTTGAGATATTTACTTTGCAGTTGGATTTATTACTTATTTGGTGTTGGTTTGAATTTATTTATTATTATGTGATTATTCACAAAACTCAATGATGGGCCTTTAAAATAATATTACTTATATTACGTTTGTCCTCAGAATGGTATTAATTGACAAGTAAACCATATCTTCGGCATATCATGCCTGGCCATCCTTTGTGTGAGAAAATAGGTATTGTTACCATAAATTACATGAGAATCGTTGGAGAGACACCCTAAGACTTAGAGAGAAGGGGCACACCCAGGATTAGGAGATTTGGAGGTTTGGAATCTTGAATTCATCTAATTTCTCTAAGGTAAGTTTACGTAGTTTAGGAATTTAATTTGGGTTTATGTTATAGTGATAATTATTCATTGAAATCTGAAATTTACATGTTTATAAATCTGATTTTGATAATTAAACCATAATTTTGAAATTTATAATTACTAATTGAACATTAAACACATGCTAATTATTTAGAGGAAATTGCGAGTGAATCCTATGAATTTTATATCTGAATGATGTCACTATACACTGAATCATGTTAATGAATAAAAAGAAAGCCCCTTGTTTAATTCGTGAATTGAATCAAATTTGGAGTTCTAATGGAGTAGAATCATGAACTAGGGTTCTTAACTGTAAAACTGAAAATTATACATCAAAATCTTGTTATAATCGATTAAAACATGTAAATATAGGTTAGTAATGATGTTATATAACTTACATATGGAGGAGAAAGTGATTTGGGTTATCTAGAGGTTTTTGGATTAGGTTTGGTTTCTGTTATTGGAGGATTTTAAGATTTGGAAGAGATAAATTCATTTTTCTCGAATGAGAGTTATACCTCGTTCAAACGAGATTTGGGTTCTAGTTAGGATGATATGATAAGTCGTTAAAACAACTTTGGGTATTTCATTCAAACAACTAGGGTGATCGTTCGAATGAGATGGGGGATTTCCTTAGAACAAGTTTGAGTCAGTTTGGCTTTTAATTCTGAATTAAATTGGGATGATTAATTTAAGAATTATAAGATATGGTCTAGTAATCTATGAGAGTATTGGATTGTTATAAGAGTCTTCGATTATTGTTATTTGATTTAATGTGTAAGCATGCAATGTATGAGTACTCATAAGGGATGTACTATGAGAGATTCTTTATGGAATGCATACGACATCAACCGCATTGGTACCCCAATGATAGCGACGAGTTTGCCTTCGTCGTTTTACCTTGGGTCCTACTGTTGACGTACCCATATCCCTACAGAGAATACATGGGGGGTTCTCTTTATATAGTCTTGGGTATGAAGCTCTATACGAATGACGGGAAGGTGTAGTGACATGTCCCTTTGTTGATACTTTGAGGTTATTGGTATGGGACGACCTATAACTATACCTAGTACGAATGAGTGATCCCGAGGGGAAATAGGGATAGGCCCCCAATATTTATGTGCGGGCTCAAGCGTAGCCCATCTACTTGTATGTGTAGGGGACCATACATATGTGAATATTAGACTTTGAGCTTGTCTTTTCTTTATTGAGGTTATACTAGAGATGTGTACGTTGATATTTATTAAATAACCATTTAAATATATTCTATTGAGAAGAATCATAACTAATCATGGTTTCACATAGGTTTGGGATTAGAACTGCATACTATATTTATGGTTATTTGGGTTGGGTTAACTTCAAACAACTAAAATATGAGAGGAAGATGCATGATTATTATTTTAGCCGATATTTGTTTAAAAAATTCTTATTCTTTGTGGACTTGTTGTGAACGTTGTTGTTGAAATATATTTTCAGGTCCTAAGTCGCCGTTGCAATCTCATCCTCGATCTCCCTTGCATTCCATTCAGCTCCTGTTCCATATTGGAGGTAGGTGTTAAGCCTGCACGCTCATTCCTTTTATTTCATTTACATTTCCAACTAAGTCAGAGTATTATAGTAGTTATTATTTTATTTAGAGTTGGTTTATATCAGAGACATTTTGTATTTTTCCCGTGATTATATAGGTCATTCTTATTGCTTTGTATCATTTCTTTATTATTACGCACTTTAGTTTATTTTATTCATTCTTAGAATTATACTTAATCGTTTTAGACTCCTATATTATTTATTTTTAGACCTGATCAATTAGCTATAGATTTTGCAGTGTATCACAGTACGAGTGTTAGCATAGCAGATCCTCTTATGAAAGCATCATCTCAGAATATATTTATGAAACATATTGAAGAGATGGGTCTTGAATAGTTTGGTTAGGGATTACTATTTGTTGTGTTATTTGACATTACATTTATTAATATCAATAAAATATTTCTGAATTCTATGTTTTTATCTTTATTGCATACATGCATGTGAATGAATTATTGTGATAAAAACAATCTTTTTATAAAGAAATTATTGGACCATTATCACAATCCACATTATAAACCTAATTAAATATGATATTGGTGCCATAGTACATGGAATGAACTATGATCCTGAATTAGTGTAGAATCTCTGTGAATCACATTAGTGGATTATTTAATTAAGGTGAATAATTGTTAATGACTTTTTTAAAGATTATTGAGCACGTTATGTTCATTTAATCAAATCATGTAATGAATGTTTTGTTAGGACCAAGGGGGAGACTAGTATGATTATTTAATTAAAAGATTCATTTCGATATTATGATGAATTCGGAATGAATTAATTGATTAAATGTAACTGTCCTACTTAATGTGGTCCACGTAAGAAAATAAATTTGATTAGAATTTCTTTAGATGAGTCGTTAAGATTTTCAAGATAATAAGTGGGTTAATTTCCTAATTCAACTCTAATTGTGATGAATGGTAGAACTATGGATTAACTAGGAAATTCGGGTCATCTATCACCCTATATATAATAAATTATATAGATTATGTACTTTTAGGACTTAAAATAATATTGATTATGGATATAGGACAACAAACATTTCGTTTTCACTTTTAGTCCCTATTTTCAAATTAAAGGGATACGTGGCATGCTGTGATTGGTTGATGTTTTATGAATATGGGTCCGCGCCAGCGGATTTATTCAAAAATAGGGACTAAAACTATAAATAAAATGTTTGTTGTCCTATTTTCAAAATATATATTACAATAGGTCCTAAATTTACAAAGCCCCTAAATTATATTCCATCAAATATTATGTATAAAACACATAATATATTGTGCTAGAAAGAGAAAATTATAAAATTTGAAATAATTGCATTTTTCTGTCCAAGAAGAAGAATTTGATGGAGCAATTAATCAAGAAGGCAAGAGACAAAATTCTACGTTAATTGAGTTCGAATCAATGGAGAAAGGTATTTGTTCTTGATTCATTATAGTGTAGATACAATTCAGGGAATGCATAAAGATCAAAATCCTAATATTAAGAACATATTATATGTTTAGTTATTTGCTTTGTTCTTAAATTATGATTTTACATCTTAAAGACTGAAAAGTGTGTCATCTACATCTTGGAGATGTTACGACCCATTGTTGTATCAAATACGTTGAGAAAGAATCGTGTCCTGGGGATACACAAGTTGTTGTGTAAAATAGTGCCAATGGTAGCAATCAGCTTCCTCTTCACTTCAGAGTTGATACCCCCCATGGACACTACCTCGGCAAATGCAGCGGGTTCTTTGTTCCCACCAAATGAAATGGGTACTGCTCCCTTTAGTAGGACCATCACATACTGTAAAATGTTCAATCTTCCATATAAATAAAGGTAATATGGAAGAAATACTATATGTTTGACATACTACGAAATATGTAGCATTCTATGCTTGCCTGGAGTTCTAATTATACACGTGAACATTTTTTTTTTGTTGTTGAAGGAATATATAAGTTAGATTGAAAGTAGGTTAAAGAAGTGTCAGTAGTCCTTATTTTGAAGGGTGATTTTTGATCCATCACATAAGTTTTAAGTTCATCCACCCTAAAGCAAGGTGATTTAATTGAGGAATTAATAAGTTTATTGATCCCTAACTTTTGTTACATGATTAGTTTATGCTTAATAAATAATAAATTAATTTCTTTGTCTATATAAATTATTTGTAAATTCATCCACAATACCAAAAAAATGTTGGTAATTTAATATATTTTGAAATAAAATAATATCTATTTGAAATTAATAAGTCTATAATAAAAATAAATTATATGATTAAACAATGCAACTTATAGAAAATATAAATTTGTGTATGCTTAAGCCAACATTAAACATTTATTAAAAGTCATATACTATTTAGCTCTTAATCTAAACAAAAAATATTATTTAGTTGCATAGTAACATTATTACATGGAATAGTAACATTATTCCAAAATAGAAGTTTGAAATTGTAAAAAATAAAAATGTGCGAATTTTATTTTATTAGAGTCAATGAACTTACAAATTATTTATCTGGAAATTTGATTCTTGATTCTTATGTATTACGGGTAAACTAGACATGTAACAACTTAGGAGACAATAAACTTACTAGTCTAAGTCTTCTTGTATTTTTTTTTTTTTAATGATGAGCTTGCAACTTACATGGATGAATGCAAATCATATAAATTTTTGAAGGATATATTTTTTTATTTTTTTTATTTTTTTTATTTTTTTTAACTTTCTTACCCCACCCTCGAAAGATTTTGGTCCGACTAAAGTGGTGCTTGGTTACAATTGAATTTTTTATTCTATCGCTTTTTTCCTTTTTTTAGAATAAGACATTGCTTTGTTTGTGATCTTCCTTGCCAATTAAAGTATAAAAGTTTTGACTTTTCATTTAATTTACATATGGCTGATAATTTTTGACACGATAATCCGTTTACGTTAATAACCCGAAATGACCCGAACATGACACGATTAACTTGTATAGATTTAATAGTACCTAAAACCACTGTTCTAAAAAACCCGCCTAGGCTCCGCCTAGGCACGCCTAGGCTTAAGGCTTGGGAGAAACGACTCGCCTTACGCTTTTCACGCCTTATTCTTGGTAAAACCTTAAGGCACACTTTTTTTCTAAAAACAACAATGCTTTAGTGAAACGATGTCGCCTTTTAAAGAATTTCTTTATAAACCGAACCATTATCTCATCCAAAATAATCAAATAGTATTTTAATTTGCATATATTCAGACATATTTTTATGATATGTGCAATTTTTGTATTTTAATAGCCTTGTTATGGTTAAAAATTATTAAAATATATTAAGAAGCCCTAAACGTTTTTTCACGCCTTTTTACGCATACGCCCGCCTAGGCTTCTAAGGCTTAAGGCTTGGTCTCCACGCCTCATCACGCCCCGCGTTTTTTAGAACCTTGCCTAAAACTTATACTCAAATCAAAATCAGCGCGACCCGAAATTGCACGACTAACCCGAATTGCCATCCCACTACATCGCTTTGTGGGCAATAATATGTAAGGCAGCTCCATTTTTTATTATTCTTTTTACAAGTCCCTTTCCTATTTTATCTGCCAATTTGTATAATAAAATCAATAACGTTCTTGAATTATTTTTCCAAGATAAAAGTACTCATATTCTACGCATGAAAAATATTCTAATGGGTAGATTAAGTGTTGAAACATTTTATAATTGTGTAAATATTATTCAAGGTCATCCACAAATGGGTATTTGTTTTGAGGCCAGAAGCTTCCAATGGGTATGCTAAGATACTACAATAGTAGTGATGGGTCGCTATAATTGTATCCACAATTGAAACTAAGAAAATATTATGAGGGTGTTGTCAATAATTCTCACCTATTATTGTTACAGAATCGCTCCTGCCATCAACCATGAAACCCATTAGATCTGTAAATGAAAAACATATGCCTTTGGAATAATTACACTGGCGTTTGTCTTTGGGGTTATATTACACACAACCCTCGTATGTTTTAATGATTACAATGGCCTCTTTTATGTCTAGAATACTTAAAGCATTTATTTATTTATTTTAAACAAATTTTGACAAATCAATTTTGTGGAAATCAATCTTAACATATAAAAAATCTCCCTTTTTTGGTATAAATGTATTATTGTTACACATAAATGTTCTCAAACATAAAAGAGGTCCGTTTTATCATATCTATCCGATTTTACGGGGACTCGTGGATATTAATATATAAGCCCAATGGCTTTTTTTAAATTTGCTTATGTATTAGGTAGGGGGATTACGGTATGAATTTTTACCGTATCAAATTGATCCGAAAAAATGGTAGTGTTTTACTATATTTAATTACTAAGAATGGAAAGTCACGAAATTGAAATTAATGACTATTTTATGGTTGGTTTTAATTTATGCATTTCAAAACTAATTTACTGCTATTACCGTACCGAAATATAAATACCAAACTTACCAGGCCAAAATTACTGAAATTGCTATACCGAAATGATCATACCAAAATTACCAATTTACCATACTAAATATACCAATTTGTTTAAAAATTACTAATATTTTAATTAAAAAATCATTTTTTCTTTTTTTTTTCTTATTTTTTGTTCTTTTTATGTTTTTCAATTTTTTATATCATGTTTTATTTAAGGGACAATAAATTCTTTTTATACAAAATAGTGTATTCTATTTCGTACACAATATTTTTTTGTAGGTTCCGATTAATTTTTATTTTTTTGGCAATATGTTGATATTCATATTTTCTTTTATAAATGAAGAAGAGGAGAGTGCAAGAAACAAAGAATGTTGAGCATTTTCATTTTAATTTGTAATTTAATATTACAAACCGGGTTGATATTTATTTGAGTTATTTGGACCATAGTGTAACTTGAATTACAATCTGTGATATTTATTTTGGAGTTTGATGTTTATATATAGTTATGGAGACAATTATTTAAGTTATTTTCTTCTTATTGTTTTTTAAATATCCATATAAACAGGTTTAGGTACGTTGTATAAAAAATCACCATAATGTACCGAGTACTAACAAAATTATCGTAAAGAGAAATTTATCGAAATTTTCGAAAAATTACCGATATATCACATGGTTTGGTTTTGGCTTATGAGCCGGTGTACCGACGGGTAAAACTGGTAATTTTGGTTTGATGAATTCAAAGTTGGTTTGGTTTACGCTCCATTTATAGACCAAACCGACCAAAAACCAGCCATAGTATTAGGCGCCAGGGTAAAGGGTATCGGTCTTAGACCTGGCAAAATGAGGCACGACACGATAACACGACACAAACCGACACGAAGTTATAAGTTAATGGGTCGACTTTTAATGGATTCGGATCATATCAGTGTCAACCCGATAAGACACGATAGTTAACAGGTCGAGTTATGATTGACCTCCTTCACCCGTTAATACCCGATAAGACCCGTTAAAGTCCATTAATTTAAGTAAATAAAATATATTGTTGAGACTTATAAAGAATTTATATAGCTTAATGTTACTTTATTCATAACGAATTTTACTAAATGAGAGGGTTAGTAATGTCAATGAATTAATTGGTCTAATTGTGTTTAAAAATAAACTAATATGTCAACTTGTATATGAGTCGAAATAATTCATTATCTTAATGGGTGATAATGGGTGAACATAACACGACACGAAAAGATAACGGATCGGATTTGAATATGATTTTTTCACTTAATAAAAAACTGACTCGAACACTATAAAAACTGACACGAACACGACTCAACACAATCCATTGTCAAGTCTACTCAGCTCCCTAAATCTAAACGTATCTCATGTCTGGCCTAGAATGTTGTTGTTACAAGAATAATGATAGGCTTACCGGCACTTAGTATCGGTTTAGTACCAGTACTGCTTTATTTGTTTGTATTATGATGTGGTTTCCGCCAGAACACGAGCCATTTAAAGCGTGTCAGGTACTAAATCGCTATTAAATACCGGTAAGTGTAGTACTACTCTTGTTACAAACTCGCATGTAAGAGGGTTATTATAATTTTCCAAAACAGGCCCAAAATTCAAGAAAAATATGTAATTATTTCTCATCTTTCTATCTTTATTTTTTAGCTGGGTTTGAAACAAATGAATTATTTCACACTTGCGCTGCTCCTGAATATTATGCTTTCAACAAAAATAGATGCAATAATAATGAGTAACCGAGAAACAAATCTTGAACTTTCTAAATACTTCATAAAACTCATACTTGAAGAAATCATATATAGGCTAAGTATATCCATGATCAGAAATTAATTATATCAAAGAAAAGTGAACTAACATAGATGAAGACAGTCTATTCTAATTTAGACTAATCTCTTTCAATATCAGAATTGGTACCAATAATCCATGGCCCCTAAATAAACAAAAAATAGAGAATTAAAATAAAGGTCATGTTCCTTCATATATTTAAATTTTTAGGATAATTCTTTTCAAGTTTATAAATTTAGTCAATGTGATACAATAACATTTATTTGTGTGGTCCCTTTAGAATTAGGAGTTCATTTTTTTTGTCCGCGCCAGTGGCACCATTTTTCACCATTTTTCATGGTGTTTTTAGTACAGGGACTAAATTTATAAAATTATGTGAAGTGTCCTATTTTATACACTTTGAGAATTATGAGTATTTTTTCCCAAAACCCCCTTAAAAAATAGCAATGCTACTTACACTGGAATTGTGTATTGATTTTGTGCAGCGGGTTCACAAAATAATTGTACACTTGACTAAAAAATGTACACTTTATTTTTTTAGTCAAGTGTACAACCATTTTGTGCACCCGGTGCACAAAACCGGTGCACAATTCCGATGTAACTATCATTTTTCTTCAAAAAAAATTCACATCATTCTATACCTCATGGAATCATATGATCATGGATTAAAAAGAAGGACTACATTTATATAAATATCAATATCGGGTAAAAACAGAACAGAGTTACCATAAATGATATCTATTTCCAGGGGATAAGAAAAAAAATAGAAATGGCCTCCAACTTATAAAATAAAATGCATATGAAGAGATGTATTCATTTTGTTTCAAGAAAATTATGTATTTCCCCAGTATATAGCAAAACAAAAATTCTATTGTGTCTGTTTTTTTTAATCAAATTTTTATGGACTCATTGACGTGATGACTTTTTATTGGTTGATTTTTTTGGTTCACATCAATGGAACTTAAAATTAATCCATAAAAAGACGTCACGCCACTGTATTTATGAAAATTATGTCAAAAATTTATTCACAATAGAAAAGCTCATGGCAAAAAGGATACACAAATAGAAGATTCAAAGTGCTTAAAATTCATGTAAACTTTTACACACACGTACACACACGTGTTTGTGTGTGTGTGTGTGTGTCTATATATATATATATATATATATATATATATATATATATATATATAATACTACTCTTGTGCGGACCGATCAGCATTTTAAGAGTGCGGACCGAACATGTGTCACCTCGCGATGACCTAGAAATTATCGACTAAATTATACGCACACACTCTCTCTCCTAGGCCCATCGTCAGGTGACACATGTACACCTGATGATGAGCCTAGAAAAAAGAAAGAGAGCCGCTATAAAGTAGCCGATAATTTCTGAGCTTTCACCGCCAAGCGACACGTGTTCAATCTGCACTGTTAAAATACGAACCAACTTAAGAACCGATCGTGCGAACCAATTTATTTAATATACTAAAAAAATTGACTTGATTTATTTTTTATAATTTTTAAATATTTCAAGATATTCATATAAAAAAAATCAGTTTAAAATATTTTTTTACTATTTTAAACCTATATATATAAGAGAGAGAGAGAGAGAGAGAGAGAGGGGATTACGCTTTCGGGTTTCCCAATGATTTCAGCAACAGCTTTGGTGGCTTCAGAGAAGATTGAATCGGTGTCGACTCCATCTAGGTTGACGTTAGTGGATATATATAGACAAGGCATCTTTTTCTGGCGTCTGTTTCGCTCTCTACTGTACTCTGTATTTCCTTGTAATAACAAGGTTACATCAATGGAGGATATATGTATAGTGACTGCAAAGATAGAGACTACTTGTTTCTCTTAACTGTGGAAATTGACCCCCTTTTCCCATTTTTTTAGCTTCCTACTGATGCTAATTTTATAGCTATCAAAGTTTGTATGTCACCCTCAGCTGCAATGATGTATATGAGACATTCGGGACCACTAGATATAAAGATAATCAAGGTAAAGTCAATGTGATATATGTTAATACAAGATATCTTAACTAATGATCTAATTAATTCTTTTTTCCCCAATCAAGTGTTTAATAACCAAAGGTGGAACCAAGATTATTCGGAGGGGTGAACTAATATTATGCAACGTTCTAAAAGGCGCGAGGTGTGGTCGAGGCGTAGAGGTCAAGCCTCAAGCCTTAGGAGCCTAGGCGCGCCTAGGCGGACCCTAGGCGTAAAAAGGCGTTTTTCCTTTTTTTATTATTTTAATTATTCTAAGGCTAGTAATATAATAAAATAATACATACCTTGAATTTTGAAAATATATTCATATATTTGGTAGCCATCTTTCTCATATTCATGCTCCATAACCAATATTTGTCAACTAATCCTTCGTTTTTTTTTTAAAAAGTGTGCCTTAAGCCTTTTACCAAGAATAAGGCGTAATAAGGCGTGGGCGATGCGTGTCTCCCAAGCCTCAAGCCTAGGCGGGCCTAGGCGGAGCCTAGGCGGGGCTTTTAGAACACAGATATTATGTGAACTTTCTAACAAATTTGTCTTTCATTTGGTTCGGAGAGAAGTATTTTGCATCTCGGTGAACTTAATATGGTAAAATATAATTGATTTACGTGGGTTAAATTTATTTCACTACTTTTGTTAAAAGTTGTATATTTATAACATGTGCATTAATTCACAATTTTAAAAATTAATTTATTTTAAATTTGTGAAAAATTATTTTACTTTTATTTTTGAGTCATTCGACGAAAGGTCTTGATATTTTTTTTAATTAATGTTTAGTGCGCGTTATAAAATAGTCACAATTACTCTTTCTTCTCTAATCATAAATCTTACAAAATTTTTGTCAAAAATTAGACAAGGAACTTTTTGGAATATAAAAAAAATAAGGTGGAACGTGTGAAAATTATAATTAGTTCCTCGAAACTAAATATTAATTGTCCCTTTATTTTTTTGCCACTAAAATTATCTTATGCACAACCAAATGGACCTTGTGTAAGCATAAATACATTGCCAATTTTTCTAAGACATTACCAAGTTGTATATGGGTGCCAAAATTTGTTGCCAATATCACAATGTAACAAAAAAAAAGAGCAATCCAGATCATAATCATCAGTAAAGCTATGGACTTTAGGTCTCACAAAAACATTTAGGGGCTTTAACGGTCTAGTCCTTGGACTAACAATTTTGGACAAAAAAACCAGGCCCAACTAATTTTAAACGATTAGGTCCAACATATAAATACCCCGAAATTAAAACAAACACGCACTATTCAGAAATCGAAGCGCCAAAAATACTGTATTCTCTCTTGAATCAAAACCTTAATCGTACCATCTCTTCGATCAAAAAACCAAAACGAATCTATTTCTCAATCAAATTTTGGTCAAGAACAACATATAAATACTCTTGATCGAAGCTCTAGAAACTCTGTTCGATCAAAACCCTAACTCTCTTCGATCAAAACCCTAACTCTCTTCTTTCAAACCCTAATCGTTGAAGTTCTACATTTTACATTCCAAATCAAATTCTTCCAAACAGCACTAACAAGTATGTATACATTCTCTTATCACCTTTTTGTGCTTGTGTATTTTGTGTTCTCATATGTATAAATTTGTAGACATATGGACTGATGAAATCACATTCTTCTTTTTCATGATATGTATTTCATCATATATTTGTTTCCCTCATTTTAATTGCAAAACACACTTTTTCCATGTTAGATATATGTATTTCATCATTGTACTTTTCCTCCTGTATACATCATTTATCGAGGATTTATCAAGGACTAGGATAATATATACATGATTGGAATATGTACATCTACAAGCTCTGTGTTGCGTGTACTCTGTGTATTTTGCGTGTACTTTTTAAAAGTACACGCGAAATAAACAGAGTACACGCACATTGAAAATGAATTTCTCAATTCATTATGCGTTTACTTTTATGTTTTATACGTGTCCTCTATAGAATATGTACATGTACAAGCCCTGTGTTGCGTGTACTATGTGTATTTTGCGTGTATTTTTTAAAAGTACACGCAAAATACACAGAGTACACGCACATTGAAATTGTATTTCTCAATTCATTATGCGTGTACTTTTATGTTTTATACGTGTACTCTATAAAATATTAATTTCAAATCCATATTTGATCAATCATATGTTATTTTGGTCCGCGCCAGCAGCATTTGAATGATATTCCATGAGTTTTTAAGAAGTATTATTATTTTGTTAATATTTAGGAGTGTTTTTTGTCCAATAGCCAGCTGCATTTGAATTATATGTTATTAGGTAATAATTAGTTTTATTGCGTATACTTTTTCATTTTTTGCGTGTATTTTGTTGAAAGTACACGCAAAAAATTCAGAAAGTACACGCACATTGAAATTCAATTTGTTCAATCCAATGTCCATGTACTAATGTGTATTATGAGTGTACTATTTTGTATTGTTGTGTTATTCTTTAGGAATCATATGATCAAGCATGTTCAACTACAAAATTGCTGCTTACACGTTCGAAGATCTTAACAATACAAAACCTTTCACATTGACAGTGAATAGTACTAATGATGACGAAATTCATTTTCTCCTTCGCATCAATGATAGAACTAAAAGGTTACTTGATTTCTACTACTACTATGAAGACATTTACTGCACTTTTGATGTGCAACAGCTTCAAGTAACTGAATCGAAAGCGAAGGATTTAGCTAAACGAATTGAGCAGTATTGCTTAAGAGGTTTTGATAATGTTGGAGCTTTTAGCATTCAGCTATTGTATCACTTCTTTACTGAATATGTTAGGAGTAGAGAATCTTGGTTTTTGACTTGTCGAACAACCTCTGTTAGGTATTACCATGAAACTGACGATATATATTATCGCCTTTAGCATGTATTTTGATGAGACTTGTATAAATTGTTTGTGAGAATATTGCATGTACTTTTGTTAAATACGCTATTGTTTTAGTCTATGTTTTATTCTAATTCGCATTTATTTATTTTTTGTACATATCATTATAGGTTAGTAATTTAAATTTTGTTTATAGATCAATATAATGGGGATGAAGATGAAGGCAAGAAGAGGAAAGAAACAAAAAAAGAGCAGTTCTGATGATAGTTCTTCATCCAGTTCCAGTTCTAGGGTGGCATTGAAAGCCAAACGTCCTGCAAAGAAGAATGACCAATATCGGTCAAATATTGTTAGCTTTCTCCATGATTTGCATCAGATTAAAGATAAAATAAACAATAGTCATATTGAACTTCTTAAGAAGACTCCATTTTGGGAGCTTTTCAATGCCTACTACAGTGAAAAAGTAGTAGAAGTGGACCACAAGAAGACGGATAAAAATATTTTATCAATTATCGAGCTGTACAATACCGAAACCAAAAGTTTCCGTATGAAGAGTAGTATTCCAATAATGCCAATAGATATAAGTGAAATATTTGGCATACCCCTGGTTGAGGGTTTAATATCAATAGAACTGAAAAAGCGACCGAATACTACTCAAAAATCTGGATTACAAGCACGATACTTCTCAAAAAGAATAGGAAAGTCAGAAATTTTGAATGGTTTGAAGAAATCAGTTGAATTGGAGACAGATGAAGGAATTGCTGATTTTGTTAAAATTGTGTGTCTCCACTTCTTGAACACGTTATTTTTCTCCAACTCAAACTTCACCCTTGGAGAATTTTGGATGAAATACATTGAAAATATTGAGGAAATGAATAAATATGATTGGGCATCTGTTGTGCAAGAGTTTCTCATACATTCACTTGACAAATCAGCAAGTTCAAAACCTAGCACAGTTACTGGATGTGTCATTTTCCTACTAGTGAGCAAAAAAACATTTTGATATTTCAAAATTTACATAGCAATACTCACGTGTAGTTTCAAAATACACGTGATATTTTCACGTGTATGTTGAAAATACACGTTTATTTTCACGTGTATTTTTAAAATACACGTGAATTTTCACGTGAAAAATTCACGTGTATTTTGAAAGTACACGTTTATTTTCACGTGTATTTTTAAAATACACTTGATATTCCTGATATTTCAAAATTTACATACCAATACTTACCTGTACTTTGAAAATATTACGTGTATTTTCAAAATACATGTGATATTTTCTCTTGTTCTTTCAAAATACAATTGATATTTAACGTGTATTTTGAAAATACACATCTTATATCACGTGTATTTTGAAAATACACGTCTTAATCACGTGTATTTTGAAAATACACGTCTTATATCATGTGAAAGTACACTTGTATTTTACAAAGTACACGTGTACTATGTTTTGTAAATATAACCAGTGTACTCTCAAAATACTCTTGTTATATCTTCTGTCAATATTATAAATGTACTTTAGAAAGTACACGTGAACTTATATTGACAAAGTATAAGTGTAATTTGAAATGGTAACGTGTACTTTCAATATACAATTGTAAAATTTGTAAAGTACACGTTTAATTTTGCGTGTATTTTGAACAAATCTCTTGTACTTTCCATTATGAATCCCTAGGTAATACAAGTATTAAATTCATTTTGTTTTTTGTATGATCTCAGTATTGGGCATGTGAGAAATTTGAAATTATTTCTCCTGTTGAAGAATATAAAGAAAATACTCCAAAATTCCTGAAGTGGAAGTTATCGTCTTTGAAACAATGGTTTGTGAAGAATGACATCGCAACAGCAACTTTGAAGTAGGCTACAAGTAAACCAGCTTGTAAGGACTGTCCTGTACAAAAGGAATCTCAATTTGAAGGGCCAAGTTACTCTTTGAACATATCTACGCAAAGTCCTATACATGCTGATTCATCATCAAACAATGTTGCTGAAGATATTGATGACAATGAGTTTTCACATGGTTGGAATATTCCCCTTAAAAACATTGTGACTCCAAAGAAAAAGAAGGGAAAAGATCAACCAAAGGTTAATTTGGAGGAACAAATTGTTGTTTTGAAAAGGGAATTGTTGGAAAAAAATAACCAACTATCTAAAGCAGCTGAAGACATTAATATTGCACTTGAGAAGGTGACCTCTTTGGAGGTGAAGAGTGCAATTTTGAATGTAGAGTCGCAGGTAGATCGTGATTCACTTTTTGAAGCCCATGAGGAAGTGAAGAACTTAAAGGTGGAGAATTCCAACCTTTTGAAGGAAAAAGAGTTATTAAATAAGTTGGAGGTAGAAAATGCCCAACTAGTTGAGTTAAACAATTCTTTAAAAGAAAAGCTTGATCAAGTCACAATGAGTGACTCGGATAGAATTAAAGAATTGGATGAATCATTGAAAAAACAGGCAGAATCAACACGAATTTTGGAACAAAAGAATGGATATCTGTCTCTGACTAATGAAGATCTCAAGAGAAAGTATGATGATACATTGCAATAATGGAAAGATGCTGACATAGAAAAGATGACTTTGAGGCAGAATCTTGAAGAGTCAGAGTGGAAAAGAACTCAACAGGTACTTTTGAATGCAGAGTACACGCAGTTTTCCTAAAGTATACGCAGTTTTCCTAAAGTACACGTTTAAAGTACACGCAGTTTTCCAAAGTACACGCAGTTTTCTCAAAGTACACGCTGTTTTATTTCATAGTATTTTTAATGCAGTTTTATTTGATATTAGATATAATGAAGAGTACATGCATTATTTTATTAAAAATAATGCATTGTTTAAAATGTAACATTTTTTTTGTATTACAGGAAAACAATAATAAAATCCTTAATGACGAAATTTCGGAGTTGAAGAAAATGCTTGAAGAATCAGAATTAAAAAAAACTGACCAGGTATCTATAAAATACAATAGATATTTATTACACGCTACACTTTCTAAATTTTATTATAAATTTTATGTATATTAAAATTTTTATAAAGTACACGTATTTTATAACACACGCGTATACTTTATAAAATACACGTCAGAGAAAATGAATCATTGTTTCAAAAAATGTTTACAATCCAACATTCCTTGTTAAATATATCAGGAAAATATTAATAAACAACTCCTTGACGAAATTTCGAGTTTAAAGATTGAATTAGCCTCAACGAAAGTTGAGGGAAGCCCCAAAATATCCAAAACCAAAGGACCTCTTACTAGAGGTCAGAAGAAAAGAAAAGCTGACGGCGAAACAGAAAAGCTTGAGCCAATTAAGAAACTAAAAGAGTCAAAGCTTAGAAAAGGCCCTACAACAATAGCTGAAAAAATGAAGGAAACTCGCGTCAAGCTTGAAGCAATCGAAGCATATAAATATCTCGATGAAGCTTCGAAGAAAAAGATTGAAGAGTTTATTAAAATTGCTGAGCCAGGGTAAAGTTTATTGTTTTATGATTTTATCACTTCGCTAATGTGTATTTTTTTTTGTGCAAAAGAATAAGGTTATTATTATTATACAATTCTTATTGATTATATAAAATGCAGGGAATTTATTTTCCAAGGGATGGTTTCGTATGTCCCATGGGAAGATTTACTTGAAGTCCTCAACAATCAAGAAATTTCAAGCCAAGTATGTAGTCCAAATATTAGACATCCATTAAATTTCAACATTATTATTTCCTCACCATTTCATATTGTGTGAAACAGATAATACTTGCCTTCAGTGAAGTATTGAGATTAAAATTGTCAGAGGAAGGGCTCTCATACTCACACACTTTTTCTGATTATTGTTGGGTAAGTACAAATAAAATGAAAGTTTTGATAAACAAAATTTCAGTTTTTTTTATTAACACTATGTCTATAATTTTTATTCAGATAGAAGCTTGTAGAACAAGTGGAGTCAATAAGAAGGGAGAATTATACATGGATTTATTTGAATACTTAGGCATTTGTAATAATTTGTTCATTGTACTTAGACATAGTATAGGACATTTCACATTACTTGTGATATACACTAAAGAAAATAAAGTGGTCCACATGGATCCCCTCAGACCGAACGACAAGAAAAAAAACACAACATTCTTCGATGATGCAAAAAAATTGGTTAGTGCCTAAACTTAATTAGTAATGTTACTTGTACTTATATTATACACTTGTACACGTGCATTATATAATGCGTGTACTTTGTATTAGTTGTACATAATTACCCAGATTATCAAAGTACACACATCATATTTTATAATACACGTGAAATGAACCAATACAAGTTACGTGTACTTTAATATTATGCATGTACTTTTAACTCATTAGGCAAAGTACACGCATCATATAATAAAATACACGTGATATTTTAAAATAAAATATGCGTGTACTTTAGTTTTATGCGTTTACTTTTAACACATTAGGCAAAGTACACGCATCATATTTTAAAATACACGTGATATGAAAAAATAAAATATGCCTGTACTTTTATATTATGCGTGTACTTTTCACTCTTTAATCCTCATATACTCTTTAATTTGTATACACTAAATATTTGTCTTCTTAACAGTTTTCTGTCTTCCAAAAAACACTGTCCCTATTGAAGACTGAAGCAGAAACAATGAAAAACAATGGTTACAAAATTCAGAGGAAATTTGAGGAAGGTACCCCAAATGAATTTACAATGGATGATGATCCATTGACAGAGCAAGAAAGAAGGACTGTAGATTTCTTGCTCGAAATTGATCTCAAATTTGACCTAATAAGAGATCATGAATGCCCTAAACAATATAATGGGTAAGAAAAACTTCATTTCTAAAAATTACTAATTTGTATCCTTTCAAAAAATTTCATCACATCATACTAATTTGTATATTTGTTTTATTGTAATTTCAGGGTTGACTGTGGGGTGTTCTACATGTACTACATTGAACAAATAAGCAGAAACAAAGAAATGAAAAAATTGTTTGAAGACCCTGACATGCTAAAACAAAGAGCATATGTACTCAGGAAAATTCTTCTGTCAAAATATTTCTTCCCCCGAAAGGAGAAAAAACATCTATAAATTGTGATTCAAATTCAAAACATATATTTGTAATTTGTTTTGTGTTATATTGGTTATTGTTTACAATATTTATTACACCAAAATGGTTTTTTCCCGCTGGCGCGGACCACAATCCACGTAAGGTTTAGACAAACAATGCATCTGATTGTTATGCATTATTACTAAGTACACCAATGAATTCTTCAAAGTACACGCATTTTTACTAAAGTACACGCAGTGGTTAATATAATAATTATTTATTATTTTAATTGAAAACTACTTTGAAGAATTCATTAAGGACACAATAACCAAAATCAATTTATTAAGCTCAACTACTCACTTTCTAACTACTTCTGGTCAAGAAATAAATAACTTTCACTTTTCCTATAAAAGAGTAATATTTGTTCCTTTCTTAACCATTACATCTAGGGTAAAGATAACATAATGGCTATTCCAGCAGAAAACTTGCGAGAAACTCTTGAGAGAGATGAAAGAAATAAAAAAAAAATAAGGCAAATTGAGGAAAATATTTCCTCATATGAAACTGCCTTTGAGCGGTTTCAAACATATGTGAGGGAAGGCTATTCTGGACTTCCACCCAATCCCATAGATTTATTTGATGTGGATGAGGACCCTCCTCAAACACATGAAGAACTCATGTCTTTCTATACACAAGAAGTTCCCATGAAAATCGCAAAGCTGAAGGAGAAGAAGACTCTCCATGAAGGCCTTGTAGCTGTCATAGAAGAAGAAATTCGACACTGGTCGAATTTCATTGACTCTCTCCCTGACACCCTGGATGCCTTTGACAAACATCCCTACTAGAAGCCTTGTTTAGTTTTTTCAGCTTTCTTTATTTGAAAAAATTGTACTTTATTTTTTTGTTTTTAATAAAAAATTTATTTCTTTCATGAATGTGTTCTGAGTTATGTCATACACCCAATATAGTAAAGTACACGTGAACCCTTATAAACATGATCACGTGTTTTGGTAAAAATTTTAACATTAATAACATTTCATCCAAAAAAATTATATAAATGCGTGTACTCTATATATTACACGTGTACAATATAAAGTACACGCATAGTCTATAAAGTACACGCCTATTGAAATACTTGTATAATAATGCGTGTACTCAAGATATTGTCCCAAAACATTATATAAATGCGCGTACTCTATATATTACACGTGTACTTTATAAAGTACATGCATAGTCGATAAAGTACAAGCAGATTGAAATACTTGTATAATAATGACGCTGGCGCGGACCATAATACCCATAGGAGTTTAAGAATATGAGTGACCCAAATATCTTTTATAAAGTACAAGCAGATTGTAATGTCAAAAACTATTTTCCAAATAGTACCTGCATTTATATACGTCTACTTGATAAAATTACATGCAGAATACATAAAGTACACGTATATTGAATTAGATTTTTGTCATATCAATATGCGTGTACTTTGCTAAAATATGCATGTACAATTATATTTAAATGCGTGTACTTTAATTATCAATGTGTGTACTTAATAAAGTACACGCACATTTCATCAAGTACACGCACATTATATTTATATTATGCGTGTACTTCATGCATGTACATTAAGTAAAGTACACGCATGCTTTTATAAAGTACACGCATATTGAACTGACCAAATCCATTTTTAAATGCGTGTACTTTATTAATATACTTGTACTTAATAAAGTACACGTATATTTAATCAAGGACACGCATTGATAAAATTTCTTGGGGACTTTGGCATTTAGTCCCAGTTTTGATCATCATCTTGCCTCCGATCCTAGATATATCATTTGTTGTTGTTAGTCCTATTCAATGAATGTGGAAATTAAAATGCCTCTGAACAATAATACAATCACACTCCATATAGCAGCCCACGTTTTTCTCGGAATGCAGTTGTAACCATCCACAACTGCTAAATGGGACTAATTATGAATATAAAAGTCAAATGGGATTAGGACAAACAAAACCTTCACAAATGGGACTATTGCTAAAATACCTAAAATTTCTTTGGACATCAAAATGCACGTGTACTGTACATAACATGCGTATACAAAGGTAAAGTACACGTGAACACAAGGAATAATGATCATGTATGTTTTATGAAAAATATGTGTACAGCAACACAAAAAAAAACTAAAGAATGAGACTTAAAAATAAATTACATTCATTTATGTGAAACAAATGGTTTATTAATTAATTTATTCAATCAAATGGTTAAAATGAATGAATTCAACAATTTTTAAAATAGTCAAATGGGTTCCTTACAAGTAGACCTGTAATGACCCGTTTTACTACACCTCGAGCAAGTAACTTCCCTTACTGTGATCTCACCAGAAGACTTTATTCTCTTATTTCTTGGCCTGCATGTCGGTCTCTTAGTCATTGGTGGAAGGATAGATGGATTTTTAGGAATAGGAATATTTAAGGAAATCAAATCAGGAAGAGGAACTATAGGTATCGAGTATGATTTTCTGTAGAAAGATACCTTATAGTACTCCTCAATATAATCATAAATACTGGTCCCTTTCCTCCGCACAACACAAACAGCATGAGAACATGGAAAACATTTAATCTGTCAACTCTTACAAGAACAAGTCCTTTCTCCTAAGTCAACTGTTGCTCGCACTTCTGAATGGACTTCAAATACATTTTGACTTGAGCGACTAATAGTCCAATGTCAGCTTTTATTCCAATTTTCATTCAGTAACTTTTGAAAAAAAGGACATAGCTCATTTGTCCAAGTGTCAGACTCAACAAGTTTGTTTGCATTGAAATTCATAATCTTCACTCTCAATTTATCAAGCATATTCATTACTGGTAAATGCCTTTCCTCCAATATCCATGAATTGAATGACTCCGCAACACTAGATGCCATATCACCATACCGTTTACCAGGGAAATATGCACAGGACCAATTCTCAGGAGGCAAACTATCAATGAAATCGGCAATATCAGCTCCTCCTTCCTTCTTCAATGCTTCAATATTCTTGTGAAATACATCTACTGAGACAGCATATGCACAAGACAAAAAATCTTTAACAATTTTCTTGCTAAATCCAGCACAATTCCCACGAATTTTCTTTTTTATATTCCCTTGTAAATGATGTATACAGTAGGAATGTGCAGATAACGGGAAGACCCTCGAAACAGCTTCAAGTAATCCATTGTTTCGATCTGATATAAATGTTATGTTTCGATATTGCTCAACTACTGGACTATGCAAATTGACTAGAAACCACATCCAGTTATCTTCAGTTTCGGAATCAACAACAGCATATGGAACAGGAAAAAGTCCTGAAATATAAAAATATATCAAAATTAAAATAAATAACATATCCATGTACAACACTTTGTATATTCATGCTGCTGGCGCAGACCCTAAAACACATGGGAAATATATTATGTGTTTAATTTAAATTGTTTGTAAATAACAAGACAAAGCATAAAAATGTACCGTACACATGATAAAGATAAAAAGACATGCACATTTACTTTCCAATCTTTTGCTTGGCTTTATTATTAACAAGACTAACATCAACATACACGCATAAAAATGTAAAGTACAGGTGAACTAAACAAAAATATTCAAAGGTACTTTACATTTTTAACATGTACTTTGCTTTATTATTTCTAAATAACAACACCTACCATCAAAGTACACGCATAAAAATGAAAAGTACACGTGAAATTAAGAAAAACATTCACGTGTACTTGACATGTAAAATGCGTGTACTTTAGTTTGTATTCAACATAACATCATCATCAAAGTACACGCATAAAAATGAAAAGTACACGTGAAATTAAGAAAAACATTCCCGTGTACTTGACATGTAAAATGCGTGTACTTTACTTATTACTACACATAAAGTCATCATCATCAAAGTACACGCATAAAAATGAAAAGTACACGTGACATTAACAAAAACATTCACGTGTACTTTACATGCACTATGCGTGTACTTTACTTAGTATTACACATAATAAGACATATCATGACAATACACGCAGAAAAATGAAAAGTACACGTGAACTAAAACAAAGACCTTCAAAGGTATTTAATATTTTTATGCTTGTATTTTGATGATATGGAATGGAACAAACAAAATCATCATCATCATCAAAGTACACGCATAATAAGACATATCATGACAATACACGCAGAAAAATGAAAAGTACACGTGAACTAAAACAAAGACCTTCAAAGGTATTTTATATTTTTATGCTTGTATTTTGATGATATGGAATGGAACAAACAAAATTTCAATGCAATACACAAAATAAAATATTTAAAATTCATTTACCATTGTTCCCATTCCTTGCAGTAGCTGATAGTATTGTTCCACGGTAACGGCTCTTCAAAAAGGCACCATCAAGAAATAAAACAGGTCTACAGTATTGAAATCCATAAATACATCCTCTAAACATTACAAATATTCTCTTGAATTTTTTACTCTCATGTTCCACGTCAAGGATGCAATGCGACCCAGGATTATACTGCAATAGAAGGTCACGATAATTATTCATTAATGCATAAGAAACCTTTTCATCACCATGTATATCAACAGCATCCATCTCTTTCGCAAACCATGCATGTTGATAAGCTATATCAAGACCATAATTCTTCTTCATATCTCTAACTACATCAATTGGTCTCAATAGCGGGTTATCTCTAAGATCATCAGCTACCAATGTTGAAACCAACTTGAAGGCTATCATTTTGGCTGACGGGCTACGAAAGACACCTCTACATGTATGCTCATTATTCATTGCACGTATGTAAAAGTATCCATTTATTGTAGATAATGAAGCATGAATTCTCCACATGCAATTCTCAGTAGTCTTTTTAAAGCATTCAGCCGTCACTCGAGTTTTATCATTCTTCAAATACACATAATTGAACCCAACCTCAACGGCATACTTTCGCAATTTATCCCGAAATTCCACTACACCTCCTTCAAAACATTGCTGCTCATGACTTATATAAGTCTTCCAATCATTCGAAAGATAAACTTTCGACTTACTTGACTCCACACCTCCAAGATAAAAGTCATTTTCAATGCAACTATTAAAATCATTTTTAGTGCCTGATGATAAAGACTCTAACCTCTGTGTATTTGTATCACCACTGTCAACCCTCTCAGACCTTGTATTACTGCAGTCAACCCCTTCAAAAATTCGATTAGAGCAGTCAACCCATTCACGACATGTATTACATGGAAATGGTAATGAATCAATGACATATATCCAAATGAAATTAGCTTTCACGATCAATTGGGACCGCAACATACAACAAACAGCATTGTCACAAACCAACATGAACCGACATTCATCACCAAATGAATACCTCAATGAAAAACTCCCACTTCTCAAATTAGTAAACCTAATACACAACTCATTGCATATGAAATCTAATGAGCTATCTTCAAATATTTCAATACAAGCCATATTATCCAAATAACAACACCTTGCTATTACACTACTTACCATAATGTCCTGCAGTAAAACAGAGACGAAAAACATTTACTTCAAGGTCAACAATTCTAAAAATGTGTGCAATAATTTAATGCATGAAATATCAAAATATTTATTTATAATTAATATAAACTTACAGGCACTTTTTAAAAACCTATACATGAAGCAATAAACCAAACACATATTATCAAATAATCAATCACGTGTACTTTTTAAACACTGTGTGTACTTTGAAAACTGATATCGAACTGGTTATTTCCACTGGCGCGAACCTATATCAATAAGTGATTCAATACCAAATCAAAATCAAGGACTCTTAAAATTAGAATGAAACATCAATAATATTCACTCAGCACATTCAACTAACAATTACAAATATTGATAAATATAACTTATTTATTAAGAATCCAAACATAAATGCCTAAAAAACACAAATTAAAAACATATACATATATAACGTATAAAAAGCTATTCAATCACATGAATGAATATTACAATGAGTCTCTTGAATTAAAACAAAGGAAATATACTTATTGTAATCGATCGAAAATAGAAAAATTAACTGTTGATAAAGATAAACTTACAAATGATAGAGCCAAGTGATACAGGTAGAATCGATTAAGAACACTGTAATCGATTATAGGACAGACGATCAAAGCATAAGATTGATGTTATTTTCGATTTCGGAGAATAGTCGTTAGTTGCAGAGAAAACTCCAATAGCCGATTAGGTTTATGATTTTCTTAAATTTGGGGTATTTATATGTTGGACCTAATCGTTCAAAATTTGGTTCACCGGTTTTTTTGTCCAAAATTGCTAGTCCAAGGACTAGACCGTAAAAACCTAAAACATTTATTCATTTGTTATTACTTCAATTAAATACCAACCAATATACAATTATATACACGTAAGTGGTACGTCCATAGATTCACACAAAGATATAGAAGATAATCAAGAGAAGAAAAAAAGGAAACGTGGCTCTCAAAAATCTATCTCTGCACATCAAACCAATGCTTCAACTTTGCTCTACTCACTTTCCTTCTATACACATTTCGTAACCAAGTGTGCTATGTTGGAGGGATAAAGTGCTAGCATGGCTTCTGAATTGGGATGTAGAAGTCTACTAAAATTACTCTTACTTTTTTGGGGTGGGCTACAACCCTAGTGTACCCACCCCTGGTTCTACCCATGTTAGTAATCCATAGCACATATCACCAATGGGTGAGAAGAATTTAAAAATGAAAGGAGAGTAGTGGAAAGTGAATTGATGGATAAAGTAGTGTTGCATATCCCAACTTTACGAAAAATTGTACCTCCGAAATCTCAAATTAATAGTTTCATTTTTTAGTATGCCCTAATTAATATTATTATTTTTAAAATAATACATAAATTAGTTTAGATTATAAGATTATTCATGGGAATAATACCCATGATAATTTACATCTCTTGCATTGAAATGTATCGATAAATTCGAAAGTACATTTTTTAATGAAATGTTAAATTATCAAACAACCACTAAAAGTTTGGGACAAAGAGAGCATTTTTATTCAAATTTATATTCACTTATGTGTACCATGTCCACGATCCATATAAATTTTGTCTTTCCTCATTGATTTAGATAATTGTGGGCCTAAATGATAGGTAATTAATATTTCCAAAACAACTTACCTTTGCTAAGACCAATTCTAACCCAATAGCCATGGATTTGAATTATTTTGTAACTAATATTTTAGCCATTTTTTTCCATTAGAAAGTCATATACTAAAATATAAAATTGAAAGCTTCACCTTGGTTGTATGACATGTGAACTGCAATTACTCATCATATCATATCTATGTATATATATAAAAGTGTAGCCTAAATTCATACTATGTCACCACGTGTCAATAATATCAAATATCTCTTTATTATTTTTACTTCAAACAAACACACCAAGAGATGCACATTGGGACTCTTTTATCTTGAAAATCCAAAAGGCAAGGTAAAAAGTGACGTCTCCTTCACAAAACTATAGCTGCAAACTTATTCTCTCCCTCTCTCTCTCTCTCTCTCTCTCTAACATCCTCCTCACCCGTTATCTCTCTCTCTCTCTCTAAGGTAAGATAGTTTTAATTATTTTGACAGTCTTTCCTATTTATTAGTTAATGATAGTTACATTCTTGAATTTAAATATTTGATGATAGAAATATGAATCAAAATATTCATACACAACAAAAATTCACAAATAAGAATAGGGTTTTAAAACCAATATCTCTCATTATCTCATATTTAGCAAATGTAATAAAGACTACCATTCAAAGGGGGTTTTCCCTCTTAAAAAGCTAGGCATATGACTTCAATATTGGTTGTAGATGGAAATATTCAATAGTGGCTTCTTAAAGACATATGTTCACCCCTTAGGTTGATCATGTTGATGGATGAGGAAACGTGTAATGAGAATATTAATGGTCACTATCTCAAGGATACCCTTTATACGTGGCTAGAACGGACTAGCTGTGTGCAACAAAAGTAAGTGGAATGGGGGGTATATGCGTGAAATATAAGGGATATGGGTGCAAACAATTTTATTCTTCAAAACGTATTCTTCATCTGGGTTTGTATGGTCTTACATTGGTTGTTTACATATTAGTACATAACATCGCTCTAAAAGATGTACCAAACTGTGTTTTGCCAAATTACTCTAAGACCCAATTAGATTTTGATAGAAGTTGTGGGTCTTATTTGAATTTCAATTTGGGTGTTGGTGGATTAAAAAAAATGGAACTTTGGTGCGTTTTGGCTCAAGGGGCAATTACACATGTTGAAGATGAAAAGCAAGTGGTACAAGGGTTGGGTTCTTTGGAACAAACTGATCAGACCGAGATCACTGAATCTAATCTTCTAAGTGAGTTGTCTAAATTTCACTTGTTCAGAATTATACGTATGCAAACATAGGTTTAGGTTTATTTCATATTATTTGATTAAACATTCAAGTGAAGCAAACTCTTTTAAATCAATTGTTTCTTTGAGTAAAAATCAATGATCATGAATTTTTGTGGTTAAATATTTCAGGGTTTCGATTTTTATATATTTTGAAAATTGAACATTGTAGTTATAGTTTTAATTATTATATTAAACTACTTAAATGAGTGTAAAAAACTTTTTTATTTGTATAGTGATCATAAAACCAAATGGAAATTGAGTTATAGTATCCGCTTACACTTACTGAATGTCATTCATATGACTTTTGATTTTAATTTAAAATTCAATCTTTTTATATTCGTAGAATATATTGTGTGAAACAGACAACAACAATAAAATAATACAGTTTAGATAAATTCGGCCACACATCGCGTGGCCTGCATGCTAGTCTAATCTTAAAACACAAAAGTACCAATTTGGAGTTTGACAGTTGTCGAACCCAATGAATAGAAAATGGGAGCTGCAAACAACAAATGCACCTTAACACTTTGTCTCAATGGCTCTCTATATTCTGACTGTTCATATGTAGTTTCACTCCTCTTTCTATTAGACTCCCCATCTCTATCTTCGTTTCACAATCTTTTTTACTCTAGAACCGAAAAGCTCTTGACGATTTATTTATTTTTTGACTTATCTCGATTTCTCTCCTCTATACAAATCGAATTTTAATATGTTCTTTATATCTTCCCGATGTGAATGACTTCATCGTATGATCGAGATAAATACTTATCTTATTAGATTCATTTTTTTTCCCTTTTGATGATTAACTTTTTTATTTTTACAATCCATAATTTCAATATATAGATACAAAGTGTTTGTTTATTCTTTATCTTTTTTCTATTGGCAAATTGTTATTTTAATCTTTTATACTTCGAACCTTCGGATAAGGGTCTATATAAGGATGAAACTATCATGAAAATAAATGGTTTCTTTATCCACGTGCGTTTATTGGTATGATGCAAAAAAGATATTTGACAAATGTATATATGTATGAGGGGAATAGAAAGGGATTTATTTCCCCTTATTCTACATATTTTGTCGTATGATTTCCATAATGTTTTTGGATCATGTTATTAATATAGTTTTGTGGTGTTCTTGGTTTGAATTTTGGTAAAATTGTGGGTAAGGGCCAACTTCAATCGTGTCAAACCATTCCTATAGTTTTTTTTGTCTATCCATAGTAGTAGATAAAAGAGGAAAATATTATAAGCTTCAAAATGAACTTTGTTAAGTGGAGTTTGCAAATGTGCCTAGATTGGTGTTTTGATGTGACTTTTTTATTTACAATTATTTTTACATATAACTCAGTTGTTTATTTTTTTTAACTTTTTAAAAGTTTGTTGGTCGCAGTATATAAAGCTTAACTACACAATGATCCAGAGTAAAAAAATCATCTAAATCAATTTCAAAAGTTCATATAATGGGAAGAACACGACCTTAATAATAAGGTGTTTCATTTCTTTAACTCAAAAGTCACCTTAGTACTACTTCCATCCCATTATATATGAGTTAATTGATTGTAGATTCATTACATGGTTAATAAATTCTAACTATTTTGGTTTTCTTTAATCTACATCGTGTTAGGTTTCTGAAATTATATTATACATGTAGATTGGGTTTCACTCCATAATTATTTTTTTAGAGTTGAAATTTCTGTACATTTTTATGGTAAATAAAATTTACATTTCCAAATATTCTTTTGTTTTGCATAATCTAGGAGTTTTCAAATTCATATTATATTTTTAACATTAACATTCAATATGAAGTTTTAATGATGAAATTTTTATAGGTTTGTAAATGATTAGGTCAGATTTCATGTTGTATTTAAAAAAAATTATTTATATCATTCTTATAGCTAAATTTAGTTTAAAAAATCAATCTTTTTATATTTAAAGAAATGGTTCACACTGGATCCTGCCACGAATGAAATGCAAAGAATTGGTGTCCAAACTTTTTTTTTCCATTCATTCTCTTGCTAAATAGTATAAATTACTAAATATTTGAAGTACACATATTTTAGATTTTGATAATCACATTCCATAATGTCATATCACATACATAAATTAGGGTTTCCATTAGTCCCCATTGATACCAAAAATTATCCACCTACGTGGACCAATCAGAAATGGACACTCGTCTCCTTGTGTGGCAGCAATCCTAGTCAGCGGTCACTTAATTAACTCCAAAGATAATTGCTCAGGAGGCATGCCGACAAACACGAAGAATGCAAACCAACAAAGTAAGTGAACAATTATTATTGATACCAAAAATTGTCCATCTACGTGGACCATTCAGATACTGACACGTGTTGTACAGTGGAAGATTAATCCTAGTCATCAAGGAAGAAATACAGACCAACACCAGGGATTCTGACCAACGATGACAGGAAAACACCAATAGTTGTATACATTAATAATTGTACAGATGTAAATGTCTATGATATAAAGACATTCCATCCTTTGATATTCTATCTCTTGTACACCCCTTGGGGGCTATAAATACATTGTGAACCCTACATCCAAGGGACGCAAAAGAGAGGCAATTGAACAATCCCAAAGCAATACACAACAGTGGACGTAGGCTCTTCCATCAAGCCGAACCACTTTAAAAATATCGTGTCTCTTTAATTTCTATTTATCTGTGATCAACTAATTATCCTAGTCTAGTTAATTGCATCAACAGATCGGAGTCGTCTGTGGCAATGATTTTTCTAATCGGTCTCATTCAATTAAACATATAAATGGTTGATATTCCTGAATCAAGTATCATGAATGATGGTATTTCGCCTACCCCTTATTCTCCTCCATCTGCAAATGATTTAACTGGAATTGTGGCCAGTATTACAAGAGGTCGAGAGGTTAGGCAAGATACTATGAGGCAACTTGCACAAACTCTTCAAATCGGGGCACCTTCTCTATCTCTCAAGGAAATATGCTCCTACCCCCACCAAAAGGTGGTCGGCGCAGCCACTCGATATCGACAAGAGATGTCTCCTACCATCCAAGGTCAACTTCATTACTCAGGACATCAGAATCTTTCCATACACAGTTTTATTCTCCAGAGAGGGCAAGTGCCTTAGAGAGATTAAGTTGTGCTTCTCCCTTAGATCGTTAGGGACTCAGGGGGAACAAAAATGTTCCTATGGCAAGATCTGGT
The DNA here is from genome assembly GCA_949130495.1 of Sambucus nigra. NCBI lineage: Eukaryota > Viridiplantae > Streptophyta > Magnoliopsida > Dipsacales > Adoxaceae > Sambucus > Sambucus nigra. The sequence continues at coordinate 686,435,217 of OX422208.1, forward strand.
AATACCTGAAAACCATCTGATCAAAGGGAAACACCGCTCAATCTAGATCAAATGCCCGATGAACTGCTACTCGGACCGAGCAACGGCTTCAAGAAGAGTGAAAGAGTTGGCGCTTGCGTTCAATTAAGAAATAATATAATAAATACCATTTTTAACCCAAATTAACCCAAAGCATGCATCTAGGTGTGATTGAAACAATATGAAATCATGCAAGAATTATTCAACACACAAAGTTAAGGAAAAATCCCCCAAAGGGGCAAAACCATTTGTATATTCACTATAATTTGTAAGAGAAGCGGCTTACAATCGGATTACACTGAAATACAAGTTTTTGACTAAGAATTACCCGTAGGCATCGGATTCTGTAGTCGCGGCTGGAAGACTCCCTTTCCAGTAGGGCTGGCGGCTGGAACTATCCCTGTCCAGTAGGGCTGCAATGAAGAGGAAGGAGCGGTCCACTTCACAAGGGTTGAACAACAGCAATGGTGTTCTTGGGTTACCAAACTTGATTCACATAAATATGGAAGATGTGTGAATCTAAAAACCTAGAATCATAGGACTCAATAGGTGAAGACTTTAGGGTTGATATGCTCTGAAAATCGTTGAAAAGTCTTAGAAAAACCAATTACTGATCGTGGTTTAAATAAGGAGTCAAAACCCTAAAAAATCTGCAACACGATCTGGTTGAGATTATCCTCGTCGGATCGGTCCGGTCCCTTTAGGCGGATCGGTCCTGTGACCTCGGATCGGTTATTTTTTTGAAGACGGATCCATCCGGTTGGCATCGGATCGGTTCGGCATTTTGGCTTCATCGGTTCGTTATGGATCCGGGGTATACTGGCCTCATCTCAGTAGGCGGATCGGTCCGGTACCTTTAGGCGGATCGGTCCGGAGGAACCGGATCGGTTCTTTTATCTGGGCCGGATCGGTCCGGTCAAGTCTGATTCCCAAATTCCTTCTTCTTTTGATCTTCGGATTTCGGATTTCGTTGATGACGATGTGATCTTTTCAACCATCAATCTTGTAACGGCGTATGACATAACATATACATAAAGATGGACAAATTGTCCTTACAAATCTCCCCCTATGTCTATGCCGGAACAAACATAAAAAATCCGAATTATCAAGTATGAACAATGCCTATACAAATCTACCCTTCCATGAACCCAAAACTGAAAGAGGTACATATGACTAAGGCTGCATCGTTTGTTCTTCAATTCTTCAGGAATCTTCACGCTTTTCTCATCAGGGTGTGTATCATGGGATTATCAAGGATGTACCTACACACATGAGATAAAGCAAATACCAAGTGACGTATCGAGTTTGAAATGAGATAAACATAATCATATATATCAATTTAAGATGATATTCTCAATTTAAGATGATATTCTCAGAATTTCAAAACTCCCCCATAATCAGATAATTCATTCTCCCCCTTTTTATGATGTCCCCAAATAGACAAATGAGAGAGATAAATCAAGCAATCAAGTACCGGGATGACACAAGGCATAAAATCACACCATGAATGAACATAAAACAACCAAGTCGGTGATAGCGTAAAAGAATGGGTGTGATCAAAATTCGATAGGAAAATCAAAGCATACAAACATGACATATGTGCACGATGAATATTGGATATTCCTAACGAATGACCTCAAATGCTTCCTTTGGTGTAAAAGATTGGAAATATAAGACATTGACTATATCAAATCTACAAATCAAAGCTCAAAGTGATTTCTACACCAATAACGTCCAAAATGATTTTCATGCTTTTTCAGGACTTTCAAGGAAGTGCAAACCCGTTTTTCAATCTCCAACCAAACTCCCTCAGATTTATATTTTTAATAGAGGTATACTAAATTCTCAAACTTTGGAGAATTGGGTGAAACCTAAATGGCCCATATTTGGCATGAATTGCTTTTTATTGCCTTATCAATTTTTTTTTCGGGCTCTTTTAACCTCTTAGGATCTCGGATATTAAAATTACTCAATTTTTTAGGTCCTTTTTAACGGTGGCTTTTGCGCAAAGGACAAGAATCAACTTTCGCAGCCCCTCCCCGTTATGAAAATATACACACTGTCTCACCAAAACGGTTTTTACATGCAATCCAATCTTGTCAAGTTTTATCGCATATTGTTCATTGTATAGACATAATTGAGATAGAAACACTCAAGCCAATATGAGATAGACAAGTGCAATAATCAAATAAAGCCGTGCATGTGTGCAGTAAAGGATATAGGAGTTAAACATGTAGGAAGGTATCACTAATTACATCTCAAGGACTCCAATCAATGTTAAGCACATGGATGAAATGATGTAGCCTCTCAAATCTCTACCAAACAGTCACATGGATATATGAAATGAAGTTGTGACTTGGCTATCTTAAATGCTCATCCATAAAAGGTGCAACACAAAAGAAAAAAAAATCTTTTTGGGATTTTCTCAAAATTTTAACAAACTAAAATCTTTTTATATTTTTCAAAAAAAATTCAAAAAAATATATACAAAAAGTACATGTCACAACGCTAGCAAAAATATATCAAAAAGCATAACTAGCGTATGACAAACATGCAAACACAATCATCTATATGATATGGCAAGAGAAGAATCATGTGCAAGCAAACGGGAATCAACTTGTCTAAAATCTAGTTCCTCCAAAAGTGATTTGCTAACCCAAATGGATAAAACACGTCGACAAGGGGTTTGGTGACCATTCCTACCACAATATGAGCATGTGTAAACGGGTGGGATGACACCGAAAGTGTGATCTTTTCTAGCGTCCTTGGAATTAGTTGACCCTCTAAAACAAATAATGGTTTTGGCTTTAGCATTAGAAGCATGAGAACACGATGAGCCATTACCATCACTATCAAACCTACTTGAGTCTGTCAAATCATTTTTTAACTTCAAAATTTTTTACTCGAGAAAAGAATTAGACTCTTCCAAATTAAGGGACGCCTTCTTCAAATTATCAATTAAACTTAACAGTTTATCACGCTCCCCCTCAATTAAAACAAACTTATTCCTAAGAGTCTTTTCGCGTGCCGTAAAATCATCGATTAATTTTTTATCCTCGACGGCACAAACGGGAACCCTAGAATTTTTCAAGTCCTCCAATTCCTTCTCTAAAACTAGGACTCTCTCATCACTCTTCTTTTTGGCAATTTTAAAAGAATCAAAATCAGTACACAAATTACCAAAGTGCTCACGACAAATATCACTTTGAGTTTGAAACTCTTGCAAATATTCAATCTTACTTTTAAAGAGAGAATTTTCTTTTTCCAAAACTTTAATTCTTTTGCAAAGTTTCAAATTCAAACTTTTTAATTTTCCAGCACGGTCGTGAAATTTTTCAAAAATAGGCTCCTCATTAAATGGGCGTTCCATTGAAAAAATGCGAATTTTTACACAACTAATTTTTAAAAAAAAATCAATATCACACAATTTTGCGGAAAAAGGAATACGCGATAAATTAGCGCAACCCGCTCTGATACCAATTTGAAAGAGTTGGCGCTTGCGTTCAATTAAGAAATAATATAATAAATACCATTTTTAACCCAAATTAACCCAAAGCATGCATCTAGGTGTGATTGAAACAATATGAAATCATGCAAGAATTATTCAACACACAAAGTTAAGGAAAAATCCCCCAAAGGGGAAAAACCATTTGTATATTCACTATAATTTGTAAGAGAAGCGGCTTACAATCGGATTACACTGAAATACAAGTTTTTGACTAAGAATTACCCGCAGGCATCGGATTCTGTAGTCGCGGCTGGAAGACTCCCTTTCCAGTAGGGCTGGCGGCTGGAACTATCCCTGTCCAGTAGGGCTGCAATGAAGAGGAAGGAGCGGTCCACTTCACAAGGGTTGAACAACAGCAATGGTGTTCTTGGGTTACCAAACTTGATTCACATAAATATGGAAGATGTGTGAATCTAAAAACCTAGAATCATAGGACTCAATAGGTGAAGACTTTAGGGTTGATATGCTCTGAAAATCGTTGAAAAGTCTTAGAAAAACCAATTACTGATCGTGGTTTAAATAAGGAGTCAAAACCCTAAAAAATCTGCAACACGATCTGGTTGAGATTATCCTCGTCGGATCGGTCCGGTCCCTTTAGGCGGATCGGTCCGGTGACCTCGGATCGGTTCTTTTTCTGAAGACGGATCCATCCGGTTGGCATCGGATCGGTTCGGCATTTTGGCTTCATCGGTTTGTTATGGATCCGGGGTATACTGGCCTCATCTCAGTAGGCGGATCGGTCCGGTACCTTTAGGCGGATCGGTCCGGAGGAACCGGATCGGTTCTTTTATCTGGCCCGGATCGGTCCGGTCAAGTCTGATTCCCAAATTCCTTCTTCTTTTGATCTTCGGATTTCGGATTTCGTTGATGACGATGTGATCTTTTCAACCATCAATCTTGTAACGGCGTATGACATAACATATACATAAAGATGGAAAAATTGTCCTTACAAAGAGAGCTCAACAACTAATAAAGTTGCAATGCATAAATTCGGTGCTGCCAATGATGCATGGAAAGGATCCATGGAGAGATTGGAAGATAAATTAGGAGAAAAGGGCGAAGACAAGAAACGCACTACAAAGAAGTTTTGTAAAAGGATCTCCATTTGTGCAAGAAATTATGGATTTCCCTACTCCAGTAAAGTTTAAGGCTACAGTAGTAACACCCAACTATGATGGAAAAAATTATCCAGTCCTCCATATAAAACAATACCAGGCAGCTGCTAATATTTATGACGTTCCCGACAAAATGAGATGGAGAGCATTTTCTATAACCATTACTGGATCTGCCCAAATCTGGTACAATGGTCTTCCTCGGGGATAAATTTTTAGCTTTAACCAATTAGCTGAGCTATTCATTACTAAATTTTTCTTTGGAGCGAAGCTTGTGAAAAGTGTGGCACACTTACTTAGCGTGAGATAGAAAGAAGGAGAGAGCACCAGAGATTACATCACTCATTTTAATAACGAGAAACTAGAAGCCGTAGATTATGAGGAGAAGACTGTAATAAATGCCCTCATGAGTGGGTTACTCCTCAAAAAACTGTATTACACTCTTGCCAAGGATCCTCCGAAGACATAGAAAAATTGATGGCTAAAGCAACAAAGACTATGAATGTCGGGGAAGCAATGGCAGCCAAGCGTAGCTCGAGCAAAAAAGTTAATGGAAAAAATGATAAAAAAGATCATAAAGACCCCAGAGAACATAGGGAATCAAAACAGAAAGGAGTTTTGGAGCGACTCAAGAAGTACAACGACTATACTCCGTTAACTATAGGAATTCACTATATTTTGGAAGAAATCAAGCATAATAAAGATGTGTGTTGCCCTGATAAGTTGAAAAGTTCCCTGATAAAAAGAGATAAAACTAAGTACTTCGAATTCCATAGGGATTACGGTCACATGACGGAACATTGAATAACTCTTAAAAATGAAATTGAAACTCTCATCCTAAGAGGAAAGTTGAATCAGTATGTTGATCGACAGAACAACGAAGGAATTCGGCGTAGATCAAAATCTCCTTGCAAGCCCAGAGAGTAGAAGAAAAGAACTCATGAAGATGACTAGGATTATGAGCACAATCTCTCTAAAAAATGATAACTAGAACGTGGGATATTCTATATCAATTTTGGTTCCTTTGATTGCCAAATGATTACAGGTGGATATGAAGGAGGAGGAGATCATACAGCAGAGCGGAAATATTACCTCCATAAAGCACAAGCTTGTTCATACATACAGAGAATCAACCTTGCAGAGGAAGATCAATCAAGGAATTTTAACAAAGACAAACTAGTAACTGGTTTCTCTAAAAATGACCTTTCAGGAGTACTGTATCCTCACGATGACCCATTAGTAATCAAAGTCGGAAATGAAGAAATCATTGTCTCTAGAGTATTAGTAAATAATGGCAGCTCAACAGATATCATGTTCTATCCTTGTTTCAGCAACTTGGATTTTAAACTTAGCCAATTGGAGCCCTATCGTCGACCACTAATAGGCTTTACAGGTGAGAAAGTCTTTCCTTTAGGAGCCATTAAAATGAAAGTAATGATAGGCACCTAGGCAATTAGCCGAACAGAGAAGATCCATTTCTTTGTAATGGATAAAAATGTTCATTCAACTTACAATATAATCATGGGAAAAGTAGGGCTAAAGAAGTTCGAAGCAGTGACATCCACTATTCATTAGTGCCTAAAATTCCCTACTAATTTTGTTGTGGGAATTGTAAAGAGTGATCAAAAAGTAGTTCGAGAATGTTACTACTCTTCTGCCGATCAAGAAGACTTGGAAGAAATAAAGAAGAAAGCCACTACCTACCAAGTAGTTACTCCTATGATTGATGAAGATTCTGAGGTTGAAACCTTAGACCCAAGGGAGGAAATAGAGTTAGTAAAGGGACACATTGTAAAAGCAACTGAAGGCATTGTATTAGACGATGAAAAATCGGAGCGCATCACTCAAATTAGTAAAACAATGGATCTTGTTCTTAAACATGAACTGGTGAGCTTCCTTAAACAGAGAAAGCATGTGTTTTCCTAAAGTCATGAAGATATGCCTGGGATAGATCCCAATTTCCTTTGTCATGATCTCAACGTAAATAAAGAAGTTAAACCAATAAAACAAAGAAGAAGAGTGTTCAACCCCGAGAAGAACCAAGCCATACAGGAAGAAGTCAAAAATCTTCAGAAAGGAGCTTTTATTAATGAAGTGAAATACCCAGACTGGTTGGCCAATGTAGTTATGGTCAAAAAGAAAAACAATAAGTGGAGAATGTGTGTAGACTTCACAGATTTAAATGAAGCATGCCCAAAGGGTCATTTTCCTTTGCCCCGAATAGATCAACTCCTGTATGCAACATCAGGACATGACTTACTCAGATTTATGGATGCTTATTCTGGTTATAACTAGACAGAAATGAAACCTGAAGGTAGGGAAAGCACTTCTTTCATCACTTCCCGAGGAATATGCTGTTATAATGTTATACCTTTTAGTTTGAAAAATGCAGGTGCTACATATCAAAGGCAGGTCAATAAGGTATTCGAGGAGAAGATAGGTAAGAATATGGAAGTCTACGCGGATGATATGCTAACAAAAAGCAAAAAGGCATCCGATCACTTTGTCGACCTTAACTAGACTTTTGATCAACTTGAGAAGCATCAGACAATGTTGAATTTGACCAAATGTGTTTTTGGAGTGCAAGAGGGAATGTTCCTCTGGAACATAGTAAATCAAATGGGAATTGAAGAAAATCCATATAAGATCAAAGCATTAATTGAAATACAATCCCCAACTTGCAAGAAGGACGTGCAAAGACTGAATGGATGAGTAGCAGCGTTGAACAGATTCGTGTCCCGAGCTACAGATAAGTGTTAGCCATTCTTCAAGGTGCTCAGAAAGAGTTTCGAATGGAACGAAGAATGTGAAAAATCTTTTGTGGAATTAAAACAGTATTTTGGGTCACCTCCATTACTGTCCCGACTAATCATAGGTGAAAAATTGTACCTGTTCTTAGCTATTTCTGAATCGATAGTACGTTCTGCATTAATTCGAGAAGAGAATAGAGTTCAAAAACCCGTCTACTATACCAGTAAGGCTTTTCGAGGAGCAAAAATAAGGTACCCTCGTTTGGAGAAATTAGCTTTATCACTAAATGAAGCATCCAGACCTATGAACCCTTATTTCCAAGCCCATACAATCGTACTTTACACTGATATGCCTCTAAGTTAGGCTTTGCATAAACTGGAGAAATCTGGTAGATTAATGTATTGAGCTGTGGAATTAGGAGAGTATGATATCATATATGAGCCAAGGTCTTCTTTGAAAGGCCAAGCAGTATCAGATTTCATAACGGAGTTCACTTACTCTGAGGTTCCCGAGCAACAAAGTAAGCAGGCAGAACAAGAATCAAGAAAAAGTGATGTTAATAAGAAATCTCCAGAAGAACGTTCTTCCAAAAAAGCGATTGCAGACCTGCCATATTCCTCTTCCCGAACACAGAAGTATGAAGAAGCAAAGGGAAAAATATTCCATTATGAGAGTTTGACAGACCAAGCATTTGACAACGACGTCCCAATATGGAACTTATATGTTGATGGATCATCTTAGCCAATCAGAAGTGGAGCAGGTATAGTAATTAACTCTTATGACGGTATTGATATTGAGTATGCACTATATTTTCAATTTCAGGATTTAAACAATGAAACAGAGTACGAAGCTCTTATTGCGGTCCTATGTTTAGCCCAATCATTGAATGCCGAGCAAGTTATGGCACGTAGTGACTCTCAGCTAGTAGTAAACCAAACACTGGTTTTATATGGAGATAAAGGATAATTGACAACCAGGTATTTATCCAAGGCAATGGAAGTCATTGTAAAATTACCAGTTATTCAAATGAACAGTATCACAAGGTTAGAAAATGCCCGAGATGATGCCCTTGCTTGGCTAGCCTCTGCTACCAGAATTGAACTCTGACGAACTATACCTATTGAGATTTTGGCCAATAGGAGCATAGATGAAGATTTGATGATCAATTTTATTTCCATAGATATGGGGCCATCATGGATGGACCCCATCAGAGCATACATTGAAGAAGAAACTCTACCAATAGATATGGTGGAAGCAAAGAAGTTAAAATACAAAGAAGCTCAGTATGTATTAGGTAAAGGTGTTTTGTACAGGAGAGGACTAACGGTCAATTTACAGCGCTGTGTGCATCCATCAGAGGTCCAAGATCTAATTCAGGAGGTGTATGAAGGATCATGTGGAGCTCACATAGCAGGGAGAACACTTCTGCAAAGAATCAATACTCAAGGGTATTACTGGCCAACAATGCGAGCAGACTGTGCAAATTTTGCCAAGAAGTGTGATAAATGTCAAAGATTCTCTACCATTTGAAAAACTCCACGGTCTTCTCTCACTCCAATCACTTCACCATAGCCATTTGCCATGTGGGGTATAGACTTGGTCAAACCACTGCCAACCACCTGAGGAAGATTTAAATAAGTAATTTTCGCCGTGGATTATTTTACAAAATGGGTTAAGGCAGAACCTCTGATTGACATGCCTTATGAAACAGTTTGTAAGTTCATATAGAAAAACATCATTTGTAGGTATGGGTTGCACTATGCTTTCATTATCGACCACGGAACATAATTTGATAATGATGAATTCGTAAACTACTGTGCTCAGTCTAATGTTAAAAAATTGCATTCAACTCTAGGACATCCTTAGAGTAATGGAAAAATTGAAGTTACGAATAAAACCTTGCTTAACGGGTTAAAGAAAAGTCTTGATGATGCCAAGGAAAAATGGATAAACGAGCTACACTCTGTCTTTTGTGCATACCGAACAACACCGAGAATAGGAACTGGAGAATCCCTATATATGTTAGCATTTGGGACTAAAGTTTTCATTCCTATCGAGTTAGGCTTGCCATCCCATAGAGTTTTAAATTTTAACTCTCCTGTAAGTGATTTAATAAGAAGGTTGGATCTATATACATTGGAAAAAGTAAGAGAAGACGCCGCCCTGAAAAAGGCAGCCTACCAACAGAGAACAACTTGTTTTTATAATAAAAGGATGAAATTTGACCAACTTGAAGGAAGGAGATTATGTGCTGAAGAAAGTGCTGTAGAAAAATAACAAGCTTGAGGCCAATTGGCATGGGCCATACCGTATTTCAGCAGTGATCCGACCTGGAACCTATCGAATTGAAACCTTGGAAGGCAAAGAATTAAAAAACCCATGGCATGCAGAGCATCTCAGAAAATATTATCAATGATGTTGTGATCAGTTTCAAATCAACTTGCAGTATTATTAAAATCTTTAATTCTTTCCATTTTTGTTGTTAATTTTTTTTTTGGGACTACTAGTGTTATGCACTACTCTAGCTAATTGACAAAAAGTTATAACTTGTGGCTCGACTCAGAAAATTATTGCTTGGCTCAATAAATATTACCCTAAACGTTGCTCGACATAAGTAATAAGTTGCTAAGAGCAGCCACAAACTTGATCGTTGATACACAAAGTCCAAGTCAACAGGATGTTAAATCCTTAAGAAATTTGGTCCACAAACATAAGGATAAAACAAAATCTTTATCCTACTGGGAAAAGTACAGGAAGAACGTTGTAAAGATTCCTCAAGAGGAATGTAAGAACATATTCCACACAAATGCCTGGTCACACCACTGGTATCTAATGCAAAAATGCTAACATTTGAGTGCATTAATAAAACCTTTAGAGACACATGGGTAAATATCTCTAAATTTAGATTTTAATCTAAGTATGCAAGTAGAACCTATGTATTCATTTAACTAGCTCTAAATTTAGATTTTAATCTAAGTATGCTAATATAACATCTGCACTCATTAGTCATTGATACTCAAATTAACCAAAGTTTATCAATGGAACTAGTGATAAAGAAAGGGTTAACATTTAACATAAGATAAGTTGATCAAATTTCCATTTCATTCAATCAAATTAATTACATGACCGTGTTAACAAAACAAAATACAAAGCTTCATTCTGCAGAACATTTCCCTTCAGCTTTGGAAATAGAATCCATTCCAGTAGGAAGATCATCTAAAGTATATGGAGAATTAATGAAGTTAAAATCCTAAAGCATTCTGGTATTGCTGCTACTAGGACGATCAAGCAGGTGAGGAGGTCGGACGATTTCTAATTCATTATAAAGCTCATAATCTCCCAAGTATTTTGAAATCAAGCATTGAGGAATACGATGGAGTGGAATCCAATTGAAATCTAATTAAAAGGGGGAATTGTCAAGATCAAGCAAGCCTGGATCATACCAGTCCCATAATGAGTTGTTTTGATCCACCTTCATCACTGTCAAAGCATTCATCCAACCCCATTTATATCTCTCATTCTTAGCTTGTTGAAGCTTATAATTAAAATACCCAGAGGATTCATTATACCCGTCCATCCAGACTTCCTTAGTTTTTTATGAAATTGAAAAGTCAACCTGTCAACATGGAAATGCCGTTTCTTCAACACTCCATCCTTAGCTTGTAACTGAGAAGATTGAGTGGATAGTTTCTCGGACAAGGCATGTAGCTTCTGCGACATATCAACAATGGCTTGATTTTTGGCCTTTAATTGTGCAGCTTGATTGGTAAGGGTCTATTAGCACCTGACTTCCTCTGTAGTACCTCGACCATGTTTAACTCTATCTTGGGAAGATGAAGAAGCATGTTTTAATTTCTTCAGAGCCTCCAACTCCTCACTCAACCTTGCATTTTCAGCCTCCAAGAAGGAATGACCTTCATCTGTAGGAGTAACAACAGCAGTGGATGACTTCAGGGCATCAATTTCGTCTATCAAGTTGTTATTATCTTCCTCCAGAAGCTTGATAATGTCCCTTGCTTCATCCACTTCACGTTTGAGCAGAAATTATTATCTTAAAAAATGAGATACAAATTTATCCAACTTTTGATTAAAGCTCCAACCTTCACTAAGGGCGTGGAATTTCTTCTCATAATCCTCATGTAAAAGTTTCTTAGCTTCATTATGCTCCTCCTGTAACTCTTTAATTATTTCAATGTAGGCAATGTTGTTGGCCACTGCCCGATCAAGAAGACACTTCAGATGAACATAAGCCACTTTGGCTTGTTCGGATACCCCTTCCTCGAGCAACTTCATTAAATTTTCATCAGTCAGGGATAAGTTACCAACTTTAAAAAGCTCATTACAACTCTAGAGTAGCTCAAAGTCAGTAGAGGAGAAGTATTCCAATTTAACCACAAACTATTAAGAAGAAGAAAGTTATCAATCAACAAGGTGCAGAGCATAGAAAAACATAAGAGAGTCTCTTTTCATTAATAAAAAAGTGAAAGTACAGATACATCTTCAAAAAGAAAAGAAAAAGTACAACTGCTGAAAAAGGAAAATAAAAATCTTCTTAGTTCTACACCTTCTTCTTATCTTCTTCAGGATTAGTTGAAGTAGAAGTAGGAGCAGAAGGAGGAGGAAGATTAACTGTGGAATGGGAAGAAGAATCAACATCCTGGTGTTGATTGATAGACTCCACCTTAATCAAAGATTCATTGGAACACCCATCATCATCAACTTCCTCGTTCAGGTTTGGAGGGCCCCTAGGATCATATCGCAAGAATAGCTCGAAATATTTTGAAGTGCCGACCTCCACCAGGGTAGTAGACCAGCCATCCTTAAAGTATTTCTTCTTCGCAAACTAAATTTGCAAAGAAGCTTCTCCAATGGATATATCCCAACATCTATTGAAGCCAGCTTCCCTAGCCTTAGCCCTATTCACCTTCTCAGCACCCAAGTCCTTCCGTAGCTGGTAAAACTTGACTTTCTTAGTATCTAAGTCTTTTTACAACTTGTTAGCCAGATCCTGAGAAGTTTCAGCAGCTCCTTCAGTAGTTTGTATCTTTTCTTCCCATTTCTTTTGTTTATTAGCCAATGCTTGTTAGGAATCAAGCCCTGACTTTTTCAGCTCATTAAAAGCTTCTTCAACTTAGCCAGAAGAAGCTCTCAAAGCCTCGTCTTTCTCCAATAAATTATTGAAGTCTACGAGGAATTGCACAAGAACAATAAGGAAAATCAGTATTATGAAGAACAAATCAAGAGATAAAAAATTAAATAAGGTAAAAGAATATACCAGAGCAAGGCTTTGAGCAGCCCTGTCAGAACTTTTAGAACGAGGTAATGCAGTTGCAGAACCCCTGCGATCTGGAAAAGTCCTGAACTTTATTAGTTGTTTTGCCAATCCAGGGACAAGGACCGCTGGAGAGGCAGAAGAAGATATATCAACCAAGTTACGCTGGTCGGGAAGAGTAGAAGAACCTTATGCTAACTTAGAAGGAAGCTATTTCTTTATTCTTTTCAGGGGTCTCTCTTTAATTTTCTTGGCTAAGGGCTTCTTCTCAGTCTCATCTTTATTTTTCACCCCTTTATCAACTTGTTTGGAAGGGGGATTGGTAACTATGTCTCCCAAAGTATTAGGCAGCTTCCTCTTTCCCATGGATAGGGCAAGGGGCAAATTTGAATCTAAGGAATAAGGGGAAAGGGCAACAAGATCATCACTGCCAGATGCAACAGCTGAATAAGTAGAATGAGGTTCTTGCTCAAGGTCAATTATAGGAGAAGAAGTAGGACAAGAAATAAAGGAGGACATAGTGTTCTTGTACTGTAGAAAATAAGATGCAGACCTGACGTGCTCCTCGCCAATCCTTTGATGAAGTCCCCAAATAAATTTCAACTCCCTAATATTCACTTCACTTTCCTTTGGTCACCTTCTCTTATGATCAACTGTAAGAAAAATTTATAGAGCAAAAATTAGTGTTACATTTAAACAGATATGTACAGGGCAAAACAGTTAAATGAGGAATAACATCCCATTGCCAAAAGGAGGGCATCTAGGCCCTTGTTACTCAGCATTTCCAGTCAAAGGGGTGTATTGCCAATTTTTTACAATAACTCCATGCTCAAAATAATCCCTATTGGAGTCTGAAAGATTAACTACTAACGCTTTGTTTACATCCTTGGTCTTTAAATAAAAAGTGGTGTCACTAGTCACCCACTTATAACAAAACATTATTTCTGGAATCCCCAGATAGATTCCATGAATTTGATTCAACCTATACACCCCATTTACGACCCTCCAAGTATTGGGGGATACCCTAGCTGGGATAACATCAAAGTATTGACAAAATTCAAGGCACGGTGGGTTGGGAGGAAAGGCAAATCCACACTCAGCTATAAAAATAGAGGAAAATCAGCGACCCTCAGCAAGTGAGAAAAAATCAGCAGGTAAAGTAGCGTGTTCCAAAACGACCCAAGAGGGAATCTTAAATTCATTTATGAATTCATCAAAAGAATCAATAGAGTAAACCATGATGAAGAATAGAAGATAAGAGAAAGAGTTTTTTACAGGAATTAAGGATTCAACAAGAACTGAAGAACAAAAAACGATCGCACAAGAGATAGATTGAAAGCTTGAAGACACTGTAGAAAAAAACACTCAGAAAATTTGAGGTAATAAAAGTTCGTGGCTTTTTTCGATCTTTATAGGTTACCTCGAAAATTGAAAAAATAATGATTAGAAGGTAACGTCGATTGAACTGGTGGTGGCTAAAGGCAGAAAAGACGGATTTGTCCAAAAATGATTCATTAAAGTTGTGGATAATTTCAAAAATGCCACGCGCATTATATTTTCATAATTAAACTATAATCTTTTACAAGTATGGGAGGTCGGCAACCAACCAGGCCTAAAATTGTTGCCCGAGCAACTTTAAGAGACAAATGCTCCATACTCTTGTGAAAACTTCAAGCATGAACCGTTGGGGGCTTCTATTGATACCAAAAAATTTCCATCTACGTGGACCATTCAGATAATAACATGTGTTGTATAGTGGAAGATTAATCCTAGTCATCAAGGATAAAATGCCGACCAACACCAGGGATACCGACCAACACCATGGATGCCGACCAACGATGACGGGAAAATACCAACAGTTGTATACATTAATGATTGTACATATGTAAATGTCTATGATATAAAGACATTCCATCCTTTGATATTCCAGCGCTTGTACACCCCCTGGGGCCTATAAATACATTGTAAACCCTACATATAGACCTGGAAAAATGAGGCATGACACGATAACACGACACGAAAGGACACAAAGTTATAAGTTAATGGGTGGACCCTTAATGGGTTCGGATCATATCAGTGTCAACCCGATAAAACACAATAGTTAACGAGTCGAGTTAGTGTTGACCCCATTCACCCGATAAGACCCATTATCACCCATTAATTTAAGTAAATAAGGTATACTATTGGAACTTATAAATAATTTATGTAGCATAATGTTAATTTAATCATAATAAATTTTACCAAATGAGAGATTTAGTAATGTTAATGGGTCTACTTGGGTTCAAAAATGAGATAATATGTCAACTTCTATAGAATTCAAAATAATTCATAATCTTAATTGGTATTAACGAGTGAACACGACACGACAAGTTAACACAACGGGTCGGGTTTGGATATGACTTTTCACACGATAAAAAAGTCACCCGTTTAGACACGAATCCAATAAGACATGAACACGATAAAAAACGACACGAACACGACTCGACACAACCCATTGACAGGTCTACCTACATCCAAGGGACCCAAAAATAGAGGCAATTGAACAATCCCAAAGCAATACACAACAGTGGACGTAGACTCTTCCATCAAGCCAAACCACTTTAAAAATCTCTTGTCTCTTTTATTTCTATTTATCTGTGATCAACTAATTAGCCTAATCTAGTTTTTTGCATGAACAGCCACCACTAGAGGGAAACAGTCAAAGGTCCTTCCACATATGGTCTAGATAATCAACCATCACATTCATTATGTACGGGTATAATGCTTGAATATATAAGGGTATTCCAACCATTGATCTCCTGGTTACTATAAATACATTGTATTCCTTTCACAAAAGGCAATATAAAACAGATTCTAGGTTATTGTTCTTGTTCTTGTGGCAAGAGTAACTAGCTTTCTGTAACCACTCAAATCAATACAATAACAGTGGATATAGGCTTTTTTTCGTAGCCGAACCACTCTAAAAATTCCTTGTCTCCTGTGTGTTTATTTGATCGCATATTATATTTTTTATGTGATTAGAAAATTGGATATATTCCTTTTTTTGACATCAAAATATTGGCGTCGTCTGCGGGAACGTTTGTCTAATGGTCGTTCTCTATCTTATACATTCTAGTTCGAAGGAAGATGAATGATCCTGAGACTAGCACCAGAAATGAAGGAAACCCAATCGTCCACTTGCTCCGCCTACAGCTGCAAACTTAAATTGAATTATTGCCAGTATTATCAGGGGTCAGGATGCCATGCAGGAAATAATAAAACAATTGGCTCAATCATTACAAGTCATATCTACAGCTCTTTCTAGGAAACAAACAGTTCCTTCCCTGAAATGAGACATACCACCTTTGCCTCCTAGTCGCAGCCGACATAGTTATTCCAGATCTTCACGAGATAGGTCTTACCGTCCAAGATTGAGTTCATTGCTCAGATCCATAAAATTCAATAATAGGCATTCTCTCTTCCCTGAAAGACCAAGCCTTTTGGAAAGATTGAGTAGAGTTTCACCTTTTGACCGTTTGGAACCCCGAGCATATAAAAATCCTCTAAGAGAGCTATCCAAAACTAATCAACACCCAACTGACCAGTATGAAGCTTCAATCAGGTCCAGATCAAACATTTGACGATCTATGCATGCCGAGCAGACTTCTCAAGAAGAGAGCTCAGTATAAACACCTGGTCTGAATAACCGAGTTACTTCACACAAATCTGATGCAGGAAACCCTTTATGGATGGGATCAATCCAGCGATTAGAAAATCGACTGGGAGAAATGGTAAAGGCAAAGAATCCATTGCAGAATTTTTCATCAAGGGATCTCCCTTCATTTAGGCGATTGTTGATTTCCCAACTCCATCCAAGTTTAAAACCCCAGTGGTCACCCCCAAGTATGATGGTAAAACTGATCCAGTTTTGCATATTGAGCGATACCAGGCTGCAGGTGACATCTATTATGTTCCTGATGAGATGAGATGTAGAGCTTTTTCTAGCACCATTACTGGTTCAACCCAAATATGGCACAATAACTTATCGTGAGGATAAATTGTCAATTTCAATAATCTTACCGAGCTCTTCATCAACAACTTCTATTTTGGGGCCAAGCTAGTGAAGAGAGTAGCCAATTTCTTGAGTGTCAGGCAGTGATTAGGGGAAATAATCAAATAATACATCACTCATTTTAATAATGAGAAACTGGAAGTGGTTGACTATGAGGAGAAAACTACCATCACCACTTTAATGAGTAGATTACTTCTAGAAAAGCTATACTACGCTCTGGACAATGATCCTCCTAAAACCATGGCTGAGCTCATTGCTAAGACAAGAAAAATCATGAACGCCGAGGAAGCAGTGGTTGTGAAGAAATGTCCAACCACTAAGCCTAAGAAGAAGGAGCAGAAGGAAAGGAAACTGAAGAAGGATGATAAGCTCAAAAATTATGGAATATATACTCCATTGGCGGTCAATATTCACCATATCCTAGAGAAAATTAAGTACAATAAAGATTTGCGATGGTCCGAGAAGTTGAGGGCACTACCTAACTGGAGGGATAAATTTAAATATTATGAGTTCCATAACGATCATGGACACATGACTGATAACGGTATCACTTTGAAGAATGAAATGGAATCCCTCATTTTTCGAGGAAAGCTGAACAAATTTATTGATCAACGAGAAAGCGGAGAAACAAGGGGAATGTCAAGTTCTCCTTATAAACCCAAAGATTACTGGAAGAGAAACCATGAAGATGGTTATGAACACGATTCTGACCTGCTGAAGAAGCCCAAATAACTAGAACTTGAAGTAGCTATGGTACGTGTTGGTTCTTTTGACTGTCATGTAATTATAAGTGGTGATGCAGGAGGAGGATATTATACTGCAAAAAGAAAGGCCAACCTGAATGAAGCATGGGCCTCTTCCTATATCCAAAAAATCAATCTGAATGAAGATAATCGACCCAGGAAAGTCAATAAGGACAAACTAGTAATTGACTTTTCCAAGAATAACCTCTCTGGGATACTATATCCCCATGATGATCTGTTGGTCGTCAAGTTCAGAATTAAAGAAGCCATCATCGCTAGGGTCCTGATTGATAATGGGAGCTCGGCTGATATTTGTTTTATCCCTATTTTTTTAGGAATGAAGCTCAGTCAATGGTAATCATAACATAGTCCATTGATAGGTTTTTCAGGTAAAAAAGTCTACCCTCTTAGGACAGTCAAGCTAGAAGAGTTGTTCGGTACTTGTCCAATAAGCTGTACTAAAAATATACATTTTTTTATGATGGATAAGAACGTTCAGTCTTATTTTAATATGATCTTAGGTAGTGTGGGACTAAAGAAATTTGAAGTTTTACCATCCACTTTCCATCAGTGTTTGAATTTCCTTACTCACTTTGGGTTTGGTGTTATGAAAGGTGACCAAAAGATGACCAGAGAATGTTTACTCCTCATTCGAGCAAGAAGATTTAGTTGATTTTTTGAAAAAGATTACCACTTACTAGGTAGAAACTAAAAATATCAATAGTAATCCAGAAGTTGATACTCTAGATCCCCAAGATAAAATAGGGTTAGTCAAATGGCAGATTATTGAAGCCATTGAAAGTATAATCCTGCATGATGAAAAATCAGAGACAACCACCTAGATCGGCTCCACGCTGGATCCACTCCTTAAATAGGAATTGATTACGTTCTTAATATAACAAAGGAATTTGTTCGCTTGGAGACACAAGGATATGCCTGGGATTGTTCCCGCGTTCTTTTGTCATGAGATCAACATTAATAAGGATGCCAAGCCGATCAAGCAAAGGTGTAGGGTGTTCAGTCCGGATAAAAACCAAGCTATACAGGAAGAGGTGGAGAAGCTACAAAAGTCCCAATTCATTGAGGATGTCAAATATCCAGCCTGGTTGGCCAACGCTGTGATAGTTAAAAAGAAAACTGATAAGTGGCGAATGTGTGTAGATTTTACTGATCTTAATAAAGTCTTCCCAAAAGACCACTTTCCCTTGCCTAGAATTGATAAGTTGGTGGATGCTACATCAGGACATGAGCTAATGAGCTTCATGGATGCTTATAATGGGTATAACCAGATAAGAATGAAACCAGAAAATAGGGAAAGCACTTCTTTCATAACCATCTGACGTACTTATTGCTACAATGTAATTACCTTCGATCTCAAAAACGCTGGAGCAACATACTAGAGGTTGGTCAACAAGGTGTTTGAGAAACATATTAGAAATAATATGGAGGTTTATGTGGATGATATATTGACTAAAAGTAAGAAGGATTCAGATCATATTAAAGACTTTAGTCAGACTTTTGACCAGTTGGAAAAACATAATATGTAGTTAAATCCGACCAAGTGTGTGTTCGGTGTGCAAGAGGGAATGTTCCCCGGGTTCATAATAAACCAAAGAGGAATTGAAGCTAACCCTGCAAAAATCTAAGATCTAATGGAAAGAAGGATGTTCAAAGACTTAGTGGGAGAGTAGCAGCTTTAAACCGATTTGTTTACTGAGCAACATATAGGTGTTTACCATTCGTCAAGGTCCTTAGTAAGACCTTTGAGTGGAATGCAGAGTGTGAAGAAGAATTATAAGAATTGAAGAAGTATCTGGGATCACCACCTTTATTATCCCGACCTATTTTGGGATAAAAATTGTACTTATACCTAGTTAATTCTGAGTCCGCAGTTAGGTCAGTACTGGCTCGGTTGGATAATGGAATCTAGAAACTAGTGTATTACACTGGCAAAGCATTTCGAGTAGCCAAAATCACGTTTTCAGGCTAGAAAAAACTGGCCTTAGCACTCATTGAAGCCTCCAGGTGTATGAAGCCTTATTTCCAAGCACACGCCATAATTGTGTACACTAATCTACCTCTTTGGCAAGCACTCGAAGTCAGGAAGATTGATGTCTTGGGCAGTAGAAATAGGACATTATGACATCGTCTATGAACCAAGATCATCATTGAGAGGACAAGCATTGGCGGATTTCATTACAGAATTCACCTATCCAGAGGTTACCGACCAATAAAACTTGCCTGCTGGTCAAATTTCTTCAGAAGAGAGCTCAGCTCAAAAGCAAGACAAAGTCATAGTTGACCAACCTGAATCATCCGAATTCAAGAATTGGATCAGAAATATGCGTAGGAAAATAGAAGTGGATCAGGTATCATACTTAATACTCCTAATGATATAAATATTGAATATTCCCTTAGGTTTCAATTCAATGCATCAAACAATGAAGTTGAATATGAAGCTTTGATAGTCGGACTGGAATTAGCACATTCATTAAGCGCCAAGAAATTAGGGCCACACAGCGATTCACAGTTGGTTGTCAACCAGGTGCTTCATCTATATGGAGTCAAGGGAGAATTGATGACTAGGTATTTGACCAAGGCAATGAGAGTCATTTCCAAATTTTTAGGTGTGCAACTGAACAGAATACCAAGAATAGCTAACGCTCGAGCTAATGCACTTGCTCGACTAGCTTTAGCAACAAGAATGTAACTTCGAATAAGCATTCTGTGATACCACGCCTAATTAAATATCGGGTGATCAGTCCTTTATTAAATTAGAAACAGAATATTCGGTTGGTTTAGTCTTAGCATCACAGTCGAAAAACGTTTATTAATTACTAACCACTTAGTAATTAAAAAGTTAAATGTCAAATTTTATCTTCTAAAATTAAAATGTAACCACAAATAATTAATTTAACCATTCACCATCTAATACTATGACATAAATGAATAACTGAGTTTGGAGTAAACACATCCAGTCTAAATCCCAAATACAAGTCTGAAGTGAAATAAATCCCCACAACTGAAATAAAAATAAGAATTTGCAGTCACTATGTCTGAGTACATCTGAATAAATAATAGGCAACATGCTCGACTGAAGTAAATAACTAGGAAAGAATCAAGGATATATGTGGAAGCGTCAAGTACCGAGGTGCTGTAACTTCCACAACAGCTACATCACGTCAATTGGAAGGAACTCCTATGCTTGGCGTCCCTGTGGCTGGGCACCAAAAAGATTTTTACACAAAGAAAGTAGATTTGGAAGAAAATGCATTAGAGCCCGAGTTGTAAATGGTTTCAAAACAATAAGTGTTTTAAATGCATTAAATAGTAAATATTATATCGATGTTAGTTCCTCGTGGACTCACTTGATATTCTCACCTCTCAACTAATGTGCACGCCTAGCATAGACTCCTAACACATCTTAGTCACGCTATCCCACTTATCTAGTTTAGTCCAAGTCCTTTACAGAATTGCCTAAGTCATTACAGCCAATTATAACACCCTAATAATACATTCTTGTAATTATAACATTAGTTTAATTGGATTAAAATAACTCATTAATCATTCATGTTCCCACATTGTTGATTAATATTAAATTTCGTAATCTTTCTCATCTACTAAGCATCACAGTAGATTAATCTCAAGTGTATATACATATATATATCACTATCATAAATATATATACTAGTACGACATCCCAAAAGGCTAAACCTGCGGTGCACACATACTCTGCTATCAGTCCCGGTACATCACGCACATAAGGACTACGAATTCTGAATGACTCTGGAATCATATCAACACATAACACACACAATGGAGGTGAACATAGTTCCCAGCCCCATGGGCTATGCACATACCGACGCACCCACGTGACCGCAAATTTATCAACTCACAGATAAGTCTTTCCCAGACCTCCTGAGGTAGTAATCTAAAATCCCCCCGAAGGCTCATCAAGATAAGATTGTTCCCTTCCTAAGACCTCCCGCGATAACAAGTGTGGTAGGTATATTATATACATAAGAGTTCATGCAATAGGTACACACAACCCATCTAATTAATAGGATCACACCACCTAAACATTCCAGATTTGTACGAATTGTCATTCTTTACAATATTCATGACGTTCCCAATTATGACAATTCTCTCTATCGTATCGTACTACTTATAATAAATATCACTAAGGAGTCCCTCTTATCCGTATATACTTCTGCACTTCATGTTACTAGCTCAAGAAATGTGGTTGCCCTACATAACCTTAAGTCATTCATTATTATGGAATTATTTTCACCAAATTTTAGTTCCACACATAAAATTTCCAAAAATTTGAAATCACGTTCCAAGTGGCCAGAAGTTTCGTTTCAACGAAACTTTAAACGATCTTCACTCTAAAATCTCGTTAGTAAATCGTTCGAACGGACTTTGAACGAACTAAATTCTGAATTTTCGTTGCAATTCTCATTGGATTCTCGTTTGAACAAGTTCGTTCAAACGACTTTCCCGTTCCCCAGGTCGTTCGAACGACATTCACCCAGTTCGTCCTCTACCTTAGGAAACCTGAATTTTTTTCCATTTTCGTTCACCCAATTCACATCAAACTTTGCCCAACTCAAAATTAATATTCCTAAAGCCATTCTACATACATTCAGACGATCCCTAACCTTTTTTAAGCATCAAACCTCATTAAATCTCATATATGGGTGAAGGAATTTAATCAAATATCAAAAGCCCTATTTTTACATCATCAATGATTTTGTTCACCCAAAACCCAAAGTTAAATTCATTTTTCCCCATGTATCAACCCAGATTCATAGCCTCTACATATGTTAATTCATCTATGTTCAATTTCCTACCCAAGAGCTTGATTAATAATTCAATTTCAACCCAGATTTCACCGTATCATGTGTATATCATCAACTCTACACTAACATGTATAACATATTCACTAATTAAAGCAAGAAAACCACTTGCCTTGTTGGTAAGGTCTGAATCGTTGAATGAAAGTGGTATAGATGCATTCCACTCTTCCCGATCTACACATTGATGGTGTTCTTGGTGAAAGATGGGTGGGTTTACTCATGGAGCTCCTAGAAATCTCTTCTCCATCTTCCTCTTGGACGCTCTATTTTCTTTTTGTAGATAAAAACCCTAACTTCTCCCACGTACATGCAAATATATTTCTCCAATTTTTTCCCATTAATTAGCCCCAATTTTTTTAAAGACAAAAATACCCTTTCGGGGTGTCAGTTTAGCCTAAAACTATCACGAAACCCAAACTGAACCCCCGGGTAGACTTTTCTGACTATTTCGACCCTTCCAGACATGTTGGCACACTCGAAATGACCATTTGGGTGTTGTATAAATGTTTTTTACATTTATTCTATTAATTTAGTCCCGACACAACTCACATGCGCGTCCCGACTTAAATTCCATAATTGTTGAATTTCTATCTCACGATAATTTTCATAGATTCATAATCACATTCAGAATCATATATTACTTTATTCGCTCAGTAATATTCAGTATAATTCCCAATACTAAATACAAACTCTTATCTCACTAGTTAATATTTATTTTATTTTGGATTAATTATTAATTAATTCTTCCCACATTTAATTCAATTAATCCCACAATTAAAATCAAAATTACGGGGTATTTCACATTCCGCTTGAGATCTTGGCAAACAGGAGCATAGACGAGAATCTAATGGTGAGTTTCATTACTATAGATTTGGGACCTTCCTGGATGGATCTGATCAGGGCTTACATCGAAGATGGAATCCTACGAGCTGATCCCAAAGAAGTAAAAAATATCTGGTAAAAAGCAGTCAGATATGTGTTGGACAGGATCAACTAACTCCTTATTATGTTGTGTTCATTCGTTGGAGGTTGAATACTTGATTAAGGAAGTGCATCAAGGTTCATGTGGAGCTCATTCAACTGGTGGGGGTTACTCCAAAGAATCAACACACGGGGATACTACTGGTCAACTATGAGGGTAGTATGTAAGGCCTTCGCAAGAAAGTGTGATAAGTGTCAGATGTTTTCTATAATTCGAAAAGCACTCAACTATGGTGCTAGATCAGCGTTGGGTGCTTTTGATTATTTCATAAAATGGGTGGAAGTATAGTTGTTGATAGAAATGCCTTATGAAAAGGTGTATTAATTCATCTGGAAGAGTATCATATGTAGGTATAGTATGCTTTATGCCTTCATTATAGACCATAAAACCCAGTTTGACAATGATGAATTTGAAGCATATTGTGTTCAGTCTAAGATTCAGAAACTCCATTCTTCACCAGGACATCCACAAAGCGATAGTCAGACAGAAGTGACAAATAGAACCTTGCTTAATAAGCTTAAGAAGAGGCTTGTTGATGCCAAGGGAAATTTGATTAATGAATTATGTTAAGTTCTTTGGGCATTTAGAACAACGGTGAGAAGAGCACCTGGTGAAACACCTTATATGCTTTTATTTGGGACAGAGGCCATAATACTAGCCTTGATTCTCTAAAGAGTGACTTGATGAGAAGATTGGACTTGGACATGTTGGAAGAAGTCCAAGAAGATGTTACTCTCAGAAATCTTGCGTACCAATATAGGACTTCTCTCTTTTATAATAAAAGGGTCAAGCCGACCAACTTAAAAGAAGGCGACTATGTCCTTAAGAAGTTCATCCAGAAGGGAAACAAGCTTGAGGCCAATTGGCATGGCCCATATCATATTTCAACAATCATTTGACAAGGAATTTTCACCTTTAGACACTTGATGGGGAGGAATTCAAAAACCCTTAGAACGCCGAGCAACTTCACAAATATTATCACTGAATCAGGGTATTGACATATTGTATTTATTTTTAACTTATGATCAGTACAATCATCTTTGAAGTTCAATAAAAATCTTGATTTTAGTTCCTTAATTTTTTTTGTTTTTTTTGGAGTACGGTGATATATATCCCCCAGAAACAACAAACAAAAAATATCTCTTGTTCTTCAGCTCTTATCGATCAACAACACATACTTAATCAGGTTGAACTTATTTGTCGATCAACAAAATATACTTAATGAGGTTGAATTTATCAAATTCGAGAAGGGAACATTCCCGACTGAAGTAAATAACTCAGAAAGAATCAAGGATAAATGTGGAAGCGTCTAGTACCGAGGTCCTGTAACTTCCACAGCAGCTACATCACATCAATTGGAAGGAACTCCTATGCTTGGCATCCCTATGGCGGGGAACTTAAAAGATTTTTACACAAACAAAGTAGATTTGGAAGAAAATACGTCAGATCCCGAGTTGTAAATGGTTTAAAAATAACAAGTGTTTAAAATGCATTAAATAGTAAATATTATATCGATGTTAGTTCCTCGTGCCCTCACTTGAGATTCTCACCTCTCAACTAATGTGCACGCCTAGCATAGACTCCTAACACATCTTAGTCACGATATCCCACTTATCTAGTTTCGTCCAAGTCCTTTACAGAATTTCCTAAGTCATTATAGCCAATTATAACACCCAAATAATACATTCTTGTAATTATAACATTAGTTTAATTGGATTAAAATAACTCATTAATCATTCAAGTTCCCACATTGTTGATTAATATTAAATTTTGTAATCTTTCTCATCTACTAAGCATCACAGTAGACTAATCTCAAGTGTATATATATATATATATATATATCACTATCATACATATGTATACTAATACGGCACCCCAAAAGGCTAAACCTGAGGTGCACTCATACTCTGCTATCAGTCTTGGTACATCACGCACATAAGAACTACGAATTCCAAATCACTCTGGAATCATATCAACGCATAACACATATAATGGAGGCAAACATAGTTCCCATACCCATGGGATATGCACATACCTACGCACCCATGTGACCGAAAACTTATCAACTCACGGGTAAGTCTTTCCCGACCTATGTCCTGAGGTAGCAATCTAAAATCCCCCCGAAGGCTCATCAAGAGAAGATGATCCCCTTCCTAAGACCTCCCGTGATGACAAGTATGGTAGGTATGTTATAAACATGAGGGTTCATGCAATAGGTACACACAACCCATATAATTAATATGATCACACCACCTAAATATTCCAGATTTGTACGAATTGTCATTCTTTACAATATTCACGACGTTCGCAATTACGACTATTCTCTCTATCGTATCGCACTACTTATAATGGATATCACAAAGGAGTCCCTCTTATCCTTATAAACTTTTACACTTCATGTTACTAGCTCAAGAAATGTGGTTGCCCTATATAACCTTAACTCATTCATTATGCTCGAATTATTTTCACCAAATTCCAGTTCGTCCCATAAAATTTCCTAAAATCTAAAATCTCGTTCGAAGTGCCCAGACATTTCGTTTGAACGAACTTCACTCTAAAATCTTGTTAGAAAATCGTTCGAACGAACTAAACTCTGTATTTTCGTTGTAATTCTCATTGGATTCTCATTCGAACGAGGTCGTTCGAACGACTTTCAAGTTCCCCAGGTCGTTCGAACGACATTCACGCAGTTCGTCCCCTACCTTAGGAAACCTGCATTTTTGCCCATTTTCGTTCACCCAATTCACATCAAACTTTATCCAACCCAAAATTAATAGTTCTAAATCCATTTTACATACATTTAGATGATCCCTAACATTTTTTCACCATTAAATCTCATATATGGGTGAAGGAATTTAATTAAATATCAAAAGCCCTGGTTTTACATCATCAATGATTTTGTCCACCAAAAATTTGAAGTTAAATTCATTTTTCTTTATATATCAACATATATTCATAGCCTCTATATATGGTAATTCATCTATGTTCAATTTCCTACCCAATAGCTTGGTTAATAATTCAATTTCAACCCAGATTTAATCATATCATGTGTATATCATCAATTCTACACTTACATGTATAACATATGCACTAATTAAAGCAAGATAACCACTTGCCTTGTTGGGAAGGTCTGAATCGTTGAATGAAAGTGGTATCGATGCTTTCCTCTCTTCCCGACATGCACGTTGATGGTGTTCTTAGTGAAAGATGGGTGGGTTTGGTCTTGGAGCTCCTAGAAATCTCTTCTCCTTCTTCCTTTTGGACTCTCTTTTCTTTTCCAAATAAAAACCCTAACTTCTCCCACTTACATGTGAATATATTTCTCCAATTTTCGTCCAATAATAAGCTTTCAAAAGACAAAAATACCCCTCTGGGGTGTCAGTTTGGCCTAAAACTATCTCGAAACCCAAACTAAACTCCCGGGTAGACTTTTTTTACTATTTCGACCCTTCAGCACACGTTGGCGCACTCAAAATAACCATTTGGGTGATGTATAATTTTTTTACTTTTTATTCTATTAATTAAGTCCCGACACGACTCACACGCGCGTCCCGAATTAAATTCCATAATTGTCATATTTCTCTCTCACAATAATTTTTATAAATTCATAATCACATTCTGAATAATATATTACTTTATTCGCTCAGTATTATTCAATGTAATTCCCAGTAATAAATACTAACTCTTATCTCACTAGTTAATATTTATTTTATTTCAGATTAATAATTAATTAATTTTTCTCACATTTAATTCAATTAATCCCATAATTAAAATCAATTAAAATTATGGGGTATAACATACTTCCCCCTAATTACCGAATTTTGTCCCGAAATTTGAAAATAAAAGGTATACCTTGTAAGAATAACTCTGGGTATCTCTCGCGCATACCATCCTCGCGCTCCCAAGTCGATTTCCTCGATATCATGATGTCGCCATTGTACACGAACTAATGGCACCACCTTCGACCTCAGTTTCCTCACGCTACGATCTAGGATAGCGACTGGCCCCTCCTCGTAGGAACTATCAGGTTGAAAATCAATCTCCTTTAAAGCAATATGGGTGTGGGTCAAATCATCCCGAAGGTATCTCCTCAGCGAAGATATGTGAAACACATCGTGAATCCTATGCAGGTGCTCGGGTAACCCAAGCCAGTATGCCACTGTCCCAATCCTCTCAATAATAGGGAAGGGCCCTACACACCTCAGCGCCAACTTACCTTTCTTCCTCTATCGCATTATCCCCTTCATAGGAGATACTCTCAACAATACCTGGTCCCCCACACTGAATTCCCTGAAGAACCTCTTGACTTCGGCGTAGCTCTTCTGCCTATCCTGAGCAACCAGTATGAAACTCCTGATCATCTATATTCTTACTGACGTATCCTGATTCACTTTCGACCCGAGCAGTTTTTTTGTCCCCCACTTCTAACCAACAAGCAAGAGAGTGGCAAGGCCTACCATACAACACCTCAAATGGGGCCATCCTAATTGTAAACTGATAAGAGTTGTTATATGCAAACTCTACCAGCGAAAGGTACTGCTCCCAACCTCCCCCAAAATCCTGAATACACATATATAACATATCCTCCAGCTGATTAGTTTGCTCGGCCTGCCCGTTTGTCTGCAGGTGATAGGTCGTGCTCAAGTTCAACTTTGTACACATGACTTTCTAGAAGCTCTCCCAAAAATGATATAAAAAGGTCTTGTCCTGATCGGACAAAATATCGAGATGCACCCCGTGTAATCTCACAATCTCAACGATGAATAACTAGTCATAGTGACTTGCTGTGTAATCCGTCCGGACTGGTAAAAAGTGGGCTACCTTAGTTAACCGATCTACAATCACCCATATAGAATCTTGACCCTTCTGAGAAATAAGCAACTATATGATAAAGTCTATGGAAATGATCTCCCATTTCCACATCGGGATCTCTAATGGATGAAGCAACCCTATCGGCTTCTGGTTTTCCACCTTGATAAACTGATAGGTTTCACACTTTGAGATAAACTTAGAAATGTCTCTCTTCATGCCGTTACACCAATATTGTGGCCTCGTATCCTCGTACGTCTTATCCCCTCTGGGATGTACCGTAAAGTGTGAACCGTGCGACTCTGTCATCACATAATGTCATAGGTCCTCTCCCTATGGGACAACTAGACTCCCATTAAAGGACAAACCCCCATCTGAACCCACAGAATAAGACTCAACTCCCTCGGCTAGAAGTTGCACAATTCGATCCTGACAGAATGTGTCGGCTGCCCGGGCCTGTATTACACTCATCACAATTT
Source organism: Sambucus nigra (assembly GCA_949130495.1). NCBI lineage: Eukaryota > Viridiplantae > Streptophyta > Magnoliopsida > Dipsacales > Adoxaceae > Sambucus > Sambucus nigra. The sequence goes on from OX422208.1 coordinate 686,463,801, forward strand.
GGAGTGTAATGGTCATAAGAGACATGAATGATCGGGATACTGTATCCTGGTGTCCCAACTCCTTATATTTCGCCTTCCACACCTCAGCCCCGTCACCTGCTAGCCTCCAGCTAAATGCATCAGCTACTATATTAGCCTTCCCCGCGTGGTAATGGATATTGAACCGGTAATCCTTCACAAATTCAAGCCACTTACACTGACGCATGCTCAATTCACTCTCAGTTAATAAATACTGTAGTGACTTGTGATATGTGAATAGGCAAAACTTCTCCCCCAACAGATAGTGTCTCCAAATCCGAAGAATAAACAAGACTGTTGCTAGCTCTAAGTCATGGGTGGGGTAATTCTTCTCGTGAGGATTAAGCTTACAGGAAGCATAAGCTATAGCCTGATCCTCCTGCTGAAGTACACCCCCAAGTCCCTGTAAGGATGCATCGGTATATACTAAGTACTCCACTCCTGGTCTGGGCAATGCTAGAACTGGTGATGAAGTTAACTTTTCCTTCATCTCATCGAAAGCTAACTGACACGCGTCATCCCAGATTAATGGCACTCATTTACGAGTCAAGTTGGTCAACGGACCCGCTATTTTTGAGAATCCCCGAATAAACCACATGTAATAGCCTAGTAACCCCAAAAAACTCCGCATCTCCGTCAGTGTAGTGGGTTGGCCCCACTCCCTCACCACCGACACCTTGTTGGGGTCCGCCGATATTCCCTTATCTGATATGATGTGCCCTAAGAATTATACCTCTTGTAGATAAAATCCACATTTCTCGAACTTGGCATACAACTCATTCTCCCATAAAGTCTGTAATCAGGATGTCATCTATGAAAATAATGACAAACTGATCTAAGAACTCTCTGAACACTTTGTTCATTAAGTCCATAAATAATGTCGGTGCGTTGGTTAGCCCGAATGGCATAACCCAAACTCATAGGATCCATACCTCTTCATAAACTCAGTCTTAAACACATCATGCTCCCTGTTCTTCAACTGATGGTACCCTGACCTCAAGTCTATCTTTGAGAAGAAAGTTACTCCCCTCAGCTGGTCGAATAAGTCATCGATTCTGGGCAATGGATACTTATTTCATATCGTGACTTTATTCAACTCCCGATAATCTACGCACAGTCGTAAGGATCCATCCCTCTTCTTCACAAACAAAACTGGGTCACCCCAAGGTGAGGTACTCCGGTGGATGAAACCCTGTCCCAACAACTGCTCAATCTGATCCCTTAGCTCCCTCATCTCCGCAGGAGCCATGCGGTAAGGTGCACGATCTATCGATTGAGTTCTCGACACTAAGTCAATCATAAACTCTATCTCTCTACTCAACGGTAGCCCTGGTATATCCCGAAACACATCTGCATACTCACGGACGACTGGAATCGAATCAAGGAGAATCACAACTCCCGTAGAGGTCTCCTCCTCTATATAAAACAAGTGAGTGGACTATCCTCCCTCGGGGCAAGGCATCGCCACTAAAAATATCTCCTGACCCGGTATGAGGAACACAATACTACGACTATATCAGTCAGTCATAGCCTTATACATAACTAGCAAATCCATACCGATGATAGCATCATACTCGTGCATATCTAAAATAAGAATATCGGTCAGTTGGATCACTCTCCCAATCACTAGGCCCACTCCCCGACATATAAAGAATATCAATGACCCATATGTGGCCATCCCCTTCCGATCCTCGTGGCAGGAGAGGTGAAGAAGGGAGGGATGTCTCCCCTTCGTCTTGGGAGGATCTTGGTCCCACGCATCCCTCTCGAGAGCGCTTCAGTCGGCGTCGGTGATGAGGTGAAAATGTAGAGAGATAGAGTCGCCAATCTATTTTACTCAAAACAGAAAAAACAAAAAAAGGGAGCCATCCCGAAGGACAACATCCAAATACATACTGATACATACGAAACCAAAATGATTCGAAAATGGCCCGGAGGCTAAGTTACGAAATGGAAAGGGGTTAGGCACCCATTCCACCCTTACGGTCTCTCATGGGTTATTGATATTTTCTTTTATTTCGCCATGATATATGTGCATGTGTATATGTATTGGAGATAGGAATCATCAACTTGTATCATGGAGGAGATAAAGAGAGTCATCCGTAGGAATGTTCCTAAATGTATATTAGAAAATAGGATTTATGCGATTATCCTAGCATCGATCATTATAAGGGAATGATAACGCATGTGGGATAATATGATACTAAGCACAAATATATGTATATGTAAATAGATAGAATCTAAGAGAGTTATGTTTTAAAGAATATATAAAAAAGAAAATAAGAAGAAAAGTAGGAAAAGGAATCGAGTCTCGGGTTTTACCCCGAGATGCCTATGTACCCTATAGAGGCATCAAAGTCCCCCTAGTTCGTATACAAAACGAGGGGGTGGGATTTATCCCATAAACCCATTTGGGGACTTCTCTTATGTGTGTGTGTGTGTGTGTGTGTGTGTGTGTGTAAAATTGTTTTAGTTGCGAGAAAAGTGTGAGAAGAGTGAGAATTCCTGTTTGGAATTTATGAGCAAATCCTCTTTTTCTTGTTTTTTGGATTTTATTTATATGAAAATAAGAGATGTGCAATAATACTAAATAAAAAGTATATTAGAGTATGTGAGATGAGAGAATAAAAGTGCTAAGTAATAAAACAAATTAATGAGAATTTAGGATAATTTAAAGAGACAGTTGAGAAAGTTGGACCTTGTTGAAGATCTTGAGCTTGATCTTGGATGTTGGAGAGCATCCCTTGTACTTGGGTGATGATGGAGGGTACTTAATTCACCAAGTTTGATGAAAAAGGTAATGAAAGGTGAAGGTTGGAAAGGGATTTGAATATGGAAATCACGCTGACTTCGAGAGGGGTTCTCTGAGCTTGCTGAGAGTGATGGATCTCTGCTCTTGTGTTTTTTTTAAATGAGGTTAGGACCTCCTTTTTATAGGCCCAGGGAATTACCGATCGGCATAGCCCTAGTCCTGCCAATCAGCAGGTGTGTTTAGGCACACTACCAATAGGTAGGGCTTGGAACCTGCCGAATCGTGCACGGGGCAAACAGTTACAATGGTAATTCAGGACCTTTGAATGTATTTTGGACTCCTCCAGGGTCTGGGAGCTGACTTTGGGTCAAATGTGGCTCGGAAATGTTCGTCGGTCCTTCGAACGGGGGATCATCGGACGCAAATGGATCGTTCGTCCGCATGGTAAGTCAGAATCATGCACGGGGCGAACTATTGGAAAGGTTAGGAGATGAACTTCGACATTCCAAAGAGATTAACTTGGTTTGGAGAGTTGACTTTGGTCAATCGGGGCCTAAAACCGCTCGGTGACCTTTTGGAGTAAAACGAATTGTTCGTCCGTACCGTAAGTCAAAATCGCGCACAGGGCGAACCATTGAAAAGGGGTTTCAGTGCCCTTCGAAAATTCAGTCAGTATTAGTTGAGATGAAGAGTTAAATTTGGTCAAATGGAGCCTGGGAGAGTTCGGTGACCTCCTGATCGAGTTTCGAGGGAAAACGAGTCGTTCGTTCGCACCGTAAGTCAGAGTTACACATGGGACGGACCATTGGAATGGGGTTTTAGTGACCTTCAAAGATTCATTCAGTCTTTATCGAGATGAAGAGTTTGACTTTTGGTCAACCGGAGTCCGGGAGTTCCCGATGGCCTTTAGGTCAGTGCCCGGGGTATGACTTAGGTTTGTGGCGGTGAGGGGAGGTGATAGGGGATCTACGGAGAGGTTAGGGGGTGTTAGAATGGGGTGTCTACACCATATCCCAATGGTGAATCGATACTAGTGGCTATGCTCACCGTCATGTCTAATAACCCCGTGGTGTGTGCAAAACTAGTGGCAATGAAACTATGTGAAGACCCCGTGTCAAATAATATCCGCCCCAAAGTCCCCTGGATAGAAAACGTACCCTCAACCATGAGTGGATACTGTGGGACTACGGTTTGATGGACATTTTAGACACATCCGTACTGAAGTTTCCCCTACTGTACTGCAACTGATAGAACGGCAGGCAAGGCTGAGACTGGTGTTGACGTTGGAAGAGCGACTGGGAAGATCGACCTCTGGGGCTCCTGGTGAGCACCCTGCTGCTGAGGATACTTCCCCTTATCGGGGCCTTCAAATCGTCTGTGGCCAGTCTTGACACAATTAAAGCACTTACCAAAAAAAAATTCCCCTTTCTGCCCTGTTGGTCGTTGCCACCTCTACCTTAGCCCTGATGGCCCTATTGAAACTGCTGTTGCCCGGGTGTCCCTGCTGTCCCTGGTGGTCATGCCTGAAACATCCCTGCCCTTGACGAAAGCACCCTGATGGGAAACTTGCTCACCCTGCTCTACTGACTCTAACCTGATTGTGCCCCACTGGCACTAACTCCACCTGTCCTGCCTTACTGGCTAGACTCACCTACCCGCTTGTTCCCCTTAATATGGAAGAGATGATCCTGGCAGTGTAGTAAAGCATCATTAAGTACATTGGTATAAGACTACAATGAGAGGTTACCCAGAAGATGCTATCGAATCCTCCAGGTCAGACCATCCATGAACATATGAATTTTCTTCTCTTCAGTAGGCACCTTCGTTCGTACCAAGTTTACCAATCTTATAAACTCCTCCTCATACTCGACTGCAGTTTTCCCCTCCTGGGTGAGGTCTAGTAGTTTTCACCTCATCTCAATCTGAACGGCAGAAGGGAAATATTTACAATCAAACCGCACCCAAAAGTCCTGTATAGTCATAACGTCACGCTCCTATGCAGTTGTAGTGGACTCCCACCACTGTAACGCTGATTCTACTAGCTTGAAAGTAGCTAGTATATGCTTCTGCATCTTCGTGCACTCGTACATCCTCACATGCCTTTGGATATCTTTCTTCCATTTGCTAGATGTAATAATATCGGAACCCCCTGTGAACTCCATGGGATGCGCCTTCTGGAAGGCATCTCTGACTCGCTCCCATATGGAAGGAAATGCGTGAACTGGTGCGGGTGCCACTGCATGTGCATGTGGAGGGGCCTACTGGACTACAACTAGTGTTGCGTTAACTGCCTAAGCAATAATGGCATCAACCTCGACAGCATTCACTGTACCCTGAGTTAGTGCTGGCTGAAGCTCGGGTCGGGCATTTCTGGCCCTAGGAGCACGTCTGGGAGGCATCTGAAATAATAAATAATTTATAAGTCCACAGTTATCAAATATCAAATAGCAGAAGACGTAAACACATAATCAAGAATGCAATAATCCTAATAAGAGGGATCTACATCAAACAACGCTAAGCTGAAATCATAATAAGCCATACAGGTCCAAAAAGACTCTAGAACCTGATGCTCTGATACCACCTGTGACACCCTGCCTAATTAAAAACCGAGTGATCAATTGTTTAATAATTTAGTAACAGAATATCCGATTGGTTCAGTCTTAGCATCACTGTCGAAAACATTTATTAATTACTAACCACCTAGTAGTTAAAAGTTAAGTGTCAAATTTTATCCTTTAAAATTAACATGCAACCACAAATAATTAATTTAACCATTCACCATCTAATACAATCTCACAACAAATAAGAATGACATAAATGAATAACTCAGTCTGGAGTAAACACATCCAGTTAAAATCCCAATTACAAGTCTGAAATGAAATAAATCCCCACAACTGAAATATAAATAAGAGCCTGTAGTCACAATCTCTGAGTACATCTGAATAAATGATAGGCAACATGACCGACTGAAGTAAATAACTCAAAAAGAATCAAGGATAGACGTGGAGGCGTCTAGTACCGAGGTCCTGTAACTTCCACCAAAGCTACATCACGTCAACTGGTAGGAACTCCTATGCTCGATGTCCCTGTGGCTGGTGACCTAAAAGATTTTAACAAAAACAAATTAAATTTGCAACAAAACGTGTCAGAGCCCGAGTTGTAAATGGTTTAAAAATAGCAAGTGTTTAAAATGCATTAAACAGTAAATATTATATCGATGTTAGTTCCTCGTGCCCTCACTTGAGATTCTCACCTCTCAACTAATGTGCACGCCTAGCGTAGACTCCCAACCCAATCCTAGTCACGCAATCCCACTTATCTAGTTTAGTTCAAGTCCTTTACTCAATTATCTAAGTCATTGTAACCAATTATAACACCTGAATAATACCTTCTTGTAATTATAACATTAGTTTAATTGGATTCAAATAACTCATTAATCATTCAAGTTCCCACATTGTTGATTAATATTTAATATCGTAATCTTTCTCATCTACTAAGCATCACAGTAGATTAATCTCAAGTGTATATACATATATATATCACTATCATACATATATATACTAGTACGGCAGCCCAAAAGGATAAACCTGCGGTGCACACATTCTTTACTATCAGTCCCGGTACATCACGCACATAAGGACTACGAATTCTGAATGACTCTGGAATCATATCAACACACAACACATGCAATAGAGGCGAATATGGTTCCCGGACCCATGGGATATGCACATACCTACGCACCCACGTGACCGTAAACTTATCAACTCACAGATAAGTCTTTCCGAGACCTCCTGAGGTAGTAATCTAAAATCCCCCCGAAGGCTCATCAAGATAAGATTATCCCCTTCCTAAGACCTCCCGCGATAACAAGTGTGGTAGGTATATTATAGGCGGAAGAGTTCATGCAATAGGTACACACAACCCATCTAATTTATAGGATCACACCACCTAAATATTCCAGATTTGTACGAATTGTCATTCTTTACAATATTCATGACGTTCCCAATTACGACTATTCTCTCTATCGTATCGTACTACTTATAATAAATATCACTAAGGAGTTCCTCTTATCCTTATATACTTCTGCACTTAATGTTACTAGCTCAAGAAATGTGGTTGCCCAACATAAAATTAAGTCATTCATTATTCTTGAATTATTTTCACTAAATTTTAGTTCGTCCCGCAAAATTTCCAAAAATTTCAAATCTCGTTCGAAGTGGCCAGAAGTTTCGTTTCAATGAAACTTCAAACGAACTTCACTCTAAAATCTCGTTAGTAAATTGTTCGAACGGACTTTGAACGAACTAAATTCTGAATTTTCGTTGGAATTATCATTGGATTCTCGTTTGAACAAAGTCGTTCAAACGAATTTCCAGTTCCCCAGGTCTTTCAAACGACATTCACCCAGTTCGTCCTCTACCTTTGGAAACTTGCATTTTTTCCCATTTTCGTTCACCCAATTCACATCAAACTTTTCCCAACTCAAAATTAATAGTCCTAAAGCCATTTTATATACATTTAGATGATCCCTAACCTTTTTTAAGCATCAAACCTCATTAAATCTTATATATGGGTGAAGTAATTTAATCAAATATCGAAAGCCCTATTTTTACATCATCAATGATTTTTTCCACCCAAAATCCAAAGTTAAATTCATTTTTCCTCATGTATCAACCCAGATTTATAGCCTCTACATATGTTAATTGATCTATATTCAATTTCCTACCCAAGAGCTTGATTAATAATTCAATTTCAACCCAGATTTCACCATATCATGTGTATATCATCAATTCTACACTAACATGTATAATATATCCACTAATTAAAGCAAGAAAACCACTTGACTTGTTGGGAAGGTCTAAATCGTTGAATGAAAGTGGTATAGATGCGTTCCTCTCTTCCCGATCTACAAATTGATGGTGTTCTTGGTGAAAGATGGGTGGGTTTGGTCATGGAGCTCCTAGAAATCTCTTCTCCATCTTCCTCTTGGACGCTCTCTTTTCTTTTTGTAGATAAAAACCCTAACTTCTCCCACGTACATGCGAATATATTTCTCCAATTTTCGACCATTAATTAGCCCCAATTTTTTTAAAGACAAAAGTACCCCTCTGGGGTGTCAGTTTAGCCTAAAACTATCACGAAACCCAAACTGAACCCCCGGGAACACTTTTCTGACTATTTCGACCATTCCAGACATGTTGGCACACTCGAAATGACCATTTGGGTGATGTATATATGTTTTACTTTTTATTCTATTAATTTAGTCCCGACACGACTCACACGCGCGTCCCAACTTAAATTACATAATTGTTGTATTTCTCTCTCGCGATAATTTTCATAGATTCATAATCACATTCAGAATCATATATTACTTTATTTGCTCAGTAATATTCAGTATAATTCCCTGTAATAAATACTAACTCTTATCTCATTAGTTAATATTTATTTTATTTTGGATTAATTATTAATTAATTCTCCTCACATTTAATTCAATTAATCCCACAATTAAAATCAATTAAAATTACGGGGTATTTCACATTCCGCTTGAGATCTTGGCAAACAGGAGCATAGACGAGGATCTAATGGTCAGTTTCATTACTATAGATTTGGGACCTTGCTGGATGGATCCGATCAGGGCTTACATCGAAGATGGAATCCTACGAGCTGATCTCAAAGAAGTAAAAAATATCCGGTAAAAAGCAGTCAGATATGTGTTGGACAAATGAGTCTTATACAAAAGGGATCAACTATCTCCTTATTACGTTGTGTTCATTCTTTGGAGGTTGAATACTTGATTAAAGAAGTGCATCAAGGTTCATGTGGAGGTCATTCAGCTGGTGGGGGGTTACTCCAAAGAATCAACACACGGGATACTACTAGTCATTATGAGTGCAGACTGTAAGATCATCGCAAGAAAGTGTGATAAGTGTCAGAGGTTTTCTATAATTCGAAAAGCACTCAACTATGGTGCTAGAGCAGCGTTGGGTGCTTTTGATTATTTCACAAAATGGGTGGAAGTAGAGTTGTTGATAGAAATGCCTTATGAAAAGGTGTATTAATTCATCTGGAAGAGCATCATATGTAGGTATAGTATGCCTTATGCCTTCATTGTAGACCATAAAACCCAGTTTGACAATGATGAATTTAAAGCATATTGTGTTCAATCCAGATTCAGAAACTTCATTCTTCACCAGGCCATCCACAAAGCGATGGTCAAACATAAGTGACAAATAGAACCTTGCTTAATAAGCTTAATAAGAGGCTTGTTGATGCCAAGGTAAATTTGATTAATGAACTATGTTAAGTTCTTTGGGCATATAGAACAAAGTCGAGAAGAGAACCTGGTGAAACACCTTATATGCTTGCATTTGGGACAGAGGCCATGGTACTAGCCTTGATTCTCTAAAGAGTGACTTGATGAGAAGATTGGACTTGGACATGTTGGAAGAAGTCCGAGAAGATGTTACTCTCAGAAATGTTGCGTACCAATATAGGATTTCTCGCTTTTATAATAAAAGGGTCAAGCCGACCAACTTAAAAGAAGGCGATTATGTCCTTAATAGGGTCATCCAAAAAGGAAACAATCTTGAGGCAAATTGGCATGGCCCATATCTCATTTCAACAATCATTCGACCAAGAATTTTAACCTTGAGACACTTATTGGGGAGGAATTCAAAAACGCTTAGAAAGCCGAGCACCTTCACAAATATTATCACTAAATCAGGGTATTGACATATTGTATTTATTTTTAACTTATGATCAGCAAAATCATCTTTGAAGTTCAATAAAAATCTTGATTTTAGTTCCTTAATTTTTTTTGTTTTTTTTAGAGTACGATGATATATATCCCCCAGAAATAACAAACAAAAAATATCTCTTGGTCTTCAGCTCTTATCGATCAACAACACATACTTAATCAGGTTAAACTTATTTACCGATCAACAAAACATACTTAATGAGGTTGGATTTATCAAATTCGAGAAGGCAACATGCCCGACTGAAGTAAATAACTCGGAAAGAGTCAAGGATAGATGTGGAAGCGTCTAGTACCGAGGTCCTGTAACTTCCACAACAACTACATCACGTCAATTGGAAGGAACTCCTATGCTTGGCGTCCCTGTGGCGGGGCACCTAAGATATTTTTACACAAACAAAGTAGATTTGGAAGAAAATGCGTCAAGGCGCGAGTTGTAAATGGTTTAAAAACAATAAGTGTTTAAAATGCATTAAATAATAAATATTATATCGATGTTAGTTCCTTGTGCCCTCACTTGAGATTCTCACCTCTCAACTAAGGTGCACCCCTAGCTTAGACTCCTAACCCAATCCTAGTCACGCAATCCCACTTATCTAGTTTAGTCCAAGTCCTTTACTGAATTGCCTAAGTCATTATACCCAATCGGAGATAGAAATCATCAACTTGTATCATGGAAGAGATAAAACGAGTCATCCGCAGGAATCTTCCTAAAATTATATTAGAAAATAGGATTTATGCGATTATCCTAGCGTCAATCATTATAAGGGAATGATAACGCATGCGGGATAATACGATACTAAGCACAAATATACGTACATGTAAATATATAGAATCTAAGAGAGTTAAGTTTTAAAGAATATATAAAAAAGAAAATAAGAAGAAAAGTAGGAAAAGGACTCGAGTCTCGGGTTTTACCCCGAGATGCCTATGTACCCTATAGAGGCATCAAAGTCCCCCTAGTTCGTATACAAAACGAGGGGGTGGGATTTATCCCATAAACCCATTCGAGGATTTCTCTTATATGTGTGTGTGTGTGTGTGTGTGTGTGTAAAAGTGTTTTAGTTGTGAGAAAAGTGTGAGAAGAGTGAGAATTCCCGTTTGGAATTTATGAGCAAATCCTATTTTTCTTGTTTTTTGGATTTTATTTATATGAAAATAAGAGATGTGCAATAATACTAAATAAAAAGTATATTAGAATATGTGAGATGAGTGAATAAAAGTGCTAAGTAATAAAACAAATTAATGCGAATTTAGGATAATTTAACGAGAGAGTTGAGAAAGTTGGACCTTTTTGAAGATCTTGAGCTTGATCTTGGATGTTGGAGAGAACCCCTTGCACTTGGGTGATGATGGAGGGTACTTAATTCACCAAGTTTGATGAAAAAGGTGATGAAAGGTGAAGGTTAGAAAGGGATTTGAATATGGAAATCACGCTGACTTCGAGAGGGGTTTCTGAGCTTGCTGAGATTGATGGATCTCTGCTCTTGTGTTTTTTTTAAATGAGGTTAGGACCTCCTTTTTATAGGCCCAGGGAATTATCTATCGACATAGCCCTGGTCCTGCCAATCGGCAGGTGTGTTTAGGCACACTGCCGATAGGCAGGGCTAGGAACCTGCAGAATCGTGCACGGGACAAACCGTTAGAATGGTAATTCAGAGATCTTCGAAAGTATTTTGGACTCCTCCTGGGTCCGAGAGTTGACTTTGGGTCAAATGTGGCTCAGAAACGTTCGTCGGTCCTTTGAACGGGGGATCGTCGGACGCAAACGGATCGTTCATCCGCATGGTAAGTCAGAATCATGCACGGGACAAACCGTTGGAAAGGTTGGGAGATTTACTTCGACATTCCAAATAGATTGACTCGGTTTGGAGAGTTAACTTTGGTCAATCAGGGCCTGGAAGTGCTCGGTGATCTTTTGGAGTAAAACGGATCATTCGTCCGTACCGTAACTTAAAATCACGCATGGGGCGGACCATTGAAAAGGGGTTTCAGTGCCCTTCGAAGATTCATTCAGTATCGGTTGAGATGAAGAGTTAAATTTGGTCAAACGGAGCCTGGGAGAGTCCGGTGACCTCCTGATCGAGTTTTATGGGAAAATGAGTCGTTCGTCCGCATCGTAAGTTAGGATTACGCATGGGGTAGACCATTAGAAAGGGATTTTAGTGACCTTCAAAGATTCATTCAATCTCGGTCGAGCTGAAGAGTTTGACTTTTGGTCAACTGGAGCCTAGGAGTGCCCGATGGCCTTTAGTGAGTACCCGGGGTATGACTTAGGTTTGCAGCGGTGAGGGGAGGTGCTAGGCGATCTATGGAGAGGTTAGGGGGTGTTAGAATGGGGTGTCTACACCATTTCCCAATGTTGAATCTACACTAGTGGCTATGCTCACCATCGTGTCTAATAACCCCGTGGTGTGTGCAAAACTAGTGGCAATGAAACTATGTGAAGCCCCCGTGTCAAATAATATCCCCCCCAAAGTCCCCTGGATAGAAAACGTACCCTAAACCACGGGTGGAGCCTGTGGGACTACGGTCTGATGGACGTTGTAGACACATCCATACAGTAGTTGCCCCTGCTGTACTGGAACTGATAGAAGGGCAGGCAAGGCTGAGACTGGTGCTGGCGCTGGAAGAGCGGCTGGGAAGATCAACCTCGGGGCTCTTGGTGAGCACCCTGCTACTGAGGATACTTCCCCTTATCAGGGCATTCAAATCTTCTGTGGCCAGTCTTTCCACTAATAAAGCACTTCTTAATAAAATTTCCCCCTTTCTGCCCCTGTTGGCCGTTGCCACCTCTCCCTTGGCCCTGATGGCCGTACTGAAACTGCTGTTGCCCGGGTGTCCCTGATGAACCTGGTGGTCATGACTAAAACCTCCCTTCCCTTGACAAAAGCCCCCTGATCTGAATCTCTTAATAGAATCCCCCTGATGGGAAACCTGCTCACCCTACCTCTACTGACTTTGATCTGCTTGTGCCCAACTGGCACTACCTCCACCTGTCCTGCCCTGCTGTCTAGACTCACCTACCCCCTTGTTCCCCTTAATATAGAAGAGATGATCCTCGCAGTGTAGTAAATAAGCATTAAGTACATCGGTATAAGACTACAATGAGAGGTTACCTAGAAGATGATGTCGAATCCTCCAAGTCAGACCCTTCATGAATATCTGAATTTTCTTCTCTTTAGTAGGCACCTCCGTTCGTACCAAGTTTACCAATCTTGTAAACTCATCCTCCTACTCGGCTACAGTTTTCCCCTCCTGGGTGAGGTCTAGTAGTTTTCGCCTCATCTCAGTCTGAACGGCATAAGGGAAATATTTACGATCAAATTGCACCCAAAAGTCCTATATAGTCATAACGTCACGCTCCTATGCGGTAGTAGTGAACTCCCACCACTGTAACGCTGCTTCTACTAGCTTGAAAGTAGCTAGTATATGCTTCTGCACCTTCGTGCACTCGTACATCCTCACATGCCTCTGGATATCTATCTTCTATTTGCTAGCTGTAACAACATCGGAACCCTCTGTGAACTCCAGAGGATGTGCCTTCTGGAAGGCATCCCTTACTCGCTCCCATGTGGAAGAGAATGCGTGAGATGGTGCGGGTGCCACTGCATGTGCATGTGGAGGGGCCTGCTGGACTACAACTAGTGTTGCGTTACTTGCCTAAGCAACAATGGCAGCAACCTCGACAGCATTCACTGTACCCTGAGCTAGTGCTGGCTGAGGCTCGGGTCGGGTATTTCTGGCCTTAGGAGCACGTCTAGGAGGCATCTGAAATAAAAAATAATTTATAATTCTACAGTTATCAAATCTCAAATAGAGGAAGACGTAAACACATAATCAAGAATGCAATAATCCTAATAAGAGGGCTCTACAGCAAACAATGCTAAGCTGAATTTTCATTGGAATGGTCGAACGGACTTTGAACGAACTAAACTCTAAATTTTCGTTGGAATTCTCATTGGATTATCATTTAAATGAGGTCGTTCAAATGACTTTCCAGTTCCCCAGGTCGTTCGAACGACATTCACCCAGTTCGTTCTCTACCTTAGGAAACCTGCGTTTTTTCCCATTTTCGTTCACCCAATTCACATTAAACTTTTCCCAACTCAAAATTAATAGTCCTAAAGCCATTTTACATACATTTAGATAATCCCTAACCTTTTTTAAGCATCAAACCTCATTAAATCTCATATATGGGTGAAAAAATTTAATCAAATATCAGAAGCCCTATTTTTACATCATTAATGATTTTGTCCACCCAAAATCCAAAGTTAAATTCATTTTTCCTCATGTATCAACCCAGATTCATAGCCTCTACATATGGTAATTCATCTATGTTCAATTTCCTACCCGAGAGCTTGATTAATAATTCAATTTCAACCCAGATTTCACCATATCATGTGTATATCATCAATTCTACACTAACATGTATAATATATCCACTAAGTAAAGCAAGAAAACCACTTGCCTTATTGGTAAGGTCTGAATTGATGAATGAAATCGGTATAGATGCGTTCCTCTCTTCCCGATCTACACATTGATGGTGTTCTTGGTGAAAGATGGGTCGGTTTGGTCATGGAGATCCTAGAAATCTCGTCTCCTTCTTCCTCTTGGACTCTCTCTTTTCTTTTGTCGATTAAAACCCTAACTTATCCCACGTACATGCAAATATATTTCTCCAATTTTCGCCCATTAATTAGCCCCAATTTTTTTAAAGACAAAAATACCCCTCCGGGATGTCAGTTTAGCCTAAAACTATCACGAAACCCAAACTGAACCCCCAGGTAGACTTTTCTGACTATTTCGACCATTCCAGACATGTTGGCACACTCAAAATGACCATTTGGGTGATGTATAAATGTTTTACTTTTTATTCTATTAATTTAGTCCCGACACGACTCACACGCGCGTCCCGACTTAAATTCCATAATTGTTGTATTTCTCTCTCGCGATAATTTTCATAGATTCATAATCACATTCATAATCATATATTACTTTATTTGCTCAGTAATATTCAGTCTATTTCCCAATAATAAATACAAACTCTTATCTCACTAGCTAATATTTATTTTATTTTGGATTAATTATTAATTAATTCTTCTCACATTTAATTCAATTAATCCCATAATAAAAATCAATTAAAATTACGGGGTATTTCACATTCCGCTTGAGATCTTGGCAAACAGGAGCATAGACGAGGATCTAATGGTCAGTTTCATTATTATAGATTTGGGATCATCCTGGATGGATCAAATCAGAGCTTACATCGAAGATGGAATCCTACGAGCTGATCCCAAAGAAATAAAAAATCTTCGGTAAAAAGCAGTCAGATATGTGTTAGACAAATGAGTCTTATACAAAAGGGGATCAACTATCTCCTTATTACGTTATGTTCATTCGTTAGAGGTTGAATACTTGATTAAGGAAGTGCATCAAGGTTCATGTGGAGCTCATTCAGCTGGTGGGGGGTTACGCCAAAGATTCAACACACGAGGATACTACTCGTTAACTATGAGAGAAGACTGGAAGGCCTTCGCAAGAAAGTGTGATAAGTGTCAGAGGTTTTCTATAATTCGAAAATCACTCAACTATGGTGCTAGATCAGCGTTGGGTGTTTTTAATTATTTCACAAAATGGGTGGAAGTAGAGTTGTTAATAGAAATGCCTTATGAAAAGATGTATTAATTCATCTGGAAGAGCATTATATGTAGGTATAGTATGCCTTATGCCTTCATCATAGACCATAAAACCCAGTTTGACAATGATGAATTTGAAGCATATTGTGTTCAGTCCAAGATTCAGAAACTCCATTCTTCACCAGGCCATCCACAAAGCGATGGTCAGACAGAAGTGACAAATAGAACCTTGCTTAATAAGCTTAAGAAGAGGATTGATGATGCCAAGGGAAATTTGATTAATGAACTATGTTAAGTTCTTTGGGCATATAGAACAACGCCGAGAAGAGCACCTGGTGAAATACCTTATATGCTTGCATTTGGGACAGAGGCCATGGTACTAGCCTTGATTCTCTAAAGAGTGACTTGATGAGAAGATTGGACTTGGACATGCTGGAAGAAGTCCGAGAAGATGTTACTCTCAGAAATGTTGCGTACCAATATAGGACTTCTCGCTTTTATAATAAAAGGGTCAAGACGACCAACTTAAAAGAAGGCGACTATATCCTTAAGAAGGTCATCCAGAAGGGAAACAATCTTGAGGCCAATTGGCATGGCCCATATCACATTTCAATAATCATTAGACTAAGAATTTTCACCTTGAGACACTTGATGGGGAGGAATTCAAAAACCCTTGGAACGCCGAGCACCTTCACAAATATCATCACAGAATCAGGGTTTTGACATATTGTATTTCTTTTTAACTTATGATCAGCTCAATCATCTTTGAAGTTCAATAAAAATCTTGATTTTAGTTCCTTAAATTTTTTTTTGGGAGTACGGTGTAATATATCCCCCAGAAACAACAAATAAAAAATATATTTTGGTCTTCAACTCTTATCGATCAACAACACATACTTAATCAGGTTGAACTTATTTGCCGATCAACAAAACATACTTAATGAGGTTGAATTTATCAAATTCGAGAAGTACCAACAAGTTTATGCTACGAGATGCACAAATAGCCCTATGCACAGTCGTATCTCGCTCAAATTATTACTTAATGTATGACTTCGTATGTACAATTCGCAAATAAAAAATTATCACTTCATGTATGACTTTGTATTAACAAGCCACGAATAAGATGTATTGCCCGACTAAGATAAAGTGGATGCATAGAATTTTATGTGTTAAGCATTGTGACAGTGACACAGATCCCTTTGATCAGCCCATACCGGTTTATGCTATTTGAAGGGTATAGATCCAACTGAAGCAATTGTAGCAGCTTTGACATCTTTTGATCTTAGACATCTTTTTTATTTGGAATGCTTTCAATCCTCACGCTTCATTCAGTACACAGAACACAAATGAAATCGATCAATTTTTAATTGTTCATACTTCCCTTTTCTTCTCGTCCCTTCACGTTGTTTTAACTTGGTCTTAGGCTACCGATGACCGCCTCTATGAGGACCTTTGGGCGGAGCTTTATCAATACACAGGCCTAACTAAGAGAAGGGTGGAACTAAAAGCTCTTTATATATAAACATTTTTTTTAATTGTGAACTCTCTTCTCCTTCTCTTTCGAATCATTCTCATTTCATATTCTATGAACCCACAAAATAAAAGTAAAAAATTAGGAACTGACAAGATCATCATATTTCCTTATTTTACCCGACTCCTGAGCTTTAGTTCCACTTGGCCTTCCCCAATTTAAATGAAGCCATCAGAAGGATTAGGATCTTAGACTACCGGTGACCTGCCTAGGAATAGACACTTTGGGCAGAACTTTCTTAATCAACTTCATTACCAAATGAAGAAAGACAGAAGAGAGTCTTGACTGTTCAATTATAGGCACCCGACCCTAGTTCATTTTGAGGGTACATTTTCCTCAAAGTTAGTACGAGGAGGAACGCATAGGTACCCACTAGAGAGAAAGATTCTCACGTCTGACTAGACTAAACATTAGACTTAATCTCAAAGAGGATGATTAAGATTCTCAGTCTGAAACTCTCTGTGAAAATTCCATCCAGTTATCAAATCTCTTTCTTATCCTTAAACTGTACTAAATTAAAAGGCTCTTTGTTAAGGTTAAGCGAAAGAGGCTGTAGTTACTTTTGGGATTGTAGAAATCCAGAGACCAGATTTCAAAAAGAAATCTCATCAACCACTGGATAGATTAGCTTCCCCGCAATTTGGGGTGAGTTAGGAAAAATCCAAGAAATGTTGAATTGAAAAAGGCAAACTTTCAATTGGATACAGACGAATGCCCTTTTTTTATTTCCTTTAACATTGGTCCCGTAAACTTGTACCAACTATGGTGAGAATGGGCAGCCGTTACAAGATGATCTGCTACCCTATTTCCTTGAAAGAAGGTGCCCTTTTTTAGATAAGCAGGTGGGTTGGGCCAAGGGGCGAAGGATCAAGTGCTTTGAGCTTTGAAACTAGACTTTCTGTGGGAATTTATTCTTTCTTCACCTTCTTGTATAATATAGTATATCCCCTTCGATTGACGAGATGTTTGTGTTCAATATTCCCTCGGTGATAGTTTTCGCAAAGACAATGTTCAAGACAATTGTCTTGTGAGTTTCCTTCCTTGGTTCGTGATTCCATAGGATCCATACTAATATGTTCTTACATATCCCCTATTTTATTTAGTCTTGCTGCCTATCAGCCTTCTAGGACTATTTAGAAGTATCTTCTAATCAAAGCCAGTTCGCCTTTATTGTGATAAGGAGTATGCTGCCTTATTCTTTTTTAGATTTGAGCTTGTTTCCTCACAAGAGAGATTGGACACGTCCTCACTCGTTCTTTTTTCAAGATCTTGGAGCCTCTTAATTGCAAAGGATGCTCGGCCAACGACACTTACCTAACTTCCCTGCCCATAAACCAAACAAGACACCTGCTTACATAGCCACCATATTGCCAGTCTAGGATTTAGTCAACTAAAATCAAATATAGAATCAAGTAAAACACTTTCAATCCTCGAATACACTAGTGTTAGGTCGCCGGGAGAAACAAAACTAGCTTTCCACTTCTCATAAATTCTGTAGTGAGGGAATGGCTCTTGTATTTATCTAGCTATTTAGTTATTTTGTGTGAACCCTAGCCATACCGAAAGAAGCCAAAGGCAAATAAGTCTAGAACTTCTCCGATGACATCATAATCATATGTTAAAGAGAGTCTCGTCGTGTTCAGATGGCTAAGCTTACCAGCAATATAACTACTTAAAGTAGGTTATTCACTCTCTGCCCGACAGTTTGATCTGGAGCTCAAAGAAACCAGAGTTTATGACTCAACTAAACATGTTCCTATCTTTCTTGGTATATGCGAGACTTTTAAGATCTAGCTCTTTTTCGGGCAAATGATTCAAATGAGAGTTGTGGAGCACGTACATAACTGGATTAGCTTACTATTGATGATAGGGCCCAAGGAACAGAAGCACCAGACTTAGTAAAGTAGAGGTCTCTAAAGCATAAAAAGAATAGGAGACTCAAATCTACGTAGGCGATCCCAATATATGACAGACCGGGGAAGCAGTGGGATCTTGCTATTGGATTGAATTTCATAAGAACTTTCGGCACAACATTAAATTAGGGTCTAAAATATGCTATTTTGGGACATTCAGGGGCAGCAAGTAGTAGATATGTGTTTACGAGACTGAGGTCAATGCATGAAAAACAAAAATAGGCCACTAGCTGGTTCATCTAATCACAAGATGAAAAAAGAGGTGTAATTTTCCAATCGGAAGAAGAATTCATGCAAAGGCAGCTAAAGAGCTCTGAAGCATTGGCTTGTCCCTCATGGATATGGTGGATCTCTAGATAGATTCTATGCCTTTAAGTTTGAAACTAAACAGAGGAGTTAAATTAGAAGAGAAATGGAAATAACTCAACTCGCAAGAAAGAGGAGGCAGCCAAAGGCTATTAAACCTCGATAATTAATTAGACCAGACATGAATAGAAATGAAACTCATAGGTTGTTACAATCTTGGCTTTGTGATTGAAAGATATAGATTCATATCCATGGGCTCTCCTTTTAGTAAGAATATGTGCATGAGTGACTTAGTGGTTAGCTAATACCATGGCATGATGGGAAAATCCCTCTTCTGATGGTTGAGCGAGTAAAGCCCTTTGCTTGAAATAGTGAACGCGTGGATACTACCAAGAGAGCTTTAAACTTGAATCTGCAGGAGATGTAAATACTTATTTTCGCCTCTGCAATAAAAGTCATAGGATGCTAGCTTGATTGATTGGTATATTAAAGGTCTTCCGTCTAGCCTCTTGCTCCTTGTCTCAGACAGAGCCCAACGGGTAAGGAAAGTGCTATTAGGCCGGAGTGCCTTTTTTAACAGCATTTGGTGATTTCATTAACCAAGAGTGGGAACATGTCTTTCTTTTCCTTTTTCATTCTTAAAAATAGGTATCCTCATTCAGTCTCTCAACTAATATCTACGAATGATATTAATATTGTACTCGAGCGAAGTGCCCCATCCCTTTGAGGGGCAGGAGCGGTTTAATCCTTAGGTTACTGGAAGTTCTTTAAGGAGCTTAACCTCAAAGTTTACATGATCATGCAAATAAGGAGTGTTGTTTTTTTCTTGAAAACATAACTCCTTGAAAGTCTTTATAATGGATATAGTTTATATAAAGAAAAAGGTTATGAAATTAAAAATGGTTCTTCCAACTGGGGGACTGCTTGTACCGTTGTCTAGACAAAGCGAGGACCCTCTGAAAAAGCCAAGTCAATAAAGAAAAGAATCTGAGTGAATCAGAGTAATTACACTCAATGCTTTTATCTAGCCTTAAGCCAAAGTAGTCAGTAGTCATTGTTCCTTTGTGCGACCAGTTGCGAGTTTTGGCATGTTGAGGGGTTAAGACGCATTAGTAGCGCATCTTATCTTTCAAATGTGTGAGTAAAGACAGCCCTTAGTCCGCCTACGGTAACAAACATAGCAATAACTTACTATTGAGGGACTCACTCCCTAATCAGGCCAAAGTGCATCAGGTTCATTTTGGTGGTCCCACCTTTACTAATAAGGGAAATGCATCCCTTTCTTCACTTAATTAAGGGTAGTCATTATTAGTTAGGTATATGTGAGGAAAGAGCAGTGCTTTATTAATATTCGTGGGGGTTTGGGTCTAAGGATCCCAGCTTTATGTCAATAAGGGCACGGATAGGCGATTTGAGTTGTTAGGAAAGAGGTGGATTGAGGCGAAGACAAAACCTTTCGAAAAATAAAGTCTGTTTAGTGCCCCTCCACCGTGTTTCACTTCCTCGAAAGAAGCCTTAAGTGGGGTATAGTTATATTATAGGTTCAGGAGGTCAAAGGGGTTGGACAAAGCAAAGCTGGCAATGCAAAGCATGAGGAGCGTACTCACACGTCTTTTGTGGCAATTTGTAGGCAGGAGGGCAAAGGGTTACAGGGGAGAGTCGAGTCAAAGTAGCGGTTCTCTTTTTGCTATCTTTCCCGAAGGGCCTTTGGGACTCTTTCCTACAGGATGCAACTTATTTTGTTGAGGCGGGCCCAGTTGCTTTGTAAGTGAAATAGGGATGAGTTTAGCTAATAAATTGATGTTTTGAGTGGTGGTGGGGGTATGTAGGCCCAATTGCCTTGTTGTTGCGAAGTTGCTCTTTTCGACTTATGGAGCTGAACTAATTGGAGCTTGGGATTTCCTTATGAAATTTTAAGGAAGTGACGTGAAGGTAGCCTTACGTAAGGAGTTGATGAGAGATACGGGTCTCCACGTGTTTTGGTAGTAGGGGAAGGAAGGAGGACTTGATTGAGTTATGGTCTTGTTGTTGGGGCTCAAAATCTTCCTTGCTCGTTCCTAGGTTTTTCATTTCATTTTTTTATCACCGTCTTATTTCACTCACTAATTTCTGTAATTCATTTATCTTTTATGAATAGTTGATTGTGTTGAATGATTGATGGGTAGTCATAAATTTAGGTTATTTTTTCAAATATGCAAACAGATTCTATTTTTGGGTGATGTAAGCTTTATTTATTATTTTTCGGCATGAAACGAGTTTCAAAAAGGGTTGCATTCTTATTTATCCGTTCAGGTTTTCTTCATTTATTGCTCCATTCATCTATGTTGTGCGATTTTTAGCTTCTATTAGATTTGAACACTTCTTTATTTTGCTTCCTTTCTATTGAAAAGGAGTCTGATTTCTTCGCACTCATGAAACAACCAAAAGGTGGATGGGGATTTGTTAATTGAAGACATAGATCGCAAGCAAGGTAATTATGCAGGCCTTACTGGCTTTGCCTGCTTGGTTGTACAACTACTAAAGCAAGGCTATTTTGATATTCTATAGCTTGATAATGGCTCCTAAAGTTAACTACTAGCAAGAGCTATGCTCATTTTAGGGCTCCTAAAGTTATGGAATTGCTCTACTCCTAAGTTACTAACTATAGCTATCTAGGATCCGAAATTCTTTCATAGAAAATACCTCCCTACGCAAGAGAGTTTCTCCTCTCCTAAAGCTATTGCTCCTAAAGTAATAGCAAGAGCTAATAGCAAAAACAAAGCGAGTAACCAGTCGTTGATATCTCTTCCTATACAGCATAGCTTCCAAATAACTCAAAGCTATTGTCTTATAGAGCTTTTGTCCTTCCTATGCTAAATCAAAGGAGCTACTAGAACAACTAAGGTAGTACCCTTAGATTTTGCTCTAGCAGCTCGGAATTGAGCTTTTAAGCTTTGCTTTTGGTTTGATTTAGTTGTAGCTAATTTGGATTGAAAGCCTGTAGTAGCTTGGAGCAAACTCGATTGAACTCACACAGGGAGCAGTCTTACCCAACAAAGGCATTACAGGATGTCGACATTAGCCAATGAGGAGGTTAGGCTACAGTTAAAAGAGCTACTCGAAAAGGGCCATGGTTGTCCTAGTACATCCTCTTATGCCTTTCCCTATCTCTAAGGGGTCTTGATGCCGAAGAAGGCTCGTGGTGTATGTGCCTGGATTAGAGTTATCGCGCCCTTAACAAGATCATAGTAAAGAATTGTTATCATTTACCGAAGATAGATGTTTGATTACCATTTGACTAGTTGAGGGAGCCCGTTACTTCACCAAGATAGACAGAAAGTCGGGCTCAATCGAGAGCAAACGTTGGGTGCGTTCTGGGAAAATATACCTATTATCGATCCAATTATTATACAGGATCATATGATTTTTGTCCAAAATGCAATACGTGATCTCAAAAATAGAAAATGGGCGCTGCTCAAAGAACAACAAGAGCTCACTGTGCGGCTCTCTCCCTAGGGGAGACTAGAAGAAAGTAACAAGCGCTTAGCTTTTTTCTTTTTTTTGTGTTTTGTAATCGAGAAAAACTTACTTATCTATGATGAACATAAGAGCGATTACATCCAATGTTTTTTATGGTGGGTACTGCATCTCAATCCCCTAATACGCCAATACTCGCAACCGGTCACACTAAGGAACAACGACTACTCACTACTTTAGCTTAAGGCTAAATAAAGACATTGGGTGTAATCGCTCTGGTTCCCTCAGATCCTTTTCTTCAATGAGTTGTCTTTTTCCAGAGGGTCCTCGCATTGTCTAGACAGCGGTATAAGCAGTCCCCCCGTTGGAAGATCTAATTTCAATTTCATAACCTTTTTCTTTATATAAACTATACCCACTACACTGACTTTCCGATACAGAAAGGGTAAGAGAAAAATCACCTACCAAAAGACTTTTTTTTCGATCTCCATTCTCTAATGAATATATCTTTTCTAGTAGATCTATATTCTCTGGAAGATCCCCCTTATCCATCGGAAGATCATTATGAGAAAATGGGTGGAGGAAAATGATCAAGTACCATTTGTATAGACCAATCCTTGACCTCGATCGAATCCCCCAAGCTCACTCGAAATCCCTTTTTCTCTCTATTCTATAAATGCTTTCTTCTTGGATAAATGCGTATTGAATTGCTCAAGAATGAGTATAAGTCGTTCTAATGCGAAAATAAGCCAACAAGATCTAACATGTGTTAAGCATAGTTAGCTTACCTTATTATTAGAGAAAGGGGAAAGGGGTTGAGATGATGGTACCAAGTCATTTCTTGCATTCACTCTAGCAAGGATAGTTTTGCAAGGTAATTACATAGGCCTTACTAGCTTTGACTGCTTGGTTGTACGTCTACTAAAGCAAGTCTATTTTGCTATTCTAAAGCTTTAAAATAGATCCTAAAGCTAACTACTAGCAAGATTTATGCTCTTTTAGGGCTCCTAAATTTATGGAATTGCTTTGCTCCTAAGTTACTAAATTCAGCTATCTAAGATCCAAAATTCTTTGATAGAAATTCCTCCCAAAGCAATAGAGTTTCTCCTCTCCTAAAGCTATTGCTCCTAAAGTACTAGCAAGATCAAATAGCAAAAAAAAGCTTATAGCTAGTCGTTTTTATCTCTTCCTATATAGCATAGCTTCCAAATAGCCCAAAGTTATTGTCCTATAGATCTTCAGCCCTCCCTACGCTAAATCAAATGAGTTACTAGAACAGATAAGGTAGTAGCCTTAGATTTCACTCTAGCAACTCGAAATTGAGCTTTCAAGTTTTGATTTTGGTTTCATTTAGCTGTAGCTGATCTGGATTGAAAGCCCGTAGCAGCTTGGAGCACACTCGATTGAACTCGTACAGGGAGCAATCTTACCCAACAACGGTGTTACAGGATATCGACATTGGGCAATGAGGAGATTAGGCGGCAGTTAAAAGAGCTGCTCGAAAAAGGTCATGGTTGGCATAGTACATCCTCTTGTGCCTTGCCCCTATCTCTAAGAGATCTTGGTGCCGAAGAAGGTTTATGGATCATGTGCATGGATTAGGGTTATCTCGCCCTTAACAAGAATCGCTATCCTTTACCAAGGATAAATGTCTGATTCCCATTTGACTAGTTAAGGGGGCCCATTACTTCACCAAGATAGACTGACTTTGTGTTAACAGATGGTTGGTCTGTTCATGGGGTTTCTCAAAAAAATCTTTTCACAGTGGTTAGATGTGTTGTTGATCTTGGTGTCTTCCATTTTTGGGTTCTTCATTTGTTTTGATTTTATTTTATGTTTGTGTTTTATTTTTCTTATCTTTCTTTGTGTTGTTAACTTGAATGGTTGTGTTGTAATTGGTTTCCTCCTTAGTTGTGTTGTTTTCCCTCTGCCTGAGGGCCTTTTTCTCTTTGGCCTTCTATTTATTGATGAATCCACTCCTTCCTTTAATGAAATAGATCGGTCTTCCCGCTTAATCAGTACAAGATTCCTGTCCTCGCTTCTCTTACTCAAATAGGAGGTGGGTATAGTACTTTACTTCCTCTAGTTCAAGAGTTACAGATCAAGAAAAGGGCTTTCATTAGCATTATTAGTTGTAATTGGCACTCATCCCGCTACTCTTGCTTTCTCGAGCATCGATGGAGCAAGGAGTTCATCGATTGAAGTATTTAAGTATGAGTGAAGTTTATGTTCTCTACTATCTCACACCCTAAACTCAGAATCTAACCATTAGAGATTGTAGGTTCCAGACACAGGTACTTGTCGTTTATTCTTCTTTGATCGAGACTCATTTTTCTTGGTCTATTGAGCCATAAAGACTGTTTGACATTGATTTGGTTCAGTAAGAGTTGGTTGGATTGAGTCACGGAGAGATCTAAGTTGTATTTCTGAGTTGTCCTTTTATTTTCTTTATTGCTAGTTATTTCTTTTCTCGCATTTTAGGTTGGTTACAGGCCTGGATGTTTCATTCACCCATTTCCTTAACCGTTTGAATACCAAAACTCAAGAGGTAGATTGATTTCTAGACACTTGTTGACAGAGACTCTAGCTTTACCATCAGGTCCCTTGTATCCCAAACCTTCTGTCTTGATGACTGTATAGTCATCCTTGAACACGATTTGCAGAGACGCCAACAGAATATAAAGTACATTAGGAAACTGCTTATCCCATACCTATTTGGGATCAAGGCCTTACTTTTTTATCATTTGAGGAGTCTTGTCACTGTACTTTAAGAACTCTGATGCCTCACTAAAGTGTAGGTCTTCCATTTCTTCCTGAACTCGATTAACCTGAATCTTTTTCCGGTAACTTAAATCTCACGCCAAGCAAGACCTCCATTGTCCCTTTCTTTTATCCATCCCGCTTCCTTCTTTTCTTTATTCCAATAGAGTCTAAGGCAAAGCTAAAGTGGTTCGTATGCCTACTCTACCAACTTGACGAAAGGGAACGAACTTTGTTTCACTTTCGGGTTTATGGATTGGATTCATTCAGCATTACGCCTTTTTATCGTGATGCTTTGGTTACTGACGAACGCTTCCAAAGGCGACCCTCTTGAGTTTTCGACTGTTTTCTAGATTAAAGTAGCCTTTCATCGCCCTACCAAATGAAAGAAGTCACTATCAAACATCTCGCCCTACTGAAGTACCAAAGGTGCACTCAACCCAGTGACTAAGAAATGGGTTTGCGCTTGAATTTTAGTGATGAGGTCGAAAAGAAGGAAGTAGGCCTCTTATTGAATTATTATGGTTCTTCATTTTCCTTTAGAATGAAAGTCGCTATGAAGCCCTTACTACTTACTTCGTTTGATTCAAAAGGTGAACATCCGCCCCCCCCCCCCCCCAACTAGTCGTAAACTCAGGCCAGAGAGCTCTAAATACTACCATTTGCATAGACCAATCCTTGACCTCGATCGAATCCCCCAAGATCAGTTGAAAGGCCTTTTTCGCTCTATTCTATAAATGCTTTTGTCTTGGATAAATGCATATTAAATTGCTTAAGAATGCATATAAGTCGTTCTAACACGAACTGAGAGGCTTCGTACTGTCCTTGTTGGTCCAGCTGCCTATTACATAATCTAAGTCAGTCCCCCTTGAAAGAAAAGAAGGGAAACCACTATTATTTTAGGAATTCGGCTGGCTAATAGAAATCCCTACTCGTAGAGGCCTGAAGCGAGCATTTAGTAAAGGTCAGTATTGACCTTACCCTTATTTACTTTTTGGGGGGCTATCTAACCATAGAGAGGAGATATCGTTAAGGAATGGGCATCTGAACTGGGCCAAGCTCTTAGAATGAATGGGTACTTCGGTACTCTTCGACTAACAATGTGAATTGGACTGGTAGTATCCGAACACACTTAAAAAAAATTTAAATCGATTGATGACCTTTTCCTTTCCCGAGAAACTAACAGCCGAACTTGTTAGAAGGCTATTAAAAAGAGTTATAACCTACTTAATTAAATAGAAAGAGAATGTGGTGGTACCGTGAAAATATGCTCAAAGAATCTTTCGTAGGTCTCGGAGTCTCGATTTTATAGAATCGGAGCAAGCCCTAATAAAGAATAGGTTGAATGAACCAGACACCATACCTCACCCAAAATCCCACTACAAAAAATAAAGGAAAGCACCTGCAGCGTACAAGCGAATGAGTCTTTAGGTAGTCTTTCCCTATTTTTGAGCTTGGTTGGTTAGCTCCTTTCGTACTTGTATTGTATTTTCTTTTCATTGAGTAAATCGCTGATTGGTCGGTTTGCGAGTGATGAGCTGATCTCGGGGAAAAGGTTAGACTTTAAAAGTGAGTTCAGAGACAAAAGTGGTCAAGGGGCTAGTTGACTCGCATGCTTACTGCTCAGTGGAAGTAAGTACTAAAGCGGACGTTGTCACTGATTAAACTAATCTCAAATCATATCGGGTTGCGTTTATGGGGGGAGGGTAGGATTTTGGTTTGTTGGAATCCTGGGGAAAAGGATATAGTTTTGATTAGCTAAAATGCTAAAGTCGCACACTGTAGAGTGGGTGCCATCAACAACACTTGGAGTTGCTTTGTGTCTTTTGTATATGGTGAAAACTGCCATATAAGGAGAGAATATCTTTGGCTTGACATTGATGCCATGCTACTATTGTTTAGGGTAGACCTTGGTTGGTTGTTGAGGATTTGAATGCTATCAGAAATCAGAATGAAAGTATTGGGGGGTCGCTCATATGTTTTAGGTGGCCTACATGGATGGATAAGTTTAATGTATGCATTAATAATGCTGAGTTAGATGATTTGAGGTATGGGGGAGCTTTCTACACCTGGTCAAATAGAAGAGAATATAGTCCTATCCTTATAAAACTTGATAGAGCTCTGACCAATATATAATGGGAGAACACCTTCCCAGGTTCTGAAGCACTATTTTTACCTGCTAGGGTATCTGACCACTCTCGTATGATCATTAAACTTACAGATATGCCCGGGGAAAAAACCATACAGATTCTATCATTGTTGGGATGATCACCCTCACTTTTTGACTTTTGTTGATGAGGGTTGGAGAGGGTAAGCTTCAGGTACTCCAATGTATCGGCTTTGTACTAGGCTGAAAATATTCAAGAAGGAGAAGCTGAATAAGGATCAATTCTCTGACCTGTAGAATATGGCTTATAGACTTTGGACTTTGAAACTCGCGAACATGTGTCTTCTATCAAATGGGGATCAAAGAACTACCAGTTTGTGAACTCGATTTTGGCTACTCTACTGGTCCTGAGTTCCTCCTGATAGAAACCTCATGCCGCTCTGTTTACTGCGCTCGCATACTCGTGTCTAAACTCTTCGAGTTTGGCAACACTACATTCTAGGTAGACCACTATGATGATGCCTCATCAAAGATAACATGTGGTGAGGAATATACTTTATTGGTGGTGGGATCAACACATCTCCAACCTTTCTTCTGCTAATTGTACCCAGTAAACATACACCGTATCACCTTCTTTTCCAACTTTTTCCTCAACTGGTCGGGCACACAGATGTAGCAAACGCGCCCAAATACTCTGAAATGTGAAATAGTTGTATCTCTCTTGTATAATACCTGGTATGGAGAGAGAAAACTAAGATTCACTTGAGTTAATATGTTGATGACACGGGCTTCAGTCATCATGCATTCGGCTTGGCTGCACATTCTTCTTATTCATCATGTGATTTCGCCAAGATGTCGATTCCTCCTCTTCGCGACTCCATTCTGTTGTGTAGTATAAGAGCAGGCAAATTGTCTCAGAATCCATTCAAGTAAGCACTAACTTCTATGATGTGTATTTCCCTCCGGAGTTTGTCCTCAAACATATTTTTCTTTGCCTTGACTTTCTAAATAACATTCTTCACTAAGCTTCTGAACTCCATGAACTTTTGAAAGACTTCATACTTCTCTGCTAAGAAATATACCCCATGAGTAATCATCAATAAATGATTGTAAATACTACCATTTACATAGACTGGGTTGTAAATACTCATACCATGTTCTTGGCTCAATTACAATGTGCCTGACCGCAATCCACCAACAATAATTCAGTGTATGGAACCAAGCCGTGTTTCTAGTAAGTAGCTACATTCCATGCCTCTCGAATTGTCCTTTGAGGTTCCTCTAGTTATCTTCTTGAATCACTCTAAGTATAAGACCTTGAATTTCCCCTTTGTCTTCTCTCTATGGATAGAGCAATAAGGAATGCATTATAAGAAAGATGACGTATCCCTTTCCTTCCTTATTGTACTTGTAGTTGAGTAAGAACGTTAAGCTTCTAGTTTTCACTAGTATGCGAAATGTATGGTTGCCATACCAACCCTATTACCTCCTAAATGTTTATAAAAAAATCTTACCTGAAGGAGAGTGCATTGAAGTTCCTATCGAAAAGAGGGAAGTGCGTAACATCTAATAGTTGGTTGTAGTTCCTGTAATCCAATATATCTTTTATCGAAGAGCTAGGTTACGAAAGCAAAGAGTAGCGATGACTCTTTGGAAAGACATCCTTAGCAGGATATTCCTTCAGTCCAATGAGGATAAAGAGTGAGAAGTCTTAGCCTCCATCTTTTAACCTTCTATTGGTGTCTCAACATCTGCAACCAATTATCCTAAAGGAGTCAATGGTATGCCCTTTTTTGAGGATCTTATTTTCATCTTTCCCTACAGTCACCCTCTTCTTTTCCCTTAAGATATGGGAGAAGCCCATCTGAGAGTGCCTCTTAAAAATTATTATCATATGCCTTTTCGTTGTTGCTGTTATTTCTTTTAATTAAATAGTTTGATTTGTTCTCTGAACCCTTAGGGACCTAGCTTCCCTTCCTTTCCATGCCTGGGAGATCTCTAAGGCTTCTTGCTTTCCCTATTGATGTTCCTAGCTACCTATTATAATGGTATTTCATTCTTTTGGAACCTAACTATAGTTACTAAGATGGAAGTTTAATCCCTTGGTGAGTTAGTTCCTAAAGACTCAAAAATTCGTCAAACAAAGGCGCGGATGGAAGGCATATTAATTTAAGGGTATCTAGATGACTACTTGTAATAGAATCTCTTTCCTGATGTTAGGATGTAGCTTCATTTACTTGCGTGGTAGTGAAGTAAGGTTTCTCAGCTTCATTTATAGTGAGTTCTTTCTTTCTTTTTAGTTCTTCCAAGGTTTTATAAGGGAGAGTTAATCGAAGGAAGGATAAGAATAGATTAGCTGGTAACTCTTTCACTTTGGAGAGTTGTATGTAACTAGGTTCTTTATGGAATGAAATAGCTGAGGCAATCTCCTAAGCCATAAGAGATGAGGATAGAGTTATCATTGATTGGGAATGAAGGAAATAGTAATCCATTCAATAGGACCTTACCCTAAAGAACTCAAAGGGAGGTAATGGAATGAAGGGATCTACAAGAAGCTGAAAAGTCGTAGTGCGCTAGCGAGTTAGCGCGACAACTTAGTGTCTTGTTTTCTTCACTACTTTTTTTTACATAAGGTTAAACAAAATCGGTTTCTAATGCTTGTAGATTGCTTCTATCCTTAGTCAATTTTGGACTGAAGTTGTTCTGGTTGCCATATATTTTTTGAACCGAATACCTTCCTATTTCTTTAGTAATGGCATCTCTAGTCTGTCTCTTTTTTAGAGAAGATTTTCTTCCTCGCCTAACTATGAAGAGCTTCGATTCTATCGAGAGAATATGTGGTGGTAAGCCCCGCAGCTTCATCTAGAGTCTAGCATCCAGTCATGTAGGAAGACTAACCCTAGCCACTATGATCCCACCCCCAACTCTAGTTGACAAGCACCTTCCTTGGTTGGGTCTGGTCCCCTTTTCCATGATCCCAAAAGCCTGACCGCCTGGTTTATGAGCCTCTTTCTGATCCCCTCACCCAATCTCATGATAAGCAAGTCGAGCAGGCCCCGCCTTAACCTATCCCAAGACAACCAACCCATACCAGGCTACTGGTATTGCTAAATGCTCTGCCACGAAGCAAGCTCTCCCGAATATGACAGATGCGGACCACACCCAACCCTAAAGAAGTAAGAGGAAGAAAGTAGTTGGACAACTTTATACATGAGGGTACATTAATATTTTGAGAATTGGCAACATTGTCCTATTTGATCTAGTCAGGGGAAGGGGTGGGAACTTTTTTAGGTGTAGTAATACTAAAGTAGTCGGCCTAACCTTCAGTTCTCGTAACCAATTTTTTCTTTCTCACTCCTTATGTACTTTTTATGAAATGTGGGGAAAACGGTGCCCTCTACTTCTACTTCTAACTAAAGACGAAGAGCTTGCATTGCAAACAAATAGAGGTCCCACCCGTTTGAGCCGATGCGAGCCGGAAAGCATGCCGATAGTTTGAGTCGCGAAAGGGTCGCCTTCTTAAATTAATTATATTATTCTAATTATAATAATAATAATAATAATAGATATATAATATTCTATATATAGCTATAAATAATAAGAAAAAAAATCGAAAATCATTTTTTTATCAAATTGTTCATTCCTAGGAAAAGTAAGAAGCAGATAGAGCAAAGGCCTCCTCTTTTCGTCCGCTCTTCCCTAAGTGAGAGAATTGCATGTAGAGATCCGTAGGGTCTTATAGTTTAATTGGTTGAAACGTAACGCTCATAACAGTTATATTGTAGGTTCGAGCCCTACTAAGCCTACCACCCTCTTCTCTCCAACTGATACAAGGCAGTCGAAGTCCCCGCCACACTCTTAGTTAATGGGGAAAATCTCAATCTAGCGACGGCACCTGAAACCCCAAGACTATGATTTATGCTCCCTCAACATGCATTTGAGCAAGCTTCTAATCAACCTCGTATCTATCTAGATCCTTATTCGTACTCCGCCTTAAGCCTTCTCCTCATAGATGTGAACCTAACCCAACCTATGTCAGGGAATGAGTTGATGGATGGGGAGAGTCATCCGTTGATCCTTGATCTGATCCAGGAGAGAGAGTTCGATAGGCTTGGTTTTATGCCTTTCTTAATGATTGAAGTCTTCGAACCTTTCCTGAGCTTGAAGCCATCAATCCCTTATTTGCCGAGCCTTTTCGGGCATTTCGCTCTCCCTCTTCTTCAGAAGACTACCCAATTCTGCCAAATGGTTGGCCTGAACTCTGAAACCTAAGATTGCTTCCCCCTTTTCCTTTTCTAATGAGGCTGACTATGCCTTGACTACTGATGCATCCAGCTCTCGATCTAGAGTAGAACTACTGATTCAACAACTGTTATTAGTGGTTGTAGTGGTGCTTCAATAACATCGTCAATAGCATTGTCAATATCAAAAGCGTCATCGAGTGCTCTTGCCTATAAGTTAGGGATTGGGTCTGGTCCTATCTGACCCTTGCTTCATACGTATAAGGAATTTTTCTATGTTCCCCGCTTGCTTGTAGCCATTATTGAGAATCAACGCCGAGTTGGGGCCCTTAAAGTAAGCTATTCAAAGCAGTAAGGAGATGTTTTTGGTTTGTTAGCTGAGTTCCTTTCTACAGGGACACCCAAGCAGTGGGGGTATGGGGTAAGGGAGCAGACAAATCAACAGGCGGTTAGTCCGCTAAGTCAAGCTAGTCCAGTTAAGCTAGTCTAAGCAATTATGTAGTCACTTCACTTGCTCCTTCGAAAGACTAAGGGAGATCTTCACTCAGATAACTGGAAAGGGTCCACAACAAAAAAGTGGGGTACGGGGGGATCCATAATGTACTACTCATTTACCGAAATAATCATAGGAACTGCTTCCATTAAACGCTTATCCCTTACAGACGACTTCCTTGAACATGACTCCCCTTTGCGTAATCCATGTGGGACGACTTGCTAAAATAATACTTGCTATTAACTGAAGGCGTGACGCTCATGATTCTTTCGAGGAAGGGATGGGTCTGATCAATTCACTTCCTTGATTGATCGAAAGGTAAGCCCAAGCTTGAGTTGTCTCTACTTGGATTCGCTGGACTCTGTCTGGGTTCGTCTAGATTTGCATTGCTTGCCTTGATTTACTTTACCCATATTTTCCTGGCTTAGACTGGGTGAACTTCCACCTTTGAAATCCCCATACCTTACTAGATCCCCCGCTCCCAAACAAGACCACAACTCAATCGATGCCTCATTCCTAGAGCTGGCAATTTTTTACCCGATAACCCATTTACGATAATAACCCGAAATGACCCGATTAGCTTATATAGATTTAAGAGTACCCAAAACTTATACTAAAATAAAAATCAACGTGGCCTAAAAATGATACGACTAACCCGAATTTCCACCCCTACTCATTCCTTCCCCCACTACCAAAAGACATGGAGACCCATATCTCTCGTCAGCTCCTTACCTAAGGCTCTTTTCGTGTCACTTCCTTGAACTCGCTTAAGGAAATCCAAAGTTCCAATCAGCTCATCTCCATAACTCAAAAACAACAACTACACAACAACAAGGTAATTGGGCCTACAGACCCTTACCACCACTCAAAACACCAATTCTCCTAGTAACCTTAACCCATACTAACTTAAATCCAGCAATGCCCTCAAGCGATCCTAATTTAGTTGAATCCACTAGTGTTAGATTGAAAGCCGAAATCAAGTATTCCCTTCTTTTTAGAGGGATGATCATGTCATTGCAGATAGTAGGGTGGTTAAAGGGGGCCGCTATCTAAAGTGGGGGTTGATATTGAACCTTTTTACTTGCTATTGGATTTCGTCGGGCTGATCATTCTGTATGTAATGCTACTCTGACTGATGCAGACGAGGAGATAGAAAAGGACTTCTTTATAATGAGCGAGCGTATTGAAGGCTTACCACTCTTTCGATTCCATACCGACTTCATTCACGATACTTGGAAAGTGCACTGAACTCACTCTACTCGATCGGTTCATTTGATCAGTGGTAGCTCCCACCTAACGGCTACCATATGGATTTCCATACTCAATTATATATAGTTTAGGAATACATGTATTCTCCCATCTCGAGTTCATGAATAAGCTGTCCCATCCACTGGATGGGGTGGCCCCTTTTCGATCTCACGTCACTTGACCTTTTCAGGTGAAAAATGACAGTTCCCACCTTCCTAGCGGTGCTTCGCTTCTCCGGCCATCCCCGTCCCTCTGTGGGTACGAGTTGTCTCCCTGGACGAACCCTCCAAATCAATCCAATCCAATGGTGAATTGGTTATTCATTCCATTGACCCCATCTAATCTACGAACGGTACGAGAGATGCTGCTAGGCTAGCCAAGGGGAAAAATACATAACCATGAAAAACTAGAACTTGTTACCTTCCTCCCAATCCATGACATCTTCGAATGAACAGGGAGGGAAGGAAATAGGTAAGAAAGGGAGGGCATGGTTGTTCCCATCTCAATATCCCCTTACTATTAATAGGGGGTATTCGATCGGCGGTGAGGCTAGCTATCCCAGTTTCCCTATTCCCGCTTCAATGCGTTATTTTGTTTATTAATACTCTTCCTCTACTAGATAGTTTATAACCTCAGAGAGAGAACCACCAGCTGACCCTATTGGTGATTCTAAATATCCCAAGTGAGAAGGTTGCGACACCCATCTACCCTTTAGGAAACTCATTGGCTTCACCGAACTAACAATCATCGAAAAGAGGGGATAACCAGTTAACTGAGACCTTCTAAAGATTCCAATGTGTTTCCATTGATGAGATCTAAACTACCGGTACCAGCAGCAGCCCATGACCTAGACTCCTTATCAAACTGATCCATCGAGGGAATCCAGTTCCAATGAACACCCACTTCCATATCTTTATTCTGTCTAGCTATTATCCAGGGAAAGGTACGACGAATCCTCGAATGAATCTCCCCATCTATCTTATGATCTCCCAGCCCCAGTTTAAGTAAGTTAAGGGTGCAAAGGATTCAAACGAAGAGTGATCTCCCATCAGGGGCCAAGTCACTATCCATTTATCTATGTCCAATCGGGGAAGGGGAACCCAAGTAACGACAACTGCTTATTCTCAATCGAGTAGAGCCAAACCAAAAGTTATGTATCTTATGGGCCCCATACTGGGAACCATAGGCGGATAGGCCCATCAGTAGGAGCATAAAAAGCCCTCCCTATTTGCAGTATACAGATGATAGGCAATGGAACCAATAAGCTAAGACCCTAATTACCGTGCCTATCCATCCAGAAAGGAACTCCCCACGTTCTCCCACTTCTTCTGCCACGTAACCATGAACTCTCATTCAGAAAGATGTATATCAAACAGTAGTGATCCCTTTTATTGCACAACCTCGATCGATTGGCCCTTTAGAGATCGGGAAGGGGAATCCCATTAATAGAATCCAGTGCCACCTATCCTTTAAAGCGAAGCGAAACCCACCACTTCAAGCGAACCTCTGAAGCCATCTATTCCATCGACTAGATCTGCACATCGATTGATTCGACTCCATCTCCACCAGCTTACTAGAAGCAATGCTCTCCCAAGGCAGGAACTAGTTCAACCAGATCAATAAGAAGTGGGTCAAGATCAACCACCTTTCTAGCGGACTCTGTTCCTATTCCCACCTTTTGATATTAACTTTTATGTGGGCTATGTTGTCCCTATCTCTTAAAGCTGTATATTTGATGCTGTCTTTTTTGTCTGGTGCCCTGACCTGGCTGTTGATTGTCTATCTCAATGCGATGCTTGCAAGATTTCCTTAATGGCACTAAATTCCCCCAAGGGCTCTCTGGATTAACAAAAGGCGCCTATAACTACGGATATTATGATAACGAGAATCACATCATATAAAAGAAGTTATACTACCAGTCTTAGTTACAGGTGCAATTTCAGATCCAGTTATTTGTTAGGAGTAGGGGATCGCAAGTTTCATTCCCATATCTAGACCAAGGATCCCTTTCTGTTGATACTGATCTCCCATACTATTTGGAGGGCAGGTAAGAGCCTGTTGATTATGCAGTTGATGGAGCTTTTGATGTAGCAACATCACCAACCGCTAGAGAATCAATTTGAGATGCATAAGTATTTGCACCAAGTCTTTCACCTTCTTAATAGCACCTGGAGTAGGTTTTGTACCTGCATCGGGCTCTGATATTATCATAGATCGAGATAAAGAATCTGTTTGTGATCCAGTTCATGAACAAGCCTAAGAGTCTGAGTTTAGGGTGGTAGAGAGCCAGATTTTTATTCTTGAGAGATTCAAATGCTCGTGATTAGGATAAACCACAAGGTGATGGACAGCATAAATAGGGAATCCTGTAATTAGGAAAGCCACCGGGTACCCTACCATAGCTACTATGACTACTACTATAGTATAGGGGTTATAGGAGTTTAGGAGAAAAACAACACCAGGTTCATATGACTCGACTTCTTCTTCAACTGATTCAACCAATTGTTATTCAGTCTCAAAATGAAAAGAATGCACCTGCCTTTCACTCTGTTGCTGGGATTAGTTCATTGACTAGATTATATTGTTTATAAACTAGGTCTCGAGACTTTCATCTGGATCATAAACTTTCGAACGAACTATGCATTTGCTCCCTTCACAATGCAATTGAATCTCCATCTCCATAATAATCTGTGCATGGAGGATAGGGATCTGCTAGGATAAGAACTAAAATGGATGCCATCTACTTAGGTTAAATCTTCT
Organism: Sambucus nigra; assembly: GCA_949130495.1. NCBI lineage: Eukaryota > Viridiplantae > Streptophyta > Magnoliopsida > Dipsacales > Adoxaceae > Sambucus > Sambucus nigra. Next base: position 686,499,779 of record OX422208.1, read on the forward strand.
ATATTCTAACTAAGAAATGAGCCTTGGTCCATTTCATCGTTAGGAGGACTAACCGATCTAATTTTTCCTTTCGCCCTCCTTCATAGGGTTGGTGTGGCTCTGTTACTAACCTTAGCCCTAGTTTTTCCCTCGAACTAATAGTAAACCACCTCATGTGCCACGATAGGAACCTATATAGCCCACTTTATATGCCAAATAGAGGGCCTCCTATTGACTTTATACCAGAAAGGCACTTATAAAGGAAGGTTGGTCAATTAATAGGAAGCTACTCTTATCTATTTTAGCTTTTGTGCCCACAAATAAGCAAGCCTAGCTTCCTGTCCGAAGGTAGCTCGTTATGAGTGAATCGTCATAATGCCCAAGTCATACACTGTAGAATGGATGTTATTGGCAACACTTGAAGTTATTTTGTGTCTTTTGTATATGGTTAAAACTGCCATATAAGGAGAGGGGGTCTTTGGCTGGACATTGGATTCCATGATACTATTATTGAGGCTAGCCCTTGGTTGGTTGCTGGGGATTTGAATTCTATCAAAAATAAGAATGAAAGTACTAAGGGGTCGCTCATATATTTTAGGTGGCCTAGCTGGATGGATGAGTTTAATGTCTGCATTGATAATGCCGAGTTAGATTATTTGAGGTATGGGTTAACTTTCTACACCTGGTCAAATAGAAGAGAAGATAGTCCTATCCTTAGAAATCTAGATAGAGCTCTGACCAATATAGAATGGGAGAAAACCTTTCCAGATTTTGAAGCACTATTTTTTTCATGTAGGGGTTTCTGACCACTCTCCTATCATCATTAAACTTGTAATACACTCCTGACACACTTGGTCGGCACTAATAATTTACTTCATGTATGACTTCGTCTTTGATAAGTCAAGAACAAGAAGACTATAAAACTTCATATACAACTTAAACAGTGACAAACAAGTTTTACCCGACTAAGTTAAATGCAGGAAGACATGTATACATTCCTAATTATGGGAATACGCACATACATTCTTCATACACTCGGTCACCACTAATAATATGCTAAACTTGGACCAATAAAACTATTTATAGTTCCGTCTAAGTGAATTAGTAGAATCTATAGCCTTAAAATCAAGTTTAATAATTCATTATTAAACGATAACTTAGTTGACTAGTTGATTAAATGATCATAAGTAGACAACACAAAAGTATGAATTTTTATTCAAATATTAATTGTATTACATACATGATCAAATGAGTATGAAATACATAAAATTTATTCGGCTGGATGTTTTCCTTGAGTTTTGGAAGTTTGTTGCACTCTCTCCATACCAACAAGAGGATCATCCATGGTATAAGCGGAATTGATAAAGTTAAAATCCCTCAACATTTGCCTATTACTCCTGCTCGGCACATTGAGCAGATAAAGAGGATGAACTATTTTATAAACATCATGCAAACTATAATCTCCTAAGTATTTGGTAGCATCCGGAGGAATCCATGATATGTCCAACTTGAATGGGGGATTATTATAATCTAGCAAACCAGGCTCATTCCAATGCCATAGCTTGTTGTTTCGATTATATTTCAGCAAAGTCAGACAGTTGGTCCATCCCCATCTGTAGCCTTCATTATGGCTCTGGGAAAGATGGTCATCAATGTGGCTAAGGGGGTCATTGTAGCCTTCCATCCACACCTTCCTGGGTTGTTTGTGAAATTAAAAGGTTAACCTTTCAACCTAATATTGAAGTTCATTCAAGACATCACTCTTCACTTTCAACTAAATAGATTGGTTGGCGATGGCTTTATGCTTAGCTTTCTACTTCATAGGCAACTCAGCAATGGCTTGATTCTTCGCCTTTAATTGGGAACTTTGGTCGGCTAGTGCTTTATTGGTTCTTGCCTCATCTACAATTGGTCGGCTAGTCCTTTATAGCCTAGAAGTTTGCTCATGTTTGGTTTTTTGAAGTGCTTCAAGTTCTTCTACTAGTCTGATATTCTCAACCTCCAAGAAAGAAGCACCCTCATCAACACCACTAGCATATGACTTCTTCAAGATGTCTAACTCATTACCGAGCTTATTATTTTCCTCTTTAAGAAGTTTTGCTATCTCCCGAGCTTCATCTACTTCTCGGTTCAATAGAAAATCTTTTCTTCTATGCATGGAGTCATATTCTTCCAGTTTCTTCTCAAAGCCCCAACCTTCACTCAAAACTTTATACTTCGCCTCATAGTTAACATGGAGTGAAGCTAAAAAACTTGTGTTCTTCTTGTAGATCTTCAATCATTATATAATAAGAAACATTATTAGTCGCTGCCCTGTACAACAAGCAATGAATGTGAATGTATGACTCCTTAACTTGGTCAGACACATCTGGACCAAGCAAGTCGACTAAGTCTACTTCAGACAAAGGAATATGGTCATCTTCCAAAATATTTCTACTCCACCTGAGTAGGTCGGATTCAGCAAAAACTATGGCCTTCTTCCTAGCATCAAACTGAAAATTGCAAATGTAAGCACACAAATGTGATTACTGAGAAAGACTAACACCAAGTGTGTAATTTCATGAAGATAATTCAACCAATAAAGAAGGCATAAGTATGGTTAATAGAACACATTTATCTAAACAAAGAAATGTTTTCATTAATAACCAAGAGGTGTTACATAATGATGATATAGTTACAAGACAGAGGAAAAAAAAGAAAAATAAAGGAGTTAAACCTTCTCCTTATCCTGAGCATTGCTCTTAGAGGGTAGGTCAGCAGAAGGAGTTGACTCATAAATGGGATTTAAGGCAGACCTAACAGGTTAAATGCAGGATTCTTTAGACCCTTCCTCATCATCAAAATATTCCTCCAAGTTTGGAGGAGATTCTGGATTATGCCTCAGGAATAATTCAGAATCCTCTGCAGTGTCGACCTCCTTAAGGGCATCCGACCAGCCATCCTTAAAGGATTTCTTCCTAATGAACTCAATTTGAGCGAAGGCAGCAAGAAACGCCTTGGCCCAGCTTTTATTGAAGGGACCTTCTTTTATTTTCTTATTTTTGGTATTCTCTGTAACTAGTTCAGAGGATAGATCAGCATCTTTATCCTCGGCAGACTTCAATAGGGCTTTATTTTCTACCAACTTATCCTCAGCCATCTTGGCCTTATTTTCAGTAGCTGTCAAATTAGTTTTAACGGTTACTTGTTTTTCCTCAGCAATTGGTGGCTCAATCATTATCCCTCTTCAGTTCTTCTTCCCAAGCTTTCTTTTTTGACTCCAATAAATGCCTTGAAGTCTCCACACACTACCTTAGACCCTCAAGGGCCTCTTCAACATCTCCTCCAGAAGAACATATTTGATTGTCCCTCTCCATCAGTTGATTAAAATTCACCAAAAACTGCACAAAGGAAAACATCAGATTACAAGGAGTACCAGGAGAAAAAGCAAGACATTAAGTGAAAGTAACGAAGGGGAAAGAGTTACCATAACCAAATATTGGAAAGCATTTTCTGCCAACTTTAATCGTGGCAGGGGATTAAGGGTTGCTCATCAGCAGAATGGGTACCAATTTTGATAAACTTATTGGACACACAAGGATGGATAACAATAGAGGATAGCCCTGCAACAACAAAATCCTCCTGAATCTTCTCGACAAACTCTTGGTCGGCAGAATCTTCTCAACTTTATTATCAGAAAGAACTTTTCTTAACCTCTTGAACTGAGGTGCAACAGTATCAATCTTCCCAACAGTGATGACTTTGGGAACTTTTTCAGCAACTTTAGAGGTTTTCTCTGGCTTCTTAGCATCAATAGACTTTCCAGTCTTCTCGGTAACTCTCGTAGCACGGGGAGACAAAGATCCAGTCATCAAGTCAAGAATTTTTCTCTTTCCCATGTTATCAAGTGGTGAGGTGGGAACAGTAGAAATTTCTAACGACTCAAAAAAGGATGAAGTCCCAAAATACTTCTCAGCCCCTACAGACTCCTCAGTCAAAGAAGTAATAATTGGTTCCTCTTCAAGATTTATGGGGCCTAAGGCTGCAGTAAGTGGGGGCCTAGCAACAAAGGAGGTAATTCATCTCCTGAACTGCAACAAGTACGAGGAAACTCTTGGGTGATCCTCACCAATTTTCTAATGAAGGTTCCATAGGAATTTCAATTCACGAATATTAACGTCCTCTTTTTTAGGAAACTTCTTCTTGCTCTCTAATGTGCAAAAGAGGACAAGAAAATACTAGTCAGCATATCATTAAATAGTTGGTTAGCAAAAAGAGAAATACTGTAATTAAATTCAACAACCTATGTCATGTCATACTTGGGGGCACCCGGGCCCATTATACACTTTTCCTCTTGAAGAGGGGCATGTTGCCGATTCTTCGCAATAACTCCATAATCAAAATAATCTTTGTTGGAGTATGGCAAATTGAAAACTAGGGCTCTATTGGTAAACATAGTTTTCATGTAGAAAGTGTTATCACTGGTAACTCATTTATAACAGAACATCAACTCAAGGATGCTAATATGGGTTCCATGTATTTGGTTAAGCCTATGTATCCCGTTTACCACTCTCCAGGTGTTGGGGGATACTCTAGCTGGAATGACATAAAAATATTGATAAAACTCTAAACATAAACGATTGGGGGGAAAGTGAAACCACATTTATCTATGAACAAAGAAGGAATTCAATGACCCTCTAGCAGTGATAATAATTCAAAAGGTGGTATAGGCATTTATAATTCTACCCAATCAGGAATGTTTCTTTCCCGCCTAAATTCATCTATAGAATCACTGCAAACTATGTAAACCATGGTTTCCGTAAAGAAAGAAAGAAATCAAAAAGAAAGAGAAGAAGAAAGCTTAGAGAGAAAATGGTGGTAGATTCAAAGGTAGGATGCAAAGGAGATCTTAAAAACAGAAAGTTTAGAGGAGAAGGAGAGTTTGAAAGCTTGCAAAAAGTTATGGTACAAAAGCTAGCAAACTCTCGTCTCTTATATCTTACCTCGAAAACTGTGCAAGAAATGATTACTTGTATCGACGATTGACGTTCTGATGGCTACACAGTTTTAAGAGCACAGAAATACCAACATACCCTTTGGAGGTTCGCTAATTTTCAAATTATTTACAAAAATGCCACTGTAAGATCAAGGCATGGAAAATTTTCACAAGTCCCACACCTTGGCATACGCCGACCAACTTTGAATAAAATACACTCCATCATTTCAATAAAAACATCAAGAATGAAGTATTGGGGGCTTCTGTTAATACCAAAGATTATTTATCTACGTAGACTAGTCAGAAATGGACACTCATTTCCTTACGTGGCAACAATCCTAGTCAGTGGTCACTTAATCAACCCCGAAGATAGTTGTTAGGCAGGCATGCCGACCAACATGAAGAATGCATACCAATAAAGTAAGTGAACAGTCACCACCTGAGGGAAACAACCAAGGTTCCTTCCACACGTGGTCTAGACAATCAAGCATCACATTCATTATGTACGGGTGTAAATGCTTGAATATATAAGGTCATTCCAACCCTTGATCTCCGGGTCACTATAAATACATCATATTCCTTTCACAAAAGGTGGGATAGAATGGATTCTAGGTTATTCTTCTTGTAACAAGAGTACCTAGCTTTTTTTAATCACTCAAATCAATACAATAACAGTGGACTTAGGTTTTTCTTCACATCCGAACCACTCTAAAAACTCCTTGTCTCATGTGTGTTTATTTCATCGCATATTACATTTTATCTAGTGATTATAAAATTGGATTTATTCCATTTTTTGACATCAACAGTCCTCTTAAGAATATATATTTATATATATGTACACACTAGATTTTATAAAAACAAAGTCATACAACATGCTACATATAAAATATTTTTAAAATGCCCACGCATCATGTGGGAATAAAATCTCGTTTCATTAAATTTGCATCAATGAAAAATATATAAAACTTGTGGATTTGAGTGTCCTTAAGGTGTTATTTGTCCCCGCTTATAAGAATTTGCTAATGGGCATGTGAATGATTACCTCCAAGATACAACAAGCCATCAAAAAACTTCAAATAAAAATCGTGAAGAATTCCAAATGAACACTCTTTGGAATTGGAAGAAAGGGAATAAATAAGTAAGGGGATTTTTGCTTGTATTTCGAATTATGTCCAAAATGGCAATTTGGAAACTTATTTATAGCCTAACGGTAACCAACGAACATCAATCCAAAAATCATATTTCAGTGACAAATTGATTGTAACTACTCTTTATCTACGACCCAGATTAAACTTAAATTCACGCAAAAGTTATTCTCATAGTTCTGATAGATTTTGATCATGTGTAATAAATAGGAGTTGTCTTATTGTTTGACTATTACAAATATCTAAGGCTTTTACAACTGTTCGCGATGATGCAAAGTATTCCACTAAAGTGCTCAATACACCCTAAACGTCTAATCAAACATTCGCACACGCGAATAGGTTTGATAAAATAATTACTAACTCACTTTTATCTCTTTAAATATTAACTTATTTTAACACACAATGCTTTACCAAGTCACTTTTTCTCTCTTTACTTTTCTAGTGTTTGATAAAATCTCTTACAATACTACCTATATATTAAGTTCACTCATTTCCCTCTTTTAAATGCGATAATATCCCAACATGCCAAAATTAAGTTGTAATATTTCTTCATTTTATTCAATGATATATCCATTAGTGAAAGAAGCCATGTTTCAATTTAAACCTTCTTTAATGAGTGTATTTTACAGACCCAATAAGTCACGGGAGTGTTATGAATTAAACTAATTCTTAATGCATCATTACCAAGATGTTCTAATTTATGTTACTATTATTATGGTATTGTTCTCTATATTGATCACATGAATATTTACAAGAGTAAACCAAAACTCTTTTTAGAAGCGACATTACTTTATATGTTCACATTGATGAAATTCCTTATATATCCTTGTTACTTTAGACATTGAATTCCAACTTTTGAACTTCATTAAGACTTTATAACACATCATCAAATCATAGAAAACATCAAAATCCTAGAAGAAATTTTTCAACAACTTTCAATTCCTAAACGATTACTCATTAACAGCTTGTTATTACCCATTAAACTTTGGAATAATGTTAATTCTACTACAAAGTCAGGTTACCACTACTGGTTATTTTCAAAGTAGGATTTTAGTTCAGTTTCATTAGATTTTTATTATACCGGGTCATTTAAAATTTAAATAATCAAAGGATTTTCCAAAGTTCTTACTTGACCAAACATAAATAATACGACTAATGCCATTCGATATTAGTTGCTTGACATATCCATGTCTAATTTTAATAGTTATAGAGTTTCCATTATGAATTTGATATTTTTTGAAACAAAGTAGCATCATAGTTATAAAATAAAGAAATATATGGCATCGGTTGTGAAAAAATTGTATATACTTGAAAAGTCCCGATTATATGGTATAGGCACAATTATGTTAAATTTACCCAAAGGCATAAACATAAAAACAGGCAGTTAAAAATCTAGGCAGACGGTGTCGATTCTTTCGAATTTTAATCTTATTATCTAATTACTACGTGAACATGAAAGATTCAGATTGTAAAGGATGGAAAACAACCATGACACTCCGATATACGAGAAAAACCCAAATGGAAAAAACCTCGAACGACCAGGCCTAGAAAAATTCACTACAGATATGGTGTTTACAAGAAGACTCAAAACGCTTACAAAACTTGACACAATAAGCGATGTTGATGCAGTCTTCAAAACCTCCGTCTACAGATTCGTACAGTTCCAACACATTATGAAGAAACTCCGTGCCTCGATATCCACCGATTGCCTCTATCGCCTCCAACAGTGAAGATTTCGCCGCACAAACGATAATGTATAAAGAGAATGAACTTTTAAGTTTGATTTATGGAAAATTGATCATCAAAGATCAAGGATAGTTGGAGAGGACTTTCCAAATGTGTTTTTGGCATTTGAATCTTTAAAAAGTTTTATTAAAATCAGTTTTCATGCACCCCTTATATATGAGAAAAAGTATGAGTAGAGTGGAGTGGGAAGTTAAAAGAAAAACTAACTTGAAAATTGTATTTTTTAAAATTTGCACCCGGTAGTTCGAACGAGGTACAATTCTTGTTCGAATGAGGAACCATTCTTGTTCGAACGATGTATCTATTCTCGTTCGAACATAAAAGAACGAAATATCTAACGAGATTCCAGAGAAGGCATGAAAATCCAAAATTTGCCTCGTTAGAACCTCATTTGAAGTTCATTCGTACGAGGGTACATTTCTTGTTAGAACGGCCAAGTTCATTCGAATGAGGGTACCAATCTCATTCGAACGCCCTTCGAATGTACTTTTTAACAAGATTCTCATGAGGCTGAGATTTGAAAGAATTTGCCTCGTTAGAACGCTATTTGGAATGAGGTACAATGCCTCGTTCGAACGAGGTACTATCCCTCGTTAGAATGACCTGGAAAACTAAAAAATTTCAAACCAAGTTAGAATAAGGTTTTATAAAAACTTAAGCCATAACAATGTTTTCTCCAACTATCCAAAAAAGGGTTCATATACCTATGGGAATGTGAACGCTTGGACTGAACATTTCATGCGAGTATGGTTGCTTCAAATTCTTCAATGACACGAATGATGATAAGACACCCTAACAAACTATATGTTTTGTCCAACGGAATAAGCCAATGCTACAAACTGACTCGATGTCAAAATTTGTCCTTACAAATATCCGCCTTTGGCTATTTCGTGACAAAACACAAAAAAGAAAAAAAACTGAATCACTGAATCTGGTAGTCAAGCCAATCTAATGCCCATATCAAACCCAAAAATGACAAACAGCCTAACAAACTAGTTGCAACAAGAGTATATTTCAATGCATCATCCATAAGTATAAGGGCCTACACAGATGAAACAAGAACTACTTGTGATGCGTGGGAGATATATAATAAAAATTTATATCATCAATAAAACTCCCCCTAACACCGTTCTCCCCCTTTTTGCCCGGAAAAGACAAAGGGATAAAATTAAAACGTGTAATGTTAGATTAGACAATTATAATTGAAGCATCACTTGAGATTATAATAAAAGAACCGCCACAAACATGAGATATTAACATGGAAACCACAAACATGACATATTAACATTACAACCACAAACATGAGATAGAGAAGGATAAACATGTGGATATATAAATGAAGATAATGGAAAAAAGTACATGCCAAACTATCCAAAAGTATCAAAATATCCAATTACAAAATGAGATAGCAAAAAAATAAAATATATTCTCGGAAGTACAACTACAAATAAATTAGATACATAAAGATATCACTGAAAAAGTCCATCGCCAGAAGCATCAGATCTATCGCCAAATGAAAATGTGTAAAGAGAATGAATTTCTGGGTGTGAGTTATCGAAAATTGATCATCAAAGATCATGGATAGTTGGAGAGGATTTTTCAAATGTGTTTTTGTCTTTCAGATCTTCAAAAAGAGTTAGTTAAAATCATTTTCCACGCACCCCTTACATATGAGAAAAGTCTAAGTAATGAGGAGTGGGAAGTTGAAACAAAAACTGACTTGAAAACTAATTTTTTTGAAATCCTTGCTCAGTCGTTCGAACGAGGTTCCATTCTCATTCGAACGTAAAGGAATGAAAGATCTAACAAGATTCTAGAGAAGGCATGAAATTAAAAAAATTGCCTCATTTGAAGCTTGTTCGAACGAGGGTACATTCCTCATGAAAACGGCCAAGGTCGTTCAAACGAGTATACCAATCTCGTTCGAACGCCATTCGAACGTCTTTTCTAATGAGATTCCAATGAGGCTGAGATTTGGAAGAATTTATCTCATTGGAATGAGGTACAATGCCTCGTTCGATTCAAACGAGGTACAATGCCTCGTTCGATTCAAACGAGGTACAATGCCTCGTTCGAGTGAGGTACTATCCCTCGTTAGATTGACTTGGAAAACTAAAAAAAATCAAATCAAGTTAGAAAATGGTTTTATAAAAACATAATCCATAAAAATGTTTTCTCCATCTACCAAAAACGTGGTTCATTTACCTATGGGAATGTGAGCGCTTGGATTGATCATGTTGTGCAAGTATGGTTGTTTTCAATTCATTAATGACACGGATGGTGATATGACACCCTAACAAACTATATGTTTTGTCCAACGGAATAAGCCAATACTACAAATTAACTCGATGTGAAAAATTGTCTTTACAATAAAATTGTAATATTTTTAGTCAATTTTAGTTATGTTGTCGTTAATATTATAAAATCATAATCCATCATTGAGTTAGTTGTAAATATTTTTCTCATCGATTCTCAATATGTGGATCCTCCATCTATGGAAAATATCAGCCCAAACTTGGACTTATCATCCCTTGCTCTAGTGATTTAACTCACGTATGGAAATCCTCTTAGTATCGCTGGAAAATCATCGAAAAACAATCCCAATTTAATATTACTCTTGACGTAACCAAGTTTTATCTCACTTGATTTCAAGTGATATGTACTTGGATTATTTATGTATCTGGACAGCTTAAAAAATACAAATATTCTTGTTAATGTAGACAATTTGTCATAAGGAATAGGTCACATGACATTTATATAATGCTCAACAATTAAACTAATTAACTACGCAAATAAGTAAGGAATTATGTTTTGGGGGGGGGGGGGGGGGGGTGAGTAGTGGGATATCACTAATATATATGTGATTTAACCTAAACAAGCTTCACATCCACATGGTATGAACTGAATCTCCAAAATGATATAAGTTTAGAGTATAAAAGAGGAACAAAGGGACCTTAAATAACTCACAACCCTCATAAGGCCAAGGCCTTTACATTATCTCTTAATAGAAAATCACAATTTCATGGGAGGGGGTAGAGAAGATGATAAAACTAGGCGAGGATATATATATATATATATATATATATATATATATATATATATATATATATAGAGAGAGAGAGAGAGGGGGAGGGGAGGGAGCAGGGGGCTGTCAAGTTTTTTTTTTTTTTTTTTTGGGGGGGGGGGGGGTTCACCTAAGGTGTTAAGATCATTTTTTATTTATTTTTATAATAATTTTCATTAAAAAAATAAATAATGATATGTCAAAACATATACTTTTGACCACTTGATTTGCAACATTTTAATTTTCAACTCTTAAGAGTCGTGTGTGTGGCCTCTAAACATGCTTTTAAAATGATAGCGGACCGTCGTATATTGAGTTAACAATTGAGTTTTTTAAGGAGATTATCCTTACCTTGACCACTTCCAATGATAGTCTCAAAGAAAGTAAGTGTCTATACACTAGGAATAAATTTAAAGGGGGTAAATAGAATTTGAAAGAATTTTGCCTAATTTTAAAATTTGTGATCCAATTAAGTCATTTTTCTTTTAACAATTATATTTAGATGAAATAACAATCAAGAAATCACAATGAATCAATACAAACACAAATCAATCGCACCAGATAGATTTATACGAGGAAAACCTGTGGGTAAAAAACTTCGGTGTGACCTGGTCTCTTAATAAATTTGAAAAGAACTTTTACACAGAGCAAGAAGATAATTCTTTATCATGCTTTCACAAGATATTACCTATGAATGTCGAAACATTACCTCGTTCTAATAAGCAATCCAATCGAAGCTCCACCAATTGTATATGAAAGTCCATTATTCATCCTCGGTTCACACCATGCTTGAAATCTAAGCTAGCTAGAACACATCCATTTGTCTCTCGAAGTATAGATCATGTGAATTGAAGTAGAATAAGATGTAAACAATGTCTAATTGTGGATTGATCCTCTCAATATATCTCTCACAAATAGATCAAAGTGTAGATATAAAAATCTCACTAAAATTGATTTGAACACTCAATTTCAAATTAGAGAGAGATATTAATGCTCTCAAAATGAAAATATCCTTATAGTATGTATATTTCAAAGTGAGGAAGTACTTAAAGAATTGGAGGGAACAAGGTCTATTTATACCAATATTTGAAAAAAATTTGTCGTCATGCGCACGGTCTTGAACAGTATGCCCCTTGGCTTCAAAAGTCACAGGGTCGTGCATTCGTAGAAAATCCAAGCCGTGTGCATGGTTTATCCAACAAACTGAGCTATTGTGCGCACGGACAAAATACTAACCGTGTGAATGTCCAACAGGAAAAAACATAGAAAACTTTTCAAAATTCCTTATAAAAATAAAATATAGACTTTAGTCCTCTTTAAAAACATATATACATACTCCAGGGATTCTTTCAAAAAAAGTTTTTAGAAAAAACTCTTATTTTGAAAAATATGAGTGTGTGCATAGCCAAATATTAAATAACCTGCATAAAGATATTCTTTCATATATCAACAACATAAGTCATCAAAGCTGAGAGTCACAAAGTTTTCAAACCTCGAATGACCATAAATAAAAATCAAAGACTCTCTCACAAAAACATATATGTGCATCAAGCTTTTGGGCTCGAATTAGTGCATGACTCAAATGCTTTGACACGGTAAGATAGCCAACTAAACTATATATAAAATGAATACATTACCCAAAACGCTTTTGATTAAGGCAAGATAGACTCACTCCACATTATTCATATAATGAGAGAGGCTTGTCATAATAAATATTTCCATAAGAACAAATTAAATATACAATATGAACACTTGGTCTTCAACAATGAAGTAACTCCCCCTGCTTGAGAATCCTTACAAAATTAGTCAAATAAAAATATAAATGATAAGTCAAAGAGATATTATATCATAATGAAACTCCACCTAAATCAAACATACTCCCCCTAAAGATCACAACCAAAGCATATATCAAGTAAACATCTTACTCTCCCCCTTAAACAAATTATAACTTATTTGAATTATTTCTGTTACTTTGCACATCTATCTCCCCCTTTTTGTCATGGAATAAGACAAAAGATCATGAATCATATAACAACAAGAGACATATAAACAGGGTACAAATCAACAAGAATACAATACATAAAGAATGATGGATCGAGAGATAAGGAGCACAAAAAAGATAAAAACATGCTGAAATAGGGGACTGTGCGCATGGAGGGGATTTAATCCATGCGAACGAAGAAACTTTCAATCGTACGCATGGATCCAAATGAGGCATTCGCACAAAATCAACCGGTATTCTCCGAAAATCCAATAAACCTTTAGCAGTGTGCACGGGGAAATCGTGCCATGTGCATGAAAACACCTGATTTTCACAAAATTCCAAATAAATATATTTCTCCAACTATTCAACCACCTTCAGAAATGATTTTTCTCAAACATTTTCAACCAAATAAAGATCCTCATTAAAAATAACATACTTAAAGACTATATACGAAATAAATAGCATTTGTATAAACAAATATACTAATATATACAAGAAAATACAAGATCAAGCCTTAAAGATTAAACAATTATAAAAATCATACAATTTCATATGTAATAGAATGTATAATCACTTAAGATTTGTCAAATCAAAATTGTCTACAAATTTTGAGAAATTTAAACATTTTCAACTTGAGATGTCCTTATTTGGATGGGATGGTTCCGAAATTTACACAAACCAAATTAAAAAAATTATTTCTCAAATTAATTTTTACTTAAACAAAATTAATTCAAATTTAAATTAAAATAAACTAAATCAGACAAATTAATTAAACACCAAATAAAATAATATGATTAAACTAATTTTATATTTTTAACCTAAGCATTCATCTAGGTGTGAATTGTAAGGTAAAATAATCAACCATTATGCCCGATGTACGAGAAAAATCCTAATTAGAAAAATCCTCAGACGGCCCAGCCATAAAGTCCACTAAGTACATAATTATAAAAAGGAAACGATAGAATACTTACACAAAGACTCGATGCCCTCACAAGTCTTAACGCTCTTCGTTCCTTCAAGCTCTGCTTAGTGACATGCAGGAGTCCACCCATACCTCAGAGTCCACCTATAGGGCTCAACGATCATCAAGCATACGGAGTCCACCGTATGTAAACCAACGACCAAGGAATCCTCCACAAGAAACAATTCTCAATAATGTAGAGGATGAACACAGTGCCAAAAACTTGATCTCAAAACACACACACACACGCGTATATATATAGGCAGGCTCATGTGCACACTAAAGTTTGCACATTATCTCTACTACTATAAAAGAGGGGATTTGTTGTTTAACTATGAAATCTCTAAAATACCCTCATTATTTTTAAAATACCTATCCTACCCCCTCATACAAAGAATCGTTCTCTCCTCATACCCCTCCTCATACAAAGAATCGTTATCTCCAAAAACCCTCATAGCTCAATCGTTCTCTCCTCATACCCCGCCCCTTCATACTAGACCTTCATCCACTGTATCTGTTACTTGATTTTCTACATTCATTCATAATCTGAAATGGAATTGGAATCATCAACTATGAGGAGTCCGGTACCTTGTTCGTATATAAGCCACCTCTATTTGCTTCAGATGTCCTCCTCTATTTCCTTCATCGTTGGTTTCGATTGTTCTTCCCAAAAAAGGTCTGTTCTATTACTTCCCTGTATAATTTTTGGTTGCATGCTGTTTTCCATGCTTTTAATCGAGATCTATTTTTCATAAATTTTAACAGAAAGCCTTGCTTTTTGAATGAATAGGACATCGGATATTATTAGACATTATTGTTTATTTTTCTGCAAACATATGGTAATTTTTCTGCAAACAATGATGAGATTAATATTGGTCTTTTTTTTCAAGAAGTATACATTATTAGTTAGTTCCGAAATAAACTTTTTTGTTCTAGGATTCAACTGCATTTGAGTATTTCTGAAGTTATTTTATTATACATTCCGAATTAATTCTCCAATTGACTTTTTTTTTGGGATTTTTTGCCAGCTTTGTTTTGGTGTATAATTTTTGGTTGCATGTTGTTTTCCATGCTTTTAATTGAGATCTATTTTTCATACATTTTAACCGAAAACCTTGCTTTTTCAATGAATAGGACATCGGATATTATTAGACATTATTGTTTATTTTTCTACAAACATATGGTAATTTTTCTGCAAACAATGATGAGATTAAGATTGGTCCTTTTTTTTCAAGAAGTATACATTATTAGTTAGTTCCGAAATAAACTTTTTTCTTCTAGGATTCAACTGCATTTGCATATTTCTGAAGTTATTTTATTATACATTCCGAATTAATTGTCCAATCGACTTTTTTTGGGGGATTTTTTGGCAGCTTTGTTTTGGTGCGAGATTCGCTGTGCTTGATTCGAACTGAATTCCTCCCTACTGTTTATTGCGTTGCAGGTACTCAGGTGAGCTTAACCTATACTCCTTTAGATAACTATACAGTGTGCTCCATGTAAATTTGTTTTATTTCTCTGTGTTAGCAAGTTCATCTACTATTCTTCTGTTGTCATTTTAATTGGGTGGAAGTTGTAAATAATTGGGAAAGTGCTTTTAGATTTTCTTTTGTTTTGATGTAGTCTAGGGGGCGTTTCACAAGTATTGGGAAATATGGATATGTTGTAGAATTGATAGGTTCCTATATTCGGTTGGGTGGGGGAGTATTATCCAGGTGTGAGGCAACAGGTGTTGTATGTATAAGCGGATCATTACGCATTGAGTTTGTTTGTACTAAGAAGGATAGGATTATTAAAATGTTGTGGCTGCATTAAAATTTAAAACTGGTACCTAATAATATTATTTTTTAAAAAAATGGGAAGGAAAAAGGTAGTGAAAACAGAAATTAAAACTTTGTTGTGATGATGCAGGACAAAAACAGATTAAGTCAATAAGGGCCTGAAATAACCTTTGATTATATCCTAGCAGGACTCATAAAAGAATTCATTACAGCTATCTGATCCAGCTAAGCTATTTGAATTTATCTTTTTAATAGCCTTCAACCTCTGGAATTTCTTCTAAAGTTGCAGTCATCTTCTGATTCACCAGTTTAGGAATGGATTGCAATAGGTTAGACTCTTTAGTTGTACCTGCAGTGAATAAATATTTAAAATAAGAGATGAATATGTTATAAATTTCCTCCTAATTATATTGATAGTTCCTTGCTTTATCTTTTATGTTATTGATCCATAGATTCCTTCTGTGTTGCTTCACTTGGGCATGGTAAAATTGTGTATTTCTTTTCCATCTTTAATCCATTGGCATTCAGACTTTTGGTTCCAATAAATTTCTTATGTGTCATAGGTTGCATTAAGCTCTGCTTTGAGTTTTAAATACTCAGTTCTCTGATTTGCGTTGAAACCATCCTCCGTTCCAACCTCCATTTGCAGTAGAGAGTCTTTTAAATTCTGAATTTCTTCAAATACATTTTTAAACACCTCCTTATTCCAATCTTTGAGAGTAAATTTTAGCCTCTTTAGCTTGAAAGAAAAATAGCCCATAGGTCTACCTGTAGCTGGAACTAACCAAGACTGCTCAACTACAGTTTTGAAATCTTCATGTTCTGCCCACGTTATCTGGAACTTAAATGGACTGGGGATAGAATCTTAAGGATGAGGAATTTTTATTACCACAGGATAGTGATCAGAAAAATTTCCATTAAGGTGATGGAGGGAAGAAGAAGCAAAAAAATTAGTCCACTTTGAATTTATTAGCCCCCTGTCCAATCTTTCCAAAATCTGAGAACCATTCATTTCTTTAGCCCAAGTAAATATAGAGCCATTGAATCACATGTCATGAAGATAGCAACTGATTATATACTCATTAAAGTTATCGGCTCCTCTCAAATCTATTTCATTTCCCCATTCTCTTTCCAAATATTTCCTTACTACATTAAAATCACCCATTATAATTAGAGGCATAGCTTGACATTTTAGAGAACTGTAGGCAACTGAATCCCACAATCCTATTGTGGTAGGATGAGGATGGTTTAAAGATAAGAGCATATTTTGAGCTCCATCTTTAAGCACCTCACAAGTGATACCAAACCTCCCCAAACACCAAATTTTATTAATACAAAATCCTCGTGAGATCTTCTATCTTGGAGTTGTCAATCATTGGTTCTAAAATGGCTAAAAATGAGAGATTTTAAAACTTACATAATCTTTTTAATCTCCTTTTAGTAGACTTACTACCCACACCTCTTGCATTCCAAATGATTGAGCCTATCATTTAGATTTGGAGATTTAAACTTTTTGGTAGCTTTGCTAGCAGATCTGGTCATCCTCTTCGTAACAGCTGCTGCATTTCCTTTCTTGATAAGGCATATGTTCCCCCTGCTCTATAGGTGCTGCTGGATTATTCATCTTTTGCCTTTTCAACTTCAATTCTTTGGATTTTTTATAAGGTGTCAATTTTTTTGACAGTAAATGACAGAAATTAATCAATTCTTCCCACTTAAATTCTTTCTGCATATCTGGCTCCTCTTTATCAGAATAATATCCCCTTTTTACTCTCATTTTTCCTTGTATCTTTAAGGCTATATTGGATTCTGAATCATGAATCCACCATTAAATAAAAGCCCCATGGAAAGAAGAAGATTTCCTTACCACTCCCATCAAATTGCAAAAATATTTCCACACTTTAAGAGCAATCGAACCTGACAGAAATAGATGAGAAGAGTATTCTTCTTATAAGTGACAACAAACACATCTCGAAGCAAGTTTTATACCAACTTCTTTTATATTCTCTTCAAGAGGAACACAATTAAACAATAATTTCCAAAAGAAACCTGATATATTAGGACAAGTTTTAGGATCCCAGATATACTTGTGGGATAAAGAAATAATATTATAGTTTCTCAGTTTGTCATAGGCAGAATCAAATGTGAAATTCCCAATGTTAGAAGTTTGATGAGGTTCCCATTAGATATATCTACATTCTCTTTCAATTTATCCCAAACAGATCTAATTCTTCTATAAGCCAAAGATCCATACCTGCTATTGGCACTAACATATCTGACATTCATAAACTCAACCCAAAGCCCTTGTAGATTTAAATTTCCAAGCCAATAGTTAGCTGCATCAACTTGAGTAACCACAGTTTTCATACCAAGACCTCCCTTTTCTTTAGGATAGCACAAAGAATTCCAGTCGATCAAATGGTGTTTTTTGCCACACTCCTTACTAACACCCCAAAAGAAAGAACTTATCAATTTATTGATTAATGAAGATAGTTAAAGAGTTCTTAGTAAAAGAAAATACATATTTAGTTGTGTTACAAGAAAAAAAAATGGCATAAAATTTATAGGGCTGTTTGGGGAGTGATTCTCTTAGCGTTCTTGCCATCAGAAGGGAGGATGCAGCGTATCTCGGTCATTTGAGATGTGAGGTTCGTGGAGGTGTCCAAGTGTTTGTTAGGAGAGTTATGGAGGGAGGGAGAGGATTGGTGAATATATTATATTATTGAACTAAGTTTATCGTTAGTTTTTTTTATGTAATTATTTTATGGACTTTGACTTGCTATTAGCCCACCCCTTTGAGTAATCCTGTTCCACCCTTGACTTGATTCTACATCAACCAGAAGCTTTCCCCTATCAAAATAGAATTTTAGACCTCTTTTAATAGCTAAAGCCTCAGGCTAGAGGCTTATACCATTAGACTCATACCTATAATAAGCCCAAACAAATCTACCTTGACTATTTCTGATGATTGCACCCTGCCCCGTATGGCCATTTGCATCAGACTTACCACTGGAATTGAGAGTAATTTTGCTGAAGCTTGGATTCTTCCAATAAGATATTTGATAAGATCTTCTTTACTGAATTTTGTCTAGCTTGATAACCTGATAAGTTTCTTGATTAACCTCCCTTTTTTCCACTTCTGAACACAGTATTCTTTAGTATATCTGATATTCTATTGATAATATTTTTAATGATAATACCATGATGCATCTTTTTATCTTCAAAGACTGCCTTATTCCTACTAATCCATATTCCCCACAAGATTGTTAGATGAATGACTTTATATAACCACTTTGAGAGATCTGATTTCTGAGCATGAATCCACCATTAAATAAAAGTCCCATGGAAAGAAGAAGATTTCCTTACCACTGCCATCAAATTACAAAAATATTTCCACACTTTAAGAGCAATCGAACCTGACAGAAATAGATGAGAAGAGTATTCTTCTTATAAGTGACAGCAAACACATCTCGAAGCAAGTTTTATACCAACTTTTTTTATATTCTCTTCAAGAGGAACACAATTAAACAATAATTTCCAAAAGAAACCTGATATATTAGGAGAAATTTTAGGATCCCAGATATACTTCTGGGATAAAGAAATAATATTATAGTTTCTCAGTTTGTCATAGGCAGAATCAAATGTGAAATTCTCAATGTTAGAAGTTTGATGAGGTTCCCATTAGATATATCTACATTCTCTTTGAATTTATCCCAAACAGATCTAATTCTTCTATAAGCTAAAGATCCATACCTGCTATTGGCACTAACATATCTGACATTCATTAACTCAACCCAAAGCCCTTGTAGATTTAAATTTCCAAGCCAATAGTTAGCTGCATGAACTTGAGTAACGAGAGTTTTGATACCAAGACCTCCCTTTTCTTTAGGATAGCACAAAGAATTACAGTCGATCAAATGGGGTTTTTTGCCACACTCCTTACTAACACCCCAAAAGAAAGAACTTATCAATTTATTGATTAATTGAATATTCCTGATTTTAAAGAGAATAAAGTCAACATTGGCATTGAGGATAACACTAATTGAATGAAATTAATTCTTCCACCCAAAGATACGAATTTTCATTTCCAGCTATTAATCTTGGAAGACACTGCTTGAACAAGAGAATCGAAGTAGATTGCTTTCCTCATACCTCTAACAAGAGGACATCCCAGATATCTAATAGCCCCTTTTTTGAAACCACTTAATTCAATCACTATATTTTTAAGATCCATGGCTTTATTTAAGAGAAGGCATGTAAAGGTGGAAGGAAGATTATTATCCAAAACACAGAATACTCAATAACCCGTGTTAAAATTCAATGAAATAACTAAATTTCTTTTACTATTCTAAATTCAGACACCTCTTTGCATACTGTTTGACATATTGTTTAAGGTTGAACCTAGCTATGATGTTTTCGCGATTTTTGAAATTGTCTTCAATTTAGTTTAATTACTTTCAGGTTGTATCTTTTGTAGCTTTCTCCGGAGGATATTTCAGGTACTACCAAATTGATTACAAATCAGGTATTTTAAGATAATAAGTTTTATGCCTCTTCATATTATTCTTCTTAGTAACTTATTTGTTTTAACTGACAAACACCACTAATGTAAATTATCTCCATGCATTTAACAATCCATTTCTAATATGATGATTTCATTTCCTCTTCGCTTCATTATTTTATTTTTCTCTAAACTCTTAGGTTTTTCTATTTGGAAGATTATACATTTATTTTATTTTTTTATTATGTTTCTCTAATCTCTTACTTTTATCTATTTGGAAGATTATACATTTATTTTATTTTTTAAAGATAAAAAAGTAAATATGAAATATACGTGCCATTTACATGAAGTTATTTAAATTAAAAAATGTATTTCCTTACATCTATTTTCACCATTCTTATACTTAATTACAATTTTATTTCAAATTATAAAATCATTAAATTACAATTCTCATGCTCCTTTGTTACTAAACTTATTAAATATAATCTTTCAGACACATCATCTCCCAAATTCTTAGGAATGTCGTACGTTCAACCATCCGAAAATGTATCTGCGAAAACAAATACAAGGAAAAGACAAAGAATTACTTGGTTACTTCGAGCACAATTAAATTCTTACCAATATCAAGGTTAGATAAAAATAAGTAAAATATATTTTACGCTTAAATAAATCGTGTTACACTTAACAAACAGATATTTAACTATACAATTGCTCTAATGTTAGGAGAAACCATATATGAACCTCTCTGCTCTACATTGCTAGAACTTCAACCGACTCCCGAATGCCATCACTGCAATGCAAAAAGATTCCAATACGAAACACCAACATTTTGTTGTCAAAAAGGTCAAATCTCCCTCGCTCAAACTTCAGTCCCCGAGGTTCTATTTGATCTTTTCACATCTAATTCTTCTGAATGAAGAGAATTTCATGCTAATATCAGAGCTTACAATAGCATATTTGCCTTCACCTCATTTGGAGTTACTCTTGACAAGCAACTAGCTTCATCAAGACGTGGTGTATACACGTTTCGAGCTCAAGGCCAAGTTTATCATCACTTACCCTCATTGGGACCCACCAACAACCCCTGTTATTTCCAACTCTACTTCCATGACACTAGCAATGAGGTTCAAAACCGAATGGAAATCTTACCAGCGTTATCCTTAAACGTTGATATAGTGGAAAAGCTCTTGAATGTACTAAATGAAAATCCATACGCTCAATTTTTACGACGATTAAAGGACTACCCTTCACTCGATGCACTTCAAGTTCAAATCAATAAACATGTTAACCTTGGTCAACGTGTTTACAATACGCCTACATCCGATGAAGTTGCTGCAATATGGATTGAAGGAAACAATGCAAATATTCCTTTCGAGCGAGACATCATTATCGTGTCGCACTCCGGTCAACGACATCAAATAAAGCACTACTTTGGATGTTACGACCCATTACAGTACCCATTGCTTTTTCCAAGAGGAGAGGTTGGATGGCATCAAGACATAAGGCGCAAAAATGATACCTCAGCTAACAATTCTACACACATCCAGGGATCCATACCTGCAATCACATGTACAGAGGACATTTTATCATCGGAGCAAGAAGGTATAAATTTAACATAATTATATTTTAAAAATACCATTCTTAAATTAAATTTTTTTTACGTTAAACAATAATTCAACGTTTCCTTTTTCCATAACCATACACTCTTCTAGGTGTTCATCGAGAGAACTCATCTAAAGTATCATGTCGAGAATACTACGCACACAAATTGCAGATCAGAAATAATAGACAATCAACGTTGTTATTCGCTGGAAAGCTACTACAACAGTATTCAGTCGACATGTATATAAAGTTAGAAACAACCCGACTTGACTTCTATCGTACGCAACAGAAAAAAATCAGAGGTGAATTATACCAAGGGTTGGTCGACAGCGTCACAGCAGGTGAAACAAGAGCAAGCAAAGTTGGTCAAAGAATTGTTCTCCCAGCATCATTCATTGGTGGACCTCGAGATATGCGGCGTAGATACTTGGATGAAATGGCTTTGGTTCAAAGATATGGGAAACCAGATTTATTCATCACAATGACTTGCAACCCTGAGTGGAAAGAAATCATTGACAATCTTCATCCAGGTCAAGTCCCTCAGGATCGTCCTGGTCTAACTTCGAGAGTATTTCGAGCTAAATTAAAGGACTTAAAGGATCAACTTTTTAAGAAAGAAATATTTGGAAAGGTAGCAGCGCATGTACATGTAATCGAATTCCAAAAGAGAGGATTGCCACATGCTCATATTTTGGTAATTCTGCAACAAGATTACAAGCTCAATACTCCAGATAGTTATGATAAATTCATTTCTGCAGAGATACCGGATGTTCATGACTACCCAT
The DNA here is from genome assembly GCA_949130495.1 of Sambucus nigra. NCBI lineage: Eukaryota > Viridiplantae > Streptophyta > Magnoliopsida > Dipsacales > Adoxaceae > Sambucus > Sambucus nigra. Next base: position 686,522,302 of record OX422208.1, read on the forward strand.
TACTTCATTCATTAGTCAACAAACATATGATGCATGGTCCTTGTGGAGAATTGAACCAAAATAACCCCTGTATGATAAATGGGAATTGCAAATTCCATTACCCTCGCGAATTCGCATCATCTACCTGTCAAGGCCAAGACTCATATCCTGTTTATAGACGCAGAAATAATGGAAGACAAGTACGCGTGCGCAACAAGTTGTTAGACAATCGATGGGTTGTTCCTTACAATCCATATCTCCTTACAAGATACAATTGTCATATCAACGTTGAAGTGTGCTCGGGGTTAAAAGCAGTGAAGTACCTTTACAAGTACATTTACAAAGGGCATGATAAAGTGGCAGTTCATGTTTCATTCGTTGAAACTGACACAACCACTATTGACGAGATCAAACAATTCCAAGATGCAAGATGGGTATTAGCACAAGAGGCCATTTGGAGAATTTTTGAATTCGAGCTAAATGAAATCAAGCCATCGGTGATAAACCTTCAACTCCACTTGCCCAATAAGCATACTGTCACTTACGGGGAGAACCAAAGCTTAAATAATGTGCTCGACACACCCAACATTAGCAAGACAATGCTAACATAATTCTTCAGTATGTGTTCAAGATTCAGCGAAGCACGTCAATATCTGTACAGGGAATTCCCCGAACACTACGTATGGGATAATAAAGCAAAAGTTTGGTCTAAAAGGAAGAATAAACTCAATGCAATTGGACGTGTCAATGGTGCAAATCCTGTAGAAGGAGAACGTTATTACCTACGACTTCTTCTAAATCATATTCGGGGGCCAACATAATTTGAAGACCTTCTAACTTATGATGGAATCACTTACTTGACATTCAAAGAAGCCTCGCAAAAACGTGAACTCCTAGAATCAGATGATAGCATTGCAGATTGCCTCGCCGAAGCTGCAACTTTCCAAATGCCTGAAGCACTAAGAAGATTGTTCGCAATTATTTTAGTTTATTGCGAGCCCTCCGATGTGAGAAAACTATGGGAAACAAACTTTGAGTTTTTGTCCGAAGATTTTCAAAGAATACACCCAAATTCGTTGGCTGCCCAAAAAGATGGCACATTAAATAGCATCAGCGTCTTTCTAGATTCAATGGGAAAATCAATTAAAGACTTTGACTTGCCTCCAATTAGCGGTATACAATTATCATCCAATATCACAAATAGAAGAGAAATTACAGATGAACTCCACATCGAGACACCAGAAGAAGACTACCAATTCTGTACGCATTTAAACGAAGACCAACGACATGCGTACTTGGTTATACTCGAGAGGGTGATGGCTGGAAATTCGGGTTCCTTCTTTGTTGATGGTCCAGGAGGAACTGGAAAGACATATCTTTATAGAGCATTACTTGCGGACATTAGAAAGAAAGGAATGATTGCACTAGCTACAGCAACATCAGGAGTAGCTGCATCATTATTACCTGGAGGTAGAACTGCACATTCTCGCTTCAAAATACCTATTCTAGCCACTGAAACAAGCTTATGCAACATTCCCAAGCAAAGTGGCACAGCAGAACTCATACGGCAAGCACGAATCATAATTTGGGATGAAGCACCAATGGCAAAGCGATTCGCGATTGAAACTCTTGATAGGACATTAAAGGATTTAATGGATAGTGTTGAACCTTTTGGGGGAAAGGTCATTGTCTTTGGTGGAGATTTCAGACAAGTCCTGCCAGTAGTACGCCGAGGGTCAAGACTAGAAACAGTAAACTCTAGCATTGTGATGTCACCGCTTTGGAATACAATGCATGTATTACCTTTGACATTGAATATGCGTGCCAGAAATGATCAACAATTCAGCGAATTCCTTCTAAGAATTGGCAATGGGACGGAATCATCAACACATGATGATCTGATAAGTCTTCCAGATGAAATCGTCTTACATCCATTAGAAAACAATTGTCCCGAAGAATCTCTCATTGACTTTATCTTTCCATCATTAAATATCAATGCGACATTGCCAAATTTCTTGACGGATAGAGCAATTCTTGCCACAACAAACGAACACGTTGGCTCCATCAATGATATGATGATTGATATGTTCCCTGGAGAGTTGACGAACTTAAATAGCTTTGATGAAGCGGTAGATGACACGCACAACTACTACCAAGAAGAATTTTTAAATTCTTTAATGCCTAATGGATTGCCACCACACACACTGAAACTTAAACCGAATTGTCCAATCATTCTTCTACGGAATATAAATCCTTCAATTGGATTATGTAATGGAACAAGAATGTTGTACAAAGGTTCTTCGAACAATGTCATACACGTGGAAATTTCAGTGGGCCAGCATAAGGGCAGAAATGTTCTCTTGCCACGCATTCCATTATCACCAGCAGAAAATGAGGGATACCCTTTCCAGTTCAAGAGAAAACAATTTCCTATTCGTTTGTGTTTTTCTATGACAATAAAAAAATCCCAGGGACAGACAATAGGTAATGTTGGAGTGTACTTACCGACAAACGTCTTCTCACATGGCCAACTGTACGTTGCATTATCGAGAGGGACTTCAATGGCAACCACAAAAGTACTTCTCCAATCTGAAAAGGCAAACAAAAATAATGTCACAAAAAATATCGTTTACAAAGAAGTTCTATTGGCATCAAGGTACAATAGAATTTATTATCCCTCTCATTCACTAAAACATTCATTACTATAGACTCTTACAACAACTCAAAAGGAGGTGGAACAATTTTAAAAATTATATTGATGGATGAAGAGGTAAAAAAATTTCATCATAAATTATTTCAAATAATTTATATCATTATGTTATATAACGCAAATTTAATCAACTAAAAATATATACAGGGCACTAAGATTCAAGCAGTCGTATGGAATGAAGATATACAAAGACTGGAAGGGTTGCTTCAAATTCAAAAACAATATTCCATTACTAATGGTTTGGTCAAGGGAGTCAATGATGCTTACACAACAGTTCACGACAAAATGGAGCTTTCATTCAATAAATACACAGAGATCGTTGAACGACCCCGTAATTTCAAATTCCCGTCATCATTCTACAAATTCACCTCATTTGATGACTTGCTCGCTCAGACGGAGGACGATAAAGCATATGGTATTTATTACTAAATATAATTTTACAAAACAGTGGTACAATTTCAAATATTATCTTATTGATAATTACTCAACATACAGATGTCATTGCATTTGTCATAAATGTGAAACCAAGGAGGACAATTACAAAACCATCAAACTCAGCTAAAATGATTCTGCGTGATATAACACTCCGAGATACAAAGTATGCATTCTAAACTTTAATCTATCGATTAAAAATAAATTTAATTAAACTTGACTCTAATATTTCTCATTTATATTCATAGTCCTTGATACAAAATTTAAGATTATTATTTATTATTTATGACAGGTTTCAATCAATCAAATTCACTCTATGGGGCGACTTAGCAGAGAATGAAGGCGAAAAACTAAGTGAATTAACAACAACATTTCCTATACTAGCAGTTTCGGAAGCTAAACGTTCATCATACGAAGGTACAACAATAAGTATCATATCTCCAACAATTAATAATAATCCTACTAACACAAAATAAATAAATAAATTCTTTACAGGGGAGTACAGCTTGAGCAGTGTATCAAAGACTACAATTCAGATTGACCCCGATATCATACAAGCTACCGAATTAAAGGAGTGGTTAGACACTTTTTTTGAAAAAAACTAATACTTCTCCCTTATATATAATAATTTCAAAAATGTGAAATACAGGTTGTCAACTTCATCATCATCCCCACATTTCAACAAATTTTCTTCGCCTCACCAAAAAATAATTAACAATGCGGAACAAGTTTCTATTCGGGATATTATTAATGGACTCCCATCAACGACTGAGGTAATGATTCATTTACTGTGATTCCCTTATACGTTTTGAATATCCTTAATTTAATAAAATAACATATCCAATTTTTGACAAACCACAGAATCTTTTCTGCTCTTTTGTTGGAATGATTATGGAGGTTAAAAACAAAGAAACTCCATGGTATGATGCTTGCAATATATGCAACAAAAAGGTCACGGTTCAAAATGGAATAGCCACATGCTTAAATTGTGGTTCTTCAAATTCAAATTACACAACAAGGTAAATTAATAAGATCAACAATCATTCAATATTAATGATAAACCTCATATATAAAATGTTCATAATACATTATTGAACAAAATATAAGGTACCTACTTCAATTTGTCGTCCAAGACGAAGATGAAAGAGCATCAGTGACACTATTCGAGGAAGTAGAATCATTCATAGGTTGCAACATTCCAAATTTCATCGCTTCTAAAGACAAGGTATTATCATTCTTATTTACAATTCCAATTCATACATTTATTCAATAAGATGAATAACATTTATATTTACTTGAGATTCATATAAATTATATGCTTTACACAGGGAATTCTCCACTCAGACTATGTTCGAAAGTTATATACTTGCATTGGGAAAATATTCAGATTCTACATTAAAGGGAAATCACTGAAAGCATCCGATCGAAAGCTTGCACGTTTTGTATCTCTGAAGATTGAAGAGGAAGAAGAGCCATCGAATCATAACAAACGTCAAAAACAACATATTTGACGATTACATTTATATTTTTTACCCTTATGCAATTTACACATCATGTAACTTTATTTTATGGATATTGACTTCAACTATTAAGTCATAATGCATGACATTTAGCGTCAACATAACTACATTGTTCGTTACTTAACTTAATTAAAGATATGTAATTCGTACATTATTATTGATGATTTCATTCATACAGACAAACATCGGAACTCGCACACATGTGCAACGCACGTGGGCACATCTAGTTTTTTTAAAATAGCCAAAAAAAAAAAAATTGACCTGATTGTTTTTGTGTGATATTTAAACATTTCAAGGAACCCATATAAAAAAAGTCAGCTAAAAACAAAAAAATTTGTTATTTTAAAAAAATCGGTCAAACTTTCACGGTTTTTAAAGTGCTTAAAAGCTGCAAAAGTTTGACCGATTTTTTAAATATAGAAAAAAATATTTTTTTAGTTGATTTTTTTTGTATGGGTTCCTTGAAATGTTTAAATATCACACAAAAAAATAAACTCAAAAAAACATTTTTTGCTATTTTAAAAAATTTTGAGTTTATTTTTTTTATATGGGTTCCTTGAAATGTATAAATAGCACACAAAAAAATCAGGTAAAAAAATATTTTTTTGCTATTTAAAAAAAATGATGTGCAAACTTAGTGTGCAAGCTTTAGTGTACATAAGAGCCTGCCTGTCTCTCTCTATATATATATATATACACACACACATGTAGATTCTTGGATCTTAAATAATTGGGTGTAAACATAGGTTTTTGTTTTAAAAGATTAATCATGAATCATTAAGGAAAACTTTCTTTGACTTTTGAAAAGGTATTTTCTCTCAAAGGATGGAAAAAGTCTTGTTTAAAACTGCTATCTCGCATTACTTAAATGGATGGAAAAGTAAGTAGTGGGGAATTAAGAAAAGAACTGCTAGAAAAACTGTTCTTTTTTTAAATTCGTGTTCTGTCATTCGAACGGGGTACCATTCTCGTTCAAATGGCATACCCTTATTTTTTAGAACATGGATATAACTTGAATTCAAACGAGATTCCAAAGAGGTCAAGTTTTTTCAAAAAAAAATCTCATTAGAAGCCCAATTGAACGGCCTTCAAACGAGTTACCTAACGAGATTCCAGAAAGACAGAAAACATGGTTCGTTAGAAGTTCGACAGATCTCATTCGAACGAGGTACCCATTCTTATTAAAATGAGTTACCCATTCTGGTTTGAACAACCTATCTAATGAGAAAATAACAAAGGCTAATTTTGACTCGTTCGATCTGGGGTCTAACGACGCACAAAATTACTAATAAAAAATGTCTAAAAATATTTTATAATTAGATTAAAAATATCTTACACCTAATAATTAATATCCAAGGCTACACATAAAATATGAATTCATACCAGAGAGAGCCTTAGAACGTTGATGTCGAAACATGGCACGAAACTCGGCATAGTGATGTATTCTCTTTGTCCTTGCCACTACGTCTTCAATAATCACGTCATAGGCTTAAAAGTCACAAACACAACTTCCACCCTATAACTCAAAGTGTTTTGTTTGGAGTTAAGCCAATACATACAAATTGACTCAATTAGAAATTTGTCCTTACAAATCTCCTCCTTTGGCTATTCCGGGACAAATTAAAAAATAAAAAACACCTATGGTCCGTCAAGCTCATCTAAAAGACTCAATCCCAACCTAAAAGGAAACGTACAGACGCTTGACAGACACATACTCTGAGTAGCTTTGCTTGCAATGAATCTTTACCTCATGGATGCAAACCAGCATACTAAAACACACCATAAAATGCATAGAGAATAAAACAATATCAATTTGAATAAGAAAATTATCCCCCTGTGTCTAACAATATTTATATAAGAAAGCACATCTCTACCTAAGTAATAAATCTCCCCCAAATGTAAAGAGTTAGATACCATTCGCCCCCCCTTTTTGTTTAGGAATAAAAATATATTAACGTGCATAAAATAATTAATTTTCTCAAGTTAAACCAATTCTCCTCATAAATGAAACAAGGGACAAGTATAAAGAAAACAAGTATATTATGCAATGGTATAGATTAATACAAGAAACAACAAATCAACTTGGCAACACAAGGATAAATAATCCACACAAAGAATTATGGATACCATCTATGCTACGATAGGAAAATGATACTAACTAGAATGTACAAATATAAGCATGGGATACCAATAAAAGTTGCAAGAAGATAGGTAACGATATGCACAAATAGCATACTAAAATGAGATTTAGTTTTAAAATGATTGCATACAAACACTAGATGTAAAAGCAAAGAATCAAAACAAATGATATCAGATATATAAATATGCAAAAGATACCAACGAAGCATAAGCATATATATATAGGTACAAAAACCACATAAAAAATTAAATGCAATAAGCTTTTCATACTCATATGGCATAAATGTGTCTAAATAAACATGTGGTATTATGACCCAATAACTTAAACATGTTCAAGGAGTTCTATTTGATCGAAAAACTTTATCAAACTTAGATTTAGCCTCAAGTGACAAGATAAAGTGAACTCAAAGAACAAACGAGCACAATGTACACAAACCTAGAATTTTGATGATTCTATAAATCAATAGTTTCATGACATTTAAGAATAACTAGGATTGATTGTGCAAACCCATTGATCTTCAACTAAAACACCCTGAAAACATAACATGCATCTTTTTTTATATTAAATCTTTTGAAGATATCAATTTTGATGATCAATATTAAAACATGGCCTTAGCAAATTATTCTTTTCTTTTGCCTCTTAATTTTTTTATGCTCTTGCCAATGGTGGCTTTTTCACAATGGATATTTGCTCCATCCGTAGCCCTTTTCCGTGCATAGTCAAAATTTTCAATAAATAATAAACTTACGAGCAATGGTTCTTACATGCACAAATCCCCATAGTTTAAAGATATATAGAGGAAAAGATTGATGGGAGAACATATCACTTAGTTTAAATATAACATGTGAAGTTAAAGTTCATAAGAGCTCGTGTATGCATGTGAAGAGGCATATACAAAGAGAATCCATTAAGAAAATCAAAGTCAAACTACTCTATGCAAGCATAATAAAGAACAATTTAAGTATTGAAATTCATATCCAAAAGTTCTAGCCACATGGATACGTGGAGTGATATAGGATTCAAATACAAGGATATGCCACGCAAAATGTGTAAAATTAAAGTACACATAAACAAAAGAAATATTTTTGAGTTTTTAAAATTTTTAAAAATAATTTGATAACGAGGATAACTCAAAAGATAAACAAAATCTTTTTTTTATTTTTCAATAAGACTCAATAAAAAAAATCCAAAAGACTAAAAACACATAAAACTAGCAAACACATATATCATGAAGTAAAAAAACTAGTGTATGTAATTATGCAAATACACTCAACCACTAGATTTAGCATGGACATGTTAATACATTCGAGAATCAAGAAGTCTATCATGTAAAGCCTCTAAATCGAATTCCTTAACCCACATAGGTTAAACGTGATATTCTAGGGCTTTGAAAACCTCGGTGACTTCAGGTTTAGACTTCTTAAAATCGTTTTTAAGATAAAAACAAAAATGTCTAAGGTGACTATTTTTATGAAAATGTGTGCACGTAAAGACACGTGGCATATTACCTAAAGGTTGACCTTTTTTAACGTTCTTATCAACGGTTGACTCTCTTAAAAACATGGTTTTAGCTTTATTAGCGGAATTATTTTGAGTATCGAAGCTAATACTGCACTTGTCATTCTTGATTTGGACAGTTCCTAAGATCTTATCCAATTTTTCAAACCTGGATTCTAAATCAAACTTAATATGACTCGAGTCTCTCAATTTATCTTCAAGATCCATTGTCTTAGACTCAACTAAATTCCTAATCTCTTAAAACTAAAGAAGCTCTTTCTTCATAGACTCCATTAAACCTCAAAGATTATCTCTCTCACATTCAACATACTCTAGCTTCTCTTAAAGAGTCTTGTTACGTGTCTTAAAATCTTTAATTAAAACACTTTCATCATTGCCTACGACACGTTTTTCCATCCTAGCTTCCAACTTTAAGTTTGCCTTTTTCAATTTTAATGATTCTAAATACAAATCATAGAAGGCAACGTAGAGTTCACTCTCCTCATCCTCTTTTTAATCCTCACTCACTTCTCCACTCTCTCTGCCATCACACACTTAGGATTCATAAATAATGGCCTTGGAAGAGTCATGCAAAGAACTATCTTTATGGAAATATTTCTCATCAAAACTTACATGACTAGCCATGAACGCGGTAAAGTTGAGCACAATAGGAGAATCGGGTCCCTCTTTCAGTTCACCATCACTAAGGGTGGAATTATATGCAATAGGCTTCTTGCCCTCCTTACTTAGTTTAGTAGGACACTCAGTTGACCTATGACCATACCCCTCGTACCCATAACACCTATTCAACTCATCCCTCTTTAGATTATCATTATAATTCTTAGGGAATTTATCGGCCTTGTTATACTTAGACTTTTCAAATTTCTTATAATCATTTTTAAATTTCTCTTTATTAAACTTAAGAAATTTTCTGAACTTCTTAGCAAACATAGCCATATTATCGGAGTCAATCTCACATTCATCATCCAAGACTCATGTTTCCTCCTTTTGGGCTTTTAAATCAACACTGTCATCTTTCGTAGGCTTTTTAGAGGCAAACATGTTGAGTTCATAGGTTTAAAGATCATCCACAAGTTCCTCAAGTTTTATAGAGTCTAAAGTGCCTAAAAAGTTTAACACCGTTACTTCAGGACAAAATCTATCAGGTAAGGAACTTTAGATTTTCTTAATGACACAGTTTTTGGGTATTTTCTCTCCCAAGTTAAAAGATAAGTTCACAGTATCGGACAATCTAGCATAGAACTCATCGAAGGATTCACTCTTATCAATTTTAATGGTTTCAAACTGAGTGGTGAAGTTTTAGAGTTTGGAAGCCTTAAAAATACGTGTACCTTCATGCGTGAGTTGGAGTGTGTCCCGAGCCTCTTTAGTTGTTTAACATGTCATAATACGACGAACTCCTCTGGTGTAACTGCACTAAAAAGAGCATTTTAACCACGCGAATTGTAATTTGCTAACCTATGTTCATCCTCACTCCATCATTATATAGGTTTAGGAACACGAACTTGTCCTACTAAACACGTTGGTGGGGGCCACCCTCTAATAACTGATTGCCAAACCCTCACATCTAACGACTTAAGTGCTGACCTCATACGTGCTTTCTACTACACGTAGTTAGAACCATCAAAATCAGGAAACCTTGAAAATGAAATTTTTTCCATATTCAAGCCTAAAAGGATCTAGTTCGATTATTTTGTGTACTCGCTCTGATACCAATCTGAGAAGACCCTATTTGGATGGGATAGTTCTAAAATTTATAAAAACCAAATTAAAAAATTTATTCCTCAAATTAATTTTTACTTAAACAAAATTAATTCAAAATTAAATTAAAATAAACTAAATTACTCAAATTAATTAAACACCAAATAAGATAGTTTTGTGATTAAACCAATTTTATCTTTTTAACCTAGGTATGCATCTAGGTGTCAATCCTAGCATAAAATAATCAACCACTACGCCCAATGTACAATAAAAAATCAAATGGGAAAAACCTCGGACGACCCATCCACAAAGGCCTCTAAGTACAGACTTACAAAAAGGACATGACACAAGACTTACAAAATGACTCGACACCCTTGCAAGTCTTGACGCCCTTCGTTATTTAAACCTTTGCTTAGTGACACACGGGAATCCATCCATGCCTTGGAGCCCACAGATAGGGCTCAACAACCATCACGCGTATGGAGTCCACCGTATGTAAACCAATGAGTATGGAATCCTCTGCAAAAAATAATTCTCAATAATGTAAATAATAAACACGGTGCCAAAAACTTAATCTCAAAACATAAATAAAAATATATATGTATATAATCTTGGATATAAACTAAAATGGTTTAAACATGGGTTTTTGTTTTGAAATATTAATCATGAATCATTGAGGAAAACTTTCTTGGACTTTTGCAAAGGTATTTTCTCTCAAAGGATGGAAAAAGTCATGTTTAAAACCTCTACCCCTCACTACTTAATTTGATGGAAATGGAATTAGTGGGGAGTTTAAGAGGAAAAACTGCTAGAAAATTGAATTTTTTGAAATTTGCGCCCGTTCGTTTGAATGAGGTACCATTCTCGTTCGATCGATACACCATTTTTCGTTAGAACATAGATCTAACGTGAATGCAAATAATATTCCAGAAAGGTCAAATTTTTTGAAAATGTTCCTCGTTAAAAGGTCATTCGAACGAGGGTACCAATCTCGTTCGAATGGCCTTCGAACGAGTTATTTAACGAGATTCCAAAAGGATAAAAAAAATTATTCGTTAGAAGTTTGACAGATTTGGTTAGAACAAGGCACCCATTCTCGTTAGAACGAGGTACCCATTTTGGTTAGAACAACATAACTAATGAGAAAACAAAAAAGCCTAATTTGAGTCATTTGAAGTTTTGTTTGATCCGAGGTCTAATGACACCCAAAATGACTTATAAATAATGTCTAAAAATATTTTATAATTATATTAAAAGCATCTGAACACTCAATGATTAAATATCCAAGGCTCAACATAAAATATGCATTCATACCTGAGAGATCCTTGGAATGTTAATGACAAAACATGGCAGGAAGCTTGGCATAGTTATGTATTCTCTTTGACTTAGCCTCTACGTCTTCAACAAACATGTCATAGGCTTGAAAAGTCACAAACACAACTTCTAACCTACGACTCAAAGTGTTTTATTCGAAATTAAGCCAATACATGCAAATTGGTTTAATTGGAAATTTTTTCTTACACAATTAACATCCTAAACACAATAAAAGTACGATAAGAATCATTTTTATTGCATGTGCATAGAATATGGAAAATCACAAAAATAATTAAACAATTTCATTTCTTGACACATTTAAAAAATTTGTATAGCAAAAATACAATTCAGTCATGATTTTAGCTTTAAGACCATATCCATCTACAAAACTCCCTCGGCACAAGTTTTGTAAGAATATTTTGAATGATAAGCGAAAATAGCAATTTCTTTTGAAATACGCTGTAGACATATCTTATTTTTGTTGTCGGTTAAGAACTTGGATTATGTCTCTTTTCGACACATAGGCATTTGTCGTTGATTGTATTTTCAGACAACTAGATGATACCTACCCAATGATACTGACATTTGAATCGAGCATTGTCACTCTAACGGTTGCCCTTATCGATGCATAAAACGGTCCATATTCAAACTCTCAAGTTTCACAAGTAGACAATGGAGCACTTATTGAAACACATGCAAGATTGATTTTAATGTAAATTTGAAAATTCCTGTATCAATAACAATTATTAATATTATTTGTGAATTCATACAGTGTAGTGAAGATACAAGATTTAAAGTCATCAAAGTCAAACCAAAGTATATTTTTCAAAAGTTTATAGATTATTCAACATATTTAGTATGAAATTTGACCAAAAATACACAAATAAACCAATTTCTTTTGCATTTTTCAAAATTTCAACAAAATATGTACAAAAATAAATAAAAATAAAATGTGCAAATATATCAATATCAAGATGCACCTCGCACTTCAAAGAGACAAGATCATTTAATCTTAACCAAATCTAAATACCTTATAAGGTAGAGAAACCTATAAATGTCTAATGACTTAGTAAACAAATCCACCAATTATTTTTCCATAAGGATATAGCTCATACTAATGTCATTTTCTCAACTAGATCCCTAATAAAATGATATCTCAAATCTATGTGCTTCATCCAAGAGTGTTTTACCAGGTTCTTTGAAATCTATCACTCTCATGTTATCACAATGGAGTTCCATAGTTCCTTTCTCTAACTCGTAATCTTGGAGCATTTATCACATCCAAAGTAGTTGTGTGCAACAAATAACCGCGATAATGTATTCAGCCTCCACCGTGGATAAAGAAATAGAGTTTTGCTTCTTTGAAAGCCATGATAACATAGAAGTGTCAAAGAAGAAACATCATCCCAAAGTTCTTTTTTATTAATGACATCTCCTGATAATCGAAATTCGAATATGCATAAAGAGAATCGTTAGTATCATAGGGATACCATAATACTATATTTTGAGTTTTGCTAACATATCATATCACTCTGTCCACCTCTCGTAAGTGTAATTCTTTGGGTTTGGCTTGATATTTAGCACACACACCTACACTCTATGAAACTTCGGGGCGACTAGCAGTTATATAAAGAAAACTAGTTATCATGCTCCTATAGAGCTTCCCCTCAACATCTTCATCGCTCTCATCTTTTGTTAAATTGGAATTAATCCCCATGAGCATATTTACATGTTTTTTTTATTCCATTACAAACTTCTGGACTAATTCCTTGACATGCTTTCCTTGGGAAATAAAAACCCCCTTTTGCATTTGTTTAATTTGTAAACCAAGAAAGAATGTCAAATCAGCTACCATTATCATCTCAAATTCAATTTTTATGTCCTCCAAGAAACTATGAGCATACTTCCCTATAGTGGACCCAAAAAATGATGTCATCCATATATATTTGAGATACTAGGATGTTAACCTTAGCTCTTGGCACAAAGAGTGTTGTATCAATGCCTCCTCTCCTAAAACCATATGTTGTCAACCTCTCATATCAAACTCTTGGAGCTTCTTTGAGACCATGAAAGTCTTTATGAAGCCAAAACACATGGTTAGGAAACTTTAAGTCCTCAAACCCCTTAGGTTAACTCATCATTAAAAATCCACTTTTGACATCCATTTAAAATAGTTTGAATTTATTAAAACTTGTAATGGCAAGAAAAAGTTGTACACTCTTCAACCTTACAACTAGGGATAAGGTTTCATCAAAATAAACACCTTAAATATGTGATTAGACTTAAGCTATAAGTCTTGCTTTATTCCTCACAATTCCCCCTATTCATCCATTGTGTTTTTATAAACCCATTTTGTACCAATTATGTTTAGATTTTGAGGTATTAGAAGTAATTCCCAAACTTTTAGTCTTTCAAATTGATTTAGTTCCTCTCATATTTAACCAATCCAATTTTCATATTTTAAAGCTTCTCTGATGTTCTTAGGTTTAATTTGAGAAGAGAAGCATTGAAGTTCAGTTCATTCAAATTTTTATTTCTTATTTTCACCCCACTCTCAAGATTTCCTATGATTATAAAATGAGTGTGCTCTCTTTCAACCCATGTCGGAACTCCTCTATATCTTTCACATTGAATCTCAATTTGTGATTAAGTTCCCTCAATGTATCTCTTAAAAGAATAAGTTTGTCTTACATTAACTTTCCTACCTTAAACTATCTTAGGACGTAAATCCTCTCCCTCAACCATATCATCCAAAGTGATCATATATAAGAGATCATCATCAAAAACCACATTGTATGCCTCCATAAATTTTTTACTCTCCAAGTTATACACTCGATATGATTGCCTTTTTTGGGAATAATCAAGAAATATCCCTTCTTCACTCCTTGTGTCAATCTTGGTCAAATACTCCCTATCAAGAAGAATGTAACACTTACTATCAAACACTTTGAAGTATTTAATAATTGGCTTCTTTCCTTTCCAAAGTTCAAAGGGAGTATTTTTGGTGAAAATTATAAGAAAAATCTATTTGTGGTATGATATGTCATTTGCATTGCTTCAACCTAAAACTTCTTAATCAAAATTTTTCCCTTAAGCATACACCTAGCAATTTCATACAATTTTATATTCTTTCTCTCAACAACTCCATTTAGTTGTGGAGTCGCAACGACTAAAAAATCATGTTGAATCCTAACTTTATCATAATAATTTTCATCTTTTGAATTAATGAACTCGGATCCATGATCACTCCTAAGTCTCACAATAGGTAAATATTTTTCATTTTGACTCCTTTTGCAACCAAGACAATGATCTCAAAATAATTAATTTTCTATCTCATAAATCCAAAAAAAGTGAATATCCAAGAATCATCCACCATCACAAAACAATGCCTCTTCCCTCCAATAATATCCATTTTAGGGACCCATCAAATCTACATGAACTAGCTCTAGAGGCCAAGAGGTAGTAATATCACGCAACTTCTTTTGGTAACTTTTTATTTGCTTTATCTTTTGACAAGTTCCACAAATTTATTAATGAATTTTCCTAATGTAAGAATACAGTTGACTCTCTTTTTGTTCGACAAACTCTACAAATTATGAAAGTTGATGTGTTTTAACCTTTGATGCCACAAATCAATGGATTCTATTTTCACATTTTAACACAACCGTTGGTTTGCTTATAAGAACATAACAATTCTCACTTGTTCTAACACCTCTCATTAAATCACCACTTGTTTCCTTTCACACTAAACATACACCCTTCGAAAAGCACAAAATTACCATTATCATAAAGTTTACAAATGGTAATGAGATTAATGGTAAGTCCTTCAACATTGAGTACATTGTGAAGTGTATTATTCTCTCCAACCCTCACCATACCCTTACCACTCGTACTAGATTTATTTCCATTCTCATAAGTGACTAAGCCGCCTTTTTAATCCTTTAGTGATGCGAAACAGATTTTTCTCCTGTCACGTGTCGTGAGCAACCACTATCAAGGTACCAATTGATAGAGTTTTAGGCTTTAATATGCATGAGGTCCATACAATAATCATGGTTTTGTTTCCAAATCCTCTTAAGATTTGCTTGATCACCCTTTCTCAACTCACTCACCTCTTTTTTTAGTTTTTTAAATTCATTTTCAAGTCTTATGTTAGGTCCTTGAAACTTATTTCTCAAGAATGAGTGTATGAATATTGCTCATATTTTTTAAGTTTGTAACAAAAGTGTCTCAAATGTCCTCTTATGAAGCAATAGGAACATTTGTAAGTTTGAAAAGTTTTTTGAGAAAAAATCATGTTTATTTAAAAATCAGTATTCTCTTTGATTTTAAAAGACTTTTTATCTTTTCAAATGATTTGCATAATGCCTATAGTGAGGATTTGCCTTGTTTAAAACTTTTCTTTGATTCTCGTGTACTTAAGGTCTTTAAACAAATTTTGGCTAGTTGACTTGAGAATTTTTTTCAACTTTCACAACTTTTACTTTTGAATTTTTGTTGAGCAAGACCGTCTTCTCTAGTTCTTTTCCTTTTGAAGAAATATTTTCATCTTTGACCTGAGTAAAATCTTCTTGTTTAACAACATTAGTCTTTGCATGCATAAAACTAGTAGATGTGTTTGAAGATGCATTGAGTGGGTCGAAATTTGTACCTTTATTTTCGTTTTTTATCATAGACTTCTCACATAACATCTTACTCATTTTTTCGGATCTATCCTCTAAATCAAGATTGACTTTCATTGCATTGACAAATCACTTTTAATAAAAAATACTTCTTTTTCATATTCCTTTTCTTTGATTTCAAATGTTTTTACACTATTTCTCAAGTTTGCAATTCATTTCAATGAGATTGGAGTTTTCAATTCCGAAGGAAGAATTTTTTTCATTCGTACGTTTTAACCCAACTTTAAGTTGAAAAATTATTTCATCATTCTCTTTTAATAAATCGTGTTCCTCTTGGAAAAACTTTGATTTTGTTCCTTATTTTAATGTTTGATTTATTCAATTTTAATGATTCACTGAACAACTTGTCATAATCGAAATTGATCTCACTCATTTCTTCATCATCACTCATCTCCTTTTCATCTTGCACAATTTCATAGATAAACTCACTAGATGCATATGAAATATTCTTATCTAAAGATGAACGTGAAGATGAATGCATATTTTCCAAACTTACGCCTAAAGCATAAAAATAAAAAAATAAAAAATAATTTTTCCTAATTTTTAAAAGTTATGATCCAATTAAGTCATTTTGATTTTAAGAATTATATATATAGGGAATATCAAGAAATAAATCAAAATGAATCAATCCAAACATAAATCAATCTCACAAGATAGATTTATGGGAGGAAAAACTCCAACCTATGGGTAAAAAACCTTGGTGCGACCTAGTTTCTCCTTAGATTTGAAAATCTCTTTTACACAACATATGAAAATAAATCTCTCTCGTTCGCTCAGAAGAAATTACCTATAAACATCGAAAATTTCCCCCCTTCTAACAAGAAATCCAATCGAAGCTCCATCAATTGAGTATGAAAGTCCATTATTCATCCTCGGTCCACAACATGCTTGAACTCTAAGCTAGCTCGAGTACCCACTTTTAGATCTGGGAGTTTAGATCATGTTAATTGAAGTATAATAAGATGTAAACAATGTTCAATCTTGAATTTATCCTCACAAAACATCTATCACAAATATATTTAAGCATAGATCTAAGAATCTCACCAAAATTTATTTGAACACTCAATTTCAAAATAGGGAGAGAAATTACTGCTCTTAAAATAAAAATATTCTCAGGAAGAAGTTTATTTGAACACTCAACTTCAAACTAGATCTAAGCGTATATTTGAAGTGAGGAAGATGTTTTTAAAGAATTGGTGGGATCAAGCTTTATTTATACCAATAATTGAAACAATATCTCCGCCATGATCACGATTTTGGATGGTATGGACTCAGACTACAAAAGTCACAGGGTCGTGCATACGGAGAAAATACAAGCGGATTCAACGAATCTCAATACAAAAACTACCCCTAGACTCAAATTGTTTTGTCCAGAATTAAAACAATTACAAACAAATTGACTCTACTGGAAATTAGTTCCTACAAATATCCCCCTTTGGCTATTCCGAGACAAAACCAAAAAAAATAAAAAATGAAATATGTTAAGTCGGGCAATCAGGCACCCATGTCCTATCTAATAAACCCAAAAAAATAAAAATATAGGACACGGACTAAAAAATGTAGAACCGGCAAGCATGAATCTAAATCGGTCTCTGAATGTGTTGTAGTAACAAAAAATTAGATCTTTGAAAAATAATCCTACACACACACGAGACAAACAAAATATAAAAATGCAGGACACGGACTGAAAAATGTAGAACCGGTAAGCATGAATCTGAATCGGTCTCTGAATGTGATGTAGTAACAAAAATTTGGATCTCTGCAAAATAATCCTACATACACGAGACAAACAAACAAATACCCAAGTGAAGTATGAAAGAACAAAAATATATCAATAAACTGTGAATAAATAAACTCCCCCTACATCACATATATCTCCCCCTCTTTTTGCCTGCAATAAACAAATCATGGGATAGACAAACCATATCTAGCAATAATAAATGAAAAAATAAATAAACTATCGCAATATCAGCAAAATAAAAAATCATGACAATGGGTATTAAAAGATAGCAGTAAATGGATCACAGTAAAACAGGGTACAACTAAAGCCATAATGGAATGAATAATACTGCATAATCTAAGAACAAACATCCATGTCTAACATAATAAATGTGTTTATATACAAAAAAAACATAAGTGAATAAGTACATCATATCTGAGGATAAGTAGATACATCTTGAAATAAAATATCAAATACAATGAAACAGAATAGAATGTCACAAATACAACTACTCAGCAACAACATCATCATCATCTCCAGTAAAGGTAGCGGCATCATGTCGAACTTCAGATGATCCATCACCTCGGCTCTGCTCCCGACGTGTCATCTCCTTGAAATACGCAGTCATATGAGAAGCTCTCACAGTACGGGTCTGCAACTCTGCCTCAAATCAGGCCATCATAGTGTCAAACATCTTGGCCTAAGCCGCCACCTATGCCTGTACAGCATAAAAATCCTTCTCTTTATGATGTGCAAATGTGGGGAGGCATGGCTGAGTATCGATAGAAGTGGGACCAGGGTAACCAGTGACTAGAAGAAGCTCCCTCAGCAGTGGGACTCTAGCTCTAGCTTCCTCACTCAGGTGGCCCCCAGATCAAGTCAGTGTGATAGAATCAAAGACTGGGGCATCAGACATGAACATATGATTCTCTAAAATAGGAACCCCAACAGATATACAAATCCTAGTGATGAGAATCCCATAAGGTAAAGCATAATGGATACGGGAGCGACCAGTGATGGTAACTGACGACATCACTTGAAGCATAACGACGGGTAGATCAATATCCCACCCCTAGGATACAGCAAACATGAAATAAATTATATCAAATCCGATATGAGTGTGATTAATTCTAGGGTAAATAGACGATAACACAAACCTATTAAATATACGGAAGGCAGGGTGTAGCTTGAGATTAAACATGGTATCCCCGGCCTGAGAAATCTCCTAGAAATAATGGCAGAGAATATCCTCATAAGAGGGACCATCGTTAGAGACAGTGGAGAAAATAGCGTCAGGGACACATGGTATCTTAAGCATCTTTGTTTTTAGATCAGCAGTGATGATGACAGAAATGCCACAAATGGAAGTCTGAATCCCTACAGATATGTGAGTAGCATGAAAGAAAAACTTACGGATGATGTTCGGGTAAACAATACCATATATGTCAAACATCGACTCCCAACCCTGATCTGTCAGCCAACGAGGAATCTCAAACTGACCAAACTCAGAAACCGAAAGACGCTCTCCCTAACAATCGATCTAATGTGTAGTCTGAGTAAGAAATAATGCTCATACTCCACTCGAGTCGTCCACCTCACCGCAGAATAGGGAGGTCTATTTACCCAAGCCCGCTAGGCTCGAGTAGATGCATGTTGCTCATCTATATGACCATAAGGGGCACCTCTACGTTTGGGCAGCAAATCTAAAGTGACAGAAAAGGGATAACGTGTAGTGTGTGAGAACAAATAGGTGCAACTGAACCTAATCACAAAACATTATGAATCCTATCTCCATATAATAATCCAACCGAACCACTGCGAACACCAGTCACAAACAGCAGTAACAATCAGATATAATATAATAAATCTAATATGACCCCCAAAAAAATGACACAAGTGTGCATATAAAAAAAGTCCAAAGAAAATATATACCGATGAAATTTTTCCCAAAAAATAAATTTATTTGATATTTTTTAGATAAACATAGGGGAAAAAATAAAAAAAAGGTATAAGCCCTCAAGCGACACTAGCACCCCAAACCAAATAAAACATGAAAATTTTGAGTTAGAGCAACATAAACACCCTACACACTGATTTGATTTGAAAGAAATAACACCAACAATAATGTAGGAGTGCTATGTGTTATAATCCTAAAATTTTAGACAAACCTTATCTCAAACGTGATTTTTTTATCCCAAACAGGAATGAGAACGAATAATACACAAGTGTCAAAATGGTGTAAATAATGTGTATATTCACTGTAATCATATCTTGGAATCATAAATCATCAAAACCCAACAAAAATGCCTAAAACGCACGGAAACGAAAAGAAATACCTGTAATTAGTGAAAGATGACTACGGCGTGTAACTCAAAGACAAAAACTGAGAGCAAAAAGACTTAAACCATCTTCAATCAAGTACTATAATGGAGAATGGAGACTTCGCAGTAAGGAACAAAGAAAGAGAGAGGGATACTGCGAAATGGAAAAATCGGCCGAACGAAGTTTAAATGAAACCCTAACTTCGATTGAAAGGGTTGCTCGAACGATATACAGCGTCGTTTGAACGACAAGCATTGTTGCACGATAAAATATATCAAAAGACCCAAAAATCCATTCCAGTAGCAAGTCGCATGATGTAACCATCAAACGACCTTCGTGTGACCCTTCAAACGACAAAAGAATGTTACATTCCACTAACTCGCTTAAAGATAGCGAGATCAAAACGTCTCGTGAGTCACTCGAATGAAACCAGGTTGTCGTTGAACGACATAGAAAATTCTCAAATCCAATTCCAAAAATGATTAAGTTTTGTCTAGTGAAAAAAAATTCTTAAAAAAATATTCTGGAAAGAGTAAACAATAGCAAAACAAACTCAAAACAAAAAAAATAAAATAAGAAAAACAATGTGAGTTTCATGCTAACATAGTATCAATGCGCTCAAACATCAATATGGAGTGAATGGGCGTGAACTACAACAAATGAATCATAACTCCAACACATTGAAACGTTCACGAAGCTCTAATTGATAGCAAGATGTCATCAAACATTGTTTTAACCATATGTGACAATTAATATTGAGATAAATTAATTAAACAATCAACAAGCACACAAATCCGGAATATTGATGATTCTACAAATAATAGCGCCATGATGCAATGTTTCAACACTAGGATTCGTGGTGCAAATCTGTTTAAATTTTCAACCAAACTCCCCCAATATTTATATATTCTTTTTCAAAATCTTTCGAGGTGTTTGTTTTTCTCAACTTAGAGAAATCCCATTGGCCCCTTTTTGGAATATGATGATTTTTATTGCCTTAATTTTTTCTAGGTCACTTTTAAACGGTGGCTTTCACGACGAGTTAATTTTATACTCTCGCAACCCTTTCACCTAAACACTCATCATTTTTTCAATATTAGCAATATTAGTCCTCGCGGTAAACGGTTCTTACATGCACACCTCCTCCTAAGTCTACTTACGCATAGATGACAAAATTGAGATAAGAACGTCTCACCAAACTCAAATACGCATGAGGTGTTAAACATTCATAGAAACTCGCGCATGTGTGAAAGAATGGCATATATACAAAGTCGTATCCAAATGAATGTCAACTTCGAAACAACCCCATTAAGACATTGGTTAAGATCATTCAATGCATCAACAATTATGACCAAATATCCTAGCCGCATGGATAATGAAATGACGGGCATCCAAGCACACCAATATTCCATATCAGACATGATAAACTCACGACACAAAAATCGAAAATCTTTTTGTGTTTTTCAAAAAATATTTGACCCAAAAATAAAATCTTTTTGTATTTTACTCAAAAATATTTAAAACCAAAAATCTTTTTGTATTTTTCAATAAGAATCAAATAAATGAAAATTATAATACAAAGAGATATACGTCATAACCCTAGACAACGTATATCAAGATGACACAACCACAGTATGACAAACCGAAAAACATGCTCAACCTTAAGATGAAACATGGGGAGAACCACGAGAAATGGCATGCGTCTCACCGAGCCTAATCCCTAAAGCCTCTAAATCTGACTTCTTAACCCAAGTAGGTCTAAAACGACGAGTGGGTATTTTGGGAACCGGAATGACCTTATTCTTAGACTATCTAGGAGCATGGCATTGGAGGGAGAAACCCCAAAAGACCCACCAAATAGCCCAGTGAGTGACACCAACACCTCGCACGGTACCAATATAACTCGTAGGATATGACCGGGTGGTCACGGGACCCACGGTTTGAGAGCACGTCGATAATTTGAGAATATGTACACTTAGGTTTGAAAACATGGCGTTAGAGGCGAAATCCCAAAACACCCCCCAAACGGCCCCGTGAGTGGCATTATCACCTTGCACGGGAGCAATGTAACTCGTAGGAACTGACCGCGTGGTCACAGGAGCCATGATTTTAAAGCACGACAATAATTATAGAAAATCTACACAGGTTTAAAAACATGGCGTTGCAGGGCGAAACCTCAAAATACCCCATAAATGGCCCCGTGGGTAGCACCAACACCTCCCACGGGACCAATGTATTTCGTCAAAAATTTCGCGTGGTCACAAGACCCACGGTTTGAGAGCATGGTGATAAATTGAGAATATCTATACTTCCATGGTTTGGGAGGGCAAAACTCCGAAACACCCCTCAAACGGCCCCGTGGGCAACACCAACTCCTCGCACGGGACCAATATAATTCTTAGAAAATGATCGCGTGGTCACGGGATCCAAGGTTTGAGAGCACGGCTATAACTTTTAGAATATATTCACCTAGGCTTGAAAACGTGGCGTTGGAGGGAGAAACCCCAAAACACTTCCCAAACGGCTCCGTGTGCGGCAACAACACCTCGTACAGGACCAATACAACTTGTAGGAACTAACTGCGTGGTCAGGGACCCCCGATTTGAGAGCACAATGATAATTTGAGAATATCTACACTTAGAATTTAAAATATGGCCCCCCAAACTGCCCCGTGAGCGACACCAACACCCCGCACAGGACCAATGTAACTCGTAGGCACTGACCGTGTGGTCATCGAACCCTCGATTTAAGACATTAGCGATAATTTGATAATATCTACAATTAGGCTTAAAAACATGATGTTAGAGTTCGAAACCCTAATACTCCCCCCAAAAGGCCCCTGAGCGACATCAATACCTCACACGGGACTAACGTAACACGTATAAAATAATTGCGTGGTCACGGAACCCACGATTTGAGAGCACGACAATAATTTGAGAATATCTACACTTAGGCTTGAAAACATGGCGTTAGAGGCAAAATCCTAACCCCCCAACGGCCCCGTGAGTGGCACTAACACCTCACACGAGACCAATGTAACTCGCAGGAACTAACCGCATGGTCACGGGACCCACAGTTTGAGAGCACAGTGATAATTTGAGAAAATCTACACTTAGGATAGAAAACATGGCGTTGGAGGGCGAAACCCCAAAACACCCCCCAAACGGCCCCGTGGTCGACACCAATACCTCGCACTGGACCAATGTAACTCGTAGGAAATGATCGCATGGTCACGAGACCCACGGTTTGAGAGCACGATGATAATTTGAGAATATCGACACTTAGGCTTTAAAACATGGCGTTGGCGGAAAAAATCCCGAATCATCCCCCAAATGGCCCCGTGGGCAGCACTAACACCTCGCACGGAACCAATGTAATTCGTAGGAAATAATCGCATGTTCACGGGACCCACGGTTTGAGAGCATGGAGATAATTTGAGAATATATACACTTAGCCTTGAAAACATGGTGTTGTAAGACGATACCCCGACACACACCCCCCCCCCCCCCAAACAACTCAGTGTGCGGCACCAACACCTCGTACGGGACCAATATAACTCGCAGAAACTAATCGATTTGATAGCACGATGATAATTTGAGAATATCTACACTTAGGCTTGAAGATATGGCGTTGGAGGGCGAAACCCCGATACACCTCCCAAATTGCCCCGTGAGCATCACCAACACCTCGCACAGCACCGATGTAACTCGTAGAAACTGACCGCATCGTCATGAGACCACCGGTTTGAGAGTATGGCGCTAATTAGTAAATATCAACACTTAGGTAGGAAAACATTTCATTGGAGGGCAAAACCCCGAAACACCCCCCCTAACGGCCCTGTGAGCTGCACCAACACCTCGCACGGCACCAATATAACTCGTAGAAACTGACCACTTGGTCACAAGACCCACAGTTTAAGAGTTTGGCAACAATTTGATAATATCTATATTTAGGATTAAAAACAAGGCGTAGGAGGGCGAAACTCGAAAACACCCCCCAAACAGCCTGTGAGCGGCACCAACACCTCGCACGGTACCAATGTAACTCATAGGAAATGACCGCATGGTCACGGGACACACGATTTGAAAGCACAGTGATAATTTGAGAATATCTACACTTAGGCTTAAAAACATAGCGTTAGAGTGCGAAACCCCGATACACCCCCAAACTTCCCCTGAGCAACATCAATACCTCACACGGTATTAATGTTACTCGTAGGAACTGACCACGTGTTCACGGGACCCACAGTTTGAGAGCATGGTAATAATTTGAGAACATCTACACTTAGGCCTAAAAACATGGCTTTGGAGGGAGAAACCCTAAAACACCATCTAAACGGCCCCGTGAGTAGAACCAACACTTTGCACGACACCAATGTAACCCATAGGAAATGACCGCGTGGTCACGGTACCCACGGTTTGGGAGCACAATGATAATTTTACAATATCTACACTTAGGCTTGAAAACATTGCGTTAGAGGCAAAATCCCAAAACACCCCCCAAACGGCCCTGTAAGTGACATAAACACCTCGCACGGGACCAATGTAACTCGTAGGAACTGACCGCGTGGTCACGAGACCCACGACTTTAGAGCACGGTAATAATTTGAGAAAATATACACTTAGTCTGGAAAATATATCGTTGGAGGGCAAAACACCGAAACACCCCCAAACGGCCCCATGGGAAACACCAATACCTCGTGCGGGACTAGTGTAACTCGTAGGAAATGATCGTGTGATCATGGGACCCACTGTTTAAGAGCACAATGATAATTTGAAAATATCTACACTTAGGCCTAAAAATATAGCGTTGGAGGGAGAAACCATGAAACACCCCCCCAAATTGCCCCATGGACAGAACCAACACCTCGTACGGGATCAATATAATTCGTAGGAAATGACCACATGGTCATGGGACTCACGGTTTGAGAATATCTACACGTAAAAACATGGTGTTGGAGGGCGATACCCCGAAACAGCCACCAAACGGTTCCGTGTGCATCACCAACACCTCATACGGGACCAATAAAATCGTAGGAACTAAGCGCGTGGTTACGGAACCCCCAATTTGAGAGTACGGTGATAATTTGAGAATATCTACGCATGGTGTTTGAGGGAGAAACTCCGTTACACCCAAAAACTTTCCTCGTGAGAGGCACCAACACCTCGCACCACATCAATATAACTCGTTGGAATGGACCGCGTGGTCACGGGAGCCCCGGTTTGAGAGTACGACTATAATTTGTAAATATCTACACTTAGGCATGAAAACATGGAAATGGAGGGCGAAACCTGAAAACACCCCCCCCCCCCCCCAAACGGCCCCGTGAGCTGCACTAACACCTCATACGACACCATGTAACTCGTAGAAACTGACCGCGTGTTCACAGGAGCCTCGGTTTGAGAGTTTGGAAATAATTTGAGAATATCTATACATATTATTGAAAACATGGCGTTGGAGGATGAAACCCCAAAACACACCCGCAAACGGCCCTGTGAGCGGCACCAATACCTCGCACGACACCAATGTAACTCATAAGAAATGACCGTGTGATCACGGGACCCATGTTTTGAGAGCACGGTGATAATTTGAGAATATCTAGACTTAAGCTTGAAAACATGGCGTTAGAGTGCGAAACCCCGATACCCCCCCCCCCCAACTGTCCCGTGAGCAGCATTAATACGTCGCACGAGACTAATGTAACTTGTTAGAACTAACGGCGTGATCACGGGACCCACGGTTTGAAAGTATGATGATAATTTGAGAAAATCTACACTTAGGCATGAAAACATGGTGTTGGAAGGCGAAACCCCGAAACACCTCCCAAATAGCCCTTTAGACACCACATAATTGCCTTTGACCCGCAGAATTGGTCACCCCTAAATAAGCCCTCAGAATTGACTTCGATCTGCAGAATTGGTCGCTTCTACTTAAGCCCGCAGAATTGTCTTCGATCCTCAGAGTTGGTCACCTTTATCTTAAGTCCTCAGAACTGGATTTAACCCATAGAATCGGTCACCCCTATCTTAAGCCCTCAGAAATGGTTGCATCTACTTAAGCCTGCAGAATTGGCTTCGACCCTCATAATTGCTCATCTCTACTTAAGCTCGCAGAATTGGCTTCGACCCTCAGAATTGGTCATCTCTACTTAAGTCCGCAGAATTGGCTTTGACCCTCAGAATTGGTCGCCTCTAGTTAAGCTCATAGTATTAGCTTTGAGGCTTGGAATTGGTCATCTCTACTTAATCCCACAGAATTGGCTTTGACCCGCATAATTGGTCGCCTCTACTTAAGCCCGCGATATTCGCTTTGACCCTTAGAATTGGTCACCCCAAATAAGCCCTTAGAATTGGTCACCCCAAATAAGCCCTCAGAATTGGCTTCGACCCTCATAATTGGTCGCTTCTATCTTAAGCCCACATAATCTACTTTGACTCGCATAATTGGTCACCCCTATCTTAAGCCCGCAGAATTAGCTTCGACCCGCATAATTGGTCACCTTAACTTAAGCCCGCGGAATTGGCTTCGACCCTCAGAAGTGGTCATTCCTATCATGAGCTCGAAGAATTGGCTTTGACCCACAGAATTGGTCACCCCTATTTTAAAGCCCGCAGAATTGGCTTCGACCCTCAGAAGTGGTCGTTATAATTTAGATCCTCAGAACTAACCCTGACCCGTAGAATTAGTCGCTTCCTCACTCCTCACCTACTTTAGGTCCTTAGAATCGACTGCCCCAACATCACCTTAGGTCCTCAGCATCGACTTTGACCCTTTGAATCGGTTATCCTCATCCCTTAGATCCACAAAACCGGCCTCTATCATGTGGTGTCTATTCGATGGCTATCACTTATTCCAAGCTCACCCGTAGAGGGGATCTATAGACACCACATTCTAGGACCCCCTAAGTCTCCCTTTAGGTCCCTAGAACCTCCCCATCTCACTACAAACCCTAGATCGCACTCTGAGTACCGATCTAGAGGCCATCGGGCGCCCCCGAGGCCTGGTTGACTCTGGAAAACTCTATTGTTAGAGAGAAAGCTCTTTGAATATCTAAAGGGATCTGAATAACCTTTCCAACGATCTAACCCGTGCATGAATCGGCATAAAGGTTCGGACAAACTGATCATTTTAATATCGAAAATCGATTTGGAGGCCACTGGGAACTCCCGGGCCTCGATTCGACCCCAATTAACTTCACTGTCAGAGAAAAATCTCTTTGAATCTTTGAATGGATCTGGAATCCCTTTCCAACAATCCACCCCATCTGTGAAGCAACATAACCATTCAGATAAACGATCAGTTTTCCCCCGAAAATCGATTCAGAGGCCACCGGGCGCTCCCGGGCTCTGTTTAACCAAAGTCAACTCTTAAGCTCAAATGAGACTGAATGAATCTATGAAGGACACTAAATACCCTTTTTAACGGTCCACCCCATGCGCGATTTTGACCTACAGTACGGACGAACGATCCGTTTTACTCTGAGAGGTCCCCGAGCACTTTTGAGCCCCGGTTGATCAAGGTCAACCTCCCGAATCGAGAAAAACTATTTGTAATGTCGAAGTATATCTCCTAAACTTTCCAATGGTCTACCCCATGCATGATTCTGACTTACCATGCGGATGAACTATCCGTTTCCGTCTGACAATCTCCCATCCAAAATATGGACGAGCGCTTTCGAGCCACATTTGACCTAAAGTCATCTCCCGGACCCGGGAGTAGTCCAAAGGACTCTTGAAAGTCTCTGAAGTACCTTTTTAACGGTATGCCCCATGTGCGATTCGAATCAATGGTTTTTGTTCTACGATCATTTTTCTAGGAAAATCTCGAGGGGACTGTCAATTGGCAGGTCCAGATCCTTGCATATCGGCACGTTGTCTGGGGTCACATGCCAATAGGCACCCCATGGGGTAGGTCAATCGGCACCCCCTGTCCCTATATATAGGGTCCATGACCTCACTCCAAAAAAGACACAACAGATCCATCAGCATCAGTGATCTCAGCAATATTCCCTCGAAATCAGCAAAGTCCCTCATGTGAAGTTCCATCCAAGCTTACATCCCCATCCTTTTCATACCCAATTTCGAAAATATCCTTCTCTCTCATCAACACTCAAGGGAGTTCATCCAAGATCAAAGATCAATCTTCAAAGAAGGTCCAATTCCTTCCCTCTCATTTTAAATTCCTTATTTTTTCATAATAAACATTAGATTCATAATCTAGTTCTTACTTGAGTTCATAAACATTAATATCTACATTTTTTATTAGTATATTACACATACTTTATTTTCTACAAAAATCCCAAAAACAAATAAAAGAGGGTGACACCCGTAGATTCCAAACGGAATTATCCATCACACTTTTTTTAAAACCTAAAAAACACATTTTCTACACATACACATATAATAAAATTTCGTTCGGATCTATGGGCTAAACCCCACCCCTATGCTAACTTCGAACTACGTGGACTTTGATGCCATTATAGGCTACGTAGGGCATCTCGAATTAAAATTCGAAACTCGAGTCCAATTTTTCAATTTTCTCAATTTCCCAAATTCCCCAATTTTCTTAAATCTCCCATTTTCGTATTTATTTATACACACACACACACATATATATATATATATATATATATATATATATATATATATATATATATATATATATATATATATCATGCTTGTCTGCATTTCATCCAACATATATTATCGTTTCCTGATAACGATCAACATCGTGATGAACGCCCAAATTATACTTTCTACATATGTTATTTTGGGAGCATTCCTATGGATGACCTCACTCTACCCTGTCCATGGTATGAGTTGAACGATTTCGATCTCCATTATATAAACATGCACACACACTTCACGGGGATATAAAGGAAAATAATAACATTATCCCATGAGAGACTGAAAAGGCGGGATGGGTGCCTAACACCTTCCCATTTCGTAACTTAGCCCCCGAACCTTCGAACTATTAGTTTCGTATGCATCAGTTTGTCCTTGATACTGCTCTCTCGAAGTGGAAACATCTTATTTTGCCTATTTTGTGCAAAATAGGCTGGCGAATATGTCTCTTCACATTTACTCCCACGCCGACGATGACCGAAACAACCTTCCCAAGAGGGGTGCGAGATCGTGGTGCAGCCTTCCCGAGGGGATGTATCTCTCTCTCCCCCCGGCGCTGCTCGGAATGGCGACAGGTCCCGTGAGCGGTACCAACACCTCGCACGGCACCAATATAACTCGAAGGAACTGATTGGGTGCTCACAGGAACCGTGTTTGAGAGTACCTCGATAATTTGAGAGTATCTAAACTTAGGCTTGAACACGTGACGTTGTAGGGCGAAACCCCTAAACACCCCCAAACGGCCCCGTGAGTGGCACCAACACCTCGTACAGGACCAATGTAACTCGTACGAACAGACTGCATGGTCGCGAGAACCATGTTTGAGAGCACTGCGATAATTTGAGAATATCTAAACTTAGGCTTGAAAACATGGTGTTTGAGGGAGAAACCCCGATACACCCACCCAAACGTCCCCGTGAGTGGCACCAACACCTCGCACGGAACCAATGTAACTCCTAGGAAATCACCGCGAGGTCACGGGACCCTCGGTTTGAGATTAAGGCGATAACTTGAGAAATTCTACAGCTAGGCTTGAAAACATGGCGTTGGAGGTATAAACCCTGAAACAGCCTCCAAACGGCCCCCTGAGTGGCACCAACACCTCCCACGGGACCAATCTAACTCGTTGGAACTAACCGCATGGTCACGGGACCCACGATTTTAGAACACGATGATAATTTGAGATTATCTACACTTGGCTTGAAAACATGGCGTTGGAGGGCAAAACATCAAAACACCAACCAAACGTCCCCGTGAGCAGCGCCAACACCTCGCATGGGACAAATGCAACTCCTAGGAACAGATCGCGTGGTCACGGGACCCGCAATTTGAGCGAACGACGATAATTTGAGAATATCTACACTTAAGCTTGATAACATGGTGTTGGAGCGCAAAATCCCGAAATGCCAACGGCCCCGTTAGCAGCACCAACACCTCGCACGGGATCAATGTAACTCGTATTAATTGATTGCGTAGTGAAGGGACCCCAGTTTGAGAGAACGACGATAATTTATGAATATCTACACTGTGTTGAAAACATGGCGTTGGAGGGCGAAACCCTACACCACCCCCACCCACCAAGATGTCCCATGAACGGCACCATCTCCTAGTACGGGACCAACGTAACTCGTAGGAACGGATCGGGTTATCAAGGAACCCACGGTTTGAGAGCACGGAGATAATTTGATAAAATCTACACTTAGGCTTGGAAACATGGCGTTGGAGGGCGAAACCCCCAAACACCCTCCAAACATCCCCGTGAGTGGTACCAACACCTTGCACGGGATTAATGTAACTCGTAGGAAATGACCGCAGATCACGGCACCCACGGTTTGACAGCACAACTATAATTTGAGAATATCTACACTTAGGCTTGAAAACAAGGCATTGGAGGGTTAAACCCCGAAAGACCCCCCAAAGGCCCCATGTGCAACACCAACACCTCGTACGAGAACAATGTAACTCGTAAGAAATAAAAAATTGGTCATGGGACTGACGGTTTGAGAGCACGGTGATAATTTGAGAATATCTGCACTTAGGCTGAAAAATATGGCGTTGGAGGGCGAAACGCCGAAACACCCACCAAACGGCCTCGTGAGCAGCAGCACCCCCTCGTACGGGACCAATGTAACCCATAGGAATGGATCGCGTTATCACGGGACCCACAGTTTGAGAGCACGACGATAATTTGAGAAAATCTTCACTTAGGCTTGAAAACACGGCGTTCGAGGGCAAAAAAAATAAACACAACCCAAGCGGCCATGTGAGTGACACCAACACCTCGCACGACACTAATGTAACTCGTAAGAACTGACTGCGTGGTCACGGGACACCCGGTTTGAGAGGACGGCGATAATTTGAGAATATTTACTCTTAGGCTTGAAAATATGGCGTTGGAGGGCGAAACCCCGATACACCCCCCAAACGTCCCCGTGAGGGGCACCAACACCTCGCACGGAACCAATGTAACCAGTAAAAATGATCGCGTGGCCACGGGACCTATGGTTTGAGAGCACAATGATAATTTGAAAATATATACACTTAGGCTTGAAAATATGGCGTTGGAGGGTGAAACCCCGAAACACCCCCCAAACCACCCCGTGAGTGGCACCAACACCTCGTACGAGACTAAAGTAACTCGTAAGAACTGACCGCATGGTCACGAGACCCACGGATTGAGAGCACAGTGATAATTTGAGAATATCAATACTTTGGATTGAAAACATTGTGTTGGAGGGCGAAACACCAACCAAATGGCCCCGTTAGCAGCACCAACACCTCGAACGGGACCTATGTAACTTGTAGGAGCTGATCGAGTGATCACGGGACTCCCGATTTGAGAACACGATGATAATTTGAGAATATCTACACTTAGGCTTGAAAACATGGCGTTACAGGGTGAAACCCCGAAACACCCCATAAATGGCCCCGTGAGCGATACCAACACCTCGCATGGAACCAATATAACTTAAAGCAACTGACCGCGGGGTCACAGGACCCACGATTTGAGAGCACAAAGATAATTTGAGAAAATCTACACTTAGGCTTGAAAACATGACATTGGAGAGCGAAAGCCCAAATCACCCCTCAAACATCACCGTAAGCAGCACCAACACCTCGCACGGGACAAATATAACTCGTATACAATGACCACATGGTCACGGGACCTATGGTTTGACAGCATGGAGATAATTTGAGAGTATATACACTTAGTATTTAAAACATGGCATTGGAGGACGAAACCCAGAAACACCCACCCAAACGGCCCCGTGAGCAGCACCAACACCTCGCACAGGAACAATGTAACTCGTACGAACTGACCGCATGGTCACGGGACCCGCAGTTTAAAAGCACATCGATAATTTGAGAAAATCTATTTTAGGCTTGAAAACATGGCGTTGGAGGGCAAAACCCCGAAACACCCCCCAAACGACCCCGTCGACAGTAGCAACACCTCGTACGGGACCAATGTAACTCTTAGGAAATGATCGCGTGGTCATGGGACCCATAATTTGAGAGCATGATGATAATTTGAGAATATCTACACTTTGGCTTGAACACATGGCAAACACCTCCAAACGGTCCCATGAACGGCACCAACACCTCGTACAGGACCAATGTAACTCGTAGGAACTGATCGCGTTATCATAGGATCCAGTGTTTGATAGCACGGAGATAATTTGAGAAAATCTTCACTTAGGCTTGAAAACATGATGTTCGAGGGAGAAACCCCGAAACACCCCCCAAGTGGCCCTATGAGCGGTACCAACACCTCGCACGACACCAAAGTAGCTCGTAGGAACTGATTGCGTTGTCATGGGAACCATGTTTTAGAGCGCAATGATAATTTGAGAATATCTAAACTTATGCTTGAAAATATGGCGTTGGAGGGAGAAACCCCGATACACCCCCCTAAACTGCCTCGTGAGTGGCAGCAACACCTCACACCGGGCCAATTTAACTCATAGGAAATGACCGCGAGGTCACGGGACCCACGGTTTGAGAGCACAATGATAATTTGAGAATATCTACAGTTAAGCTTAAATACATGGCGTTGGAGGTTAAAACCCTTAAACACCTTCCAAACAGCCCTGTAAGCGGCACCAACACCTTCCATGAGACCAATCTAACTCGTTGGTACTGACCGCATGGTCATGGGACCCACGATTTTACACGATGATAATTTGAGAACATCTACACTTTGGCTTGAAAACATGGCGTTGGAGAGCAAAACACCGAAACACCAATCAAACGGCCCCGTGATCAGCACCAACACCTCACATGGGACCAATGCAACTCGTACGGACCGATCGAGTGGTCACAGGACCTCTGATTTGAGAGCACGGTGAAAATTTAAGAATATCTACACTTAAGCTTGAAAAAATGGCGTTGGAGTGTGAAACCCCGAACGCCCCCCAAACGGCGCCATGAGCGACACCAACACCTCGCACAGGACCAATGTAACTCGTATGAACTGATCGTGTAGTGATGGGACACCTGGTTTGAGAGCACGGTGATAATTTGAGAATATCTATACTCAAGCCATAAAATATGGCGTCGGAGGGCGAAATCCTGAAATGCCCCCAATCTGCCCCTTGAACGGTACTAACACCTCGCACGGGACCAATGTAACTCATAGGAACTAATCGTGTTATCAAGGGACCCATGGTTTGAGAGCATGGCAATAATTTGATAAAATCTACTCTTAGGCTTGAAAACATGGCGTTGGAGGGCGAAACTCGAAAACACCCCCAAACGGCCCCGTGAGCAGCACCAACATCTCGCACGGGACTAATGTAGCTCAAAGAAATAACTGCGTGGTCATAGAACCCATAATTTGAGAGCATACCGTATAATTTTAGAATATTTAAACTTAGGCTGGAAAACATGGCGTTGGAGGGCGAAACCCCAAAACACCCACCAAACGGCCCCGTCAGCAGCACCAACACCTTGTACGGGACCAATATAACCCGTAGGAACTAATCGCATTGTCAAGAGACTCAAGGTTTGAGAGCACGACGATAATTTGAGAATATCTTCACTTAGTCTTGAAAGCATGGCATTCGAGGCCGAAACCCAAAAACACCCCCCAAATGGCCCTGGGAGTGGTACCAACACCTCGCAGGGTACAAATGTAACTCGTAGAAACTGACTGCGTGGTCATGGGTACCCCAATTTGAGAGCACAACATTAATTTCAGAATATCTACACTTAGGCTTAAAAACATGGTGTTGGAGGATGAAACCCCGATACACCCCCCAAAAGGCCCCGTGGATGGCACCAACACCTCACACGGGACCAATGTAACTTATAGAAAATTACCGCAAGGTCACGGTACCCACGATTTGAGAGCCTGGTGATATTTTCAGAATATCTACAGTTAGGCTTGAAAACATGGCGCTAAAGGGTGAAACCCGAAAACTCCCTCCAAACATCCCCATGAGCAGCCCCAACACCTCGCATGAGACCAATGCAACTCGTCGGAACTAACTGCGTGGTCACGGGATACACGATTTGAGAGCACGGCGATAATTTGAGAATATCTACACTTAGGCTTGAAAATATGGCGTTGGAGTGCTAAACCCCAAAACACCCCCTAAACGGCCCTATGAGCGGTACCAACACCTCGCATTGCATCAATGTAACTCATAGGAACAGACTGCGTGGTCATAGGAACCCTGATTTAAGAGCACGGAGTTAATTTGAGAATGTCTACACTTAGGCTTGAAAATATGGCGTTGGAGGGCGAAACCTCGATACACCCCCTGCACCCAAAACGGCCCCGTGAGTGGCACCAACACTTCGCACGAGACTAGTGTAACTGATACGAAATTACCGCATGGTCATGGGACATGATTTGAGAGCACGATGATAATTTGAGTATATATATAGTTAGGGTAGGAAGCATGGCGTTCGAGGGTGAAACCCGAAAACACCCTCCAACGGCCCAACACCTCGCATGGGATCAATCTAACTAGTAGGAACTAACTACGTGGTCACGGGACCCACGGTTTGAGAGCACAGAGATAATTTGAGAATATCAACACTTTGGCTTAAAAACAAGGCGTTATAGGGAGAAACACCAACCAAACGGCCCCGTGAGAGGCACCAACACCTCGCACGGGACCAAAGCAACTCCTAGGAACTGACCGCGTGGTCACGGGACCCCCAATTTGAGAGCACGACGATATTTTCATAATATCTTCACTTAAGCTTGAAAACATGGCGTTAGAGGGCGAAACCCCAAAACACCACCACAAACGGCCCCATGAGCGGCACCAGCACCTCGCACGGGAATAATGTAACTCGTAGGAACTGACTACGTGGTCTTGGGACCCACAGTTTGAGAGCACGGAGATAATTTGAGAATATCTACAGTTAGTCTTGAAAACATGGCGTTGGAGGGTGAAACCCCAAAACACCCCTCGAACGGCCACGTGAACATTACCAACACCTCGCACGGCACCAATATAACTCATAGAAACTGGCCGCGTGGTCACGGGACCCACGGTTTGAGAGCACGATCATAATTTGAGAATATCTACACTTAGGCTTGAAAACATGGTGTTGAAAGGCGAAAGGGGTGGCAATTCGGGTTAGTCGTGTCATTTTTGGGTCGCGTTAATTTTTATTCGATTATAAATTTTGGGTACTCTTAAATATATACAAGCTAATCGTGTCATGTTCGGGTCATTTCGGGTTATTACCATAAACGGGTTATCGTGTCAAAAATTTCCAGCCCTAGGCGAAACCCAGATAAACCCCTCAAACTGCCTCGTGAGTAGCACCAACACCTCGCACAGGACCAATGTTACTTGTAGGAATTGACTGCATGATCACAGGACTCACGATTTGAGAGCACGATGATTATTTTAGAATATCTTCACTTAGGCTTAAAAACATGGCGTTGGAGGGAGAAATCCCAAAACACCCCCCAAATGTCCCGTAAGTAGAACCAACACCTCGTACGGAACCAATATAACTCCTAGGAAATGACCACGTGGTCACAGGAACCATTGTTTGAGAGCACGATGATAATTTGAAAATATCTACACTTAGGCTTGAAAACATAGCGTCGGAGGAGAAACCCCAAAACACCCCCCAAACGTCCCCATGAGTGGCACCAGCACCTCATATGGAATCAATATAACTCGTAGGAACAGACCTCGTGGTCACGGGACCCCCTATTTGAGACCTCGACGATAATTTGAGAACATCTACACTTAGGCATGAAAATATGGCGTTGGAGGGAGAAACCCCAAAACACCACCCAAACGGCCCCATAAGCGGCACCAACACCTCGCACGACACCAATGTAACTTGTAGAACTGACTGCATGATCACGGGACCAACAGTTTTTTAGCACGGTGATAATTTGAGAATATCTACACTAATGCTTTAAACACATGCCGTTGGAGGGAAAAACACTGAAACACCCCTCAAACTGCCCCACGAGCAGCACCAACACCTCGTACAGGACCAATATAACTCGTAGGAATTGGTCGCGTGGTCACGGGAACCACAGTTTGAGAGCACGGCGATAATTTTGAAAAGGATAGGCCCCCAATTTATAAGTCTTTACTAACACAAAGAGTAATTTCCTTTTCTTTTTAAATATGCGGAAGCGTTGATGGTTCAATTTAAATAAATTACAAATTTTAATTTCTTTTACAAATTAAAATTAAACAAAGTGAAATAAGATAAAAACACACACCACTTAAATTTCACTTAAGCCAATTTAATTTAACCAAGTCCTAGAAAATTTGCCTAAGTCATATTTTTCAATATTACCAAATTAGGCCAAACCAATTTTAACAAATTAAATTAAATGACTTGAATTAAATTAACTAAACATTACCCAATATTTAATTTCGCAGCAAATTAAACATGTAGTGATTAAAACCAAATCTTATCTTAAATTATCTAAGCATGCGTTCTAGGTGAGTATAGTAAGATAAAATAAACAATAAATCACTATGCCGAGATGTACGAGGAAAAACCCACAACGGGAAAAAACCTCGGACGAACCTAGCCTCAAATCCACTAAGTATGGAATTTACAAATATAAGCAAGATGAGTTACAACACTCGACTCGATCCCTCTCAAGCCCCAACGCGTCTTCTTGTATCAACCTCTGCTTAGTGAATAACCACGAAGTTCCCCCGCGGTCTCAAAATCTTCCGATCGGACTTTATATGGTCACCGTCACTCGAACTAAGAGCCTTTCTCCAAGTGGGTAAATCAACGCAAACATCTTATTCTTTGTGGGATGTAGAAGCAAACTCAAACAATCTCTTCTTCAATATGTAGAGACAAACCGGTGTCAAACTCCAAGCAATGAATATATATATATATATATATATATATGAACTTGGATAAACAATATGGGTGTAAACTAAAGTGTAAATGAATTTTTCTTTGAAAAATAGAAGCTTTAAAACATGAACTTTTCTTTTTCTCTTTTGCTCTCAAACTCTCTCTTGGAGATAGATGTGTATGAAAAAGTTAACTTTTCAAAGTTGATACACGCACTTAGATAATCAGTCAAAAGTTAGTGGGGAAAGATAACGGGAAAGTGGGTGAAAACTTTTAAAAATTTCCATTTAACTGTTCCCGCCAAATCTCGTTCGAACAAGATTTATCGTTCGAACGAAGTCTCGTTCGAACGGTCTTCTAACAACATTCTAACGAAGTTCCAGTGTCTTTTAAAAAATGAACTCGTTAGAAATCTCGTTGGAAATCTCGTTCGAACTTTCATCTCGTTCGAACGACATTTCGAACGAAGTCACAGAGGACAAATTGGGAACTCGTTGACAAACTCGTTCGAACGACTTTACTGTTTGAACGACAATCTCGTTCGAACGACACTTCGAACGACCTTCCAGAAAGTTTAAAATTTTGATTTTTAGCCTAGAAACTTTATAAACTTGATTTTAAAGTTTTAATAAAATCTTTCTGAAATTAAACAACAGTTTTAACTAAACGTACACCCAA
Organism: Sambucus nigra; assembly: GCA_949130495.1. Classification (NCBI taxonomy): domain Eukaryota; kingdom Viridiplantae; phylum Streptophyta; class Magnoliopsida; order Dipsacales; family Adoxaceae; genus Sambucus; species Sambucus nigra. The sequence goes on from OX422208.1 coordinate 686,559,958, forward strand.
TATAACATGTTCCAAGCTCCTATATATATATTAAAATGGATTCATACCTTAGGAGCAATGGAACCATGTTGATGACGTAGAAACGAGGCACTTTAAACTCGATAATATGATGAGGCTTTATACTCTTGGCCGCTACGTCTTCAACAAACATGTTATAGGCTTGAAGGATGATCAATTAAATCTATCCTATGACTCAAACGTTTTTGTCCGGAATTGAGCCAAAACTATAAAGGACTCAATTGAAAATTTGTGTCCTTACAAATCTCCCCTTTTGGCTATTTCGGGACAAAAACTAAACAAAAATCCGAAAGGATCGTCAAGCTCTACTAGACTGACAAAAAGTCCCACCCAAAATAAAATTACAATGCTTGACTCAAACAACCCAAGGATTAAAATCTTTGCCGGTGAAAGTTGCCACTTAGAATATAATTCCTTCACACTTAAGCAAACACATTAAATGCATAGGGAATATCAAAATATTAAAGATAATTAAATAATTACTCCCCCAAAATTAATTCTCCCTTTTATCAAACAGTTTACCTTCTTAGAAAGACGTCTCCCCTAAGATAAATCACCCTAAACTAAGATACGATAATAATAGGATTAGAATCCATTTCTCCCCCTATCATTCTCCCCCTTTTTGTTCAAGAATATACAAAGGATAAAAAAATTTAAACATGATGCATAAAGTGATAAAAACATGAAAGCACATAGGCAACAAAAACATAAGTAATCCATAAAAATTAATGCCAACTATGATGCGACAACAAATGATACATATGTGACAAATAAAATTCTAAGCATGTGATATCAAACAAACTACGCAACAAACAAGGTACCAATTATGAATTGAAGCATAAATGGACTGGTTAAACATGGCAAAGACATCAACAAAATATCATATATATGTATACACAAGAGATACAAGCTAAGCATAAGTACACACATATAGATATAAACACACAAATGACACAAAATGAGATAAGCTTTTCACACTCATATGGCAAAAATGTGTCATGTGGAAACGGAAGTGTTGGGGTGTGAACTAGCAACAATTAAATTTAGACCCAATCACTTAAAACATGTTCACGGAGTTCTCAATTGATTGCAAACTTCATCACATTTGAATATAATCTCATGTGACAATATAGATTGAACTCAATGAACAAACATACACAATGCATACAAGCCTAGCATATTGATGATTCTAAAAATCAATAGAGTCATGACATTGACATTGTGCAAACCGTTGATATACCATTCAATCTCCCTCAATAAGTATATATTTATTTTGAATGACAATATCAAACAAACATAGGCCTTGGCAATTATTTTTCTTTTTAATGCCATATTTTCTGTTTTTAGGCCTTTGGACCACGTATTTCTTTTAGGTCCAAACAAACGGTGGCTTACTATTCGCAAAGGATAAATAAATCCTTTCGGAGGCCTTCCCCGTGCACAGTTATATATATCATTTTTTATTTTTCACACAAATCTCACGTGCAACAGATTTTGACATGCACTAGTCCTCCTAAATCACAAATATGTAGATGGCTAGAGTGATAGGATAACACCTCACAATGCTCAAATATAACATGTGAAATTAAATATCAAATGAGCTCGTGCATGTGTGAAAAGAGGCATATAAAAATAGAATCCATTTAATCAACAGAAAATTCAACTACTCCATGTAAGCATGGTAAAGAACATAATAAGGATGGGCAATCTAAACCAAAAGTTCTAGCCACATGGGAGCGTAGAAGATGGAATTCAAACACAAGAATATGCCACATAAAGTGTGTCAAACTAAAATACACACAAAATAAAAAAATTGAGTTTTTTGACATTTTTAACCAAAAATAAAATTATATACTCAAAAGACGAACAAGAATCATTTGGATTTTTCATTAAACTTAAATTACCAAGAGATAAAAATCCAAATGACAAATAAAAATCTTTTTATATTTTTCATTTAAAGCAAACAAAAATGAAAGAAATATAATACAAAAGATAAACATGTCATGATTTCTAGCTTGAGATATGAAATAAAGCAATGACTAGAAAATGACTTAGCAAGCATACAATTAGCATGGGTGATATAGCATGAAGCACAAAATCTAAAGTATGCAAAATAAAACTAACACATTCGACCTTTAGATTTTGCAAGGGAGGAAGCATGTGAAAGTAAATGAGAATTAAAAACCCTATCTTGTAAAGCTACCAAGTCGGATCTCCTAACCCAAACTAATGATGAGTGAATATCTCGGGGTATAGGAATCTTGAATACCTTGGTGTCCTTACGATGGGATTTTCTAGGACCTCGTTTAAGATCAAAACAAAATTTCCTAATATGACCTTTTCGACCACAATGTGCACAAGTAAAAATACGTCAAAAATTTGAACCTAAGAATTGATCTCTAAAGGCTTTCCTAGGTGATTCTCTTAAAACATTGGTTTTGGCTTTATAAGTAGATTCATTACAAGTATCGAAGCCTAAACCACAAGTGACATTTTTAATTTGGACCGTTCCTAATATTTTATCTAATTTTTCCGAACGACACTCCAAATCAAATTTGACGTTACTAGAGTCTTTTAATTTATTTTCTAATTCTAAATTGTTAGACTCTAATAAAATATTTCTCTCTTCAAACTCGAGAAGCTCCTTTTTCAAGGATTCCATTACACCTCTAAGGCAAACTCTCTCGCCTTCTACATATTCAAGCTTCTCGTGAAGAGTTCTCTCACGTGTCCTAAGGTCTTCCACTAACGTACTATCATCAACTACCATGACACGCTCTCTTAAACACGCTTCTAACTTCAAATTACCTCTTTTTAATTTAATAGATTCTTCAAATAGTTCTTGAAAAGCATTTTGAAGTTCACTCACATCAACCTCATCATTTTCATTCTCTCTTTCTCCTTCACACTCACTACCATCAAAAACAAGGGAATCATAAACTTTGACCTCGGAAGTATCATGTGTTTGAATATCTTCATGAGAAGATTCATTATCGGTGCTCACATGACTAACCATAAAAGCCACAAAATTAGGCTTAGTGGGGGAATCGGGTCCCTCTTCCTTATCACTGTCACTAAGGGTCGCATTATATGAAATGGGTCTCTTACCATCTCTCTTTAGTTTAGTGGGGCACTCAGAAGCCCTATGGCCATAGCCCTCACAATCAAAACACTTATTTGACTCGTCCCTATTTAAATTTTCATTAATAGTATTAGTGATCTTCTTGGATTTGTCATGCCTAGATTTATCAAATTTCTTAAAACAATTTTTAAATTTATCTTTGTTCAATTTAAAATTTTTTTGAAATTTTCTAACAAACATAGCCATGTCTTCCGAGTCACTATCACTCTCACACTCTACTACTTGTTTTCCCTCTTTCCGAGATTTTAAAGCAACTCCCTTTTCAATTTTCTTTTCAGTTTTAGAGGGAAACATGTCCAGTTCATAGGTTTGTAAATCACCTACAAGCTCTTTTAATTTTGTAGATGCTAAAGTTGGTAAAGAATTTAAAACGGTCACTTTTGGAATAAATCTATAGGGTAGGGACCTTAAAATTTTCTTTACTACTTGGTTGTCGGGTATTTTCTCTCCCAAGTTAAAAGATGAATTAACAATATCTGAAAGTCTAGCATAGAATTCATCAAAAGTTTCTTTTTCGTTCATTTTGATGGTTTCAAATTGAGTGGTGAGGTTTTGGAGTTTCGAAGCTTTAACGACAAATGTACCTTCATGAGTGAGTTGTAAAATATCCCACGCTTCCTTAGCGGTCTCACACGTCATAGTGCGTCGGAATTCATCCGGTGTGACAGCGCTAAACAAGGCATTTAAACCACGGGAATTAAAATTTGAAAGTTTAAACTCATTCTCACTCCATCTATCGGCCGGTTTGGGAACACGTTCATTATCTACTAAATGAGTTGGTGGAGACCACCCGTTAACTACCGATAACCAAACCCTCTCGTCGATATATTTAAGTGCCGATTTCATTCGCGCTTTCCAGTACGCGTAATTAGAACCATCGAAAATAGGAAATTTTGAGAATGGAAAAAATTCCATTTTAGCCAAAAATTATTTAAAGGATCTTAACGAAATAATTTATCGCTTTGGCTCTGATACCAATTTGAAAAGGATAGGCCCCCAATTTAAGTCTTTACAAACACAAAGAGTAATTTCCTTTTCTTTTTAAATATGCGGAAGCGTTGATGGTTCAATTTAAACAAATTATAAATTTTAATTTCTTTTACAAATTAAAATTAAACAAAGTGAAATAAGATAAGAACACACACCACTTAAATTTCACTTAAACCAATTTAATTTACCCAAGTCCTAAAAAAATTTCCTAAGTCATATTTTTCAATATTACCAAATTAGGCCAAACCAGTTTTAACAAATTAAATTAAATGATATGAATTAAATTAACTAAACATTACCCAATATTTCATTTCGCAGCAAATTAAACATGTAGTGATTAAAACCAAATTTTATCTTGAATTATCTAAGCATGCATTCTAGGTGAGTATAGCAAGATAAAATAAACAATAAATCACTACGCCGCGATGTACGAGGAAAAACCCACAACGGAAAAAAACCTCAGACGGCCCCAGCCTCAAATCCACTAAGTACGGAATTTACAAATACAAGAAAGATGACTTACAACACTCGACTCGATCCCTCTCAAGCCTCGTCGCGTCTTCTTGTATCAACCTCTGCCTAGTGAATAACCACGAATTTCCCCCGCAGTCTCGGAATCTTTCGATCGGACTTTATATGGTCACCGTCACTCGAACTAGGAGCCTTTCTCCAAGTGGGTAAATCAACGCAAACATCTTCTTCTTTGTGGGATGTAGAAGAAAACCCAAACAATCTCTTCTTCAATATGTAGAGATAAACCGGTGCCAAACGCCAAGCAATGAATATATATATATGAACTTAGATAAACAATATGGGTGTAAACTAAAGTGTAAATGAATTTTTCTTTAAAAAATAGACACTTTAAAACATGAACTTTTCTTTTTCTCTTTTGCTCTCAAACTCTCTCTTGGAGATAGATGTGTATGAAAAAGTTAACTTTTCAAAGTTGATTCCTGCACTTAGATAATCAGTCAAAAGTTAGTGGGGAAAGATAATGGGAAAGTGGGTGAAAACTGTCAAAAACTGCCATTTAACTGTTCCCCCCAAATCTCGTTCAAATGAGATTTATCATTCGAACGAAGTCTCGTTCGAACGGTCTTCTAACGAAGTTCCAGTGTCTTTTAAAAAATGAACTCGTTAGAAATCTCGTTCGAACATCCATCTGGTTCGAACGACATTTTGAACGAAGTTACAGAGGCCAAACTGAGAACTCGTTGGCAAACTCGTTCGAACGACTTTACTGTTCAAACGACAATCTCGTTCGAACGACCTTTTTGAAAAATTCAATTTTTAGCCCAGAAACATTATAAACCTAATTTAAAAGTTTTAATAAAATCTTTCTGAAATTAAACAACAATTTTAACTAAACGTACACCCAATATAACATGTTCCAAGCTCCTATATATATATATATATATATATATTAAAATGCATTCATACCGTAGGAGCAATGGAACCATGTTGATGACGTAGAAACAAGGAACTTTAAACTCGATAATATGATGAAGCTTTATACTCTTGGCCGCTACGTCTTCAACAAACACGTCATAGGCTTGAAGGATGATCAATTAACTCTATCGTATGACTCAAACATTTTTTGTCTGGAATTGAGCCAAAACTACAAATGACTCAATTGGAAATTTGTGTCCTTACAAATTTGTTAATATCTACACCTAGGCTTGAAAACATGGCTTTGGAAGGCGAAACCCCGAAACACCCCCCAAACAACTCCGTGAGTGGCACCAACACCTCGCACAAGACCAATGTAACTCGTAGGAACTGATTGCGTGGTCATGGGACCCCCGATTTAAAAGCAAGACGATAATTTGAGAATATCTACACTTAGGCTCTAAAACAAGGCGTTGGAGGGAAAAACCCCGAAACACCCCCCAAACAGTCCCCTAACCGGAACCAAGACCTCGCACGGGACAAATGTAACTCGTAGAAACTTAACGCGTGGTCACGGGACGCCCAATTTGAGAGCATGACTATAATTTATGAATATCTACACTTAGGCTTAAAAATATGGCGTTGGAGGGCAAAACCGTGAAACAGTCCCCAAACGGCCTCGTGAGCTACATCAACACCTCGCACGACACAAATGAAAGTGGTAGAAACTGACCGCATGGTCACGGGACCCACGGTTTGAGAGCATGGCGATTATTTGAGAATATCTACACTTAGGCTTGAAAATATGGCGTTGGAGGGTGAAACCCCGAAACACCCCTGTGAGCGGCACCCACACCTCGCACGGGACCAAAGTAACTCATAAGAAATGACCATGTGGTCACGGGACCCACGGTTTGAGAGCATGATGATAATTTGAGGATATATACACTTAGGCTTGAAAACATGGCGTTGGAGGGCAAAACCCCAAAGCACACCTCAAACGGCCACGTGAGCGGCACCAACACCTCGTACAAGACCAATGTGTCTCGGAAGAACGGATCGTGTTGTCACAGGAACCCCCATTTTAGAGCATGACGATAATTTCAGAATATCTACACTTAGGCTTGAAAACATGGCGTTGGAGGGTGAAACCCAAAAGAACCCCCCAAACTGCCCCGTTAGCGGTACCAACACCTTGCACGGATCCTATGTAACTTGTAGGAACTGACCGAGTGATCATGGGACCTACATTTTGAGATCACAATGATAATTTGAGAATATCTACACCTAGGCCTAAAAACATGGCGTCGGAGGGCCAAACGCCACCAAACTGCCCCATGAGCGGCATCAACACCTCGTACGAGACCAACGTAACTCGTAGGAACTAACTGCGTGTTCACGGGACCCATGGATTGACATCACAACGATAATTTTAGAAAATCTATACTAAAGCTTAAAAACATGACGTTGGAGGGTAAAACGCCACCCCCCCCCCCCCCACACACACACACACACACAAATGGCCCTGTGAGAGGCATTAACACCTCGAACGGCTCTAATGTAACTTGTAGGAACTGACCGAGTGATCACAGGACCCACGATTTGATAGCACGGTAATAATTTGAGAATATCTACACTCATGCCTGAAAACATGGCATCGGAGGGCGAAACCCCAAAATGCCCTCCAAACTACCCTGTGAGCGGCACCAACACCTAGCACGAGACCAATGTAACTCGTGAGAACTAATTGTGTGATCACGGGACACGCCATTTGAGAGCAGGGCAATAATTTAAGAAAATCTACACTAAGGCTTGAAAACATGGCATTGGAGGGTGAAACCGTAAAACACAACCCAAAAGGCCCCGTGAACGATGCCAACACCTTGCATGGGATCAATGTAACTCGTAGAAATTGATCGCGTGGTCACGGGTCCCACGATTATAGATCACAACGATAATTTAAGAATATCAACACTTAGGCTTGAAAACATGGCTTTGAAAGGAGAAACCCCAAAACACCCTTCGAATGGCCCCGTGAGAGGCACCAATACCTCGCAGGGGACCATTGTAACTCATAGGAATAGACCGCATAGTCCCGGGACTCCCGATTGGAAGACCCTCGATTTAAGAGCACAATAATAATTTGAGAATATTTACACTTATGCTTCAAAACATGGCACTGTAGGGCGAAACCCCAAAACATCCACCAAACGGCCCCGTGAGCGGTAATAACACCTCGCACGGCACTAATATAACTCGTAGGAATTGATCGCGTGGTCAAGAGACCCACGGTTTAAGATCACGGTGATAATTTGAGAATATCTAAACTTAGATTTGAAAACATAGCGTTGGAGGGAACCCCCCCCCCCAATTAGCCCCCGTGAGCGGCACCAACACCTCGTACGGGACCAATGTAACTCGTAGGAACTGACCACGTAGTCACGGGACCCACGGTTAGAGAGCATAAAGATAATTTGAGAATATCAACACTTAGTCTTGAAAACATGGCGTTGGAGGGAGAAGCCCAAAAACACCCCCCAAATAGCCCCGTGAGCGGCACCAACGCCTCGCACGGGATCAATATAACTCGTAGGAACTGACTGCTTGTTCACGGGACCCCTGATTTCAGAGCACAGTGTTAATTTGAGAATATCTACACTTAGGCTTGAAAACATGCCATTCAAGGGGAAAACCCCCAAACACCCCCCAAACGACCCCATAAAAGGCACCAACACCTCACACGGCACCAATGTAACTCGTAGAAACTGACCGCGTTGTCAAGGAACCCACATTTTTTTAACACGATGATAATTTGAGAATATATACACTTTGGCTTGAAAATATGGCGTTGGAGGGAAAACCCTGATACACACCCCAAACGTCCCCGTGAGTGGCACCAACACCTTGCTCGGCACCAACATAACTCGTACAAAATGACCCGTGGTCACGGGACTCGCGTTTTGAGAGCACGACACTTATTTCATAATATTTACACTTAGGCTTGAAAACATGGCGTTGGAGGGAAAAACCCTAAAACTCCCCCTAAATGGCCTGTAAGCAGCACCAACACCTCACACGGGACCAATGTAACTCATAGGAAATGACCATGTGGTCATGGGACCTGCGATTTGAGAGAACGGCGATAATTTCAGAATATCTACACTTAGGCTTGAAAACAAGGCGTTGGAGGGTGAAACCCCGAAATACCCCCCAAATGTCCCCATGAACAGCACCAACACCTCGTACGGGATCAATGTAACTCGTAGGAACTGACCTCATGGTCACGGGACACCCAGTTTGAGAGCACGATGATAATTTGAGAATATCTACACTTAGGATTGAAAACATGGTGTTGGAGGGGAAACCCCAAAACACCCATGTGAGCGGCACCAACACCTCACACGAGGCCAAAGTAACTCGTAAGAATTGACCGCGTGCTCACGGTACCCACGGTTTGAGAGCACGACGATAATTTGAGGATATATACACAGGCTTGAAAACATGGCGTTGGAGGGCGACACCCTACCCCCCCAAACGTCCCCGTGAGCGGCACCAACACCTCTTACGGGATCAATGTAACTTGTAGGAACTGACCGTGTGGTCACGGACCCCCCGATTTGAGATCACGATGATAATTTCTGAATACCTACACTTAGGCTTGAAAACATGGCGTTAGAGGGCCAAAACCCCAAAGCACCCCCCAAACAGCCCCGTGAGGGGCACCAACACCTCGTACGGGATCAATGTAACTCATAGGAACTAATTGCATTATCACGGGACCCTTAGTTTGAGAGCACGATGATAATTTCATAATATCTACACTTAGGCTTAAAAACGTGGCGTTTGAGGGTGAAACCCCAAAGCACCCCCAAAACGGCCCCATGAGTGGCACCAACACCTCGTACGGCTCCTATGTAACTTCTAGGAACTGAATGCATGATCACGGGACCCACGGTTTGAGAGCACAATGATACTTTGAGAATATCCACACTTAGGCCTGAAACAATGGCGTTGGAGGGAGAAACCTCGAGATGCCCCCTAAATTGCCCCGTGAGAAGCACTAACACCTCGCATGGGACCAATGTAACTCGTAGGAACTAACCACGTGGTCATGGGACCCTCGATTTCAGATCAAGGCAATAATTTGAGAAAATCTTCACTAAGGCTTGAAAATATAGCCTTTGAGGGTGAAACCCCGAAACACCCCTCAAAAGGCCCGTGAATAGCGCCAACACCTCGCACAGGACAAATATAACCCTTAGGAAATGATCGCATGGTCACGGTACACACAGTTTGAGATCATAGGGACAATCTGAAATTATCTACACTTAGGCTTCAAAATATGGCTTTGGAAGGTGAAACCCGTAAGACGGCCCAAATGGCCCAGTGAGTAGCACCAACACCTCGTACGGGACCAATGTAACTCGTAGGAACTGACCGCGTGGTCATGGGACCTCTGATTTGAGATCACGATGATAATTTGTGAATATCTACACTTAGGCTGAAAACATGGCGTTTGAGGGCGAAACTCAAAACACCCCCCAAACTGCCCCTTGAGCGACACCGACACCTCGTACGAGACCAATGTAACTCGTAGGAACTGATCGCGTGGTCATGGGACTCACGGTTTAAGAGCACGACGATAATTTGAGAATATCTACACTTAGGCTTGAAAACATGGCGTTGGAGGACGAAATCCCAAAACACCCCCAAATGGCCCCCGTGAGTGGCACCAACACGTCGCACGGGACCAATGTAACTCGTACGAACTGATCGCGTGGTCACGAGACCCACGATTAGAGAGCACAACGATAATTTAAGAATATCAACACTTAGGCTTGAAAACAAGGCGTTGGGGGGAGAAGCCCCAAAACACCCCCCAAACGGCCCAGTGAGCGACACCAACACCTCACACGAGACCAATGTAACTCGTAAAAATTGACCGTTTGGTCAGGGACCCCCGATTTAAGACCACGGTGATAATTTGAGAATATCTACACTTAGGCTTTATAACATGTCATTCAAGGGGAAAACCCCGAAACACCCCCCCTAAACGTCCCCGTAAACGGTATCAACACCTCGCACGGTGCCAATGTAACTCGTAGAAACTGACCCCGCTGTCAAGGAACCCACAGTTTTTTAGCACGACAATAATTTGAGAATATATACACTTTGACTTAAAAACATGGCGTTGGAAGGAGAAACCCTGATACACACCCCAAACGGCCCTGTGAGTGGCACCAGCACCTTGTTCGGCACCAATATAACTCGTGGAAACTGACCCATGGTCACGGGACTCATGATTTGAGAGCACAACAATTATTTGAGAATATATACACTTAGACTTGAAAACATTGCATTGGAGGGAGAAACCCTGAAACACCCCCAAACGGCCTGTAAGAACCACTAACACCTCGCACGGGACCATTGTAGCTCGTAGGAAATAACCACATGGTCATGGGACCCACGATTTGAGAGCACGACAATAATTTGAGAATATCTACACTTAGGCCTGAAAACATGGCGTTGGAGGGTGAAAACCCTAAATACCCCCCCAAACGTCCATGTTAGCAGCACCAGAACCTCGTACAGGATCAATGTAACTCGTAGGAAGGACACTCGGTTTGAGAGCATGAACATAATTTGAGAATATCTACACCTACGCTCGAAAATATGGCGTTGGAGGGCGAAACCCCAAAACACCCATGTGAGCGGCACCAACACCTCGCACGGGTGCAAAGTAACTTGTAAGAAATGACCGCGTGGTCACGGGCCCCACGGTGTGAGAGCCCGATGACAATTTGAGGTTATATACACTTAGGCTTAAAAATATGACGTCGGAGGCCGAACGCCCGAACACCCCTAAACGGCCCCGTGAGCGCCCCCAACACCTGGCACGGGATCAATGTAACTCGTAGGAACTAGCTGCGTGGTCAGGGGATCCCCGGTTTGAGAGCATGATGATAATTTCTTAATACCTACACTTAGGCTTGAAAACATGGCGTTGGAGGGCGAAACCCCAAAGCACCCCCCAAACGGCCCCGTGAGCGACACTAACAGCTCGCATGAGACCAATGTAACTCATAGGAACTGACCGCGTGGTTACGGAACCCATGGTTTGAGAGCACAGCGATAATTTGAGAAAATCTACACTTAGGCTTGAGAACAAGGGGTTGGAGGGTGAAACCCTGAAACACCCACCAAACAACCCCGTATGCGGCACCATCACCTCATATGGGACCAATATAACTAGTAGGAACTGATTGCGTGGTCACGAGACCCCCAGTTTGAGAGCACGATGATAATTTGAGAATATCTACCCTTAGGCTTGAAAACATGGCGTTGGAGGGTGAAACCCCCACCCCCCCCCCCCCCCCAAACAGCCCTGTGAGCTGCACCAACACCTCGTAGGGCATTAATGTTACTTATAGAAACTGACCAAGTGGTCACGGGACCCATGATTTAAGAGCAAGGCGATAATTTGAGAATATCAACACTTAGACTTGAAAACATGGTATTGGAGGGCAAACCCCAATACACCCCCCAAACTACCCCGTGAACGGCACCAACACCTCGCACGGGACGAATGTAACTCGTTGGAACTAACCACATGGTCACGGGAACCATGATTTGAGAGCATGGCATTAATTTGAGAAAATTTACACTTAGTCTTCAAAACATGGCGTTGGACGAAAAAACTCAAAAACACTCCCCAAACGGCCATGTGAGCGACAGCAACACCTCGCACGAGACCAATATAACTCGTAGGAAATGACTGTGTGGTCAGAGGACCCACGGCTTGAGAGCACGATGATAATTTGTGAATATCTACACTTAGGCTTGATAATATGTTATGAAGGGCGAAACTCCGATACACCCTCCTCAAACGGCCCCGTGAGCGACATCAACACCACACACGGGACTAATGTAACTCGTAGGAAATAACTGCACGGTAACTGGACCCACGACTTGACAACACGACGATAATTTGAGAATATCTACACTTAGACTTGAAAACATGACGTTGGAGGTCGACACCGCGAAACACCCCCAAATGGCCCTTTGATTGGCGCCAACACCCCGCGCGGAACCAATGTAACTCGTAGGAACTAATCGCATGGTCACGGTATCCACGATTTGAGAGCATGGCAATAATTTGAGAATATCTACACTTATGCTTTAAAATATGGTGTTGGAGGGTGAAACCCCTAAACAACCCCCAAACTACCCCCAGAGCGGCACCAACACATCACATGGGACCAACGTAACTCATAGGAACTGAGAGAGTGGTCACAATACCCATGGTTTAGGAGCACAGTGATAATTAGATAAAATCTACACTTAATATTGAAGACATGGCGTTGGAGGGAGAAATCTCGAAACACCCCCAAATGGCTCGGTGAGCGGCACCAACACCTCGCAGGAACCAATGCAACTCATAGGAAATGATCGCATGGTCAGAGGACCCACGATTTGAGAGCACGAAGATAATTTGATAATATCTACACCTAGCCATGAAAACATAGCGTTGGATGTAAAAACCCCGAAACAATCCCAAAAGTCCCCGTGAGCGGTACGTACACCTCGCACGGGATCAATGTAAATCGTAGGAAGTAACCTTGTGGTAACAGGACCCTCGGTTTGAGAGCACGATGATAATTGGAGAATATTGACACTCGGGCTTGAAAATATGGCGTTGTAGGGCAAAACCCCAAAACAACCACCAAATAGACCCGTGAGTTGTACCAATACCTCGCACGGCACCAATGTAACTCATAGGAAGGATCGCATGGTCATTGGACCCACGGTTTGAGAGTACGGTGATAATTTGAGAATATCTACACTTAGGCTTGAAAATATGGCGTTGGAAGGCAAAAGCCCAAAACACTCCCTAGTGGCCCCGTGACTGACACCAACTCCTTGTATGCGACCAATGTAACTCATGAGAATTGACTGCCTGGTCACGGGACCCTCGATTTTAGAGCACGACGATAATTTGAGAAATATTACAGTTAGGCTTTAGAACATGGCATTGGAGGGAAAACCCCGAAAAAAAATTGTCCTATGAGCGGCATTAACACCTCACACGGTACCAATGTAACTCGTAGAAACTGATCGCATTATCACGGGACCCACGGTTTGAGATCACGGCGATAATTTGAGAATATCTACACAGATGCTTAAAAACATGGCGTTGGAGGGTGAAACCCCTATACACCCCCAAAACGGCACCGTAAGCGGCACCAACACCTCATTCGGCACCAATGTAACTCGTAGAAAGTGACACGTGGTCACGGGACCCACTGTTTGATAGCACGACGTTATTTGAGAATATATATAATTATGATTGAAAACATGGCATTGGAGGGCGAAACTCGGTGCACCCCCCTAACGGCCCCGTTAGTAGCACTAGCACCTCGCACTGGACCAATGTAACTCGCGGGAACTAACCGCATGGTCACGGGACCCACGATTTGAGAGCACAATGATAATTTAAGAAAATCTACACTTAGTATTGAAAACATGGCATTGGAGGGGAAAACCCCGAAACACCCCCCAAACGGCCCCGTGGGCAACACCAATACCTCTCACTGGACCAATGTAACTCGTAGGAAATGATCACATGGTCACGGGACCCACGGTTTGAGAGCACGACGATAATTTGAGAATATCTACACTTAGGCTTGAAAACATAGTATTGGAAGGCGAAACCCAAGACACCCCCCAAATGGCTCCGTGAGCGGTACCAACACCTCGCACAGCACCAATGTAACTTGTAGGAACTAACCGCATGATCGCGTGACCCATAATTTTTTAAAACGGCGATAATTTGAGAATATATACACTTAGGCTCTAAAACACGGCGTTGGAGGGCAAAAATCCGAAACACCCCCAAACTACCCCGTGAGCGACACCAACACCTCACATGGGAGCAATGTATCTCGTAAGAACTGACCGTGTGGTCACGGGATCCATGGTTTGAGAGCATGGCGATAATTTCAGAAAATCTACACTTAGTCTCAAAAACATGGCGTTAGAGGGCAAAACCCCGAAACATCCCCCAAACGGCCCCATGAGCGAAACCATCACCTCGCACGGGACCCATGTTTTGAGAGCACAGTGATAATTTGAGAATATCTACAGTTAGGCTTAAAATATGGTGTTAGAAGGTGAAACTCCGAAACACCCCCCAAATGGCCCCGTGAGCGGCACCAACACCTCGCACGGGACTAACACCTCACACAAGATCTGATAACGATTCAGGTTTTAGAATGCCCAAAAAAAAGAGAAAATTGTATCCAATTTTTTTATTATAGTTAAAAATGGTCACGACCAAAGTCCATGACCATCTCTATTTTTTTCTTACGCATAAAAAGGGTCACGGTCTTGTTGATGTCAAAGTTTGCGCGGCCTTAAGTCGTGACCGTTATCATACTTGATTGGATGGCTCATGGACTTGAGCCGTGACCAGATCCGTGACCATATTCATATTTCAAAGTATGGGTCACGGACTTGAGCTGTGACCATTGTCATACTCAAATAGATGGGTCACGGACTTGAGCAGTGACCAAAATCATGTATTAAATGATGGGGCATGGCCTTTGGTCATGACCAACTGTGTGTAGGGGTCATGACTATAGTCCGTGATCATATGTAGTGACCCTCTATATCCTCGACCCTTAGTTTGGTCAATGATTTGGGTCGTGACTCAGAAAAATAGTCATGCCCGATATTGTCACGACCCTTGATCGCGACCACTATCATGGTCGGGGACTTTAGCTGTGACCATCCATCTAATATGGTGTAGTGTTAGCCTACCCATTTCTACCACATTGAACTCATTCCCTAGGAGGATTCTGATATGGCCTAACTATGATACTATGACATTTGGCGCTTCCTCAAACATGGTAGGTATCCCCAAGATGTTGATAAGAAAGATCATACGACCCTTCGTAAATTAGTTGTCCAGTATATCATCATCGACAAAGCATTGTTCAAGCGAAACTTCAATGGAACCCATTTGATTTGCATTGTATGTATGAAAGCGAGGTATGAATGCTCTGACACCACTTAGAGAGAGTAGAAGACACTTATACCACTATGAAAATGCGAAAACAAATATGCTCAACAAAGATTCCAATTTGAGAATGAGCAAATATCTTTATAAATTTTATCTTTTTATCCTAAGCATAGATTTATGTGATATAACTGATAAAATAATCCAAGCATTCAACAAAGGCAGAGTTTTTAGGAAAAAACCACTTTCGGATAAAACCTTTTTTCAACACTTTAGAAATATTACAAGACAGTCGACTTGCAGACTACTTGATAACCACCATAAATATGCCTGCTAATCTTCATATATATCTGGAGAATAACAATGATCATGGCAATAATTACAAGACCGAAATCCTTCTTCAGCCACAGCCTTTGTATTCATTAGTGAGTTTTCTCAGGTATCACAAGTCGGCCATAGAGATGACTTCTCAAAGGTGTATGAAAGTGTACAAAACTTTCTAGGGTTTACAAAAATTAACAAAACTAAATATTCAGGATGTTTGTTTGTGAATTAAATAGTATTTTTGCAACACAAAAAGTGAAGAACTTTCGCCAAAGTTATGAAGAAATTAAGCTGGCAAAAGTCTTAACAATTTGAACACAAAACAGATATTTATAGAACGTTCAAAAAATTCGAGGCGGTGGCATTATTTGAATGATGATGTGATGTCGTTCTAACGAGATGGTGATCTCGTTCGAACAAGAGTTCAGTTTGCTTCTAACGACCTCCAAAAAACTTAGACAGTAAACCCTCATTTGAATCTCGTTTTAAAAATACATTGAACGACCTTCTAACTACATGTCATCTCATTTGAATGATATATTCATAACGTTTGAATGATATTTAAAAATAAATTTATTTTTCTTTTCCAAATTAAAAACCCCTGTTCATTTTTGGTAAAATATAAACATCCCAAAAATAAGTTTTGTAAATTAATTTAAATTCTAAATTATTTTATACCTTTACAGGATGTCGGGAAGTCTTCAAACTTGGAGATGCTCGAGTTCGATTTGTCGTAACAGTGCGTGACGATTTGTAATGGGATACGCCAAACTAATTGTTCTTATAAATATCCACCTTTGGCTATTTGGTAAAAAATAAACAAACAAACAAACATTAAATTAAAATAAAAAATTCTCCTATGACAAAAATCCTACTACCCTTCCTAACCCTATAACATAATGGAATAAGTCTATTTATCTTCAAGCTTATTTTTCTTCCCTTTCACAAAATTTATCTTCATCCATGTATCTTGAATTCCTCTTTAAGTACCTACACACATGAGAGAAAAAAATATACCTCGTGATGCATCGAGTTTGAAATCAGATAAAACTCATAAATAAAATTCTTCCCCGTAAATCAAACTCATCTTTTAATTTGCTCCACCCTTTGTTTTTATCCAAAATAGACAAAGAAGTAGAAACATAAACTTTAAAGAAAAGCATCACGAATATAAAGAAGATGTCATCATAAAAAGATATAAATCAAGCATGTGTAATGATCATCTCAAAGGCAAACACAACCAACTATTTTGGAAAATTTCAATTTTTCAAAAAAAAACAAATTTCACAAATACAACATACAATACCATATATAGTATATGCAAAATATGTATCAAAGAAAATCCAGCACACATATATAGGTATAACTGACCACGAAATATGACATAAAATACATAAGCTTTACACACTAGAGTAGTAACGTTGTCTCCACACGTGTGGGGTGGAATGAATGGGTGTAAACTAAATACAAATCAATTATAACCAAACCACTCAAATATGTTCAAGAAGTTCAAATTGATCATGAAACTTATCAAACTTAGCCTCAAGTGACAAATAAAGTTAAACTTAATGAACGAAACAAGCACAATGCACAGAAGCCTAGAATTTTGATGATTCTACAAATAAATAGTGTCATGAAAAAATAACCATACAAGGTTTCATTGTGCAAACCCATTGATCTTTAACTAAACTCCCTCAAAAAATAAACATATATTATATTTCATTTTTTTTTTGAAGTGATTTCTTTTGAATGATCAAACAAACTAAACTATTTTGGTCCATTTTTAGTAAATTTTGCCCTTTTTATTGCCTTAATTTTTCCTTAGCTCTTTTTAAATGGTGGCTTTCATGACAAGCCAATATGTCTTTAACAGCCCTTTCTCGTGTCATATTTTTTCAATACTTAAAATAAAATCTCTCACGGACAACGGTTCTTACATGCACAAATTCCCCATAGTCACATCAACATGTAGATGAAAAAATTGGTGGGAGAACATCTCAACAAGCTCAAATATACATAGTGAGGTAAAAATCTAATAAGCTCGTGCATGTGTGTGCGGAGGCACATACAAAGTCGAAATCGTAAAGCAAATCAAGTTCAAACAACTCCATAAACATGGTTAAGATCGATCTTAGTATCTAAATTCATAACCAAATGTCCTAGCCATATGAAAATTATGGAGTGAATTGGATTCAAACACACCAATATGCCACACCAAATATACAAAACTAAAATACACAAAAAACGAAAATCTTTTTGTATTTTTCAAAAATAATATTCAAAATAAAATCTTATTTTTTATTTTTTAATATGACTAAATAAAAGAAAAATATAAATACAAAAGATACAAGTATCATAACACTAAATATATCATGAAGCACAACTAGAGTATGCCAAACAAAATCATGCAAGCAATCATCCATAAGATATATCAAGAGAATAATCATATGTAAGCATGTGAGAATCAACAAGTCTAACATCTAGCTCCTTCCAAATGGATTTCCTAAATCAAATAGGTGTATACTTAATGCGTTGGGTTTCGAAAACCAAGGGAACACTAGACTTCAACTTCTTAGGACCTATTCCAATATCATAACAAAATGACCTAAGGTGGCCTTTCATACCGCAATGTGAACAAGTGAAAACTCGAGGAATATTACCTATGGGTTGAACTTTTTTAGTGTCCTTAGATTTGGTTAACCCTATGAAACAAATAATGGTCTTGGCTTTGACACGGGAAGCATTAAAAACATGTGATCCAATACCATTACTATCAAAACTACACGAGTCTTTTAAATCATCTTTTAACTTCAAAATTTTAGACTCAAGCAAAGAATTAAACTCTTCCAATTTTAGGGACTCCTTCTTCATATGTTCAATCATTCCTAGAAGGTTATATCGCTCTCCCTCAATGAAAGAAAACTTATCCCTAATGGTCTTCTCATGTGCCTTAAAATCAATAATCAAAACACTATCCTCAACGGCACAAACATTAACCCCGAAAATTTTAATGTCCTCTAATTCTTTCTTTAAAAATCGGACTCTTTCATCACTATTTTTTTATATGATTCTAATTTTCTAAAATCACGGTCCATGTCCACAAGCTTCTCACGAAAGAAATCTCTTTGATTTTGAATAGTTTGTAAAAGATTTAAAGTGGATTTAAAACGATAATTTTCTTTTTTAAGAATTTCAATTCTTTTAGCAAACTTCAAATTCAAACGATTTAAGTCGTCAAAACTATGAGAATCCATCGAGAGAAAAACAAAACACTCAAAAAACACTAATAAAGGATCTAACACGATAACTTGGTGCAACCTTCTCTGGTACCAATTTGAGAGAAATGGTATGAGTGGGAAAAAACTCTTTGAAAAATCAGGATCACACGATAACTTGGTGCAACCTACTCTGATACCAATTTGTGGAACCAAGGTACGAATGCTCTGACACCACTTTGAGAGAGTGGGAGGAACTTATAAAACTATGAAAATGCAAAAAAAAATATGCTCAACATAAATTCCAACTTGCGATTGCGCAAACATCTTTATCAATTTTATATTTTTATCCTAAGCATACGTCTATGTGAAAAAACAGATAAAATAATGGTAAAACCTTTTTTTATAGGGTAAAACCCTTTACACCTTTCGAGTAAAACTCTTTTTTTATCCCTTTAGAAGTATTACAAGACAATCGACTTACAAACTACTTGATAACCGCCACAAGTATGACGTGCCAATCTTCATAAATCTTTAAAGAATAACTATGATCCTCGCAAGAATCACAAGGCCGCAGTCCTCCTTCAGCCTCAGCCTTTGTCTTCAGCAGTGATTTCCTTCAAGTATAACAAATTCGCCATGGAGATGCCTTCTCCACAAAGGTGTATGAAAGTATAAAAAACTTTATAGGGTCTAAATGAATTCACAAAGCTAAATATTCAAGATGTTTGTTTGAGAATTAAACATTGTTTTTGCAACACAAAAAAGGAAGAACTTTCACAAAGTTACGCAGAAATGACTCAGTAAAAGTTTTATAGAATCTGAACACGAAATAGGTATATATAGGACGTTCACAAAATTCGATGCGGTGGCATCGTTCGAACAATAATGTAATGTCGTTCTAATAAGATGGTGATCTTGTTCTAACGAGAGTTCAGTTCGCTTCTAACGACCTCCAAAAAACTTAGACAGTAAGCCTTTGTTTTAAAAACACATTGAACGGCCTTCTAATGACATGTCATCTCGTTTAAACTTTGAACGAGATTTACAAATAAAATTATTTTTCTTTTTGAAATAAAAAGACTCCTGTTCATTTTTGGTAAAAAATAAACTTCCCAAAAATAAATTTTGTAAATTAATTTCAACTCTAAATTATTTTATACTTTTACGGGATGTCGGAAAGTCTTCAAACTTAGAGATGCTCGAGTTCGATTGGTCATGCCGGTGCATGGCGATTTGTAATGGGATACACCAAACTAATTGTTCTTACACAGATGCTGATATTGAAGAAATGATGCAGAAGATTTACACTGGGGAATGCGGGCCCCACATCAACGATCACATGCTTGCTAAAAAGATCATCCGTCAAGGGTACTATTGGACCACAATGGTTCAATATTGCACTGATTATGTCTGAAGATGCCTCAAATGCCAACAGTTTTCCAATCTTCAACACTTGCCTCCCCGTGAGCTATACAACATGACCTTTCCATGGCCCTTCTCCACCTGGGGCATTGACATCATATGGAAAGTTACTCCTAAAGGTTCAAACGGTAATGAATTCATCCCGATCGCCGTTGATTAATTCACCAAATGGGACGAAGCCGAGTCATACATGGTGCTGAATTCCAAGAAAGTGGGCAAGTTTATCAGAAAGAACATAATCTGCCGATACGTAGTTCCAAAAAAGTTAATATCAGATAATGGGATCCATTTTGAAGCGGAGGCTACAAAACTAGTCGACGAGTATGGATACAGAGACATAAATCTTCTTTATACTAATGGTGTTGTCGAATCTGCAAATAAAATCCTCAAAACCATAATAAAAAAATATGACTGAGAGTTATAAAGATTTGGACGATTGAATCCCTTACGCCCTCTGGGGCTACCACGCTTAAATAAGAACGCCTACTTGAGCTACCCCTTATTCTCTAGTATACAACATGGAAGCAATCCTCCCCGTCGAGCGGGAAATACATTTCCTCTACATCTTGATCGAAAGTAAAGTTGACAAAGAAGAATGGCACCAGAGCCGATTTGATGAATTTTCACTCTTGGATGAAAAGAGACTGAAGGCTATGTACCATATACAGGGGTACCATTATCGAATTTCCACCTACCTAGAACTACATGGGACCTAATCCTATCAAAAACATTTTTTAAAATGAAACTCATGAAATTTTTCAAAACCCACAGAGGTGTGTAGGCAGCCCATACGCTATACATGGGTCCGGTTCCCTTCTTTTCACAAAATGCTATTCTTTTCTAACCCCCGAGAATGACGGTTAATTTTTATCATTAAATAAACAAAGGGATTATGTATGCCTTAGCCATGGTATAGATAATTAAAATGAAAAACTCATCAAGAGGCATAATAAAATATGTTCAAAATCAACTTTTATTTATGATTAAGGAAAATAGCGTTGTTAAATGAAGTGCCAGCGAAGGGAGTCAAACTAACCACCCATTTTCGTTGACCAAACCGTTCCTAAACAAACCAACATAACCAAATTACCCAAAATTATCCCCAAACCTCAAAACATAAAAAAAAACTAATCACCATAGATTCATAAAAATTACCCCATCTTGACAAGGCACCGCCTTCAACTGTCGAATGGCCCGCTTCATAATCGTTACCAGACCCTGGAGGTCCCCAAGTTTTCCCCTTATAATTGACATTACGTATATGGTCCATGGAGCGGTACGCCCTAACAACCTGGATAGGACCACAACACCATCTTCCATGGTGTCGAAAGCAACAAACCACCTTTGACTAGTCTCTTCCGCCATGACTTTCTCTACTACTCGCTTTTATAACCATTTCAGGTAGTCCCCAGAAACTTGTCAGGCACCTCCCAAGGATTGTGACGAACGGATAGATGGCCAATGACGATACAATAAAGAGCCCAACATCATCCTCAGCGATTCAGTCAAATCCTACACCAGGAAGAAGATTATTATACGAGGGGGCACGATCTGTTCCCACCCGACTTGGCACAGATGCCGTCAAGGGAAATAGAAGGAAGTCTATCGAAGGCCCAACAACTATATATACTGATAATCTCCAAGATGCAAGATAGGTAGTAAGTCCCCCCACCATAGCACTGATAAGCGAACACACCGAGATTTATGCTCTACAAACCAGTTCACCCAACGCTCTACAGATGGGTCGAAGCTGAAGAAAGGCCAAAAAAAGAAATTGGGCCCAATCGCCAAAGGATACTCAGGCGGGACCACCAGGCAAAACCTCTCCTCAATCCACATAAACAGCATTGTGGGAATCCCCCTCAAAAAGTCAAAACGACCCTCTTTCCAAGAATCCAGGTCGTTCAGGGTCTCAGCCAACACCACCGCCACAGTATTATGGCGGTAAGACATCCAGACCGTTATTACAATAACCTGGGGATTCGCAGTCAAGTACCCCATCACCAATAATAGCCTCGCATTAAGGCCTAAGGTGAAAGCCCTAGTAAAGTCATCATCCTCAAAACTCTTCAGGCGCATTGAATACATAACCGCCTGAAGAAAAATGCCCCCCTCCCCGATAACTAACGGTCTAGCCGTCGAGGGAGAAATGTGAATTAACTTCGATATGAAAACCCTGGGAGAATAAGAGAAATTGGGCATAGCCTCCGCCACACTAGGGATGACCCTAACATGGACGAGAACTCCTCATAAGTGGCATAGACCTCGTCCAGGACAAAACTAAAAACATGATCTTCAGGATACCAGAAATGTACCACTGGTGCCAATAGGTTCTAGTCTAGGGCTTAGTTATGCCACATAAAAACCCGGCACAGGTTGAAAGTGTCATAATCCACATTATACAAGCACATGTTCTCCAGGCCGTTAAGGTACGAATCGAATCCTTCATACATGGGAAGAGCCATTTGAAGATGAGAAATATGAAGCAAGAAAGAAAATATGGGTATTGGCGGGGAAAACCCATCCCACACATCCCCTTTTATACTTAAAATCTTTCGCAAAAGACATGACCCTTTGAAACCCGAGTAAAATTAAACCCTACAATAGTACTCTGATGTGCAGGAAAGTGCAAGCAAGGTCTGGGGATGATTTGTCTTGACACCCATTCCAATAGGCATGTAAAGGGGTATGCCTATCGGCAAACCCCCTATTTTGGAAAATCCATCTTTCCACTTTTATTAAAATATTTATTTTTAAAAAGTACCCATCTTGAAGATTTGCCCCCGAGTTATTTACTCATTTTTTCTCTCAAAGAGAATCGTTTTCCCTTAAAATAAATTCGTACTAAAAAATCCCTTTCTATAAGTTAATTACTTTTACTCTTTTTCATAATAACAATTCTTATGCCTTTTATTATCAATTACATACCTACCTCTATCTTTTCATAAATAAAAAATCTTAGCCGAAAATTAATAGCACATATAGGATAGGTCACTAAGTCAAGAAAAATATCAAAAGGAAATGCATATTTTTCTTCATATATTTTGCCTCACTGAGTTACATTTTGCAGATAAGAAAAATAGAAAAATAAACGAGACTCTGATTTTACCCACAAACTCTCTTTATCTCTAGCTCTCAACCCCCACGACGAACGTGCTTTCCCATGCGGCGAGCGGTGGATCCTCCACTCCCAGAATCTGATCTATCATTAGAACTGGCAGGTGGCACAAAGCATGAAGCAGTTAAATTCTTGATATACGCAAACATGGAGGACATCCAATCCTTGATATCCCTCATCCAAGTGGTCGACACCCGAACATACTGCAAGTAAAGAATCAAAAAATTAAAAGGCAAATCAGTCAAGAAAGCAAAGTAAAGTCAACACAACAAGAAGATAAAGAAAAAGGATATACCTCAGGCAGAAGGGCATCGTCCGTAAGCCTCGTCAATCCAGACATTGACGCCTGAGGGCGATGCGGCATACTCAGTGACTCCCCACTACTCAATTGGAAGTTTTAGAAAGGGGGAGTAACCTAAATAATCAGAGAATCCTCTATCGCTGCAGCTGACATGCCACCACTTGCGATGTGGGTTGATCCCACCGGTGCACTAGTCCCCCTTCGTGAAGTCGTAGCGGGTGGAGGCATGTTCTTTAAATCATAGATACAGGAGGTAATCATCCATATTGTTATAAAATATAGACAATTATAGCTCGCCATTGTATCCGTATAGTGCGTGTAGGGCTCCCCAATCATCGTCGCCACCTGGGCATTATTCGGCATCTCCCTCAGTCGCCTCATGTACATAGGGGCACCAACGCTAGGACCGCCACCTCCTTATCCATAATCTTCCTAACTACCTTCTCCTCTAGGTACTAGACGTACCAAACTCATGCTCGATAAAACTCCACATTTGCGCATGTAGGCCTGTTACCCCCTCCAATTTTGTACAAAAAAGTTGAAAAATTCCAAAAAAAAATCAAAAATTGCTCGAAAAATTCCAGAAAGACATGAAACCTCGACTTCCTAAAGAAAATCATTTTTGGAGCACTACGCCCCTTGCAAAACTCTCAGAATCCCCAACAGTATTAATCTTAAAAACCTATCCCTAGCATAATCTCCAAGCATAACCAACGACATGTCTGCATCCAAGTCTACTATTCCCCAGCCTAAGCATTCCCTAGTGGAGTCTCAAAAATAACATAATCCCCAGTCGGATGTCTCAAGGATAAGTCATTCCTTAGTTGAGTCTAAAAATAATGGAATCCATAGTGGAACCACATATTCATCCTCACCCCCAAGATAATTTTAAATACCCCAGGAAAGAAACTCCCCGCATTATAACTTTAGGTACTCAGAATTGACATCAGTCCGTAGAATTGATTACTACAACTTTCGGTCCTCAGAATTGACCTCGACCCTCATAATTGGTCGCTATAACTTTAGGTCCTCAGAATTGACCTTGGCCCGATGAATTAGTCGCTATAACTTTAGGTCCTCAGGATCGGTTATCACAACTTAAGGTCATCATAATTGACCTCGACCATCAAAATTGGTCGTCATCACTTAATATCCTCAGAATTGACCTCGACCTACAGAATAGGTCACTACGACTTTAGGTGCCCAAAATTGACCTTGGCCCACATAATTGTTCGCTATAACTTAAGGTCCTCAGAATTGACTTCGACCCGCAAAATTGGTCGCTACAACTTTAGGTCCTCAGAATCGAACTCAGCCTCAAGAATTAGTCGCTACAACTTTAGGTCCTCAAAATTAACCTCGACTCCCAAAATTGGTGGCAAAAACTTTAGGTCCCCAGAATTGACCTCGGCCTGCATAATTGGTCGTTATAACTTTAGGTACTCAGAATTGACCTCGGTCCTCAGAATCGATCGTCAAAACTTCAGGTCCTCAGGATTGACCTCGACCCTCAGAATTGGTCATCGATAGCATAACTTTAGAATTAACCTCGACTCGTCGAATTGGTCTCCCTAGCCCCTTAGAACAAATCTCAACACATCTTCGACCCACTGAATAGGTCATCTTCATCTATTTAGGTCCTCAGAAGTGATCTCGACCCACTGAATCGGTCATCCTCATCTCTTTAGGTCCTCATAACTATCCTAAGCCCGCTGAACCAATCATCCTCATC
The DNA here is from genome assembly GCA_949130495.1 of Sambucus nigra. Lineage (NCBI taxonomy): Eukaryota > Viridiplantae > Streptophyta > Magnoliopsida > Dipsacales > Adoxaceae > Sambucus > Sambucus nigra. The sequence goes on from OX422208.1 coordinate 686,585,630, forward strand.
TTTTTAGGTCCTCAGAACTGACCTCAACCCACTTAATTGATCATCCTCGTCTCTTCAGGTCCTGAGAACTGACCTCGACCCACTAAATCGATCATCCTCACCTTCGTAGGTCCTTGGAATTAACCTCGATCCACTGAATCGGTCACATCCTCCAGGTCCTCATAATCGGCCTACAAAACCTCTTTCCCAACGTCGATGTGGTGTCTATCATTCTACGGCCTTCACTTGTTCCAATCTTTCCCATCGAGGGGATCTTTGTAGACAAACCATCCTAAGCACTTCCTTAGGTCCCTATCACTCATCCATTCATCGTAAACCCTAGGTCATACCCTGAGTATCGATCTGGAGGTCACCGGGCTCTCCCGGGCCCCATTTGACTCCGATCAACTTTCTCATATGAGCAAAAGCTTAATGAATCTTTGAAGGTCTATGAATATGCTTTACAAGGGTCTAACCTATGAGTGAATCACCCTTATGGTTCGAACGAATGGTCCGTTTTACTATCAAAAACTGATTAAAAAGCTATTAGGAGCTCCCAGGCCCCATTTAACTCCAGTCAACTTTCTCATCTGAATAGAAGCTCAATGAATCATCAAAGGGCTCATAATCCCATATCTAATGGACTGTACCATGCCCGAATCGGCCTTGCAATTCGAATGAACGGTTTGTTTTACCCCAAAAACTTATCTGAAGGTCATTGGGCGCTCCCGGACTCCGTTTGACTCCTGTGAACTCTTCATCTCGATTGAGACTAAATGAATCTTATAATGGCTCTAAATCACTTTTACAATGGTCTACCCCATGCATGAATCAGCCTTAGAGTATATGGGAACGGCTAATTTTACTCCGAAGGGTCACTGATCGCTTGCGGGCACCATTTAACCAAGGTTAACTCTCCGAACCGAAAGAATCTGAATAAAATATCGAAGGGCACTAAATACCCTTTCAAGATCCATCCCATGCGCCAATTAACCTTACGGTTAGGACGAACGATATGTTTTCCTTTGAGAATTTCCTGTGTAGTGACCAATGAGCGCTTTCAGTCCCTGTTTGTCTTCGATCAACTCCTGAACCCGGGAGTGGCTCAATGGATTCTTAAAGGGATTTTAATACCCTTTCTAAAGGGATTTGAATACCCTTTCTAACGTTCCACCCTGTACATGATTCTAACTTATGGTTCACGTTTTATGGCCATTTTTCTAAAAAACCTACCTCAGACTGCCAATTGAGAACCCTAGGACCGTGTCTATCGGTAGTATATCTAGGGTTCTATGGTGATACACAGGTCTAGCACCATGCTGATCGGAACCCCCATTGTACCTTTAAATAGAGGCCATGACCACACTTTGAAAGGCACACCTGGGCACCCTTGAACATCCCTCTCAGCAATTCAGAGAGAATTCTCTCGAATTCAGAGTTGTTCTTTCCTTAAAAGCCTATTTCTCACATTCCTTCCATCATTTTCACACTCTTTTGCGTAAACTCCTACCCACCTCCTCAAACAACCATCACTTCATCTTGAGATCAACACATCTACAATCAAGATCTACTTCAAGTCTTCACAAGGAAGTCTAATTTTTACCCTTTGTCTTCAAATTCTCTTGTTTTTGTATTTGTTACTTCATTTTCTGTTTAGTACTTTACTTCATTACATCACATATATTAATTTAAAACTTTTTATCATTAGTATCCGCATATGCTTTATTTTCATAGAAAAATCCAAAAACAAGAAACATAGGGTTCACTTTTAAATTCCAAAAGGGTATTTCTCATCACATTTTCTCACACTAAAACACCTTTTTCTAAGCACACACGCATATAATAAAGTCCCCGGTTGGATTTATGGGTTAAACCCCACCCCATATTGTCTTTGAACTACGTGGACTTTGATGCCCTCATGGGCTACATAGGCGTCTCGTGTAAATCCCTCGATTCGAGTCCTCCCACATATATTTGTTACCATATTCTCATCATATATTCATGATATATACATTTTATATGGTTCTTTGCTTGTGTCTTATCTGATATACCCAATTGTTCCTTGATAACGACTATGACTCGATAAACACTTGCATCATATTTTTATTATTATTTTGGGAACACTTCTAAGGATGACCTTGCTCCGCCTTTATCCATGATGCGAGTCGAGTGATTCCATCCTCCATTTATATGATGCACATAAACACACACATCACGAAGTTATACAGGAGATAATTAACACATGCCCATGAGAGACCGAAAGGGCGGAATGGGTGCCTAACATCTTTCCATTTCGTAACTTAGTCCAATGGACCTTGAACTACTTAGTTTCGCACGCCTTGGTATTTTTCTTGTTGTCGTTCTCTCAAGGAGGCAACATTTCTTTTGCCTGTTTTGTGCAAAATAGGCTAGCGACTTTGTCTCTACATATCACCACACGTCGACGATGACCGAGTGCCCCGATAAAAGACGCTATCCCACGCGCACGTCATTAGGGGAAGGACGGACCCTCCCCCCCCCCCCCCCCCCCCAGGGATGTCCACACATAGCAAAGTAACTACATACCTAATGCGATTTCATTAATCTCAGACAAATTAAAATTACCTAAAAAACATTTTTAAATATTTAAATAAAACTATAAAACTATGTGTGAGAAGAAATAATTTTGAAAGGAAGAAAATTTTTTTAATGTGAGCAAATAATTATGAAAACATTTAACTAATTTTAAAGTGCACACAACTAATTTATAGAAAACTAATTAAATAACAAAACAATCTATTGAAATAGAAAACAAATTACAAACTACACTGCTCTAAAATTTCGATATCCGATGAAATCCCAAATGGTTCCCTTTTATAAATGAATAAAATTGAACTTAGGGGTAGAATGGGTATCATGAATTTATTTAGAACACCTTAAGTTCTGTCAAAAGTGGGGTATTTGGGACAAAGAAACAACTCATGGGAATGGGAGGAATGGGTCTCGTGGGTATGCTGGGAAAGTGGTGTGGGTAAAAGACAAGATATGTAAGGTTGGGTATTTGATAATGGGTTATGCATTTATTTATTAAGGGGATAACACATGGGTAGTTGATGGAAAGAACAAAAAAGGAGCAAAAAGAAACAATTTTTAATCTCTTTATAAAAGAAAACAAATGGGAGTTTATGGGATAAAAATTGTTGGCAAAAGTCTATGGTTGTGGGAATAAAGGCATCACAATCTTAGTAATGAGACAAAAGGGAAGGGGAGAAAAACAAAAATGGAAAAGGGGAGAAAGCTGGGCGCGTGGGAGAAGCAAAAAGGGAAAGGAAGGCATGATGGCGCACGCATGCGTGCTGGTTGAGAAAGGGGCACGTCTGGGTATGAAATGCGTGTTTGTGGCGCTGCCACGTGGCGTCATCTTGATGGTCCACGTGGCACCCCAGGAAAATCAGAAAATCAAAATTGGGGGGGGGGGGGGGGGGGAGGGGGTTCGAACTCCTGACCTGCCTACCCAGCATAATCTCCCTACCACTAAGCCAACTAACTCTACGTTAAATATATGGCACCAAAAATATATAATCCCTTATTTCTTTTGAGGTTTCATTAATTATAAAAAATAACTCCAAAACTTCATATCTTCTTCATACAACCTTGGATTTGCGCACTGCGATAACTAAAGTGACCCTCATTTTGAGGCCAACGTTACTTCAGCAGTGTTCAGGTCATAGGATCTGACTTCGAGTTTGACCTGGGGATTTGACTTTAATTTTTTTGATTTCAAACTTTGCATGGTCATAATTTATTCATTTGAGATCGGATTGACACGCTGTTTGATCCTAGAAGTTCCTTGATTCAAGGCCGACAACTTCCGTGAATATTCCAAGTCTAAAATTAGTCATCTGAATTTATTTTTTTGCCCCTGAAAGTTCATACATGAATGTTTCTTACTCCGATTGATTTCAGATTTCACCATTAGCATCGTAAACCCTGCAAATACTCAAATAGACCTTACAAAAGCGATTATCCATGATTATTTAAGGTTACGCAGTAAAGGAGTATAAACGCGAGTTTAATGAGCATGGGGCTGCAATATTGCGTAGTAAAATGGTAATAAAATACAATATTTGACACTAATCACTACACTGCAAACAATTTACAACCAAGCCTCTTATATGAAGGACTGCCTCTCGAGTTCTTTAACAGCAGTGGTGAACTCATGCACCCTTATGTCATCATATACAAAAGTATACAGTCAACTGGATGGGATGATTTAACCATGGAAATACAAGATATCGTTTGTAGTACTATAGAGGTTAACTCTAATCCTCCTGAAGTTAGTCATCCGAGAGAAAACCCCGTTGATCCTTACGCTGACCCCGACTTGCTCGTTTTATAACTAGAATTTGGCCTCTTTGTACTCGGGGTATCGCCCTGGACCCACCACTACACTAATGTAGGACACAAATATGGGAATACTTACCCAGATGCAACCCACATGATCGGTATAATTGAACTTCAAGACGAGATGAACCACCGAGGCCATCCCTTGCCAAAAGGTCCCCCCTCCCGAAGGCATTCATATACTGCCAAGATGGAATTAGTCAACCCTGTTCCCCGCGACCACACACGTGAAAAATTTCGACAGTTAGTAATATGTAGTGTCCTCATAGACCCACACTAGATATATCCATGAGATCTCACCTTAGGGACCATGATATGCTAAATACCGATACTATTATGGGGATATCTTTTGCGAGGCTGCCAATATTATGCAAAAGAGAAACCCAAGAGAGATCATAACTTCTTCTGATAATGAAGAGCACCATAAAATAACCTCCGATAATGACATCTAGTTTATCCATGTCTACGGAATTATCACCTGATATGCCTGACCGGACAAACGGACAAGTCCTGTCCACGGTGATAGAAATCCCCACACACACTATGAACTCTAACATAGCCATACAGTGGATAGATGACTTCATGTCCCTCACCCAGAACAAAACTCCCAAGAGCCTAAAACTATCCCTGAACCTGGATTAAACCAAAGTGATGGCCTCAAAGCCAACATTGTCTACCTTCGGCCCCACATCTTTGACTAGCCTCCTTCTTCGTCTAGAGAAAGATGAAAAAGAAGCCCAAGCATAACCCATACTCTCTCTAGATAAAGAGATTGACACTCCTCTCCTCAAAACCCAGCTAGAATCGACCATGAATAAGTTATCACACCTCCTCATCTAGAAAATAATAAAATCCAAGAACAAATTCGTCGAAAATCAGCTAACATCACCATCTGGAGTTTCTAGCTACATACCGAGATCACTGAGCCGATCTCGTTCAACTATTGTCTCAAGATTTTATGCCTACTGACCTAACTCTGACTGAGATGTCAGCTACCATTGGGTCCATCACCATTCAATAACACATCAATTACTCTGATGAGGACCTCCCATACGAGGTCATAACCACCAATTTGATTTACACATCACCACTAAGTCCTGTAGACATATCATTCCCTTAGTACAAATAGACACCGGGTCCACCATCAATGTGTTCCCCTCAACATTGCAACCGATTTGGGATACACCACCCTGGAGTTTACACCATTTTCTATGGCCATCAGGGCATATGATATACTCTTTGACATGTCTTAAGAGCTATCGTCCTCACTCTCATAGTGGGACCTATCAAGTGCGATGTGGAATTTTAAGGGCTTGACGTCCCTGCCAGCTTCAACCTCTTACTCAAGAGAGCTTGGATACACCCCATGGGGGCATTTCCCTCATCACTTCATATGAAAGTTAGATTCTCGTTAGATACAAAGGTCATCACAATCCAAATGGATGACAGATGGGCCATGGTTGCCAATAATAGTACCATCCCTCTCCTGGATACCCACCACGATAGTAGCGACATTGCCTCAATGGATTTCTAGTCATGATACTCATTCCTATGATAGAGGAAGAACCAGTTATTTATAATATAATTGCCAAAATCTTTCCTAAGATGGGATACATGTCAGGGTTTGAACTGGGAAAAAATTAATAGGGAACCCTTGAAGTTATCACTACCATGTAACATAATGGAAAGATCGATATGGGGTATACCCTAACAGTAAAACTCCATCCCTAGGTCCCAAAGACCTGAATCAAGGGTGTAATGGTCACTTTAATCTCTAAGGAAAAGTATTTCCATATCACGTCCCTCCCAAACCACGGTGGAATGAAGCAAAATTATCATTTCAACCCATAATGGAGATCCTCAGTGAAGAAGACCTATACGTAGATTACGAAAAAAATCCACAAAGTTTAGCTCAACGTTTTATGGTTTACCGAGGAAGACAGAAAAATCTTCGAGCTAAAAATTGAATGCGGATTACCCACGACATTTCCTAATGAAGTTGGTATCCATGTTCGGATCCTTACACTTAACCCTGTAGAAAGCTTCCATGACTAGTACACTGCCTCGGTTACTGGAGATATCACTATAGAAAAAGGACGTTTAGTCAACATACTTGAAATTAACCTCTACCTATGTTTGCCAGACTCAATAACCCCACCCCCCAAAACACTTCTTTCGATCAAGCCTCATGATACGGCCTACCATCCCTCGTGGGACTATTAGTGAATAAAGAAAACCAATAACACCTATTCCAAGCCCTCTCTGAGGCACTTCCCTAAACTAACCCCGTGGTAGGCCCAACGGACGATCTCGCTACAAACTTTAAGGGAAAATAGTCCAGCTAGAGGAACACCGCCTCCCCGAACCTACAGTCTGTACCCATGTCCTAGAGTCCCTAAAGATCACTTTGAAGTTCCTCTTAAAGAATCTGGCACACCTTATCACCAGCATTGTGGGAACGATAGTACTCAATAACTGGACTTCGATCAGATACATCCCGATGCCCATCATTCAGAGGCCCTTTGAGGATATTATGTTAGCAAAAGAGCCCCCTTATACACTCTCCTAATGTATCCCTCTATAAAGTAAACTTTTCTACAATTGTCAATGTTGTCCTAGATCCCTTTAATGGAATAATAAATAGTGATTTCCAGTATTTGCCTGAGTGTGTAACATGTGATCATTATGAATCCAGCGATGAATTAGAAACCACACCTAATAATGAAAACTCTGGGGATATAAAATACTTAAAACACTTACAAAAGCTTGACCAAAGTCAAAATAAACGCATGTCTCCTAATGAGGATGACACAATAACCACAAACTTGGGCACTCCCCCAAACCCCAAACAGTTACAAATAGGGTCATTCCTATACGAGAACGATAAAAAGGAGCTCACAGATCTCCTCGCTAGCTTCGTAGGCGTATTCTCTTAGTCTTTCTCTGGCATGCCTTGTATCGATCCCATTATCATCATATATGAGATACTCGCGCTGCCCAATGTTAAACCCATAAAGCAAAGACTATGTAAATTGGTACCCGAATGGTCCTTAAAAGTAAAGGTGGAAGTAGATAAACAACTCAGTGTTGGCTTCATCGAAGTAGGAAAATATCCCACTTTGGCTAGACAACATCATACTAGTACCTAAAACCAATAATAAAGTCCAAATGTGTGTGGATTACAGGGATCTCAACCGGACATGTCCCAATGATGATTTCCCTTTATCTTACATCGACTTATTGGTAGATAGTACAACCAACAATGCACTCAAATCCTTCATGGATGGATTCTCAAGCAACAGTAAAATAAAAATGCACCCTGATCACCAATAGAAAATCGATTTCATTACCCCTAAGGGACATATTATTAAACAATTATCCCCTTCGGTTTCAAGAAAGTTGGTGCAACTTGCCAAAAAGATTCCATAACCTTCATACACGAAATCATGCATAAGGAAGTGGAAGTTTACATAGACGACATTATCACAAAATCTAAGGATCGTGATGGACATATTCCGACACTTCGAAAATTCTTCCAAAGGTTACGCCTCGCCAAATTGAGGCCAAATCCTCATAAATGTGTCTTCGGAGTCACTAAGGGAAAGGTACTCGAGTTCATTATTAGTAAAGATAGAATTTAATTAGACCCCGTTATGTTCAAAGTAATATGGGAAACGTCGCCCACTCAAAATTAAGAAATAATTCAAAGCGTTCCTAGGCCAGGTACAGTTCATAAGCCAGTTCATCAACCAAGTTACCACCATTTCAAACCCATATTCCACATACTCAATAAAGACTGGGCCAAATAGTGGAACGTTCAATGCTAGTAGCATTCAATAAAATACAAGAGTAACTCACTCACCACCGGTGTTTATACTTCCCCAACTATGATAGCCTATTCTACTATACATGACCATAATCGACATGGCTGCTGGAATCATGTGAGCCAAATACGTAAAGAGTTCTCGGAAGGAATGAATTATTTACCACATCAGCAAAAATCTAATATCATATAATCTCAAATACATCGCCTTGGAAAAGGCTTATGTATCCTTTGTATGGATCACCCGCAAACTTCGCCATTATATGATGTCCTTCGGCATACGACTCATCTCCAAAATGGATTCCCTCAAATATATATTTGAGAACCCCGATTTCTCTAGAAGAATGACAAAGTGGCTACGGATATTGTCCGAGTTTAAAATCATACAGGCCACACAAAAGGCCACTAAGGGACGAGCCATCTCTGACCTTCTCGCTGGGCAACCCCTATTAGATGAGAAAGAACCCAATGAGGCATAATTCCCCGACGCAAATCTATTTAACTTAAAAGGTAGAAAAACTTAGAAACATAGATCTACGAGTTACATTGGTCCCGCGCGAGGTGATCGTGCTTCTTACGAGACCGTTTTGTGTCTATTTTACATTTTCACCCTTTGACGCCATATTTTTAAGCCCAAGTCTATTTTTTTTTACAAATTATCATCGTATACTCAAATTGGGAGTTCAGTGACTACGCGATCGATTCGTACAAGTTATATTGGTCTCGTGTGAGGTGTTCGTGCCTCTTACAGGACCGTTTTATGGTTGTTTTACGTTTTTATCTTTTCACGCCATGCTTTTAAGCCTAAGTCTAAATTTTACAAATTCTCGTCATATACTCAAACTAGGAGTCCGATGACTACACGGTCGGTTCGTATAGTTACATTGGTCCTGTACGAGGTGCTCGTGCCTCTTACCGGACCATTTTGTGGTTGTTTTACATTTTCACCCCTTGACGGCATGTTTTTAAGCCTAAGTCTAAGTTTTTCAAATTCTCATCGTATACTCAAATCGAAAGTCCATAGACTATGCGGTCGGTTCCTACGAGTTACATTGGTCCCATGCAAGGTGATCGTGCCTCTTACGTGACCGTTTTGTGTCTGTTTTATGTTTTGACCCTTTCACGCCATGTTTTTAAACCCAAGTCTAATTTTTTGCAAATTCTCGTCATATACTCAAACCGAGAGTCCGGTGACTATGCGATCAGTTCATACGAGTTACATTGGTCTCGTGCGAGGTGCTCGTGCCTCTTACCATACCATTTTGTGGTTGTTTTACATTTCCACCCTTTGACGCCATGATTTTAAGCCCAAGTCTAAAATTTTTAAATTCTCATCGTATACTCAAAAGGGGAGTCCAGTAGCTATGTGATCGATTCGTAAAAGTTACATTTGTCCGTGTGAGGTGTTCGTGCCTCTTACGGGACCGTTTTGAGGCTGTTCTACGTTTTCACCCATTGACGGTAAGTCTTTAAGCCCAAGTCTAACCGTTGCCAAATTCTCATTGTATACTCAAACGGGGAGTCCGGTGACTACGCGGTCAGTCCCCACAAGTTACATTGGTCCCGTGCGATGTGCGATGTGCCTCTTACGAGATCGTATTGTAGCTGTTTTACGTTTACACCCTTTCACAACACATTTTTTAGCTTAAGTCTAACCGTTTATAAATTCTCGTCGTATACTCAAACGGGGAGTTCGGGGGCTATGCGGTCGGTTCATATGAGTTAAATTGGTGCCGTGTGAGGTGTTCGTGCCTTTGACAGGACCGTTTTCTTATTGTTTTATATTTTCACTCTTTGACGTCATGTTTTTAAGCCTAAGTCTAAATTTTTGTAAATTCTCATCGCATACACAAACTGGGAATTCGGTGACTATGTAGTCGGTAAGTACGAGTTACATAGGTCCCGTGCGAGGTGCGAGGTGTTCGTACCTCTTATGGAACCATTTTGGGCATGTTTTATGTTTTCACACTTTGACGACATGTTTTTAAGCCTAAGTTTAAATTTTTGTAAATTCTCATCATATACCCAACCTAGAGACTGGTGACTACGCGATCGGTTCATATGAGTTATATTAGTCACGTGTGAGGTATTCGTGCCTCTTGCGGGGCCGTTTTGTGGCTATTTTATGTTTTCACCCTTTGACGGCATACTTTTAAGCCTAAGTCTAAATTTTACAAATTCTCGTCGTATACTCAAACGAGTAGTCCGATGACTACGTGGTCGGTTCGTACAAGTTACAATGGTCCCGTGCTAGGTTCTTGTGCCTCTTATCGGACTGTTTTGTGTTTGTCTTACGTTTTCACCCTTTGACAACATGTTTTTAAGCCTAAGTATAAATTTTTACAAATTTTCATCGTATACTATAACTAAGAGTCCGGTGACTACGCGGTCGGTTTGTACGAGTTGCAATGATCCCGTGCGACGTACGAGGTGCCTCTTATGAGACCATTTTTTGTCCATTTTATGCTTTCACCCTTTGACGGCATGTTTTTAAGCCTAAGTCTAAATTTTTTCACATATACTCAAATCGAGAGTCCAGTGACTACACGATCGGGTCATACGAGTTACATTAGTCCCGTGCGAGGTGCTTGTGCCTCTTACGGGACCGTTTTATAGCTGTTATACATTTTTCACTCTATGATGACATGATTTTAAGCCTCAGTCTAACCGTTTGCATATTCTCGTCGTTTACTCAAACATGGAGTCTGGTTACTACGCGGTCGATTCGTACGAGGCACATTGGTCCCGTGCGAGGTGCTCGTGCCTCTTACGGGACCGTTTAGTGGTTGTTTTATGTTTTCACCATTTGACGACATGTTTTTAAGTCCTAGCCTAACCATTTGTAAATTCTCGTCGTATACTCAAACGAGGAGTCCAGTGACTACGCGATTAGTTCATATGAATTACATTGGTCCCGTGCGAGGTGCTCGTACCACTTACGGGACCGTTTTGTGTCTGCTTTGCGTTTTCAGCCTTTGACGTCATGTTTTTAAGCTTTAAGTCTAAATTTGTGCAAATTCTCATCGTATACTCAAACGGGGAGTCCAGTGACTACGCGGCCAGTTCCTACAAGTTACATTTATCCCGTGCTAGGTGCTCGTGCCTCTTACGGGACCATTTTGTGATTATTTTATGTTTTCACCCTTTGACGACATGTTTTTAAGCCTAAATTTAATTGTTTACAAATTCTTATCATATACTTAAACCGAGAGTCCGATGACTATGTGGTCGGTTCCTACGAGTTACATTGGTCCCGTGCGAAGTGCTCGTGCCTCTTCCGAAACTGTTTTGTGGTTGTTTTATATTTCACCCTTTAACAACATTTTTTAAGCCTACGTCTAATTGGTTGCAAATTTTCATTGTATTCTCAAAATGCGAGTCCCGTGACTACGCGATCGGTTCCTACGAGTTGCATTGGTCCCGTGCAAGTTTCTTCTGCCTCTTACGAAACCCTTTTGTGGTTATTTTACGTTTTCAACCTTTGACGGGATGTTTTTAAGCCTAAATGTATCTTTTTGCAAATTTTCGTATTATACTCAAGCTGCGAGTCTCGTGACTATAGGGTCAGTTCCTAAGTCTAACTGTTTGCAAATTTTAATTGTAAATTTCAATGTTAAAATAGTTCTACCACACTTATATATAACTTTCAAAACTATGCAAAGGAAGAGTAATGTTCCAAAGAAAAAGTTTGAATGATCAATATCAACTAGACACTCGGTGACTATCAATACAAGCACATACGACAACAATTATGAGGTGCATCATCAATAATTTGAGGGACTTCAAATAACAAAGTCAAAATCGAAACTAAAGAAAAATTGCGATGCAAGAGTACTCACATAATGAGCAACAATAATCTGCATGAAAATTTTCACCTCGATCTTGAAATCCTGCATTTTAGGAGGCCCATTAACACAGACATCACACCTTCATATGAGAATAACCAATATGAATTTTTTACAAGATGAACAACATAGATATAGATAATAGATTCTTTCTCACACAACAACTATGAATAATATTCGCATAAATGTTTTGGAAAAACAATCCAAATTGGACCATCGTAAGTGTGAATTAGGTATGATCTCAAGAATTAAGTGAGAAATTATAAGAAAGTTCCCAACAAAAATAAGTGAACAAGATCAATAATAAAATTAAGCATCATTAGAAAACAATTAAAACTATACATATGAAAATAAGGTCAAATAAGTCTTCTCCAATGTGTGCCACAGTTAAGTCTGCATAAAAGAAAATACACAAAATCCATGCAATAACACTCCTCAATACATAAATACATACTCATTGACCACATACACATGGAATTTCTTTATCTTTTACCATAATGAGTTATCCGCTACATCCTTCATGTTACTCCCCTCCCCGGCCTATACGTATAACTAATAAAGTAGGAAACTAAATAAAAACAATGGAAGACTTTAACCTTTTATACAGTTGAGATTGTGATAAATAATAAAAACCAATTTAAAGACAATCAATGTTGGCATGTACAGACCTAAACACTAAGACCTTTATCATTTTTGCACACTATTTAAAACAAAAAATAAATCGAATCAACGTGTACATAAATAAATATTTGGTGCATCATAAATTGTAGGATTTTATAAAATATATCGTAGCATTAGCTTTAGGGAAATTGAAGTACTATTATTCTTTTGATTTTTCAAACTACAAATCTTACTTAGATCCACAAAGTATGAAAAAGGTGAGATGCAATTTGAGGTCACTTTCTCAAGGCAAATTCAAAGGTGAATTGTTTGATATTTTAACTAATATATGACTAAAATGAGGTAAATGATCTAGGAATGCAGACTTAATCAACTGGTATCATCCAAATGTGGTCATTATTATCTGCAATATCCAACAAATAAAACAACTAAAGATCAGTTCTAAGACAAATAATACACATAACCAATAAAAATAATTTAAAGCCACATAAATTATGACATAATATTTTCATTAGAAAAAAATATTTTGAACAATAGTAGGTTACTTTCACTTCCATAACATAGTCAACTAGAAACAAGCGGGAATCGAGAGAGAAGGTATAAACACATTTACCATATTAGTCATTCAATCGAACCAAAAAATAACTTCAAAGAGAGAGATTTATAACATAGAATATTTAACGCAGAAGATTATTGTGTATAAATATTTTTAATTCCTATGTAAATTAACACTTACAGAGTTCTTATGTGCGTGAGTTTCGCAAGCTCTAGTGCGAGTACTCCTCGCAAAGAAAGCCCGTTGAGATTAGTACATCTTCAAGAACAGAGCATTTCATATCAATTTCAAACTTACCCTCCTATAGATTAGTACAAAAAAATGTTTACATTCAAAATAAAACACTGAAATAAATGGGATTTTGTATAAATTGAAGAAGAAATATAACAGGGACTTGCAACATTTTCATTTCATCGTCGACACAATGAACACCCGACCACATGCATGGTTCATAATCATCAAGGTTCCAATTTGTGAATGTATCGTATGGGTCATAATCAACTACAACCCAAAATTTCAACATATCTATGTTAAATAAAATCAATAAAGGCAAACAATGTCGATATTTTCAACATATCCATTTTTCTCTATGTAGGAGATGTTAAGCAAGTTAGAGCAACATAAATTGGGCAAACAAAATATGATTCAAAATTATTGATATTTTCTTTCACGTATGTAAGGGTTACTACTGAGAAAAAAATAAGATGCACACATATTGAGAATATTACAATTGATTTTGATTACATTTCAAAATCCAATACTAATTCAATTTCAACAACAATATAAAATAACATAACAGGTATATCATAGTATAACTTGTCACTATCTGTTATTTTTTAAGGAACTATGAGAAACTCTAGGTCATTGCCAATACCAATCTAATTGAAAGATGCATATATCTATTCCTTTTTTTTCACAAGGACAAATCTAAAACCAAATTAAAAATACAAAAGGCCAAGAACAAAATTAATACTTACAGAGTTCTTAAGTGACTGAGTTTCGCAACCCCTGGTGGGGTGGCATAGGGACCATGACAGAGAGAGGGGGCACTGTAGCTGAGAGAGAGAGAGGGGGCGTTGTCGCTCAGAGAGAGAGAGGGGGGTCGTAAGAGTGAGAAGGAGAGGGAGAAGAGGTAGCGCAGGGGGTGGGGTGGGTGGATGAGAGAGTGGGAGGGAAGAGAGATCGAGCGAGAGAGATCTCTGAGAGCAGAGAGAGAGAGAGTTGCGCACGAGAGAGAGAGAGGTCGGCCAAGAGAGAGAGAGAGAGAATCAGACTTTAATTTGGTTAAGGTTGGAAAAATGCAGGGGAAATACCAAAAGGGACGAAAAAAATCATCCTTTTGCTCTATCAAAAGGGATATCTTTTAAAAACCGTCCCTTTTTCTATACCAAATGGACCGGTTTTTAAAATCCTTTCCTTTTGATAAGCCACAAAAGCTAAAAATTCAAGGTATACCAAAAGGGACGGTTTTTAAAATCCGTCCCATTTGATATACCAAAAGGGACGGTTTCAAAATTCCGTCCCTTATATTAGTCCGGGAAAAAAAGGCGCTAAAAATTCTCATACACTTTAAGGGATGTGTTGATGTAAACAGTTAGATCATATCTAATTATTCAATCACAGATAAATAAATGAGACAAAGAGTTTTTAAAGTGGTTCAGCCTTATAAGAATGGCCTATGTCCACTGTTATGTTATTGCTGAGTGTTTGGGAATTCTCGATTACAAGTTCTATCAAGAAATTCCCTTCCCTTACAATGAAGATTGTACAATGTATTTATATCCTTGAGGCTATAATGTGAAAGGGTAATACATTAAATGATGTACATATGAAAGCGTAATACATCCAATGCCCCTTAAGCGTGTGCGTCTGAATGATAAGCATTTAATGAACAATCAAACTGTTGGTTATCCTGTTATTAATGCTTTGTTCGAGGTGCAGCTCGGACTGCCTGAGTTGCTCGGACCGCCTAAGCTTCTCGGTGCTCAAGAGTTCCTCGGAGAGTTCTTATTCCTCGGAGCGTATGAGTTCCTCGGGGAAGTAGTGTTCCTCGTTTTAGTATGGTTCCTCGGAGCGTGTGAGTTCCTCAGAAGTGTTTGTTGTTGCCACGTAGATTGCCATGTGTCTTCACTCAATTGAGCCATGTCAGCAGACTAAATTTGGTATCAACAGAAGCCCCCAATGTTTCATAGTTCGAAATTTGAGGAGTATGGAACATTCTTTCTCGGAATATGGTAGCTTTAAATGGTCTTCCTGATTTTTAGGAGTGTTTCCCTTGTATTTATTTCTCCTTCCAAATTCGTAGAATCATGCTTTTTTGAATTTTTATAACCGCCTCGATTGCCGCGCCTTTTTTATCCTTCTAGCCGCCGGTAGCGTAATCGTTTCTTTTTGTAATCATTACTTTTTTATTTTCCGAAGGCAAGGTATTTAAGCGTCACAGACAATCCCATCGTCTTCTACCTTTTCAAATTTGTATCTTCGAGTTTTCTATTGTCTTACTCTCTTGTGCGTTCATCCTTTCCATCGTTCGTTGTCAACAGATCCACTATTTTTCTGTAAGATCTTCTTCCTTCTTCTTCATTTCCTTTATTCATCATGGTTTACCCTGTTGAATCTCTTGATAAGTTTCGCTCTGATTTTTCTATTCCCTCCTGGGTTATTCTGGAAGAGCTTTCTGAGCTTTCTGATTATTTCCGTTTGGCTGAGGGACATTGGTTCCCCAGTCTCTTTATTATTGAGTGTGGATTTTCTTTTCCGCCCAATCCTCTATGTCTGGAATTTTGACAATATTTTGTCGTTGTTCCTGCGAGAATAGCCCCCATACACGGAGAATAGTTAATGGGGTTCATAGGTTAAATCAAATCCATGGAACTCGCATAGGAATTCCAGAAATAATGTTTTGTTATAGATGGACAGTTGGTGATAACACCTTTTATTTAAAAACTAGATTTTTAAATAGGGATTTAGTGGTCAATCTCCCGGATGCCAATAGGGACTATTTTGAGCACGGGGTTGTCATAAAAAATTGGCAACATGCTCCTTTATCTGGAGATGAAGTTTATCAGGGTCCCCGATTCCCTCCCTATGGCAATGGGATAGGTTATTTTTATTTCATTTTATTTATTTTGAAATCATGCTTCTTCCGTGTTTGACAAAATGTGCCACTGATATTTTAATTTTGATTTATTTGCAGTTGATAGCAAAAGAAAGTGTCCAAAGGAAGCAGACGTTAATATAAGACACTTAAAACTTATCTGGAGTTTGCATCAGTCTGTTGCCGACGAGCACATCAGGTCAGCTTCATATCTACTACAGTACAAGAGTTACACTACTTCTTTTACTGCTCGTCCAGTAATAAGTGACACAGAGCCAGTACCAGCCTCTACCAGTTCCTCGCTTGAATCACACGTCCCTTTAAGTGAAAGAATGAAGAAGAGAAGACCTCCCACTCTCTTCGAGAAGCCTGCCTCTGGTGCTCGAGAGGCCAAAAGAAGTAAGATTGACGTCCCAGAAGGGACAAAGAAAGTTGATGCACCTACCTCAGCTGCCCCTGTGAAGGTTGTAGAGAAGCCCCCAGTGGCCCCGAGCAAGTCTGCTGCTCCAGGAGAAGTGATTGTAATATCACCGACCAAGAGTTCTTCCTTGGTTGAATCTATTCCTGTTCCCCCGAGGAAGCTGAAGAAAAGCTCCTCGGTCAATTTGGCTGACACCATCACTCAGACCCCAGCTACTGGAACTGGTGTTCCAACTTTTGTTCCCCCGAGCTCTGCCATGAGCTCGGTGAAGACTTGGATCATTCCCGAGATCCAAGGTGTCGAAGAGAACCTTTCTCGGGATATGGTTACATCATTGGCTGCTCGCCATATTGCTTCTGTAAGTCTTATTATTTTGAACTTTTCATCTTTCCTTTGTTATATCTATCTCTGACTTGTTTTCGTTTTCTTTTTACAGTTTGTGAGCTGCTTCAATACAATTTTAAAGAAGGATGAAGAAATTAAAGCTTCAAGCTCCTCATCTGGTGTGGAGGAAGCTCTGGTGGGCCTAAGGCAGTCTTTAGAAGATTCTCGTCTGAAGTTCGATGCTGATAAGGCAATCTAGGAGAAGAAATTTACTTCCACCGAGCAGGAGAAAGCTCAAGCTATTGAAGTTTCCAAGGGGTTGGAGAAAAAAGTGAATGCTTTGGAGAAGAAGAATAAAGAGCTTGAAGGGAAGCTCAAGAATGCTGAGGAGTTTAAAGATAAACTCAAGGTTGCTGAGGAAGAATTAATCCAACTTCGGGAAGTAAGTCGGCAGAAGGAGGAGGTTGAGAATAAATTGAAGACTGCCGAAAACCTTCTGTCCTAGAAGCTTTCCTCGGAGAAGTTAAAGAGAAAAATGGCTGTGAAGAAGTCTTTCAGCGCTGGCTGGGACAAGGGGTGGAATAAGGGCTTGGCTGCCATGATGTCGCAAGTAGAATATGGCAGCCTCAAGTACTTTAGGGATGGATGGGTCGCTGCTCTACAAGAGATGAAAGTGGATGAAACTTCTGAACTCTTCCAGCGACACATCCCAGGTCCCCCTCCAACTCCTGAAGATGAAGAAGAGGACGAAGCTGCCTCCAAAGAGTCTTCTATGGTGATGGGAGATCATCCATCAGCCATCCAGCCTGCTACCGAGGAAATTCAACAGCTCGCTACTTCCTCCGAGCAACCTCCAGCACTTCTCCAGCTACTATCTGTTCCTTTCGAGCAACCTACTTCCTCGTCCCAGCCTCCCGAGAAGGTTTTGGGAGACAAGGAAAAGGTGTAGAGTTGTTCGGGTTTCTCTTTATATTTTTATTTTGTCAAATGTAACCATGAACATGTAACTCTGAACCTTATGATATAATAAAACTTGAACCTTTGTTTTTGCATACTGTTGTCTCTTCTTCATGCTTTATTGGTGCTTTTATTGATTACTGCTTTTTCTTTCTCTACTAGTTTCTGGCCAGGATGGAATTACTATCTGCTCATGCTACCAAGTTATTGAGGCAATGCAATGATTATTTTAAGGCTGGTCACACAGATCTGAGTGCAGCACAAATTGTCGACATCCTCGGCCAAGATGCTTCAGAACAGGCGGTTAAGGCCTACCAATACTTGAAAACCCTGATTGATCGTGCAGTGGACAACAATGTGGCTTATTATGATATGATCGAGGATCTCCAAGGCATTCTTGAAGACCTTCAGCAATAATACAAAGAATCCACTGCCCTTTTGCACGAGGGGTATGAGAAGAAGTATCAGCAACTCAATGCTGACAAGGGATACGAGAAGCACTTTGCTAGCTACGATGTGAGGGAGAGAACTCTGAGGGGTGAGGTCGAGGAGTGCAGATAAATAGCTGAACTATTAGAGCAAGAAAATAACAACCTGCAAAAAGAGTTATCACAGTTGAAGTCTGCAGCTTCCACTTCAAACGCCTTGATCCCAGTGAATGATGAGGGATTCTCGTTCTTGGAGGTCGAGAATGCCAACTTGAGGGACGAATTGGAGACATTGAAGAGAGATGGTCCTTCTACATCTTCTCGGGGACGAGCAAGAGCTCCTCGGGGACGAGCAAGAGCTGCTCGGATTCCTGTCGAGGAACAGCGGACTCAATCTGCCTAAGAAAACCAGGCCTTCCAGCTGATGGCGAAGAACCAGGCGTTGGCTGAAATGTCAAAGAAGATCAGGGACTTAGAAGATCAGCTTTCTGCGCAGAAGTCTATATTGGAGAATAAAGAACTCTTCATCAAAAATCTCCACGAACAGATGGAACGATTGACATATCAATTCCATAAACAGCCCAGGGAGTTCTGGATGGCTGGGTACAACGAGGCACTCTACCACTTGGACGATCGTATCCAGAATGCCAATAATGAGGGCTACAAGCAAGGCTGGTTGAATTCCTTTGGTGTGCTACAACTCGAACAGGGTCATTACCTGTGGGACTACCACGATCCTGGGCTGCTCGACCTACCCGTGCCACCATTCAAACTGGATATGAGTTGGATCCTTGCTCGGGCCATTCCTCGATGCTTGATTTCCAAATATCTCGGCGACTACAATCTTCATTCAAATGTCGAGATATCTCGTCCCGAGCACCTCCTAGATCGACCATCCATGATGAATGTCAGGATGTTAAAAGATTTGAACTTTATAAATTATCCTCTTGCTTTAAATGATCCGTCTGCTGGCGAGGAACCTGTTACAAAAGCAGAGGGGAAAAGACCAGTAGAATAGGAATATTAATGTAATAAATTTGTATACATTTCATTATCAATGTAATTTATTTTTGGATTTAATGAAAGACTTTCATTTTCGTTCGCAATCTTAATTGCTATTGTCTTGTAATTATAAAACACTTTACATCTGTGCATGCGTATCTGTTAAAAAGATAATAATATTGTGTTATTTGTCGACCAACTTATTGTCGAGTAGTTTGAACTTGTGGTAATTATTTGGCAAAAATAATGTTTTGTTTATCGACCAACTTAGTAAAAAGTTACGAATATCAAAAATGTTTAAAATGTTTCCGACCAACCAAGGTCGGTAAATTTTCCTTGTCGACCAACTACAGTTAGTGGGTTTTTATCCCCGACCAGCCATAGTTAGTAGATTTTTTTTCTTAAATGTTTTCGACCAACCAAGGTCGGTAAATTTTCCTTGTCGACCAACTACAGTTAGTGGGTTTTTATCCCTGACCAACCATAGTTAGTGTATTTTTTCTCTACGAGCAACTTTGGCACTTTTTGAAATAATTTTACCTCCCAACCAACTCAAGTTGGCATTTTCCAAAATATATTTAATTCCTAACCGACATAAGTTGGCATTTTTAGGAATACTTTTATTTCCCGAGGAACATATAGTTTTACTTCCCGTAGGAATACAAATTTTACTTCCCGGAGGAATACAAGTAGCTTTACTTCCCGGAGGAATACAGGTAGCTTTACTTCCCGGAGGAATACAGGTAGCTTTACTTCCCGGAGGAATATTGGTAGCTTTACTTCCCGGAGGAATATAGGTAGCTTTAATTCCCGGAGGAATATTGGTAGCTTTACTTCCCGGAGGAATATTGGTAGCTTTACTTCCCGGAGGAATATAGGTAGCTTTACTTCCCGGAGGAATATTGGTAGCTTTACTTCCCGGAGGAATATTGGTAGCTTTACTTCCCGAAGGAATATAGGTAGCTTTACTTCCCGGAGGAATATAGGTAGCTTTACTTCCCAGAGGAATATTGGTTTCTCGACCAACCTTAGTTGGCGTTTTCGACAAAAAATTTGAGTAGCCTGAGCTTTGTCGAGTTTTGTCGAGTAGTGTGTAGCACTAGTATTCCCCAAAAAACTTTCAATAAAAAGAAAGAATTCGGCAGAATATCTTCAATTTATTCATCACTGATAATACTTGTGTAGGTGCTCTGCGTTCCATGCATTCTTAAACTCTTCCCCTTCTAAAGTTGCTATTCGGTAAGTTCCTGGTCGAACAACTTCTGTAACTCGGTATGGTCCATGCCAGTTTGCCTCCAGTTTATTGTGCTTTTGAATTACTTTCTTCAGCACATAGTCTCCTTCTTTCAGGTCGCACTTCTTCACCCTCTTATTGTAGAACAAAGTTGTTCGCTGCTGTTAAGCAGCATTTCTAATGGTTGCTTCTTCTCTAACTTCCTCGAGCATGTTTAAATACAATCTTCTCATTAAGTCGCTGACAGGGGAGTTGAAATTCAGTACCCTGTGTGTTGGGAGGCCCAACTCGACAGGTATAACAACTTCACTGCCAAACGCCAGCATATATGGTGATTCTCCTGTTGCTACTCGGGGAGTAGTTCGGTAAGCCCATAGTACTGATTGTAACTCGTTGATCCAATTTGCTTTCGCATCATTCAGTCTTTTCTTCAAGCCATTTAGCAGCGTTTTGTTTGTCACTTCAGTTTGTCCATTGCTTTGAGGATGGCCTGGTGCTGAATGGATCTTCAAAATGTTTGACTGATGACAATAGGTAGCGAACTCCTCGTTGTCAAATTATGTTCCATGGTCTGTGATGAAAGCATGAGGAAGACCATATCGACAAATGATGTTCTTCCAAACAAATTGGTACACCTTGTCGTACGTCATATCAATGAGAGGCTCAACTTCTACCCATTTAGTAAAATAATCCACTGCGACGACGAGGTATTTGAACCTTCCTCTGGTCGTAGGTAGTGGCCCGACCAAATCTATTCCCCACATGGCAAATGGCCAAGGGAAGTGATGGGTGTCAATAATGCTTGTGGAGTTCTTCTGATGGAGGAAAAGCGCTGGTACTTGTCACATTTCTTGGCATAGGCTATACAATCAACTCTCATCGTCGGCCAGTAGTATCCCTGCGTCATCATCCTTTGCAAGAGTGTCCGACCTGCTACATGTGCTCCACAGGACCCTTCATGGACCTCTTCAATTAAATCTTTCACCTCGGTGGGATGCACACATCTCTGCAAACCTGCTATAATTCCTCGTCTATACAGAATACCGTTAGTTAATACATACCGAGCAGCTTTAAACTTCAATTTCTTGGCTGCGAGCTTGTCAGTTGGTAATTCTCCCTCCTCAATATATGCCCTGATGGGATCCATCCAAGATGGTCCTAAATCAAGGGTAATAAAGTTCATCGTCAGATCTTCATCTATACTCCGACCAGCTAAAACTTCAATTGGGATTGTTCGTCGTAGCTCGGTACGAGTAGATGATGCTAATCGAGCTTAGGCGTCTGCTCTCGCATTCTCCATTCTCGGTATTCTGACCAGCTGAATAGCGGCAAATTCTGACACCAGCTCCTTTGCCTTTGCATGATATCTGATCACTAATTCTCCTCTAACTGCATATACTCCCAACATTTGATTTACGATCAATTGAGAATCACTGAAGACAATAACCTGCTGCGCCTCCATAATTTTTTCCAAATTAAGACCTGCAATCATGGCCTCATACTCAGCCTCATTATTGGAAGCTTTGAATTGGAAATGTAGGGCGTATTCCATGTCGACCTCGTCCGGAGTGCTCAAAACTATCCCCGCGCCACAACCTGTAGTGCAAGATGAGCCATCTACGTATAGCCTCCATATAGGTAACTCGTCTTCAAATTTCTGATCTGACAGAGTTCCTCGGTGAAATATTTGTTGCTTCCTTTCATCCTCCCCTGATATTTTTTGCTCCTCATCGATCATCTTTTCTTGCCCTTTTACCAACCGGAGTTGATCTGAGCTCGAATTTGATAATCCTGTAATATCTACTTGCCCTTTTACCAACCGAAGTTGGTCTGAGCTAGTATTTGATGATCCTATAACATCCACAGGTTGATCAGCGAGCAACTTTTGCTGCTCGGGGGTATCAAGATATGTGAACTCTGCTATAAAATCTGCTACAGCCTGCCCTTTTAGCGATGCTCTGGGTTCATAAACTATATCATATTCACCGAGTTCTATTGCCCAGTACATCAATCTCCCTAATTTTTCTGGTTTATGAAGGGCTTGCCTCAATAGCATATCAGTATATACTACTATGGTATGAGCCTGGAAGTATGGCCTCATTCTTCTACTCGCCTCAATCAGCGTCAGTGCTAACTTTTCCAGCCTTGGATATCTGATTTCTTCTCCTCGGAAGGCCTTACTTGTGTAGTAGATTGGTTTTTATACTCCATTCTCCACTCTGATCAATGCCGAGCTAACTGCATTCTCAGATACTGCAAGATATAAGTATAATTTTTCTCCCATCACTGGCCTGGACAATAGTGGAGGTGTTCCAAAATATTTCTTCAAGTCTTGAAAAGCCTTCTCACATTCATCATTCCACTCAAAAGTCTTTCGGAGTGTCTTGAAGAATGGGAGACATCTATCAGTTGCTCGCGATACAAATCTGTTAAGTGCTGCTACTCGTCCTGTAAAACTTCGTACCTCTTTCTTCGTTGTTGGAGATTGCATCCCTAGCAGAGCTTTGATCTTTTCAGGATTCGCCTCAATGCCTCGTTGATTGACAATGTACCCGAGGAACATACCTTCTCGTACTCCAAATGTGCACTTCGTCGGGTTCAGCTTCATTTGATATTTATCCGGTTGATCAAAAGTCTGACTTAAGTTAACTAGATGATCGGCAGCTTTCTTGCTCTTTGTCAGCATATCGTCAACATAGACTTCCATATTGCAACTGATTTGTTCAGCAAAGACCTTATTCATCAACCGCTGATATGTCGCACCTGCATTTTTCAAACCAAAAGGCATAACATTATAACAATAAGTTCCCCTAGGGGTAATGAAAGAAGTACTCTCCATGTCATCAGGTTTCATTTTAATCTGATTATAACCAGAATAAGCATCCATGAAGCTCAGCAGCTCGTGTCCCGAGGTAGCATCCACCAATTGATCAATTCGGGGCAATGGAAAGTGATCCTTTGGGCATGCTTTATTGAGGTCGGTGAAGTCTACACACATCCTCCACTTGTTGTTTTTCTTCTTTACCATCACCACATTGGCTAACCAATCTGGATATTTAACATCTTCAATGAACACAAGCTTTCTGGAGCTTCTCGACTTCCTCCTGTATGGCTTGATTCTTCTCGGGACTGAATACTCTTCTTCTCTACTTCACAGGCTTGATCTCCTTATTCACATTGAGCTCGTGACATAAGAAATTTGGGTCTATCCCAGGCATATCTTCATGACTCCACGTAAAAGTTTGCTTTCTGCTTCTAAGGAAAGTTATCAATTCTTGTTTTAGTGAGGCTTCCAACGACGAACCTACTTGAGTAGTTCGCTCAGGGTGCTCGTCGTCCAGAATGATGTTTTCAGTAGCTTCCACTACTTGACCCTTCACGAGTTGAGACTCATCTCTAGGATCCAATGTTTCAATTTCTGCACCTTCATCCACTTGATAGGTAGTAGTCTTTTTCCTTGATTCTTCCAGTTCCTCTTGCTCGGCGGATGAATAATAGCATTTCCGAGCTACTTTCTGATCACCTTTCACAACTCCTACTCCAAAATTTGTTGGAAATTTTAGGCACTAATGCACTGTAGATGGTACAGCCTCGAACTTCTTTAATCCTACTCTTCCCATGATGATATTGTATGATGATTGAACATTCTTATCCATCACGAAGAAGCGTATTCTTTCTGTTCGACAAGCAGGCCAGGTACCAATGAATATATCCAACTTGATCGTCCCAAGTGCAAATACTTTCTCGCCAGCAAAACCGATAAGGAGTCTATGATAAGGCTCCAATTAGGATAGCTTTAGATTTAAACTATCGAAGCACGAGTAAAACATGATGTCTTCCGAGCTACCATTATCGACCAGTACTCTTGAAATTATTACTTCCTTCATTCTCATTTTGATCACCAATGGGTCATCACGAGGATACAAAACTCCTGTGAGATCATTCTTTGAAAAACCAATGACTAATTTCTCTTTGTTCACCTTTCTCGAGCGATCCTCCTCAACTAGATTTATTCGTTGAATGTACGAGCAAGCTTGAGCCTCACAGAGGTAAGCTTTTCTCTCTGCAGTAAGGTCTCCTCCTCCTGCATCTCCACCTGTTATAACATTACAGTCAAATGACCCAAAGCGTTGAAAATACCTCTCGTTCTGGCTACCTTGGTCTCTTGGGAAGATCGGGGTCGTCTTCTGGATCAACTCCATGGTTTCTTTTCTTGTTCTCCTCTGCTCGACGAGGAGATCTAGACCTCTCTCTTGTTCGGTCATTATTCCTTCTTTCGCTTCCACGATCGACATACTTTGACAATTTTCCTCGTCTGATGAGTGTTTCAATCTCATTTTGAAGAGCTATGCAATTTTTGGTCATATGGCCATGATCTTTATGAAACTTGCAATACTTTACCTTATTCCTCTTGTCAGGGTCTGCCTTCATTTTCTCTGGCCAGTTTAATTCCTAGTTGTTCTTGATTTCCTCTAGAACATGGTTGATATCCTTCTTCAAAGGAGTATAATTATCAAATTTCTTCATTACGTCCCATACCGACCTAGTTTTTGAATGTTTGTCATTACCATTGTTCTTATTCTCTTTCTTCTTAGCTTTATCACCTTCCACCTTGGTTTCTTTGGCATCCATATTCTTCTTCGCAACCATAGCCTCCTCGGCATTCATAATCTTGGACGCTTTTCCCATCAGATCTGACATGGTTCTAGGTGGATCTTTGGCCAAAGTGTAGTACAACTTATTGGGCAGTAGTCCACTCATCAAAGCAGTAATCGTTGTCTTCTCCTCATAATCAATGACTTCAAGTTTCTCGTTATTAAAACGGGTTATATAATCTCTGGTGCTCTCACCAGCTTTTTGTCTAACACTTAATAAGTGTGCTACTCATTTAACTGGCTTTGCCCCAAAATAGAAATTTCCAATGAATAACTCGGCCAGTTGAAGAAAAGTTGAGATCTTACCCCGAGGAAGATTATTATACCATATTTGAGCAGATCCGGTAAGAGTTCCCGAGAATGCTCTGCATCTCATCTCATCTGGAACAGCATAGATGTCGGCTGCAGCTTGGTATTGTTCTATATGAAGGACATGGTCAGTCTTTCCATCATATTTGGGAGTCACAACAGGTGCTTTGAACTTTGATGGTGTTGGAAAATCTACAATTGCCTGGACAAAAGGTGTTCCTCGAACAAAAGTTCTTTGTAGAGGGTTCTTGGCCTTAGTCATTTCCCCTAATCTATCCTCCAGCCTTTGAATAGAGCCTTTCCATGCATCATTTCCTTCCTCGGGCCTATTGGTTCGAGCAACTGATCGCGTTGAGGTGGCTTCCTGGGATCTCTCTTGACGAGCAGCTGGTCGCGACTGGGAAGATCCTTCCCTTAAATCTGATGGTCGTCGAAAACTCCTCGATGGGGCTCTAGGAGGACTTTTACTCCTTCTAGGTCCTAATCGATTAAAAGGTGATACCCTACTTAATCTTTCTAGCGCACTGGTCCTTTCTGGGGAAAGAGTGATACGTTGTTCAGTATATGTGGCTCGCACTGACGAAGTTCGTCCAGGTTGATAAGAAAAATCTTCAGACTCCTCATTGCGATATGAATTGGTACGCCTAGTACGCGAAGAAGGCGCACGGGTATTTCTTTGAATACTCCGCAGTCCTGAATGAGTTGGTGCACCGCCATGGAGGGTTTGTATGAGTTGTCGCATAGTTTCTTGCATGACGGTCTGGCCCTGAGCCAGATTTGCCATTATTCCAGCCAGATCTGGAATATTTGGCGGAGCAGATGGATTTGGAGAGCTTCCAGCGTTTCGATTGCTGGTTTCTGGAATATCAGCCATTTGTGATGAATTATTTTTGATGAAAAACGATATTACCAGTCGTTTCCCACAGACGGCGCCAATCTGTTGATGTAAAAAATTAGATCATATCTAATTATTCAATCACAGATAAATAAATGAGACAAAGAGTTTTTAAAGTGGTTCAGCCTTATAAGAATGGCATACGTCCACTGTTATGTTATTGCTGAGTGTTTGGAAATTCTCGATTACAAGTTCTATCAAGAAATTCCCTTCCCTTACAATGAAGATTGTACAATGTATTTATAGCCCTGGGGCTGTAATGTGAAAGGGTAATACATTAAATGATGTACATATGAAAGGGTAATATATTCAATGCCCCTTAAGCGTGTGCGTCTGAATGATAAGCATTTAATGAACAGTCAAACTTTTGGTTATCCTGCTATTAATGCTTTGTTCGAGGTGCAGCTCGGATCGCCTGAGTTGCTCGGACCGCCTAAGCTTCTCGGTGCTCAAGAGTTCCTCGGAGAGTTCTTATTCCTCGGAGCGTATGAGTTCCTCGGGGAAGCAGTGTACCTCGTTGTAGTATGGTTCCTCGGAGCGTGTGAGTTCCTCGAAAGTATTTGTTGTTGCCACGTAGATTGCCATGTGTCTTCACTCAATTGAGCCGTGTCAGCAGACTAAATTTGGTATCAACAGGATGATTTTTTTATAACCATCCCTTTTGATAAACCAAAAGGGACGGTTTTTAATTATCGTACCTTTTGTGATTTATCAAAAGGGACGATAATTAAAAACCGTCCCTTTAGGTATATCAAAAGGAATAAAATGACATGGCCGTCCCAAATACTCCCGTCCCTAATACTCATTTTTCTTGTAGTGTATAAATAGAGGTTCCCACCAACCTCGAAAATCACCCAAAACTCAATATTGATTCAATTTTTTAACTTTATTTAATTATGAGCACTCGAGATTCTCGAGCTTGTTCTGAAAAGTCCGAAAGAAGTTCTACTTCAGAAAAGTCATTTTTCCCTAAAAGAAAACTCGTACTTCTGTGAAGTCACTCCCCCTGAGTGAAACTCGTACTTTTGAAAAGTTTATTCCTCTGAAAAACAGAGGCAAATATCTATGCACATTTTGCGAAAGTCGGTGCTTCTAAACGAAGCTCTGCTCGACTAAGCAGAGCTCTGCCCAATTGGGCACGCCAAGTGGGGACACTCCCTCGGGAAAAAAATAGTTCACACTGCAAGGGTTAAGAAACTCTACACGAATCTCGGGGCCATACCCCATATATATATATATATATATATATATATATATATATATATATACTGTGATAAACTGTCCATATCTGTTTATCTCATTTTGCTCGCCCCCCGTTTAGGGGACTGGGTATGCATTTTACAACGGTTATATTTTAAAAGCCTGGTTTCTAACCAAGCACCTCTGTTTATTGAATTGGCATGATCATATGTTAAATAAATGTTAATAAAACACTATCGCAACTTAATGCAAACATGAAAACATACTTTTCAAAATTGTTCTCATGAAAGTGTCAATGAGCCGAGTCCACACGAAACTTTACACAAGCCAAAGCCTAAAATCTGGCTACCCCCACTGCTTCTCCGAGCGAACAAAGCCCTTTGCTATGACGATACCCCTAAATATGCATTTTCATATTAATACTTGTCAAGCATCGGTCATTTGATCAACGTATTATTTTTAACGTATAAATATACCAATCTAACAAAACGAAAATTTATATTAAGGGCTAAGCTACATAAATACCGTAATGATGTATATTGTATACCCGGTATCCTGTCGCTTAAACCCGTAAATATGTCCCGCTTACTAGAACTATGTTGAATTTGATCCCAAGTCTCCTTAGGTATGTAGGGAGGCCTCCATCTCTAGTCCAAACCCCGTTCTCCTTTCGATCCACTCCACCCCAAGGTGTGGTGTTTTACTGAGTTTATTAATCATAAAACATTACATCTTTTACACCGTTGCCCTTCTACACCTCCAAACTAGTCTAAAGGACAATACCTTCTGTCTAGTGATTGCTCAAAAATCATAATAAATTATGCATTTGTTGGTACATTTGGGTCCACTCTCATTCTGAACCTCCACCGAAGCTACCCTTTGTCCTATAAATAGCCTTTCACCCTCCCAAGCCAAGTCGTGCACTTTCACACATATCACGTTGAAATACGAGAACAACCAAACTACGTAGGCTTTGATCTCGTGGCTAAAAGAGTACGTAGGCACAATACCGAGCCCATCTCATGAGCACAAGTCTCGACAATATGTCTCTTGATATATTGTCCCTATAGAGATGCACCCATCTCAAATAGTAACTTTCTATCTCTCCTTAAACTTTAGATAAGATATAAAACTAAATCAAGCCGAGTTTTCTCGCACACTTACATACATACTAATGGCCACCCACTATATGAGCATAGAGTCACACACAAGCACCCTTGTGTACCCATAATAGTTTAAGTGATGTTCCTACAGCTCTCACAAATAGTGTTTTTGTACCTAAGCACCTATCTATGTTTTAAGGGATTCTCAAACTAAGGTATCTAAGCAAGTTCTAAAATAAACTAAAAAAAATTAAATAGTGCAACGAGAGATAATAAGCATATAATTAAGGAAGCATAAAGAATAAGTAGGTTGCCTAAAACCTCCCCCACTTGTAACCTGGTTCTCAAACCCATAAATAAAAATCTCTTGACCATTCGCAAGCCAAAACCTGTTTTAGGATTAGCTTAAAACGGACAACCCAAATCTTTTTTTTTTGTTTTTATATAAAATAACTCTAAACAATCAATAAACCCCCTTGTACGGAATACTTAGTTAGGCCTAGGCATAAAATTAAGACCGTTCGAAGGGAAAATCGCCGACCCACATCGAATGAAAAAATTAACCTCAAGGAGAAATAATAGACTAAAAGATAAGCACTCCCGCATCCCTGTAGGGATCTAATACAATAACGCATCTCGCTCCCCCGAGTCCCAATCTAGGGTCGTAATACCACAAGTACCAAAATTGAGAATCCTTGTGAATCTTGCAAAAACCAATGTGTTTAGTTATCCATGCTTATAAGCGACCTTCCTGGCTTCATCAAGGTGTGGTGGGGCATCCATCCAACCCTCATTATATCTAACAACCTAGATTTCTCGGGGACCCTTTCGAAATCAATACCTTACTTTCATGATTTGGTGATGTAAACCGTCTGATCGCCTAATTATTATCAAAAGCTTGCTAAACCTTGATGATCTCCTCCATTTTAGAATTATTTTCGATATGTTGTAGGCCATCTATGTTCCTAACTTCCCTAAGATCGATCTGAAGAGTGACGACCATACATGTCTAGTCGCTATAAGTACTTATCATTTTTTAGAGTGCTTGCTGAACATCAAAAAAATCTTTTTGCGCTTGATTAGAAGTATCTTCACCAAGAATGTAGTTCAAATATTCAATTTATTGGGCTATTAGAACTAAGGCCAAGCTATTATCAGACTACATAAGTGAAAATAATGCATTTAGAAATTAAAAATAAGCAAGCAGGTAAAGATAGACAAATAAGAAATAGTACCCGAGCAAAACATGATGAAGCCAAAAATATTATGTCTTTCCACTCAATGAAATTTAGGCCAAGCCTTTATAGGATAATACAAAAAAAGAAAGATAGGAAATCCAAAACACAAGAAGTTCCTAAAATAATATAGTTAGTAAGAGTCTTCTTCTCTGAAACCACCTTATCTTGATTGACCATTGTCTTATCCTAACCAATTGCCTCGTTTTCCTATTCGGTGGACTCTTTTTCCTTCTCTTCCTCCCCGAGATTGGGGGAGTACTAAGATCATGCTCAATATATAGTTCGGTCTCGATAAAAACCCTAACCTTCACAAGGGCTTCATCTAAGACTTTCTTGAAGAAAGACATGCGAATAAAGTCCAACTATTTTTGGGTAAGGGCAAAGACCTTGACATAACCATTATCAAAAGATTAATCCTGAGCCTCTAATGCCACTACCAGAGATTGGGAAGACTCTTCAATAACCTTCTTTAGCTACTCGACCTTCGATCTTCGAGTAATAAGCTCCATATCCTTGGCTTTCATGACACCATAAATATCATTCACCTTCTTTTGGACAGTATTAAAGGCTTTACGTGCCTCATCCAATGACTTTTCGATATCGACATTCTCCCTCACCTGGTCGGCCCTCTTGTCTAAGAGGTCGATGAAGTGTACCACAAATTGTAAGTAGAAACAAAGCAAAATAATTAGTGCAAGAAAAAAAATTAAAGTCATTGAAATTCAACCAAGTGAAATCAAGGGTTACCAATAGAAGAGTCTCAGAAGCATAAAAGACAAGCTTGCTAGAGGATATGCTTTTCACCAAAGTCTGGTCGGTTGGGAGGCTAGATCCCCTGAGCAAACTAGGAGCTAAGTCAACATTTTTAGCTACTGACCCTCCATCAGGTCCCCTCCCATTGCTTGGGAATTCGCCTTTTTTTGAGTGGGCAAATTTATTACAAGACTCAAGTTGGTCTTACCTTTCTTCGCAGGTGGAACCTACGTCTTATGAATGAAATCCCTAAAATTGACTATGTTGGATAAACCCTTGATCGTATTCTTCTTTCCAGGTTATGCAATTGGTGAGCTAGGGGCAAGGCCCTCCTTCATCAAGTTTGCAATTCTCCTTATCAGTGCCCTTTCCTCTTTATATATAGCAGGGGTGACAGTATTAATACTCTAGATATCAACAAATTCAAACAAGCTGAAAGTGCTCATAGATGAATTATTTTGTTCACCAATTCCTTCAGAGATTTATGGTTCCTTGACAATTGGTCGAGCGACAAAAGATGTTGTGGTTGCTTTTTAAGACACTAACAACGAAACCGACCTGGGGTATTCGGCAGAAGTAGTCAGTCTCCAAGCTTTCCTTAGCTTAATAAAATTGACATGTCTCTGGTTAGGATCTTTCTTTTTCTTACATTCTACATGAACAAAGAGCACACCATTAGAAAGTAAAAATAGAAAATAAGAGAAAAACATCTCAATTAAGACTATACCTATCATAATTCCCTTCTGGGGAACCTAGGACCCCTATAGGGTTCACCACCCTATGGTATTGGTAAATACTCCCAATCCTTTACTACAAAATCATGCGAACAATGGTCCTTATTAGAATCTGGGAGGTTTACTATAAGGACTCTCTCGGCTCTCTTAGCTTTTAGATAGTAAATGTTCTCATCAGATCTAACCCACATGTAGTAGTAGTAAATTTATGGGATTCCAAGCTTGGTCCCATACGATTCATTGATTTCATGAACCTCATTTGCAATTCTCCAGGTGTTCGGAGAACATTGGGTGGGAACCACATTAAATAATCCATAAAACTCAAGGAAGAGTTTATTTGGGGGAAATGTGACGCGTGCCTCTATAATGAATTAAGAGAACATCCAATGGCCCACTTCGATATTATAATAATCATGGGGACGATGCCCTAACTCAACGACTAACCTTTCAGGGGTGTAACGACTTCGAAAATCCTCTATGGTGTCATTATATGCAAAGGAAAATTGAAGCTTTTGAGAGAGATTTGTAGAAAATGAAAATTGAGGGAGAAATGAACTTATAGAGAATGAAGAAGCACAAATAAAGCTCTCAGTTGACTTGAAAATGAAATGACATTGAAGAGGTACCAAGACAAATATACATCATCAGAGGAGTTAATGGGAGGGTTCAACTTCCAAAATGAGTATCGCCATTGCACGAGTGCCCCCAAATGACGGTTGACACACGCAACCACCTTTTGGGCAAATTGGAGCATATTTATAAACGTGTTCTTAAAAATATCGAGGAAAATTAAAAGCATGCTCTCAAAATTTACAGCTCTAAACACACAAGTGTCAGTAACCTACGAATGCAGTATCGATGGACGACTAAATTTCACTGTTAATCGCAATCAGGATTCTATCTTCAGAATGAGCAAACCTTTGCACCCTAATCAGTTGCAAAAATTTGGGGTAATTGTGAGGGAATTATTCTACCACACCTGAGAGGTAGGCACATGGCCACTAGTCCTATCGGTGATCACAGTTCAAAAGGACAAGCATGGTTAAATCCGATCAACGAAAATCTCAAAATTAAATATAATCGATGAAGCTCAGATTTCTATTTAAGGTCATGGAGTCCCACATGGCTCAGCCTTTTTCTTTTGCTTTATAAATGTAACCCATACCCATGGGAAAGAGGCACGTAATCTTGAAAATCATCAGCTGATTAGTAAACAGAAGAGTAACACTCATGGATGTAAACACATTGTTGAACCACATATATCATGTTCTTATGTGTGATTGTACATGCTTTTATTTTATTCGGTTTTAATTGTGTTGACTTTACACCAGTAGGGTTTTACCACCCATAGTAACGCCAATAAATTTCACTTTTGTTAACCCTTAAAATACCTTTGCAATTTATTATCCAACCCCAAATGACCTTTTAAACTCTTTTTAGCAAATAAAATAAATAATTGATGGAAAAAACAAAGGCCCTGTATGAAATTGATGAGAAATATGACTGGGTTCTTGAAAATTTAGAGCATTAAGATAGTCCCAATTTTTTTTGCCTCTACCGCCACACACACCCTTACCTAAACTCCTTTCATTATCTTATTAGTCTCCATCGCTACCCCCAAACCATTCTTTAATCAAGACATGAACTCACCCTCACATACACATTATACAGATAAATAAAAAAACTCCAACGACACATTCTTTATGAAAAGTTAAATCCGGTGAAATACCCTTATTTGAATGGAGGTGGTGTAGTAAATTAGGGGTGAAACTACTCTTAACTTTTGTAAGCCCCTTTGGTGACCTTAGACTTTTGTGCCAACTTATACTTGGTACCCTTTGACGATCATTGACCTCTACAAACATCATCAAACTTCACTCAAAAGCTCGCAAATCTTTTCGACCATCTCTATAAGCGAAGTTGTGGTTAAGGTTGAGCCATAAGTGAAAAGTTAAAGACACATTCTCATATGAAGACCCTTCAATTAGGCCTGTCAACGAGTGCCGGGTCGGATTTAAGGAGATCCAGATCCATTTAATCGGGTCTTCATCGGGTCTACAATATTGGATCCAGATCCGGATCCGACGGGTCTTCGGATTCGGGTCCGGGTCTGGCCAGATGTATATATTTATTTTTATTTTATCCCTTTTCTTTATTTTTTAATCTTAGATTAAAATATTTTGTAATGTATTATAGTATATGATTAGTATAAATAAAACATATATTACTTATATTTATTATATACATAAATATATATTTTTATATATAATACTTACATGTTATATTGATAAGATATATATATAAATATATATAAATTTATAGTATACATATATATATATATATATAATAATGTACAATTCGGGTCGGGTCTTCGGGTCCGGGTTTTGTATAGGATCCAGACCCTACCCGTGTAATAAACGGGTCTTCAGATTTTCGGGTATTCGTGTCTCGGGTCCAAAAAAATATGTTCAGACCCTATTATACGGATCTGTTCCGGGTCGAGACCTGACCCATTGACAGGCCTACCTTCAATTATACCTAAGAGAGAGAGAGAGAGAGAGAGAGTGTGTAAGGACATATTTTCATAGGTCCGTTATCAATTTATTATGTCATATACCGCTACACCGTCGAAGAGCATTCAAGAGTCATCTACATCTAAGATGGATCCGAATTATTCAAGTTCTTCATCATTCAAGACTCCGCGAAGTTTACTTTGGTAAGATTATGTTTTAAATACCTTTACTTTTCACTTAGAGCTTTTGGGATATTTTTACAAAATATTTTCTAAGTGTTGAAGCGGACTTTTTCGTCAAGATTTGAGAATGAGTATTTTTTTCTAAGTGTTGAAGCGGACATTAAATTAATGATTTTTCGCCGCAGTCATTCGAGCGACATAGCATGTCGTTCGCGCGATCTCGTTCGAACGACATCTGTCCTTCGTTCGAGCGACTTGCTTATCTCGTTCGAACGAGATTTGTTTTCGAGGCGACGCGTTTTCCTATAAATACTCATTATTTAGTAACGTTTTCATTAAGAAGTCACAGCGTTTTGACGAATAGAAATACTGCAAAAGCAGAATTCTTTTAGGCTTCTTCCTTTAGGGTTTTAATCCCTTTTTATTTTCAATTCACAAAACTCCCATCTTGCTTTAGTGAATTGTTTTGGTGTTGAAGAACACACCTTGCTCTTGTTTATACTTTGTGGGGAGATCTCTACAACCGACAGTTGCATGCTATTATGGAGGGAGTCCTTATAAAGTTCTCTTGTGGAGAAGCCGTTTTCTTCTTCATTGCTGCCCTCCTGGAAAGGGAAAATTTCAGCCGTAACTTGTGGAGGAGCCGTTTTCTTCTTCACTGCTGCCCTCCTGGAAAGGAAAAGTTTCAGCCGAGACATCGAAATCGATACCTGCGGGTATTTCGTATGTCACCCTATTTCATTGTAATCCGTGTAAGCCGTTTTCTTACAAATTATAGTGAAATAAAAGGTTTTGCCCCTTTGGGGGATTTTTCCTGAAATTATTTGTTTTATCCTGCATGCTTTATTTTATTGGATAAATCATCTAGATGCATGTTTTAGGATTTAACTAAAATTTGGGATTAATTAAAATTGAATTTTATTTGAGAAGTCGCAATATTTTCGCTGTAGCGATTCTACAAATTGATATCAGAGCTTATTTAAGCGATCTCCACTTTATAGAGAGAACTTTATGACTATTGATATTTTCATGAAAGTATTTTGTTTACGAATTTATTAAATAACTTTTTATTATATTTTAGGAATAAATAAATGAAAATCTTAGAATGAACAAGAGAGAACTATTTAGGACAAAACTATGGTTTCCCACTTCCCGGTTGGGCATTTTATGATCAAAGTTCCCACTAGGCAGTAGTCAATGGCAATGGAGCAACAACTTCTCGCCAGTTACGAACACATTCTCAAGCAAAACCCCAGAAACCTTCCCAAAGCTCTACCAATCGCAAGGTCTCTCATCCTCAACCCTTCAACCTCTCTACAAACAATCTCTTCCATTTCTGAAACCTTAATTTTCTCTCTGTCTCTATCTCTCCAACCCACAAAAAACACTCTCTTCCTTCACCACACCCTCTCTCTCCTCTCCCACCTCGCTTCCCACTTCCCCCACCTCTCCAACCCCATATTCACCGCCGTCCTCTCCTTCTCTCTTAACCCCACCAACACTTCACCCCGAGCAATAACCGACGCTCTATTTGCCCTCACCTCAATCACCCAAAAAAACCAATCTTTAATCCCATCCGTTTCTCAACCTAGCGAGGCCTTATTTATTTCTCTCTGTTTTCGCCCCTGCGTGTCCGTCCGACATTGGCTGTTGCTAAATGCCGACATGTTTTATATCCGACCATCTTTGTTGCTTACGGTGTTACTCGGGTTCACAAAGGACCCGTACCCGTATATTAGGAGAGCTGCTTTGGTTGGACTAGTTGGTTTTTCTAAATCTAATGCTGTGGAGGATTGTAGTATGATTCAGGGTGTTTATTGCCGTGCTGTTGAGCTTTTATTTGATTTCGAGGATTGTGTGAGGTGTTCCGCGGTTCGCGCGGTAGGATGTTGTAATTTATTCTCTTTTGTTAAATCTCTGTTTGAGGAGAAAAGTACTAATGGGGTGTGCTGTGATTGTAGGCTAGTGAGTGGGGGAAGTTGCTTGTGGAATCTGTTCAAGGCAGAAGTAAAAGAGAATGGTCAGATGCATTATTTGTACAGGTATTTGGGAAAGACTATACATGTGAAAATTGAATGCTAAATCAATTTGTGGAAATGGTTCAAATAGATTTCTATTATATTTTAGTTATAAGTTCATGGGAGACCTTGAATCTTATATGCATCATTTATACATTTAGTATAGGCTAGTACTTGTGCTGTTGTGCATGGATGTGAGAAGAAATATCTGAAATGCTCATGATAACTTAAACACCAACCTCCTTTAAACTATTGCAATCATTCTCATAACAATAAAATTCTGCCTTTGACATCTTGTAAAGCTAATGCATTTTTCAAGTTTGATTTTAACCCCCAAACATTTATAATCTCTTTGTCACACACACACACACACACTTTAGTCTTTGCTATATGATGTTTGGAATCCTGGATAGCTGAAATCTGCTAGAAAATGACTCAACTACTTATCCACACATTAAACATACGGTAGGAGGTCATTATGTAATCGCGAAAGTGCATTATGTGTCCTTACCCTGATGGCTTTTGCAATATGTATGTTCTCAGATTTGTTCAGTGGTCAGGGACATGAGTGTGGAGGTCAGAGTTGAAGCTTTTGATGCTCTTGGGAAGGTAGGAATGGTGTCCCAGGATATTCTATTGCAAACCCTATCTAAGAAGGTCCTACCAATCTTGAAAGAAAAGAAATATCCTGGCCAGTTCACTGTAAAACAGTTTGATTTGCCAGCATCATGTGCCGCTAGGGCTTTTATACACGGGCTGGAGGATGAATTCTATGAGGTACCTTGCGTGTATTGTATTTTATTCTATTTGTTTTTTAAAAGATGGAAATAGGTTATGAATCATAATTTTTGCAGTCCGAGCTGATAGGGTGTTCTGATTATGACAACATTTACTTTATCGAAAGGTACGAAGGTCTGCCTGTTGTTCTTTGCGCACACTCACCAACCTTTCTGCCGATTTTGCTGGTGAAGCCTTAAATCTATTGATGGATGTGCTGAATGATGATGCATTAGTTGTCCGTTTGCAAGCTTTGGAAACGATGCATCATATGGCAATGTTTGGCAATCTAAGGGTACAAGAAGCACACATGCACATGGTAACGTTCCTATCCTTGTGAAAATTATTGAGAAAATATCAAGTTAGAGGTGGTGTAAATTTTAAAGAATTTGCCACAGTTTTATTGATGCACGCAGATTGTGGCCCGTACACTTCGTTCAGTATGTTCATTCTAATGTAATAATACTCTTGTTTCTATCTTGTCCATACCGATAAGAAAAAAAGATTTAATACTCTCGGATTAGATTTCATCTAACTATTCTGAAACTGCGCCTTATTTATTAAAAAAAAGGCTGTATCTGTTTTGAAAATTAAGGGTTTGTTTGATTGGTGTTGCATTTTTTTCCGTAGAAAAATACTTCTATCCGCCCTTATTTTACTTTTGTGGCGTTTGATTGCAGTTATATTTTACGCAAACAATAGTCTTTAATGTGACACGTGTTCCATTTAATCTTAATTGTCTATGAGAATACATCTTACCCACTCCCCAGGGAATTGGATTCCATGGAAAAATTGGAAAAGTGGGAAAACATGTCACAAAACCACTAATCTTTTTCCACCTTTTTTCTTCTTCTCAACTTCTCATATAAATGAACTGTTTTAAATCTTTTTCCAACTCTGTAATCAATTGCACCCTAAGATCTTTATCAGTTTTGGACCTTCACTAAAGTTCCAACTTTTGATTGTTATAATCCTTAAGCCTCTTATTATAATTTCCGGTGTTTAGTTAAAAATTTATCCAGATCTTGCATTCTTCCCCAATAATATACATCCAATTTGAGTTTCAAAGCACACATATGGCATTGCATATCATTTCCTCCTTGAAATAAGTGACTTTAATGTTACAGTTATCTGATATTGTATCATTGGTTTGGTTTGCAGTTCCTTGGCTCTCTGTTTGACACTTCTACCTTGATAAGATCTGCAGCCAGGAAAATACTTCGATTGACAAAGCTGCATAATTTAGCTATGTTTAAAATATCTGTTGACAGTCTTATTGAAAATCTGGAAACTTATCCACAGGTCTGTTGAACGTTATTTGATCTTTTTATGTTATACAGTAGGATGCATTATCTCTGTATATATTGTTCAAACCTTTAGATTTTTATTCTCAATGTATACATCTCTTATAATAAAATTTGTGTGGCTTCAATATGGAGTAGGCTTTCCAGTTTTTACTGTTTTGTTGTATTGTTACTGTGCCAGTTTTACTCACTACTTGACGTTCATTCGAGTTCCCCTCATTAACATTCCAGGATGAAGCTGATGTATTTTCTGCTATCTTTAATATTGGTAGAAGTCATGGGAATTTTACCGTCAGCATCATAAAGGATGTTTCTCAAGAGGTTAGTATGTCCTCATATGTGCTATATATTGAGATGTAGTGTCATAATATATGTTCATTGGCTTCTTTTTTTCTTATTTATATTTAAATGAACATAAAACATTGAGACTTTGATCTTGTTTCTTTGGTGGAAGTAGTACATGCATGCACATGAAAGTGGAACAAATTAATTTGTAAATATAGGAAGTTATTCAAGAGTCACCTGCTCAAGGTAGAAGACCAAATGTTGTATTATCTTCAAATTCAGGGGCGGAAGCAAAGATTTATAAACCAGGCTATAGTAGCTGCGACCCGTTTTGTCGTAAAGGTTGTAGTTGTATTATTAGATATCCGGGGCACTAGCCTAATGTCCACATAAATTAGAGTCCAATCCAGAATTGCACAATGAACTCGTCTATTTGAAAATAACCCATCTATTTGAAATATTAGAAGCGAGAGCTACTTCTCTTTGAGGCTTGAGTGTACACCGAAATAATTTATAGAGATTTAGACTTTAGTCCCACCTCAATTGTTTGTGTAGGCACCACTCCCATATGTTTTTTAAATTTGTAATTAGTTCCGTAACTGCCTATAACTGCCTCTTTTCATGTTTTTAAAGAATGACATGTGCCCCATATTTTGTTACAATTACAACAGGTGCAATGCAACAACAACAACAACAAAAAAAAATACTTGGGATCAGCTGCAAAATAATCTTTGCAAATGGGATTAAATACTTGTGTTCCCAATAATTATTTAAAAATAGACACTGAACCCACTGCCCATCATTATGCACTCCTGCCCCTTCTCCCCAGCCAAACACCCCCCTCTCTCTCTCTCAACTACAATTTTTCACTTTGTTGATTGGAAATTTTCTCCAAATAAAGTGATTTCTCAACTAAATTGACAATATTATTTCATTTCTTAAAAAAAATAAATTTAAAGAGTCATCATGCAACACACACACACACACACACACATATATATATATATATATATATATATATATATATATGTATATGTATGTATGTATAAAAGTATGGTAAAATTTACATATTTTTATCAACTATTTTTTCTTTATTATTAGTCCAACAATGACATGGATGTATTTTTCTTTAAATTGAGATGGCATTGATGTGTAATAATTTCTACCTTCTTGCTAGCCGTGTAAATATTAAGTCAACTTTATACAAAACATGTTTAGATACCACATTTAATTATTCACTCTTATAAATTATATAGATTTAATTTTAACAATATATTTTTACGATTATATTATTTAATTCTTTAACTCATTCTAGCCCGGAGTGGTATAAATTCCTTGCTCCACTCCTATCCAAGTTGGTGTGTTCTTTGTCACAAAGTCAAATGAAAATTAGATTACATGTTTCTTCATTGTGATTTGCTACATTTGTTTGGAGGAAAGGTTATGGTGCACGAATTTGGATTCATGGGTCTGCTTCCTCCTTCCAAGACATCCGAAGGATTTGTCTTGGGAGGAGATGATTTTTTATGGTGTTAAGAAGAGATATCAACATTTATGGAGGTGCATTGTTACGACATCTTTTTTGTTTGTTTGGAATGCAAGGAGCGTGAGAATTTTGTAAGAGAAGAAGATAGAAAAGGAGGCACTTTGGTAAGGGATATATTGTTGTCGTCAAGTTGTTTTTTTGAAAATGCGACGATTGTTCCCGAAATTCCAAATTTTAAATTTCTACAATTTAATTTTCTCTTAAATAAAAATTTAATTCAAGTTCAAATTAACACAAACCACACTATACATGAATTTTGCTAAAATAATTTTTTTTCTTCAACTAAAACAACCCAAATTAATTAAGCACCAATCAAGTCAATTTTGTGGTTGACCAATTTTATTTTTTTAACCTAAGCATGCATCTTGGTGTGAATAGCAAGATAAAATAAACAACCACAACGCCTCGATGTACGAGGAAAACCCACAACGGAAAAAACCTTGAATAACCCAACCACAAGTCCACTAAATGCGGAATTACAAAAGACATGACATAATATTTAAACAATGAATCGACGTCCTCGCAAGCCTTGACGCTCTTCATTACTTCAACCTCTACGTAGTGACAACACATGAGTCCACCTACGTCTTGGAGTCCATCGATGGGGCACTGCTACCGTCACGTATACGGAATTCATAAACCCGATGCCAAAACTGATCCCAAGACATATATGTATGTTGAAACTTGGATCAAAACAAATTGGGTGTAAACTTGTATTTTATTTGAAGGATTAAACCATGAATCATAGATAGAACTTTCTTAGACTTTTCTAAAGGTTTCTCACACTTGGAAGAGGGAGAAGTCTGTACGAAAACTGTAATTCCGCACTACATGGTTGGAAAAAAGTAGTGGGAAGTTAAGAGAAAAACTGCTTAAAAAAATTGACTTTAAGAGATAACTGCTCTGGTCGTTTGAACGTGGGTCAATCTCGTTCAAACGACATAGCCATCTCGTTCGAACGAGATAGAAACGAGTAACGAGAAGTCAGGGCAGACCATAAAGGAACCTCGTTAGAAGTCGTTTGAACAAACCCCAAATTTCGTTCGAACGACCTGGAAAATTAAAGTATTTCTCTTAAAAAAAAATATAAAAGAAATTAAAAAAAATAATTTACCAAGATTTTAACACCCAATATTAAATATCCAAGGCTCCTATAACATATGCATTCATACCTGAGAGATCCTTGAAACGTTGATGACGAAAATGAGGCACGAAACATGACATAGTGATATAATCTCTTCGACTTGGCTGCTACATCTTCAACAAAAATGTCATAGGCTAGAAAGGTCACAAGTACGACCTCTACCCTATGACTCAAAATGTTTTGTCCGAAATTAAGCCAATACATACAAATTGACTTAATTGGAAATTTGTCCTTACAAATCTTCTTTGACTATTCCGGGATAAAACCAAAAATAAAACACCTATAGGTCGTCAAGCTCATCAAAAGACTCAATCCCAACCCAAAAGGAAAAAGAACAGACGCTTGATCGATATATACTCTGAGTAGCCCTGCTTACATTAAAACTGTGCTGCATGGTTGTAAACCTGCACACTTAAACACACCATAAAATGCATAGAGAATATAACAATATAAATTGTATAAGAAAATCCTCCCCCCTTGTCTAACAATATCTACATAGAAAATGACGTCTCCCCCCCTAAGTGATAGATCTCCCCCAAATGAAAAGAGTTAGATACTATTTCTCATTCTTTTTGTTCAGGAATAGACAACGATTAAGTACATAAAATAATTAATTTCTCCTCGGTTAAATCAATTCTCCCCCTAAATGAAACAAGGGATAAGCATAAAGGGAGAAACAACTATATCATGCAATGGTGTATAGTGATACAAGAACAACAAAGCAACTTGATAGCACAAGAACAACTAATCCACATAAAGAACAATAGATACCAACTATGATGCGATAGCAAAATGATACCAACTAGAATGTACTAAAATAAGCATTGGATATCAATGAAAAATTGCAACAAGAAAGATACCGATATGAACAAATAGCATGCAAGGACTAGATATAAAAGCAAAGACTAAAAACAAATGATACCATTTATATAAATATGATAATATATCAATGAAGCATAAGCACACATATATATAGTTATAAACACCACAAGACACTAAACACAATAAGCTTTCCGCACTCATATGGCATAAATGTGTCTAAATAAACACGTGGTAAACGAAGTGAAGGGGTGTGAACTATATACAAAAGAATTTTAACCCAATCACTTAAACATGTTAAAGGAGTTCTATTTGACCGCAAAACTTTATCAAACTTAGTTGTAGCCTCATGTGATAAGTTAAAGTGAACTCAATGAACAAACAAGCACAATGTACACAAACCTAGAATTTTGATGATTCTACAAATCAATAGCGTTATGACAAAATAACATTAACTAGGATTCATTATGCAAACCCGTTGATCATCATCTAAACACCCTCAAAAGATAAACGTATTACATATTTCTTTTCTTTTCTAAATTCTTTTGAAGTTATGTCTTTTGAAAGATCAAACAAACTAAACTATGTTGGCCTTTGGCAATTTTTCAGTATTTATTGCCTTTAATCTTTTCATTAGGCTCTTGCCAACGGTGGCTTTCCCGCAAAGGAGACTTGCTCCTTTCGTAGCCTTTTCCTGTGCCCCCTCATTTATTTTCAATACAATTCAAATAAATCTCACGAACAACGGTTCTTACATGCACAAATTCCCCATATTCACAAAACATGTAGATGACAAAATTGATGGTATAACATCTCACAAAGCTCAAATATACATGTGAAGTTAAAGTTCAAAAGAGTTCGTGCATGTGTGTGATGAGGCATATACAAAGAGAATCCATTAAGCAAATCAAAGTCAA
The DNA here is from genome assembly GCA_949130495.1 of Sambucus nigra. Taxonomy (NCBI): domain Eukaryota; kingdom Viridiplantae; phylum Streptophyta; class Magnoliopsida; order Dipsacales; family Adoxaceae; genus Sambucus; species Sambucus nigra. Next base: position 686,628,692 of record OX422208.1, read on the forward strand.
ACTTCTCCATGCAAGCATGATAAAGAACAATTTAAGCATTGAAATTCATAACCAAAAGTTCTAGCCACATGGATATGAAGAGTGATAGGATTCAAACACGAGGATATGCCATATAAAATGTGTAAAACTAAAATACACAAAAAAAATCTTTTTGAGTTTCAAATTTAAAAAAATTTAAAACAAAGATAACTCGAAGGACGAACAAAATCTTTTTCTATATTACAATACGACTCAATAAACGCAAAAACAAAATACAAAAGATATACTTGTCATACTTCTAGCAAAGTATATATGATGAAGCATAGACTAGAATATGACTAACAAACATACAACTAGCAAGATAATCATGAAGCACAACTAGTGTATATAAACAGAGCTAACACAATCAACCTTTAGATCTAGCATGTGAAGTATCATGTGCATGCAAATGAGAATCATAAAGTCTGTTAGGTAAAGCCTCCAAATCGGATCTCCCATCCCACATAGGTATAACATGACGCTCGTGGGTTTTGGTGACCTTGGTGACTCTACCCTTGGACTTCCTAGGACCGTTTGTAAACTCAAAATAAAAACTCCTAAGGTGACCCTTCCTACACAATGTGTGCAAGTGAAAGCACGGTGAGAAGTATTACCTAAGGGTTGATCTTTTCTAGCGTTCCTAGTTGATTCTCTCCAAATCATGGTTTTGACTTTATTAGCGGAAGCATTTTGAGTATCGAAGCCAATACCACACTTGCTATTTTTTATTTGGATGGTGTCTAACATCTTATCAATTTTTCGGGCCTAGACTCCAAATCAAACTTGACCCGACTCAAGTCTCTCAATCTATCATCAAGCTCCACTATCTTAGACTCCAGTAAACTCCTAATCTCTTCAAATTCAAGAAGCTCTTTCTTATAGCCTCCATTAAATTTAAACCTCAAAGACTATCTCTCTCACCTTCAACATACTCTAGCTTCTCTCGAAGAGTCCTCTCACGCGCCCTAAGATCTTCAATTAAAACACTCTCATGATTACCTATGGTACGTTCTTTCATCCTAGCTTCCAACTTCAAGTTAACCTTTTTCAATTTCAACGATTCCGCATATAACTCACGGAAGGCAACTTGGAGTTCACTCTCCTCTTTTTCATTCTCACCCTCTTCTCCACTCACTTTACCATCACACACTTGGGATTCACAAACAATGGCCTCGAAAGTGTCATGCAAAGCAATATCTTCATGGGAAGATTCGTCATCAAAGCTCACATGACTAGCTATAAACGCGGTGAAGTTGCGCTCAGTGGGGGAATCGGGTCCTTCTTCCGGTTCATTATTACTAAGGGTGGCATTATATGCCATTGATTTCTTGCCCACCTTCCTTGATTTAGTGGGACACTCGCTTGCCCTATGGCCATAACCCTCACAACCAAAACATTTGATCGACTTGTCCCTCTTAAGATCATCATTACGATTTTTAGGGAGTTTCTCGGCTTTGTTATACTTAGATTTCTCAAATTTCTTATAGTCATTTTTAAGTTTCTCTTTATTAAACTTAAGAAATTTTCTAAACTTCTTAGTAAACATGGCCATATCATCCGAGTCCATGTTAGACTTATCATCCGAAACAGGTGTTTCCTCCTCCCGGAATTCCAAATTTTAAATTTCTTCAATTTAATTTTCTCTTAAATAAAAATATAGTTCAAGTTCAAATTAACACAAACCAAACTAAACTTGTTTTTTTCGAAAATAAACTTTTTCTTAAACTAAAACAACCCAAATTAATTAAGCACCAATTAAGTCAATTTTATGGTTAAACCAATTTTATCTTTTTAACCTAACCATGCATTTAGGTGTGAATAGCAAGATAAAATAAACAATCACAATGTCGCGATGTACGAGGAAAATCCACAACGGAAAATACCTCGGACGGTCCAATCACAAGTCCACTAAGTACGGAATTACAAAAGGGCACGACAATTTTGTGAACCTGTTCTGATACCAATTTAAAAATGTGTTGATGGTTCCCGGAATTCCATATTTTAAATTTCTTCAATTTAATTTTCTCTTAAATAAAAATTTAATTCAAGTTCAAATTAACACAAACCACACTAAACAAAATTTTTGTCAAAATAATTTTTTTGTTAGACTAAAACAACCCAAATTAATTAAGCACCAATTAAGTCAATTTTGTGGTTAAACCAATTTTATCTTTTTAACCTAATCATGCATCTAGGTGTGAATAGCAAGATAAAATAAACAACCACAACGCCGCGATGTACGAGAAAAACCCACAACGGGAAAAACCTTGGACGGCCCAACCACAAGTCCACTAAGTACGGAATTACAAAAGGACACGACCGAATACTTACACAACGACTCGACACCCTCGCAAGCCTTGACGCTCTTCGTTCCTTCAACCTCTGCCTAGTGACAACGCAAGAGTCCACCGACGTCTTGGAGTCCACTGATGGGGCACTGCTACCGTCACGCATACAGAATCTACCGTATGAGAACCAACGAGCACATAATCCTCTGTAAGAAACAATCCTCAATGAGAATAAATTCGGTGCCAAAATTGATCTCAAAACACGTATGTTGAAACTTGGATCAAAACAAATTGGGTGTAAACTTGTGTTTTGCTTGAAGGATTAAACCATGAATCATAGACAACTTTTTTAGACTTTACTAAAGGTTTCTCACACTTAGAAGATGGAAAAGTTTGTGCAAAAACTGTGACCCCGCACTACATAAATGGTTGGGAAAAAGTAGTGGGAAGTTAAGAGAAAAACTGTTTCAAAAAACTGACTTTTAGAGATAACTGCTCCGGTCATTCGAACGTGGGTCAATCTTGTTCGAATGACATAGCCATCTCGTTCGAACGAGATAGAAACGAGACTTCTAACGAGAAGTCAAGGCAGATAACAAAGGAATCTCGTTAGAAGTCGTTCTAACGAGAAAATTAAAGTATTTTTCATTAAAAAAAAATATAAAGAGTTTTTAAAAAATAGTTTACCAAGATTCTAACACCCAATATTATATATCCAAGGTTCACATAAAATAACCTGAGAGATCCTTGGAACGTTGATGACGAAAACGAGGCACGAAATACGGCATAGTGATGTGATCTCTTCGACTTGGCTGCTGCGTTTTCAACAAAAATGTCATGGGCTTGAAAGGTCACAAATACGATGGAACTAAGTCAATGAAAATTTGTCCTTACATTTTTGTCTCTGGTGTTTGGACAAATTTCTCTTTCTTATCTTCTTGTTGGATTGATTGTATTTTGTAAATCTCGTGTTTTTGTTTAACCTTGATCAAGATTTGTGCAGGGCTCTGTTTATTTTTGTTGGGGGACAGCTTGCCCACTTAGCCTATTACTTTTTTTTTTAAAAGATATTTTTGTTTCTGATTAAAAGAAATCTCTTTAGTCTTTATTTCAGTCAATTATTAGTTATTTGAATATATTATGAAGGAAATTATTAGAGCCAATGATTTGTTGCACAATTTTGGGCTGAGTCTTTAGAATATTAATATAATACCAGGACATTCTTATTACGCACATGTTGCATATGTTCCGGGATGCAGTGAAAAATGAGTAAGGGTCCTTTGCATTACTTTGGACAAGTGCTGGTAAAGATGTTACTTGGAGATAGTAGGTTTAAATCAGCAGTTAGCAAATGATGATATTGACATGAACATGGTAGCTTGTTGTATGCCATATCGTATAACACTAGGCGGAGCTGAATAATGAAAATGATTCATTAACCAATTCAACTTGTTGGAGCAGCCACTTGTTGATTTACAGCTCAAAAGTTTGTTCACTCGACATGAAAGCTTTTCCGCATTTTGTCGGTCAAACAGTCATTTAATAGTAGTCCGAGTCTATGACGTGGTAGTTGCTTATTTCATACATGAAATTAATCAATGCAATGCAATATTAAATTTGACATGGCGTTCCGTCCTAAATAGGTGTATTTAAATTATAACAAGAACTTTTGATTATGCTCATATACGTTGGAGTTACATTCTTGTTTGGTTTGTATGAGTAGTGTTTGAATTCACTCTTACATGCTATTCTATGGCTACATCACTCTTACATGCTATTGCTCAGCCTAGTTCTTGTTATACTAGTATCTATTAGATCTACTAATATAAAATCATCCCCCCCCCTCTTATCTCTAATTACTCTTCAGATAGAGCCGTCTTCTGAAGGGAAGTTGGGCTTTGATAGTGCAAAATCTTCTGCATTGATTGTGCTGGCAATCTCTGCTCCACTCTCACATGAACAGCACATATCCAGTATTCCACCAAAAATATTTTCGTACGCAAGTACGCTGCTAGGGAGAATTTCTCGGGGTTTGGCTGATGTTATGGATCAGAATACGCTTTTGGCTTATTTGTCTCATTGGTCTAGATCCACAGTTGTTACCGCCTCCGAGTTCTCCAAAGGCGAAGAGCCAGTTTTGCCCATGATTGAAGACGATCCGCCTATATCTACGCACGTGGACTACCAAATGGAGGTGCATGATGAAGCAAAGAACTGTATGAAGCTCATCATGGAAAAGGTTAATGGTATTTGGCCACTGATACAATTCGGATTATTGGGTGAAGTGCTTAGGACATTGAGGTTGTTTAATATTATTTTTTCTCTGATAAATTCTATTCCTTCCGTCCCAAATTAATTGTTCTGCTTTCCATTGTAGTCCGTCCCAAATTAATAGCCTGTTTCCAAATATTAGTATATAAAACTAGGTGAGGTTGCAAAGTTACCCATTTGAATATCACAATGTTCTAAGTGCATGTCTTGCATTCAATGGTATTCATTTTTAGGAGGATAAGTTTGGAAAATTAATTTTTTCTGAAATTGTTTTGACTTTCAAACGGTGACTTCATTTGGGACGGATGTAGTATTTACAATTTTTTTTGGCACTGAAAATTATATGGACATTCGGGTCCCTGAAATATATTCCTGTACCACTGAAATGTTCTGATTCATTGGCACATGCAGGAGTTGGAAGGAAGAGTTGGTGACCTTTGTCACCGACTTGCATCAACCTGTCGGTAGCCTATTTTTCACTTTGCAATATCTACGGGTTGTGAAACTACTTGGAAAGGCATGGGTGCAATTGATGTCTCCAAGAAAGCTTCGGTCTCATGGAATGGTAGAGGTGGGGCCAATTTTGGAAAAGTTAAATAGAAGCCTCCGGGAAATGAGGTGTAGGTTCGTAGGTTTGAGTAAAGAAGAGGAGTTGCACATCTTGGAACTGATACTCGTATTTTATATACTGAGGTTATATAACGATGATGATTGCTTTCACATATCTACTCTTAAGAAGTTGGATTCCACAGTTTCACGTGTAACGTTTCTCCATGAAGAGGGACCCACTGAACCTTCAGATTTTGTGATTGAACTGAGGAAATCACTCTCAGATGTTGGCTCCTCTGTTGATGGGTCTTTCAAAAGCCCAATTTTGTTACAGAAATTACTTGAATCTTTCTCCCTGAAGCAGTTTCAATTTTATGGAGAACTCAAACACGCAAGGGCAGAACTGGAAGTTCTGGACAATAACTGTGAAAATCTTCTTCCTTTTGTTTCAGGACTACCTGTTGGAATACCATTTGACATTACTTTATATAACACATCAAGTGAGGATAGATTGTGGCTGAGGATGGATTTATATAAGGACTTGACTCAGTTTGTTTTTCTTGATTTGAAACATTTTTGCGGCTGTGATGAAATCAGGAAATTCAGATTTATTGCACCTTTTTACAGAACCCCTAAAGCAAATTGTTTCACATTGAGAGCTTGCATAGGTATGGAGTGCTTGCCTGAGGATATTCATGTGTTCAGAGGGCCTAAACATGAGCTTGCCTATCTTTGCAAGGAAAAACAAGTGTATCTTTCCAGGGCTGTTAAATAGTGAGGTGCAGTTTAGGGTTTTTCTTGAAAAGATATTTACCTCTGTGTTTCTAGTTGTAGACAACCTTTTGAGGAAAAGAATGGGGACTCTTGTGTAGCTTGAATGGCCATGGAACCTCTTCCTATTTCTCCCATTCCTGTTTGACTTCCATGAAACATGAGCTGTCCAAAGAGTTAAACTGTTGTTCAAGAATAAATTAGATGCTAATCTTGTGTTGTTGGACGTGGCAAACTAGCTCATATGATGATGATGATGATGATGGCCACGACTGGGACGGAATTTATATAGGTTGGCTCAGCCTAAAGTGGCAGAACAGCATTACAGCAGCTGTGTATTTGTGAAGAGGTAACAAAAATTGACCTCATCTGCGTTGGCATTCTGCAGTCATGTCATCATAATTTCCCAATTCATCGTGAGGTAATAGATTAATTTATAATTGACGATACATTATCTTTGCCTTTGCACATTCTAAATTTGAGAATTCCAAATACGCAGGTGATCACATCGTGGATGAATGAAGTGAAATTTGGATCAATTTTAGGGCATGTATCACAGTTGAAGGTGAGTCTCTGTGTGCTCACCTATTTAGCTGCTAGTATCCACTTGGAATTTAGGCCATCTCCAATAGTTGGAGCTTTCTATCTTATTATGTACCAATGTCATTTTAGAAAATTTATATGTTTCCAATCATGTTATTTCTATAATTAATTCCATCTTATGTGAAATATGAGGTCATCCAATTATTTTTGTCCATGTAATATGGAAATTTCAATTAGAAATTTGTACATGTAGAAATTCTGTGCGGAAATTTCTATACCTTGATCCCACCACGTCATATAGAGACGGTGATAGGAATCCCAATTGCAGAAGTTTCCGATATTTGTACATTTCTATTATAGAAATTTTTATACCGTTGGGGATGGGCCTTACATATGTTATCCTTGTTCTTGATGTCTTGTTTGATTTCACATTGGTGGAGCCTTTATTTATTTATATATTTATTAATTATAGTTCTATTTTGAACAATGTCAAAAAACTATCTGCCATCAAGGCATGAGGATCGTGGTGCATAAATTATTTGAACAAACTACTATATATATATATATATATATATATATATATATATATATATATATATATATATATAGTTTGATTAATTGTCACACGAGTCCCGTTTTCTTTTAATAAAACGGTGGCATGATTTTGTATAAACATTATAATAAACCAAGGCTTAGATGCATGTGGCTTTGTTGAGAATAGAATTTTTCATATATTTGGGACCAAGTTCTTCCATATGCTTCAAAGTTCTTTATCCTGGTTATGATATGTTTTGAAACTCAATGCGACCAAGTATTTTGTGGAAATGATTGGGGCCGGCTACATGAATTGTATTTCTCCATTCTGCTCTCTTTACAGACTCGGCAATCAGGCAGATATGGGTGGATATGGACGGGTCATAAATGGATTTGGATTGGATTTGGGCAGGTCAGAAACGGTTTGGGATGACATTTGGGTCGGATGTGGGCGGATCTAGGACGAATTGGTTCGGTTTAATCCACTTTTCCCCCCCTTTGACAAGATAAACCTGTGTGCAAAGAAAATAGTCTGCCTCAAAAGGGAAAGATTGGAAATAAAATCCTCCACTGAGATCTGAAACCACAACTCGTTTATGAGGGTATTTCATGAGAATTATTTCGTTCCGAAGCAAGAGAGAGAGGGAAGAACAAAAGATACGCGTCTGAGTTTGAAGATTGGGGTTTCAGATAAAAGACTTGGTTCTCCCCTCATGAGCCACAACTGACCTCTGACTTGCAAATGAACCGCTTTAGTGGGCTATTAAACCCGTTTCGACCCTCTATCAATATATCAATATAACAGGGAACCAAACATGTTATTTTGGGTGTATAGTGGGCGGTTTTCTCCGCAAACCATATTGCCGGGCCCGTCTCTTTAGTGCAACATCCTCAGGCAATTTGAGCCTACGTCTTCTAATGTTTCCATCAATATTCACCCTATGAGAGCACTAATTTTTTTATGATGTGTCCGACCCCAACAAAGACGTTTTTTTCCTCAAATTATCTTGATAAGAGCAACTTCTACTATTTCACGAATACATTCATGGCACATAAGAGAACCTCACGCAAAAAGGCTTAAGAGCATCTCCAATGAAATACAATAGTTGATTCAGTGTAAAATTTACACTAGTTAGTGAGTGAAATGAAAGTGCAAAATATAACATAATTATACATCCTTGCATAATTCTCTCATAGAAAACTTCAACATTTTACATGTGTTTAAAGTCGGAATGACAATTTTAGCAACGGCATGAAAACATGACACAAAATTGACCCATAATTGACGCGATCTGTAGTGTTTGTGTCGGGGCTTTTGACACGAAGTCATGTTGTGTTCGTGTCAAAATTATGAGTCATGTTTATTGTGTTTTTTATTTGGGTTATCGTGCATATTTTTGTTTAATTGAGGGTAAAATTTAAGAAACAGTGTTATTCATGTCGTGTTGTATTCTATACAGGTGGTGTTGGAGTCGGGTAAAAAACACGAAGTCGGGTTGTGTCGTCCCGAAATTGAACCCAAAAACTTGAATTGGCCACTCTTATGTTTGAGTCTCATTAGTTTTTGTTTGAAGTTGAAAAGAAATCATATAAAATGAGGTATTGTATAATTCCTTCATACATAAGATTTGCGCTAAAATTATACGCCACCATTTGAAATGCTCTGATGTCTTTACTTATCCAGCAAATTGGATATAACAAAAGGTGGTGCATTTTAAGACAAATTAAGCACCTTCAAAGTGAGTTATTTTCTATTCAATCTCTATCATTAACTCTAACCTTCTTGGTTCCATTAAAGTTTTAGAATCCACCCTTCAACGTGCTCTAGAGCAAGATGAGGCTTATTGGCTAAACTATTTGAACAATAATACCGAGTCTTTCCTGCAGAAAAGCGTATGATCGAAGATCCACTCATAATACCATTACATGTATATTTGATGAAGCTGACATTTGGCATGATCAAACTCAGATGGTATCATCAATCATTTCTGATTATTCCAGAAATATGTTCTTCTCATCTTTCTCCTCTAATTGTGTTGATACTGATGGATTAATTTTTATTTTGTGAAAACTATCACACAAACAGGAACATTCATATTGAATTATCAAGAAATATAAATATTGATTGACAGAAAGTTAAAATATCTGAGTCCGAGGTCTTATGCTCTTTCAGATCAACACTTTTATTTCCTCTCTAAATTTCTCTCTGACAATGGGAATCAGATGTGTTGTGTGATCTGGGGACCATGACCCATATTTATAACACAATCATGTCTTTTCATATTTCGTATATTTCTATTTTAACCCATCATAAAAATAGAAATTACGCTTGTCTTTATACAATAAAACCCACACTTTAATAATACATTAGTAAGGTCCCAAAACTTAAATTAATCACTTTAATTGGCCTACTTTTATTTGATAGCCTATAATTCATATTTATTTTATATATAAGTCCATATATTAAATTTTACTCTAACAATCTTCTACTTGGGCTATATATATATGTAACTTTATAAATTTGAATTATACTTTACGAGCTCATGAGTTTTAGCTATCAAAACTTTATGTATCTTAACAATCTTGTCTATTAATTACACCAATATAGAATCAAAGCGATCGTCATTACATATTTCGTAAGTAGACCCATCAATGATCACATATATCAATGCAACTAATGATAAAGATCAAGTGTGGATGTGTAGCATGGAAATTTCATGCAATGTGATCTTAACATGCCTATTTCCAACTGGTCCTCCTTAAACCTTAGTGAGATCAAATCATATAAAGTCAGAGTGAATATAAACTTAATACTTTACTGCAGTAAATAACCATACAATATCCATTAAATCAAATATGTCTACGAAAGCATATAAAATACAAACTCCCACTAAACTGACATATCCTGAAAAGAAATTAAACCCATATGAGCAGTGTGCTCATGAAAGACCTTGGGTGGTAAACCCTTAGTCAGCGGATCCGCAATCATGGAGTTTGTTCCAACTTAAGTGGTCTTTCAATGCCATCCACAATATGCAGTCCCGTGACAAAATTTCGCAATCATATTCCTTGATTGGACGCCTCATAACAAGCTACAAACTCAACTGCCATAGTGGAAGAAGCTATAATAGACTGCTTAACACTCTTCCACGATACAACACCTCCAGCAAGTAAGTAGATATAACCTGAAGTAGATTTCATGCTATCTTGGCATCCAGCAAAATCGGAGTCAGAATATCCGATGATCTTTAACTGTTCTGACTTTCGATAGGTGAGCATGTAGTCTTTTGTTCTCTGTAAGTACCTCATGACTCGCTTGGTTGCTATCCAATGATCCTTTCCAGGATTAGTTAAGTATCTTCCCAACATGCCAACAATGTACGCAATATCCGGACGTGTACATACTTGAGCATACATAAGACTTCCTACTGCTGACGCATAAGGAATCTTTTGCATCTCCCGAATCTCAAAATCATTCTTGGGACATTGACTAAGACTAAATTTATCTCCTTTAGCTACAGGAGTGTCATCTGGTTTACAATCATGCATGCCAAATCTTTTAAGAGCTTTCTCGATATAACTCTTTTGTGATAAACTAAGTGTACTCCGAGAGCGATCTCGGTGTATTTGTATACCCAACACAAAAGAAGCGTTACCAAGATCTTTCATCTCAAATTTCTTTGAAAGAAATCTCCTGGTTTCGTGCAACATACCTATATCGTTGGTGGCAAGCAAAATGTCATCAACATATAAAACCAAGTAAATATGCTTACTCCCACTGAACTTGTGGTATATACAATCATCAACCAGATTCATCTCCAAACCAAACGAGATGACAACTTGATGAAACTTGTAATACCATTGACGGGAAGCTTGCTTAAGCCCATAAATGGATTTCTTTAATTTGCAAACTGTTTTCTTTGCATCTCCCGACACAGTTTTCTGGTTGCACCATATCTATTGTTTCATCAATGTCACCATTGAGAAACGCAGTCTTAACATCCATCTGATGAAGCTCAAGGTCAAAGTGCGCCACAAGTGCCATTATTATCCTAAAAGAGTCTTTCGATGAAACCGGAGAGAGTCTCTTTATAATCGATGCCTTTTTTCTGTGTAAAGCCTTTAGCGACAAGACGGGTTTTGTATCTCTCCACATCACCTTTCGAATCCATCTTGGTTTTAAATATCCATTTGCAACCAAGGTTTTTTTACCTTCAGGTAATGGGACAAGATCCTAAACGTCATTGTCCTTCATGGACTTTATCTCCTCATTCATGGCATCAATCCACTCTTGAGATTTAGAACTTTCCATGGCTTGACGGAAGGTGATCGGATCATATTCCACCGCACCAATGTCAAACTCATGTTCTTGGAGAAATACAATGTAATCATCTGGTACAACACTTCTTCTTTATCTAGTGGATCTCCTTAATGGCATAGGTTCTGGGATGGTAGAGTTTGTTCTTCTAGAATGGGAGATTCTTGGATATTGTTTTGATTAGGATCTGCTTCTTGAACAATGTCAGGAATTGGATCCTGATCAATGTTAATAACAGCTGTGGGAATATCAAAACCAAAATCCTTAACCTTATCCCCCTCGGCAAACTCAACATCTTCAAAGAATCGGGAATTTCCAGTCTCAAAAATTATTTTGGTAATAGGATCATAAAATTTGTAACCCCTAGATCTTTCAGAGTATCCAACAAAATAACAACTAACTGTTCTAGAATCCAGTTTCTTTTCATGTGGCCTATAAGGCCTCGCTTCAGCTGAACATCCCCATATATGAAGGTGCTTCAGACTAGGTTTCTTGCCTGCCCAAAGTTCAAAAGGAGTTTTAGCAGTTGCTTTAGTTGGTTCTCTGTTAAGGATATACACTGCAGTCTTTAATGCTTCACCCCAGAGTAAATCTGGTAAGTTAGAGTTACTGATCATATTCCTTACCATGTCTTTAAGCGTTATATTTCGCCTTTCAGCAACACCATTCATGCTTGGAGAACCTGGCATGGTGTACTGCGGGACGATACCGCACTCCTCTAGGAATTTAGCAAATGGTCTTGGGTGTTGTTCACCTGAACCGTCATACCTACCGTAGTATTCACCACCACGATCAGATCTGATGCTTTTAATCCTTTTTTTTCTTCCCCTTGTCCTTGGAAGTACTAGCCAAATGAACACTTTCTGTCTTATCCTCCTTCAGTCTTTCCTCTTCTTGCACACAATGTGAGATGCGCTCATTAAGAGACCAAGTCTCCTTTTGGCAGTTGTAGCTCACCTTAAATTGACTGAATTGTGTGGGAAGAGATATCAGAACCAAATGCACAAGCAAATCCTCAGAGAGATCAAGCTTAAGTGCTCTTAACTTTGAAGCGAGATGAGACATTTTCATAATGTACTCCCTAATGTTCCCATTACCTTTATATTTCATTGAGATGAGACTTGCAAAAAATGTACTTGTTTCAGTCTTTTCGTTTTTGGCAAATCTGTTCTTAATTTCTTCTAGGAACTCTTTGTCTGTCTTTATCGTTTTCGATATTGTGCCCCTGAATGCTTCTGGAATGGCCTTCTTTATGATCATCAAACACATGCGATTTGACTTCTCCCACCTTTCAAAGTCCTTTTTGTCATTAAAGGAACTTTTATCCGTAAGAGGTGCAGGAGAAGGAACCCTTAATGCAAGGTCCAGATCCATGACACCGAGAACTATAAACAAATAAAACTAGCTCATATAAGTCTTAAATCAAAAATAAATTCAAATAAAGGACAAATCCCATTTTAAGATATCGGCACTATATTAATATTTGATCTTTGGAAAAAATATTAACTTGTAAGTGATATCTTGCCGTAATAATCAAACACTGATAATAAGGACATATTGAATAATAATTATTCCTTTGGGCCGATTTATTATTCATATGTAAAACTAAATAATTATCACGTGCTTATTATTAAAGTGGCACATGTAATTTTGTTAAAAAATAATCTTCCTTTGGGCCGATTAATATTCACATAAATTACATGCACGTAATTCTTTTTATATTTCGAAATAAAATTAATTTTTTTTGAACAAAAGAGGTCACTTTGGTGACATATTGTTTAAATAAATTTATCTCGAAATATATATATAAATACACCAAAATTTGAATTTAAATTTGTATGGTATTACAAGCATTAAAGTAATATTCAACTTGAAAGGTCATGGGTTCAAAATCCCTTTGGCTCCAGACTTGAAAGGTCACGAGTTCAAAAACTCTTGAGATCCTTCATAATTTTCATCATTTAAGAAGCTTAAATATGAAACACCAAGAGTCGAACCTTTAACCTTCCACTATCATCAAATCAACCTTTCATATAAAATCAACCGCTAGTCCAAATTTCATGAATTTTATATCGTTAGAATCGTAATGAAACGAGAATATTTTTGAATCCAAAAATTTTCTGAAATATTAAACCTTTTTGAAAAAATATTTGCAGCCGAAAATTAATATCAATACCTTCCTAATATATTCTCAACAATTTAACATGAAATAGCTCTGATACCACATGATGGATTAATTTCTATTTTGTGAAAACTATCACACAAACAAGAACATTCATATTGAATTATCAAGAAATATAAATATTGATTTTGCGGAAGCGTACCTGAATCCATGACAGAAAGTTAAAATATCTGAGTCTGAGGCTCTTCCAGATCAACACTTTTATTTCCTCTCTAAATTTCTCTCTGACAATGGGAATCAGAAGATTGATGTCGTGATCCACAGACCCCTATTTATAACACAATCGTGTCTTTTCATATTTCGTGTATTTCTATTTTAACCCATTATAAAAATAGAAATTACGCTTGTCTCTACACAATAAAACCAACACTTTAATAATACATTAGTAAGACTCCAAAACTTAAATTAATCACTTTAATTGGCCGACTTTTATTTGATAGCTTATAATTCATATTTATTTTATATATAAGTCCATATATTAAATTTTACTCTAACAGATACTTCTCCTATTTTCTCCGACGAAATAGAATTTGTGGTCTTTCAAACGTGGTTATCTGAGGCCCTTGAGACTTTTCTACTGAGTGCCTTTTGTTCTTTCAAAATATTTGGGAGATTGTTGGTCCTAAGCTAATGTCGTTTGCTGCTGGCATGTTTATTTTGTGGCTGTAATGTTCCCCTTTTCCATATTAACTCGAGTCATATTATCTTTTTCCCCAAAGTGAAGCATTTTAACAAGATTTTTTTATTATAGGCCATTGTCTTTGCAATGTACAAAGCTAAATCTAAACTTGTTGGTAAATAAGCTACAACAAAACTTAACTCGGGTTATTTCTGAACGTCAGAGCGCTTTCTTTCACGGAAGACTAATTTTGAATAATGTCTTTATAGAGTTTTGAGCATGTCCATTATTTCATAAAAACAATAAAGTTATTGGTGATTTGAGTTTCATGGCGATGATAGGGTTGAATGGACTTTTCTTCGTCAAATTTTATTCATAACAAGTTTCTATCCTAAATGGGTTATGCATTGGAGGATAGTTTCTATCTCATGTCTTATTCTTACTCATTAAAAGAAACCCAAATGTTCATTTATTCTTGAATGGGGCTTGGGCTTTCGGGCTTTGTAAGTCACGTGAAAGAATTAGGATCTATTATATTGAAGGAATCTCCCATGCGGGATAAGTGGTGTGGGACTCCTGTGCAAAATTTTTATTAAAATCTGAAAAAATGTTTTTATTTTCTTATTTTTTATACGGGTTTTAAACATTTCAAGGGAACCTTTAAAAAATAAGCTCAAAATGATTTTTTTGGTACACATGCTCCAGGGGTTGATCATCATAGTTGTTGTGATCAATTTCATCCCATTTGTAGTCTTCAGGGGTCTGAGGTGTCAGATTTGGTATGGTTGGTAGAATTTTTCTCGAACCCTCTATCCCAACGTTGTAGTTAGATTTTATTATGCTAGCATCCGTCGCAACAACTTGACCTTATTCAAGCTCTTCCACCCTGGTTGAGGCTTTTAGGGCCCCCACAGGTGGGTTGGAGGGTTCAGGAGGGACAACAACTGTATCGTATAGAGGTAGCTTGGCATGACCAGGTACGAACGAGAGTGGGCATGAGAATACTGTCCCACATAGAGCAGCTGAAAGACACGATGGCGTGGGGTTTTGACACGATTCCATGGTTGAGTTAGGGGGAGGAAAGGGAGGTGGTGGTGGAGGTGGTGTATGGGTGGTGTTTGGTTATTTTTTGGTAGGTGTTTGTAGAGAGAAGAGAGAGAATTGAAAAGATAGATATCGGGTATATTTATAATATCTGGTTATCACATAATTGATCATGGTTTTGATCATCATGGGTAAATTTCCAAAATTTCCGGGTAAGGTGGCCGAGAAGATTAGCTTGTTTACCAATCCCAATTCAATTGGTTCGATATTCCATTTATCTTCGGTGAAAAAAAAAATGCAATTTTGGCACTTCATCGTGTAAATTGAGATAGAGATTTTATATCTTTCCATCCTGGTCCTCAAATTTTGGATTTATTCAAATATGTATTTCGAATATAAAATATATTCATATTGGATTTATTCAAATATGTATCACTGCATTATTTAGACAAGGTATGGATATACCTATAGTGATACTGGTCTTAGACAAAAGATTCAGTAATCCTATGAATGCTATAATTGAAGAAGTCCAATCCAATTTAGTAAATGGAGTTATTTGGTTTAACATAAAACCAAATTTCTTTATATCTATTGATGATCCAAATATTGAAGATTCTATTATTATAAAAATTCAAACCAAAGGATAGGAATGAAGGACACCTCTAGGAATATGTCAATACATTGGAAAACAATTCATGAATTGATAACTCTACCACAAACTAACACACAAAATGTGGATAGAAATATTTGAACCTAGACCATTTGATTCGGCAATACAACCAAGATTAATCAATTGGAGAGATTTAGATTTACCAAAACAATGGATACTATCCCAAATAACAGAACCACCACCTGAAAAACAATGAAATAGCTTTAAACTACAAGTGTTTCAGATTGACAAAAGATTTTTCCTGATATTATTGGGAAAAATTAAAAGGAAAAAACCTTTTAAAAGGAGAATATAGTAATAGTAAACAACCTATTGCTATGAAGAACATACAGGTACTAATATTACATGGTACAAATTATCTAAAAGAAGATAATATAAAATCTAGTCAAATTTACTATTTCCAATTAGGAAAACAAGAAATTATCTTTTCTCCACGCCATGGAAAACAAAGATACACTTATGTATTAGGATATTTTAATTTTGCAGGCTACAAATCATATAGTCTTTGCACATTAATTGATACAGGAGCAACAATTTATTTTTGTAGACCTAATGCTTTACCACCAGAAAAGTAAATAAAGATGAAAAATCCTATTGCTGTAACCGGCATCAATGAAACACAATTTCATTAATTTAAAAGCAAAAAAAGTAGCTATCTGGTTTAATGAAAAGAAATTCATTATTCCAAACACTACACCAAAAACAGGAATATGGCACGGTTTAAAACTGTGCCAGATCAAATCTGACACGGTTTTGAACTGTGCCAGAATCAGGTGTTCCAAAATGGCCATTTTTTTTTCTGGCACGGCTCAAAAGTGTGCCAGATTTGGCCAAACAGGAACACTTCTGACACTTTTAAACCGTGTCAGAATTTAATATTTCTGTCATACTTTTGGCACAGTTTTTAACTGTGCCAGATTCAGCACAGTATAAACAAATTTGGCACAGTTCAAAACCGTGCCAAAATATGATACACTTTTGTCACGGTTTTGAACTGTGCCAAATTTTTTTATAAAAAGAAATTTTTTTTAATTATTTGAAAGCACAAAAATTCACAAATTAAAAATATTGCACGTTGTTGATAAACTAATGTACATACAAACTTCAAAATATTACAAGTCTTTAATAGTTCACAGACAAAAAAAAATTGGACAGAGTTTCCTCTATTTTCTAGACATTCCAAAACCCGCCAATACAAAACCTGCCTAACATAAAGCGCGCATGACCACAAAATATAACAATTAACTTACAAAAGCCCGCACGGCCATAAAAGTTAACAATAAAACTACAAAAGCTCGCATGACCATAACACAAAAAATGGAATCATGAATAAACCCCTTGTTGTAAACCATTGAGTTCTCTGTGTGTTTCACATGAATAAATGTTAACGATAAACTGTTATCCTGTAAAAAAAATAGGATACAAAAAAGATACGATATTAGTAACCCAATAATTTACAATTTTTTTTTACTCAAACTAAAAAATTACATATATGAGTGAAAATTATCGTCATATTCACAAATCGGGAGACCCGGGACTACGCGGTCAGTTCCTACAAGTTATATTGGTCCCGTGCGAGGTGTTCGTGCCTCTTACGGGGTCGTTTGGGGGCTGGTTTGAGTTTTCACCCTTTAACGGCTTGTTTTTAAGTTTAAGTGTTGATTTTTGCAAATTATCGTCATATTCACAAACCGGAAGACCCGGGACTACGCGGTCAGTTCTTACAAATTATTGGTCCCGTGCGAGGTGTTCTTGCCTCCTACGGGGTCGTTTGGGGGCTAGTTTGGGTTTTCACCCTTTAACGGCTTGTTTTCAAGTCTAAGTGTTTGATTTTTACAAATTATCGTCATATTCACAAATCGGGAGACCTGGGACTACGCGGTCAGTTCCTACAAGTTATGTCATACCTCATGTACACAAATGGCTTTCGTGTATATGGATAACACAGTTTGTCAGTAATCAGTAGCAGTTAGCAAATATCGTCCTAATGTATGAGTGCCCAACCAAGCCTAGCGAGGAGGACCTAAACTTTCCACCACCTGTGAGGCCTCTACACCAACATCCAGCCCCTCATCCTCCACATGTAACCCTTTATAATGCTGAGGATGATGAGCTTGACCTATTTGGGAGATCCAAAGGGGATAACCACCTTATGTCTGTGATAATTAATACCCCAAACACAAAAGAACAACCTTGCAAACCAAAAACAAACTAATATGGAATATATAAATTATATTTTCCAGGTAACTATCTTTAATAGAGTACACAATAATAAGTGGCAAAAACCAATTTGAACACATAGTAAGAATTATACTAGAGTGAGAATACAACCTGTAGAATTTAAATTGAGAGGGGTTATGATATGTGCGGTTTATGCTCCTACATTCAATCTTGATCAAGCACCTTACTCCATTCTTTACTTAATAATTTTTAAGTAGGATTTAACTGGCCCCGATTCTATCTCAACAACGAACCCTACATAATCTGACCAGAAGATTGTAAAATCATTCTTAACTGGATTGGAGTATTTTAAATCAAGTAAACCTTTTAGCACTTAAAAATGTTAAAAAAATTCGAATAAAAATAGAACTTAACTTGATTGGAGTATTGAACACTACAAAACCAACTTGTCGCTAAGGGATTTCATCAACACAATAGCTACAATAGCACCTTCATCTCCATCTTTAAGCCGATAACCATTTGCACCATGATATCCACTTCAAAATGAGATGAATCAATTTCAATACAATTTCCAGCAAATACTCGGGCAAAATAAATTATGTCAAGTGAAAAGTTACATAATAGGTATAAAAGGGCATGAGTGAACAACCAAAGAGCCATTGACATTCCAAATGATAGACATAACGATGAGTGAGTACTTTGTGCAACCATATTAACAGGGATCCTCAATAACCTAATTGGCCACCAAAGATGCATCCAAAATATCTCTACAACTTTTATAAGTGCTCTGAGTGGGAGAGATGGTTTCACTAAGCACCACTCTCAACCTCGTCAAAAGGACCTTGATTATAAAGAGAGGCACCCAATTTGAATAAATGAGGTTTACTATTACATGAAGTTAGCAATTTGATTTTAACTACAATGAAAATTAAATTAACTTCACCTTCGTAGACAAATTTCATCGAGCCCATGGTCGTCAATGTTCTCAATATTATCATTCCCTTCACCGTGGGAAAAATCGCAATTGACCGCACTCCACCTCCACTGCTTTCAACCTAACAAACAGGAAATTGTGTTATATTATGTAAAACAAATCTGTATATACACAGTGATGAGGAGAATGAATATTTGTTGTGTACATGAATCCAAAACGATCAAATGACACAATATAGTGAATACACATCAATTGCGTTATACTTAGTATATTTAATATGTCAATTGCTTAGTGATTACACATAATTTAAATCACAAAAATGATCTTGAAGTCAAATGAAGTATCTACATTGAATTTAAATGTACTTGAAGAACATATGGAAAAAGTTAAATCGCAGATTTTACCCAAATCAACATACCAAGAAATTGAGATGTGTATGACTTGGAGAGTCGAATGTGTCAATAGCTACGAATATATATTATTTTTCTATAACATGAAGCCATTTTGCTTTGTCATGTTATAAGGGTTGTACCTCATACTTAGAACCAATCTTAATCAAAGAGATAAATTAAATTTTCATCAGGTGATGAACTAAATGAAAGTATAAAAATTAAAATATCTAAACCTCGTCATTAACATGTATGTTTAACTTAATATGACTATTCTCAAAGAAATCAAATAATAAGTTCACAATACACACAAAAGGCCTAATTGGATTTACTTAACCATGTGAAGTTCTCAATGTATAAAATGTCACAACTTACAAATCCGAACTCCAACTTACATATCACAAAATATGTATAGTGCAAACGAAATTCAAACTCAACCTTACGGAATATATAGAGTATACCTTGGGGGATTTGAAGACTTAAATATTTAAACAACTAACGATTCTCGCAAAACAAATAGAATCACATAAAGTCCAAAAATAGATTTAAACACTAAAAAAATAAAAAAATTAACTCAAAACTATATGTTTAGCTAAACAAAAATAAACGCAAAATACCTAAAGATTTGGGACAACTTGCTTGAAACGGTATTGTTCGACAATTCTTCAAATTACTCCAACTTCAACTGTCACCCCCAATTAGAGAAAACCCCATAAAAACGAAATTGAAATCTCCGACTCACATCATAAAATCCAAAACAAAACAGAGAGTATACTTAGGGTGAATCCAAGAGTGGGATCTACAAAACAAACCACAGATACCATATTTGGGTTTCAATAACCCTTATTTGAACAATGATTATGAGTTGGAAAAAAATTGAGATATATAGAGAGAGACAGAGAGACCTAATAGCCTAAAATAAAATTACAGAAAGGGCATGAATCTCACCATCCTAACCAATGGACCTCCTATGAAATCCCAACAGACGTACAATTGTCCCGTGTACTTTGACGACATGAATCTCACCCAGTGTGGTTTGCTTGCTCCAAGGTTGTTGTCGTCGAGAGTGGAAGAAAAGACGGGATGAGGATGAAAGGGTGAGAGGGTGAGCGGTAAAATGAGAGCGGGAATGAGCGAGGTAGATACACCAAGTTAGTATAATGATTTTTTTAGGGCATTTTATATTTTATCAAGTGTACTCAATTTTGGCACACTTTAAAACAGTGCCAAATTTTGGCACTGTTTTAAAGTGTGCCAGATTGTCATTAAACCGTGCCAAAATTTGGCACAGTTTTAAACTGTGCCAGATTTTTAATAATCAGGGTGTGCCAAATTATTGTTTTTGGTGTAGTGAAATCCTATGCTTTCTTGAAATGCATGGAGATTTTATTTTAGGTAATAATTTTATTTCAGAATATTTACCTATGAATATTGATGAGCGAATAATCAATATAACTCTCAATAAAGAACCAATAGAAATACCTTTACTTTAACAACATAAATATAAATTAGAGAAAAAATTTTCCCTTAGTAAGAAAGGACATATGACTCTAATAATTAAAACGCTTGAAGAAACACATTGGCTTTATACTATTCTAAAAGAAAATTTTAGTGAAAATTCACTAAAATTATGGGATAAAAGTCCAAGGTATTGTGATCTCAAATTAAGAGATCCCAATATCATTATAAGAGTCAAACCCACGATCTATACTAGATAGGACATGGACGAATTTGATAATCAAATCAAAGAATTATTGAAAACAAATCTTATTGAAGAAACAATAACCCGCATTCTAGCGTTGCCTTCATGGTAAGAAAACATAGTGAGGTCACAAGAGGAAAAGCTAGGATGGTCATAAATTATAAAACATTAAATGAACAATTAGAATTTAATGATTACTTCATTCTAAGAAATGATGTATTAATCAACCAAACTAAAGGTAAAAATATCTTTAGTAAATTTGATTGTAAATATGGATTTTGGCAGTTAAAATTAACTGAGGAATCAAAACCATTGACAACCTTTAGTACCCCCAGAGAACATTATCAATGGAATGTTATGCCTTTTGGGCTAAACACAGCTCCACAAGTATTCCAGAGATGGATGGATAGTATCTTAAAAGATCTTAAAGATTTCTGCGTTGTTTACATAGATGATATTCTTATTTTTTCAAATACAATAAAATAACATCGACATCATCTAAAAATACTTTGTGAAAATTTCCAAAAACATGGAATTATTTTATCTCCAAAGAAAATTGAAATCGAAAACACTAAAATTAATTTTCTCAGAATAATCTTAAACTAAGATGGAATATGAGATTTTAATAAAGAAATTTTGGACAAAAAATAATTGCAAAGGTTCTTGGGAATCCTTAATTATGGAATAAATTTCATACAAGAATTGTCACAAAAGGAATTACCACTTCTTGAAAAACTCAAGAAGAGTGATGTTTTTACATGTAATAAAAGTGATACTTTTGTAGTAAAAATAATAAAATAAGTTATACTTAATCATTGCCCAAAAGTTTATTTTCCTAAATCAGGAGATAAATTAATTCTTGAAGCAAATACTTTAGATAATTGTTGGGGATGTGTCCTCAAAGCAATTCCAGCACAATATTGGGAAGAAATCACTTCCAGTATATTTGGTCTCCGTGGTAAGAAAAATCCTACACCAAAATATATTCAAAAACATGAATTAATATGCGGTTATAATTCAAGTAAATTTAAGCCTAATGAACTTAATTACATTATTTTTGAAAACGAATTATTAGCAATAAAACTTGCTTTTAAAAAATTCCATATTTTCCTAGCAGCCGAAGATTTTATTGTTAGATCAGACAATAAAGCTGTTAGGGACTTCCTTATAAATAAAAGAAATATTTTAGAAGGAAGAAGATAAAAATGGTATAATCAAATTTCTATTTACACCTTTGAAGTTGAACACTTAAAAGGCACTAACAATTTTCTTACAGATTACCTTAACATAAATTGTGAGGAAAACCACCAAACAAGTGGAATATTTGTGAAAACCCACTAAACAAGTGGAATATTTTTTCTTTTAGGATGGGAGACAAAGAACCCAAAGAAGTAAAATGTTAATGGGTAACTATTGCTAAAAAGGCAAAAACCCACAACAATGCATCATCTTCTAATACACAAGCTAAACCAAGTTCTATGTGGTTTTTAGTGGACGAAAATCAGAATCTACTACAACTAATTCCAGTGCCATACCCAAATCAATGGATATCCAGGTGCATGTCATAAAAAATATGACAATATTAACTGCATGGAAAAATTGGATGAAACAATTAGCACCTTCTAATTTGATCTACCAATTTTCAAAACTCCAAACAAAAGAAAGCACCCCTGTAACTGAAGTTACTGATTTTTATAATCCAGGGATACCCTTTTCAATTTATGATCCCTTAAATGAATCTTGGAAATTTCATCTTTTAGACGAAAGGAGAGATTTCAACAAAAGTATGAGCATTCTTGCTGATAAGATTGCTGAACAAACAACAACTCTTGACCAACTTAAAAGCCTAAGCCTCAAGGTTTTGAAACAACTAAATTATGAAAATGAAGAATTTTCTTTGGAAAAAATTAATATCTTTTTAACAGTTGCAAAATTATTAGAAAATGATTTTTCAGATAAAATCTTCAATACAATCAGGAGAATTTGTCTATTCGAAAAAGCAAAACAACATCTTCCAAAACCATTATTCCAATTGAATTTTTTTCCAAAAATTGAGTACCGGGATGGAAAGATAAAAAATCTTTTAATCCAATTTGCATTCTATCTCAATTTACACGATGAAGTGCCAAAATTGCATTTTTTTTCACCGAAGATAAATGGGATATCGAACCAATTGAATGTGGATTGGTAAACAAACTAATCTTCTCAACCATCTTGCCAGAAAATTTTAAAAATTTACCCATGATGATTAAAACCATGATCAATCATGTGATAACCAGATATTATAAATATACTCGATATCTATCTTTTCATATTACTAGCCCTGTGGGATAGAGGGTTCGAGAAAAATTCTACCAACCATACCAAATCTGGCACCTCAGAACCACTAAGGACTACGAATGGGATGAGATTGACCACAACAACTATGATGATCAACCCCTGGAGCATATGTGTACATAATTATATTGGTAAAAAACCTGATCAATGTTTTTAACATGGCAAAATATTTCTACCGAGAAAGTGAAATCAAATTTATGGTGGCTGATGGAAGACGATTATTTGTCACGGACCTTCCCATAAATTATGCTACTACGCTTTCACAACGACCAGAAGTTAAGGAATTTCTAAATAATTTGAGCAACAAAAATAATTTAGATGTTCCTTATGAATTATTAAGCAATGTTGAGGAATATGAGTTAGCATAAGTTCATCATCATAATCAAAGTTCACTGGAGAACATGTCATTTGACTCCGTCGGAGAAGCCAACATAGCCAATGTCATGTACGGATAAATATATCAGACTACATAAGCACGACTTTAAAAATTTTTTAGTACACGATATGTGGTCCTCGGAGAAAAACGTCAAAACAGACGAATCTTTATTTATAAATAGTGATTACTATTTGAAAAAGCAAATAGTGTTTACTATTCACTATTTGAAAATGCAAATAGTTTTTTTACTATTCACTTATTGAATTTTGAAACGGACCACATTGTATAGGTTTTTGGGGTCCGGACTCTATAAAAGGAGAAACCCTCTCCATTTGTAGAACATCTTGTACATCTCTCTTCTCTCACTTGTAATATTTCCTCTAATAAATATCAACAACCTTTGTATCCTTTCCTCAATTTGTAATTGGTATCAGAGCCTTGTTTGTAATAAAGGTTAATGTTTATATTAAGTTTTGCTTATGTATGAAGTGTGTACTGGTTATCCATATGTTTAGTTTTATTATAAAATTTAATGTGTATATCTGTGTTTATGGTTATGTTTTAAAAGTTAGTATTAATATACGTATTATATAACCAATGTGTTTTAAACTTAGTGATAAAACTGAGATATTTTGATTTTCCACTAAGTTTTTATAAAACCCATATGCCTGTTATTGTTTCAAAGTCCATATTTTCGTTTGCCAGCAATTATCTGAAGCATCTATTTCAAGAATTAATTTATCTCCTGATTTAGTAAAATAAACTTTTGGGCAATGATTAAGTATATCTTGTTTTTTTTTTATTTTTTACTACAAGAGTATCATTTTTATTCCATGCAAAAACATCACTTTTCTTGAGTTTTTCAAGAAGTGGTAATTCCTTTTGTAATAATCCTTGTATGAAATTTCTTCCATAATTAAGGATTTTCAAGGAACTTTGCAATTATTTTTTGTCCAAAATTTATTCATTAAAATCTCTAATTTTTGAGATTCTGTGGTCTTGTAATTTTAATCCATCTTGGTTTAAGTTTATTCCAAGAAAATTAATTTATGTTTTTTTTATTTCAATTTTCTTTGGAGATGAAATAATTTCATGTTTTTGGAAATTTTCACAAAGTATTATTAGATGATGTCGATGTTCTTCTATTGTATTTGAAAAAATAAGAATATCATCTATTTAAACAACACATAAATCTTTAAGATCTTTAAAGATACTATCCATCCATCTATGGAATACCTGTGGAGTTGTGTTTAGCCCTAAAGGCATAACATTCCATTGATAATGTTCTCTTGGGGTACTAAAGGCTGTCAATGGTTTTGATTCCTCAGTTAATTTTAACTGTCAAAATTCAGATTTACAATCAAATTTACTAAAGATCTTTTTACCTCTAGTTTGGTTGATTAATTCATCATTTCTTGGGATGAAGTAACCATCAAATTCTGATTGTTCATTTAACCTTTTATAATTTATGACTATCCTAGTTTTTCCTCTTGTGACCTCACTATGTTTTCTTACCATGAAGGCAGGGCTAGAATGCGGGCTTATTGTTTCTTCACTAAGATTTGTCTCAAATAATTCTTTGATTTGATATCAAATTCGTTTATGTCTTGTCTTATATAGATCATTGGGTTGGCTCTTATAATGATATTGGGATCTCTTAATTTGAGATTACATTATCTTGAACTTTTATCCCATAATTTTAGTGGGTTTTCACTAAAATTTTCTTTTAGAATAGTATAAAGTCAGTGTGTTTCTTCAAGGGCTTTAATTATTGGAGTCATAAATCCTTTCTTAGTAGGGGAAAAGTTTTTCTCACATTTATATTTATGTTGTTGTAGTAGAGGTATTTCTACTGGTTCTTTATTGAGAGTTAAACTGATTGTTCGCTCATCAATATTCATAGGTAAATATTCTGAAATAAAATTATTTTTTAATATAAAATCTCCATGCATTTCAGGAAAGCATAGAATTTTTGAAATAATGAATTTCTTTTCATCAAACCAGATAACTACTTTTTTGGCTTTTAAATCAATGAAATTTTGTGTTGCATTGATGCGAGTTACATAAATAGAATTTTTCATCTTCATCCACTTTTCTGGTGGTAACGTATTAGGTCTACAAGAACAAATTATTGCTCCTGTATCAATTAATGTGCAAAAGACTATGTGGTTTGTAGTGTGAAAAATTTATATATCATTATATCCAAGTGTATCTGTTCTTTCCATGGCATGGAAAAAAGATAATTCATTCTTTTCCTAGTTGGAAGTGGTAAATTTGACTAGATTTTGTATTATCTTCTTTTGGATAATTTGTACCAGGTAATATTGGTACCTGTATGTTCTTCATAGCAATAGGATGTTTACTATTACTAGATTCTCCTTTTAAAAGGTTTTTTCCTTTTAATTTTTCCCAATCATTATCAGGAAAATTCTTTTACCAATCCGAATGTTTATTTTTAAAATAAATATTATTTCCATACACTTGGAGTTCAATGCTATTTCATTGTTTTTCAGGTGGTGGTTCTGTTATTTGGATTAGTATCCATTATTTTGATATTTCTAAATCTCTCCAATTGATTAATCTTGGATGTATTACCGAATCAAATGGTCTAGGTTCAAATATTTCTATCCACATTTTGTGTGTTAGGTTATGGTTGAGTTGTCAATTCATGAATTGATTTCCAATGTATTGACATATTCCTAAAGGTATCCTTCATTCCTATTCCTTTGGTTTGGATTTTTATAATAACAGAATCTTCAATATTTGGATCATCAATAGATATAAAGAAATTTGGTTTTATGTTAAACCAAATAACTCCATTTACTAAATTGGATTGGACTCCTCCAATTATAGCATTCATGGGTTTACTGAATCTTTTGTCTAAGACCAGTATTGCTACCGGTGTATCCATACATTGTCTAAATAATGCAGTGATACATATTTGAATAAATTCAATATGAATATATTTTATATTCGGATTTTTTTTCTCCCATCTTTTGATTTTATTTAATTAAAGATTTTTATATCTGCCGTTTCATCATCGGTTGACCCAACAGTGGCATTATCGTTAAATTGTTCAAATATTCTTATTAAGAATAATTTGAATTTAGATAATTTATAGACATCTTTCTTTTTTATATGATATCTTTGGTTATCAATTTCTTGTAACTGTTCATTGGTAAAAGTTATTTCTTCACCAAAAATTTCACGAAGAGTTATTATTTGCAACTCATTTTTATTACTTTCTCCTACTTCTGCAGTATTATACATAAATACTAATTCATCATCAGATGATTCCGAATCTAATTCAAATTCATATAATATTTCTTCATTATCGGAATTATCATAAATATCTTCACCAAAGCAAACTTCAAATTCTTGCTCTTCAAGAAATTTGATCATTCGTTTAGCACTTTTACCTTTTTAGGGCATTCGGGTGCATAGCGAACTTCTTCATTACATATATAACATTTATATTTTTTGTATTTTTATTAAATTTTTTTTCCTATTATATTTCTTATTTTTCGAAAAAGATGATTTATTTTTCCAAGGTTTCCACTTAAATTTTCGTTTTGGAGAATATTTGGAAAGTCTAGGGGGTGGATTACATCATATCTTTCATTTTTCATTTAAAATTTTATCAAAACATTTATACCCGACTTGTGACCTGGAGATTTGATTTTTGACTTGTTTTTTTTCTTTTATTTCAATACACTTATCGGATATTTGTCTTAATACCCAATTAATACGAAATTCAAGATTATCTTCCTTATTGATTTTTTTAACCAATCAGGATATATTTTTAAAGACATATCATCCCATGAAGGAGTTTGTGAAAAAATTGATCCAACCAGTAAAGGTTTTCTGGAGGATTAAGTCCGAAATAATATTTTTTATAAATTTCAACAAATTCTTCAAATTGACAAATATTATATAATTCTAGTTTAGATAATTTGTAACATGCATATTCTTGGATTCTGGGCTCTCCAGTATATCCAATCATAGTTTCTTTAATTATATCAACAAAACCTTTTAGTATTTCATCAAAATTTTTGAAATTTTGTTGGAGTTCAGATTTATGCTGAGTTCCCTTTTTTATTTTTCCCATTGTTGTAGCCATTGTACATCACCTTGGAGTGTTGTTACAAGGTAGTCTAAGAATTTTTCTTTAGAGCATATACTTTTATAATTAGTAATTAATATAGACATGGATTGTACCTATTCGTCTATAGTTTGTTCTTGGTCTTTAAAGGGTGCGTGCCTTATATCAAGATAAATACCATGTTGATATATATTATATTTATTCAAATTATCTCTTCACTAGTGTTTACTACATGAGGAGGATTTCCTTCTTCATCAGATGGATATTAGTTTAATTCATATTGATAGTGTTGTAATAATTTTTCATGTTCCAAATACGAATTTTATATTTGTTCAATAATTTTATTACGTTCTGAAATATTTGACGTTGAATCTTTATATAGATGTCTCCAATAGTCTAATATTTCACGAATATTTATGTATTCAGTATAGCTAAATTCTTCTGTTTGAAGGGCTATAATTTCTTTTGTGCCAGAGTACAATCTAGGGATTTTATTATCTCCTAGATTATTCATTCCAGTTTGTTCTGGATTATTTTGAGTATCTATTTTTGTTAATAGATTTTCAAGTTTTTTTTATTTAGTTTCCTCTTTTAAGTCTAGGTTTGAGACTGTTTTTAGTTGACTGAGTTTCTGATCAACCTTGTTTCAGTCGAATTCTAAATAATCTAATTTTCTTTCTACATAGTTTTGATTTATGATTTGATGTTTTTCATTTCTCTTCACCCATCCAAACATAATGTCAGTTAAACTATTTAAAGTAGAACTAATTTTACTAATATCATTTTTTGATTTTTGATCAATAAGTAAATTATGATTATACATAGATTCACTCTTATCTTACCAAGGAGCTAAACATAGTAATGAAACATTAATATCTTTTTTTTTCCATTTAAGTTTTCACTTGTACCTAAGACCTCCTATTATTTTGTTTCAGGTGCCTAAAATCATATTCCTAAACGCCTATCGCTAATCAGATAGCTTTAACGGCAAACAAAAACATGGGCTTTGAAACAATAAGAAGTATATGGATTTTATGAAAACTTAGTGGAAAATCAAAATATCTCAGTTTTATCACTAAGTCTAAAACACGTTGGTTATATAATACGTATATTAATACTAACTTTTAAAACATAACCATAAAGACAGATATAAGCATTAAATTTTACAATAAAACTAAATATGTGGATAACCAGTACACACTTGATACATAATCAAAACTTAATATAAACACCAACCTTTATTACAAACAAGGCTCTGAGATGGTGGTTCTGCTATTGTAAAAATCCAATTCAACTTAATGTAGTTCAACGCTATTTCGTTATTTTTCAGGTGGTGATTTTGTTATTTAGGTTAGTAACCATTGTTTTGGTATTTCTAAATCTGTCCAATTGATTAATCTTGGCTGTATTGCCGAATCAAATGGTCTAGATTCAAATATTTCAACAATATTTTTGTCCACATTTTGTGTGTCAGTTTGTGGTAGAGTTGTCAATTCATGAATTATTTTCCAATGTATTGACATATTCCTAGAAAAATGGGTTAATGTTTGAGACCTCTTTAAGCCTGAAATATTTAAAAACTCCACAAAAAAAATCATTTTTTTGGATTTAAAGCAAATTCCTGCCCAAGAGTCCCTCGTACGTATCTCACATGTGAGCTTGACTCCTATTATATTTAGGGTTTCTTGAAGAGTAATACTAGGAAAATTCATTTTTTGAACTCAATGATGATATAACACACATTCGGTGGTATTTGTAATTCACACGAGGTCCATTACTCTTAACATCTCACTGGACCCCAAAAATGGGTCTCCCTAGTATTAATCTCGAGGTACCTTTTTTATTAGGAGTCCTTTATACTAACGTCATGCGCGTTGCTTACTACCCAAAATATATTTAAAAAAATAAATTAGAAAGTACATACAAAAAACAGAAAATATAAAGAAAAAGATCTGAAAATAAGAAAAAGAATTTAAAATTAAAAAAAAGCATAGACAAAAAACCAGAATACAAAAAAAAAAGAGAAAAAGGAAACATAAACCACCACTTTATTCCCCCAGACATGCAAAAATGGTGCAAATATATTTTTTTGTTCGTTGAAACTTTTGATTATCATCTCACTCACTTTTTGAGAAAAAAAATTGGATATGTTCCTTTTACTATGGAGGTCATATCCAAAAAGTTTAATAAATTTCTTTTCATATTGTACTATTTTAAAAAATGGCATGTACTAGAGCATGAGGATCTCCAACGCACCAAAGAACATACCTCATGTATCATCACTTAAGTGTCAGGTTGGTTAGGTTATTTTAAAAAACTCGGCCTAACATGTTAAAACCCATTACACTCAAGTAAGGATAAGAGAGGTGTGTTGGGAAGCCTCACTGTATATATATATATATATATATAGGCACGCTCCAATGTAGACGTAACTTGCAGGAATTTTTTTTGTGATTTTTTAAAAATAGCAAAAAATATGTTTTCGGCTTGATTTTTTTCTATAGTATTTGAACATTTCAGGGGACTCCTCTAAAAAAAATTCAGGTCAAAATGAATTGTTTTGCTATTTTTAAAAAATCGATCAAACATATGTTTGACCAATTTTTTAAAAATAGCAAAACAATTCATTTTGAGCTTAATTTTTTTAGGGGTCCCCTGAAATGTTTAAATACCACAAAAAAAAAATCAAGTCGAAAACCATTTTTTTTCTATTTAAAAAAATCCGTTATATATATATATAGGCCCTCTCCTGTAAGGACTCCTTATGTTGCAAATCCCGCTACATACCATTTTTTTTAAAATAGTAAAAAAATTAATTTTTTGATGAAACTCATGGATATGATCTCCACAGTGAGAAGATCATCTCCAATTTTTTTCATCAAAAAATTCAATAAAAAAATCATTGAGATGAGGTGATATGTAAAAAAATGGTATAAATATGCATTTTCGACCGTTGAAATGTGGGTGATCATCTCACCCACTTATTGATTGAATTTTTTGATGAAACTTCATGGATATGATATCTATAGTGAGAAGATAATATCCATGGAGTTTCATTAAAAAATTCAATCAATACAGTGGCTGGCGCCGCCCAACATTTCAACAGTTGAAAATGCATATTTATATCATTTTTTTACATATCACCTCATCTCAACGGTTTTTTTTATTGAATTTTATGATGAAAAAAATTGGAGATGATCTTCTCACCATGAAGATTATATCCATGAAGTTTCATAAAAAAATTCATGTTTTTACTATTTTAAAAAAATTGTATGTACGAGGGCTGCATCACAAGGAGTCATTACAGGAGAATTTCTGTATATATATATACACACGCGCGCACAGTCACTAAAGAACATACCTCACTTATCATCACTTAAGTGTATTAGGTTGGTCGGGTTATTTCAAAATACTCGGCCCAACATGTTATAATCCAGTACATTTAAGTAAGGTTAACTAAGGTGTGTTGGAGAGCTTCACCATATATATATATATCAAGGTTCTAAAAAACGCGGGGCGTGATCGAGGCGTGGAGGCCAAGCCTTAAGCCTTAGAAGCCTAGGCGGGCCTTGGCGTAAAAAGGCGTTTACGTCTTTATAATATATTTTAATATTTTTTAACCATAACAAGGCTATTAAAATACTAAAATTGTACATATCATAAAAATATGTTTGAATATTTGCAAATAAAAATACTATTTGACTATTTTGGATAAGATAATGGTCCGGTTTGCAAAAAAATCTTTAAAAGGCGATATCGTTTCACTAAAGCAATGTTGTTTTTAGAGACAAAGTACGCCTTAAGGGTTTTACCAAGCATAAGGCGTCAAAATCTTAAGGCGGGGCGTTTCTCCCAAGCCTCAAGCCTAGGCGGAGCCTAGGCGGGTTTTTTAGAACAGTGATATATATATATATATATATATATATATATATATATATATATATATATAGAGAGAGAGAGAGAGAGAGAGAGAGAGTCTGGCTCAGGTGCGGATGGACACGATGTGGATGAATTTTTTAAAAATATTTTTTGACATTTTTTGAAGTGTTTTTTTATGTGTTATTAACATTTCAATGCCCCCCCACCCAAAAAAAAGAAATTAGCTCAAAATATTTTTTTTTACTATTTCAATAAAATCGGTCAAAATTTGTTAGTTTTTAGGTACTTCAAAGTAGCTAAAAACTCACAGCTTTTTTGCGATTTTATTAAAATAACAAAAAATATTATTTTTACTTGTTTTTTTTTGTTCATTGAAAAGTTAATAATCCATAAAAAATCACTTCAAAAAAATGTTGGGAAGTATTTTTTTAAAAATTCGTCTACACCATTTCCGTATGCACTTGAGCCCGTGTGTGTGTGTGTGTGTGGTACTGCTCTTGTGCGAACTGTCCTGCATTTTAATAGTGCGGACTGGATATATGTCATCTGGCGGTGAGCACAGAAAGGAGAGATAGCGTGCCTATATATTAACCGATAATTTCTAGGGTCACCGCCAGGTGACACATGTTCAGTTCGCACTGTTAATATGCGGGACACTCTGCACAAGAGCATTATATATATATATATATATATATATATATATATATATATATATATGATCCCTAAATCTAAACCTCTAAACTGAAATGAAACGCTAATGTCTCACTGTAAATGAAAATTAAATACCAATAGCTCACTGTAACTAAAAATGAAATACTAATCTCTCATTGAAAATGCATTCGGGGGTGGTCTGGCGTGAGTTTTTTTTTAAAATTGAAAATTTTAAATACTTTTTTCACTATTAAGAACAGACCCTAATGAAAAATGTACCAAACTCAATTTGTAAAAGGTACGAAAATCAAAATGGTGTAATCATGGAAGTATTAAAATATAATAAAAAGAGTAAATTACACACTTGACCCTTAAACTATCAGAATTGTTCCAAAATGGCCCTTAAACAATAAATTGTTGCAATCCTTAAACTAAAAAATAGATTTAAAGAGGCCATTATATTTATTTTAACTGTTGAAACTGGAAAAAAAATCATGTGTGATGCACATGATATTACTAAGGGCAAAAAAGTAAATTTAATTAACAATGCATATCAAACAATCATTAATGACACCCAAACAACCCTCCCAACTAACACACCAATCCAAACAATACCTTATGTAACACACCCACCCATCCAAACAACCCTTTAACCAACCTCCCCCCTTTTGTGATCTGACTAGATCTGGCAAAATGATACGCGACACGATAACACAATACGGACCCGCATGAAATTATTGGTTAATGGGTGGACCCTTAATGGTTTCAGATTATATCAGTGTCAACCCGATAAAATATGATAGTTAACGGGGCGGGCTAGTGTTAACACCTTTCACCCATTAAGATCTGTTAATTTAAATAATTAAGATGTATTATTGGGTGTTCTAAATAACTTATGTAGATTAATGTTAAAATATTCATAGTGAATATTACTTAATGAGAACTTAGTAATGTTAGTGAATAAGTGTGTCTTATCATGATTAATATTGTATTAATGTATCAACCCACATATGATTCAAATTTTTTTATTATCTTAATGGGTAATAACGGGTGAACATGACACGATACGTTAAGGTAATGGTTTGGGTTTGAATATGATTTTTTCACATGATAAAGAGTCACCCATTTAGTCACGAACCCGATAAGTCCCGAACATGAAAAAGCTGACATAAACACGATCCGTTGTCAGGTATAAGATCCGACGATGAGCTCAAACCATATTCTGTCGATACACCAACACCAACACCAACACCAACACCTTTAATCCTCTTTCCCAGTTCCTCTACCACAATCCTAACTCCTAACCCTCTAAAAATCTACATCTCTTTGCTACCACTCCCATCCTTTAAGCCACCGGCCTACCACTTCCAATCAATCTTCTACCGTCTCACCTAGGGTTATGCCTCGGTTCAAAACTGAGCTATTTGAAGAGAACCAAATTCAATCCAATTGAAGTCGAGTTTTCAATTTCAAAATCCAATTCAATCTGATCTAATCAAATTATGACTGTATTGAATCGGTTTTTGTAGTCAGTTTTGATTTCCTAATTTTATGCCTTATTAAATTATAATTGGATTGGTTTTGGATCCAATTCATACAATATATTAAATCAAATTTATCAAATTTAACATAATAAAATTCAATATTGGCCATTTAAACCCAATATAAATTATAGGATGTAGAAGGCTACATAATAAAATATTCTAATCACTAAAATTATGAGACATATTTCTTAATTGAAATATTTTATATATAGTAAGTTTGGATCGGTTTCATCAGTTCTTACATATGCAAAAATCAAAACCCATCCAATTAAGGTCGATTTTTTATTGGTTTGGGTTGGTTTTGTTTTGATTGGTTGGTTTCATCGGGTTGGTTTGGATCTTACACACCTTTGATCCCACCCAACCCCTAAAAAACCCATAAATAGTTATAACAAAACCAATCCTTCCTCTATAGCCACCCATCTCCCACTTTAGAACTCCTAAAAACCTCTCAAAATATTCACCGCCGCTATAATTTGAAGATCTCCATGATATTATGCTTCAAAGAAATAGATTTTGGGTTGCCGATAATAGGAAATGGATTGTTGGGTAGGGACGGTTGAGTTTGATGGTGTGTGTGGTTGATGGATAAGTTTAAGAGATATAAG